>JAKSZU010000016.1:70746221-71346221 GCA_026018925.1 Tupaia tana
GTTTTTGAAGCCCTTCTGTAGCCCTACAAGATGGGCTACAAGTGAGTTCATCTTTGCCCCAATGTATCTTACCTAGCTAACAGTACAGCTCTGAGCTAGTTGATACCATCCCTGCTTCATGCATAAATAAGCAGGAACAGCAAGGTTAGGTAAGTAGGCCAAGGTCACAAAGCTTGTACACAGCAGATTTAGATTTTAGTCCACCCTGTTAGGCTTGAAAGTGAAGGCTATCCCAAGGGGTTTACAATGCCAGCTCACACTTTCTAAGCCTTACCATCTGCCAGGCAATGCTTTGAATGCCTTACCTGTAGAAACTCAATTTTCACAACAACCCTGGGAAGTGGAAAATATTGTTATCATCCTCTCTACCTTATATCACAGAAAAACTGAGGCACAGAGGTGTGAAGCCACTTGAAGAATTTCACACAGCTCATAAATGGCAGAGAGGGGTTTGAACCCAGGGAGTTTGTGTCTAGAATCTGGCTCACTCCAACATATCCTCCTGCTTCTAATAGAACAATGTACATGAAGGATCAAATTCCACTGTGCCTCAGGACCTTTGCACATGCTATTCCCTCTGCCTTATACACCCTTCTCTGGCCTCTCTGCCCAGATATCTCTTTTTCATTCACTGGATTTCAGCTTTTACTTCATTTCTCTAGGACATTCTTCTTGACCTCCTACCCTAACTCACCTGAACCGAAACTCTCCTAGCTCTCCTTCACAGCATTTCACAACTTACAATAAACTCAGCACCTGTGCAGGTGTTTGATGTACACTGGGCTCGTCTAGATTTCACACTCTGTGCGGACAGGGGCTGCACCTGTCTCATTCAGTGCTGTTTCCAGGCACCTGGCACAGTGCCTAGCACAAAAGAGGTGCCCAATAAAATCCTGCAGTTGAATGCTGAAGCCAAGGACCCAAAGCCAAAACAACAGTTGGTGCAAATTCGGTCCATTTCCTCATCCCCAGAGAGGGACAGAGCCATCCAGAAGGCCCTCTCCAAATACCGCTGTGACAGGTCAGGGATGCAGAGTCCTCCGGGTGAGCTGGCAGTGGGGGGGCCATAAACCACCTCTTCGAAGTCATCTCTGCTTTTCATGGTGGCTGGTCTTTATCATTTTCCAATCAACACTGGTTGAGTTCTAATTGATTTTCTATGATATCCCTCTCCAGAAGGGAGGAAAGCACTGTTTACTGGGGCAGCTCATAGAGGACAGGCCTTTTCTTCCTGCTGTATTTAATGCTGCTGCTAATCACGGAGATTAGACTAAAACAATTACAACAGCTAATTAAAGAACAATGCGGTTTTTGGCATCTTCGCGCAGACGGCACCATTGGGAATTCCTAACTCGGGCAAAGCAGGGATAATTAAAACCCCCGCTCGACACTCCCCACTCCAGCAGCTGGATCACGCTGATTAAACTGCAAATAAAACACATGAAACCAACACTTTGTAGTCTATCCAATTTCACTTAAAAGGGCTTTTAACTGATTCATAAACAGAGAAGCCATAAACAGCAAATTATTTAACTAAAGCCAGTTATTTCGTCATCACTGTTCACTTTATTTCCAGCACTGGACTTGTGCATGTAGCCCTGGGGACATTAGACTGATGGAGGAATCACTTCAAAGCTTAATGACACTTGCTCCTGTTCACCAGCAACACAACGTCACTAACATGAAGAGTTTTCTCTGGGCTTTTTATCCTACTGAGAAAAACATCAGGTACCGCACATGTCCAGATATATACCCAGGTTTACATAACGTCGGCTCCTGACTCTACATCAAGAGCAGATGGCAACGATAAAGTTCCAGAATATAGGCTACCATTTAAAAAAATAATAATAATGTTTAGCTTTAAAGAATAATTAACTTATTTAGAGCTGGCTAACTTCAATTCTAAAATGCAACTAATGTCTACTAAAGTAAGAAAAAGATTCATGCTAGAGCTATGGAAAGACAATGTCACAACAGCTGGGTACAAAAGTATGTTTTAAACAGAAATGCTCTAAGACCCTAGAGCTCAGATTCTATTTACACATGTTTCCCAACTCATTCTAACAAGCATAGTTATATGGGGATTTTTTGCTAACACTCCCCTCTTCTCACCAACCTAAAAATAATAGAAGAAAAAAATGTGAAAAAAAAGTCAAGAGAAGAAGAAAGAGAACAGAAGAGAAAGTGCTGGGGGGAAGATAACATTAGAGACATGTTCATTGAGCAGAACAAGAAGAGACAGAAAAGAAAAAATATTACAAGAAAGCAGACACATGAATCTCAAAAGCCCAGCACCTCATATATGGTAATGATTTGAGAAAGAGCACCTATTCCTGTGATGTAGCCCTGTATGCTGGTCAGGCTCTACGAGGGGGGTCTCTGAAAAGTTCATGATAAATGTGTACTATGAAAAACTATGCGTGGATTTCAAAATTTTTGCACCAAAATAAATTCATACTTTAATTTCATTTTTCCAGGAACTTTTTGAAATTCCCACATATGAACAGGACTTTTCAATCCAGTTGTACTGAAAGGTCTTTTTGTCTCCAATCTACCACAAAGCAACAATTTCATAAAACAAAAACAAAGTATAAAATTTTAAAAGATTGATATGTTGAGGTGGCGAGACATGCCCAATTACTATAAACCTTGCTATAAGCTTGTCCTCAATTTCTAAACTTGTCTTAGCACAGATGTGACAAGCAGTTTGTGAATGGCATGCATCCATGGACTATGCTTTGAGTAGCTTTTTCTAAAAAGATGCCCCCATATTGAGGATAAACTTAATCAGACCCACTATATTCTATTCAATGTTCACATGCTGTTTCCCGAAAAGAAAAAAAAAAAAAAAAAAAAAAAAAAAAAGGAGGCTTTCAAACGCATATAAATGTAAAAAATAAAGACCAAAAAGAAATAAACCAAAAATTTTATTTTGACATAGTGATTTTATTATCTTTTTTTCTGATCATTTTCCTAGGCTTCTTTCTTTCTTTCTTTCTTTCTTTCTTTCTTTCTTTCTTTCTTTCTTTCTTTCTTTAAGTATTTCTTGCAGAGACACAGAGGAACACACAGAAAGACAGGTAATCCCCAGCAGTGTCTTCAATGTCATGATCCATCACCAGCCTCAGATGGCCTGAGTTACGTGCATGTGTGTGCATGTCCAGTATATACAGAGAAGGTTCTGAGATGCAAACCCAGTATCTTCCCATGTGGGTCCAGTTGCATTACTGCTGTGCTACCACCATTCAGCCCCAGCCTTTTTATCAAACACTAATTTTTCAACACAAAAAAGTAATAAAAGTTATTTTAAAATGAATATTCTGTCTATGAAGGCAATGAAATAAGCTTTATCATAACATGATTTATGGTTATACATAATTATTTATGAGTAAATGTCATAATTATTTATTTATAATTGTCTATCATGTGGTTTAATAAAAGTTACATAATATAAGCAGTCAAATGATCAAATTTTATGCAAGCAATAAATATGATATGTATAAAGAACTATATGAATACATGATTTCCAGAGAAGCTTTTGCAATGTAGATGAACAACATAAAATTGGCAATATTTAACTTTTTTTGACCTATGAACACAGCAATCTCATATAGTTTAAGCTAATATAATATTAAATGAAACTTAGAAGGTTTACATTAATAGAGTTTGAGATCAACTATGTAGAAAAAAATACACATGTGTGGAATAGAAGACTGGAAACATTATACAAGAAACTGGCATGGCAACATTTTCTCCTTCTTGGTCATTTTCCAAATTTCTAACCATAAAAATGTATTTCTTGATGGGTGGAAACAAGTTCCATTCCAATTTTTAGTTCAGGGAAATTTCCATAATTTTTGAGAGAATTTTATCCTAATGTCTATACAATTAATAAGGAAAATTCCATTATAGTAAATAGCCACTTTGGCATCTTACAGATAAAACCGGCTACTTATTCTGTGTAATATGTGTTGGGGAAGGAGAATAAATGGCTAATTTAAATCCATATTAACTGTTAGATTTTTATTAATTTGTTCATCATCTCTAAGCATAAACTGGGCAGGAAGCAGTAAGTCAGGGAAATTCTCTACAACCAGGAGAGACCTGAAGATCGGAGAGTCCCACATGTCTGAATCTGCCATGCATTATCCTGTTTGTTGTTTGTTAACAGCTTGATCAAACTACAACTGACATACAAAAAGAGAGCTTTTTTTTTTTTAACATTGCCAGAGGGTACATGTACTCGCCAGAAAGAGAGAACGAGAGAAAGCACCCTCCAATGGGGTGTGGTCACTCTGCAGTTCTTTTCCCTTCATTTATCCATCCATCAGGACATGGATGCACATGCATGCATCTGGTCTGTTCTTCAGGCCTCTGGAGCAGGATTCAAATATGGTCAGCCACGTGTGGGATCCAGTTCCCTGTGCATAAGGCTTTACTGCTATGCTATGGGGCTGTCCCCCCTTCCAGAAAATACATATAATTAACAAATGCAATTTGAAGAGTTTAGACATATGCATAGACCATGAACACACATTCCCATAATCAATGAAATAATATATCCCTCACCTCTGGAAGTTTCCTTATGTCCCTCTTTTCTTTGGTGGTGGTAAGAATACTTAACATGAGACCTACAGTCTTAACAAATTTCTAAGTACACAATACGGTATTGCTAACCGTAGTTGCCATGTTGTCCAGCAAATCTCTACAACTTAGTCATCTTGCATAACTTTATACTAATTGAACAACTCCCTATTTGCCCTCCCTCAGACTCTGGTAACCATCTCTCTACCTATCGTCTTGTGACCTTGGACAAGTTACTCTCTCCTTTGCTTGGTTTCAGTTCTTCCACATCTTAAATGAAGGGTTTTTAAAATTGTTCTCTCTCTTTTTAAAAATTTATTTCATGAGAGAGAGAAGTACCTTGAATAGTGTCTCACACTGCAGTCCTCTTCCTAGCCTTCCCAGCCAGCAGAGAGCATGGGTGCAAGCGCCTGGTGTGTAAGGTCAACCAGGAAGCTGGACCTGCATCTCCATGTGGCTTCCCTCAGGGCACAGCTGCACATTACTGCTGCACCACCACGGTTGGGCCCTGACAAGCTGATCGCTAAGCTCCTTCCACCTTTGCTACTCTGTGATCCTTTTCATGATGGCTGTGATGTGCTCTACAAGTTGTGGGATCCAGTGCAAAATAAAAATGCATAGTCTTGGGACCAGCAGATGACATAATGGTTACATCACTGGACTCCCATGTAGTCGACCACGGTTTGAGTCTTGGACCAGGCAGCTTAAAACTTAAACTGGGCATGTGTGTGTGCATGACCAAAATCCCAAGAGGAGAATGGAGGAGATGGGATTGGCCATCCTCCCCCGGGGGGATGGTGGTGATTTCTCATTTTCTGTCTCTCTGCCTCTCTCGGTCTCTGTAGTGAGTGCATACACCTTAAAGCAAAAATACCTCTTAAAAATGCATATATATACATATATATGTGTGTGTGTGTATATATATATATATATATATACATATATATATATATATACATATATATATATATATATACTTTTTTTATTCAAAAAGTACCAAGAATTTTAGAAGAGTAACAGGAGAGCATTCAATCAAGTATAGGAATCCCCAGACTGGGCAGTAGTGTGACTGTGCAGGTCACATGCCCATGAAGTCAGCCCTGCTAATATCAGAAGGTGTAGTACAAAACCACCGGCCAAAACCAGAGTGGATTTAAAACTTTCAGCTATAAGATAAACAGGTTCTAAAGCTCTAACACACAACACGGGCAGTGATGGAAGGGTTAATTAATTTGATTGTGGTTACTGTTACAAGACATATATGTATATCAAACCATCATGTTGTATACCTTGAATATATTCAATCCATTCAATTCTTTTCCTTCCTTTTTTCAAGTGCATTTATTTATTTCTTCCAGGAAAGAGACAGAAAGGCACCCCTAAAAGGGTCCCCATACCACGATCCACCCTCAGCTGCAGCCAGACAAAATCACATGCTCAGGTGTGCAGGGAGCCCTTGGGATGTGAACCTAGGACCCTCCCACATGGCCCCAGCATTGCCAAGCACTGCTTCACCACTGCCTCAGCTAAATCTTTTAAATAAAAGAAAAAAACTCTGGGAGACCGAGCATGTTTGAATAAGAATTACTCACAAAATAGATGAAAACACACGTCAATAAATATAGTGAACCGTACTCAAGTCAAACGATTAAAAATGAACAACAATTGCCTTTGGTACTTGATTCCAATCAGTTTCTATTTTAAAAATACAACTCTGAATATGAAATTGCGCTTGCATTTCACAGGCAACGGTGCTTTTTCCCAAGTCTTTAATTCCACCGCAGTGAGCCAAACTCAGTCAACCTTTCCTCTGCTAACATCTGTGATCAAGATTAAAGTAACTAACAGTCAGCTCTGGCTATTGAAGCATAAACCCGAGGATAAGATCAGGTATTTGCAAAGTGTGAGGACCCAGCCACGCTCATTATCTGCTTCAAGGACTTGCTGTTGCCTTGGTTATCATTAATCTGAACCTGGAACAACAGGGCCATTGTGGAAAGGGAAATTCAGTCCAGCCCCGGCCTTTGAGTTGCGGGAGAAAACTGAACACATGCAGTGTAACCTTGCTTTTTTGGAACCCAGCTATACAGAACAGTCTAGAAGAGTAGAGATTATGGGTATCTCGGGTTCTCCACAAGTCTGATCCCTCTGGATACATTTCTAATGAGTCTGATTACTTCTAGGATAGAGAAGCAGGCCCCGCAGATAGTCACAGTCAAGCACACTGCAAGCAGTGAGAGGTAAGAAATGGAAGGAAGAACAGGAAAAATGATCACAGAGCAGAGATAAGAAAGGATTGCAGAAGACCAGGAGACAGCATATGGTTACTAAACCATCGGTGGACGGCCACATAGTCGACCGCAGTTCGAGTCTTGGACCCGGCAGCTTAAAATTCACGCTGGGCATGTGTGTATGCATGCCTAAATTCCTGAGAGCAGAATGGAAGAGGAGGGATTGTGGTATGGCCATCCTCCCTGGGGGTTGATTTCTCACCTTCTGTCTCTCTGTCTCTCTCTGTCTCACTGGAGAGTGCAAGCACCCTGTAGCAAAAATCTCGCTAAAGAAAATAAAGAAAGGAAGGAAGGAAGGAAGGAAGGAAGGAAGGAAGGAAGGAAGGAAGGAAGGAAGGGACAGACAGACTGCGGGCCATAGAATGAGAACTGCAGCATTTTTGATGCCTTGAGGGATCACAGTGCTTTTAGTGGAATCCAAAACCTAGTACTTGAAACAACAGTCTTCAACTTCAAGGAAAGTTCAACACATGCTTGGCATTCTCTGTTTATGAAGGTGGAAAACTGGGTAATGTAATTTAGAAACATTCCTTCATGCTAGAAAATCGGGCTCTCTAAGCCTCCAAGTGGCTGAGGTTTGTTGTAGGTACATGTGAGGGGGTCTTCTAAAAGTTCATGGAAAATGCAAGAAAACTACGTATGGATCTCAGGAATTTTTGCACCAACATAAACTCGTTTGCAAATTCCGATTTCACACAAACTTTCTGAAGCCCGAGTAGATGTGCGTGTTCACGCTGTTGGCATTTCTATTTGGGCACTGTTAAAACCACTCCTGTCACAGGCCTTAGTAGATGGGCAAACTTTTTCAGCAGAGGGTCCGATCGTGAGATTTTCAGCTGGGCAGGGTATGTGGCCTCTGTCACAACGGCTCAGCTCTGCTCCTATAGCTCAACACAGCCACAGGCAGTACGTCAAGAATGGACACAGCTGAGTTCCCATAAAAAGCAACTTACAATTACAAAACAGACATCTGGCCAGATGGGGCCCAGGAGCCTCAGTTTACCAAACCTGAGTTGACATCAAAGAGCATGGACTCTGGACAGGGCCAGATCTGGATTCAAATCATGAATCTGCCACTCTGTAACTCTAGACTCTTTCCTCCTATAATAAGAGGGGTATAATGCCCTTTCTGCTGGGTTATTGTGAACATCAAATGGAAAATAGAGCAGATAATGCAAAACTTCCTCCCCCCAACAGTTATTCTTTTCATCTACATAGTTCTTTCAGCCAACAATGGCCTTTTTTGAACATCACCTCATTTTCCCACACCCTCCCCTTTCTCATATTCATGACGCTGGTAGACAGACATCATTAACGCCTTTATTAATGAGGAAGCAAAGGCTCACAGAAGCAGATACTACAGCCAGAGCAGGAGAGTACGTTCTCCAAAGCATCAACCTCTAGCTTCAGGTCTGTGAGTTGTACAAACACGGACCCACTCATTTAGAAATCTATGCATGATCACAGAAGAGGCAGTGGACCTGGGGAGGAACACCCCATCTGCTTGTCCTGCAAGTTCCAGCTTGGCAACGTACAGGACATGTATTCCCAGGTAAAGAATCTGGTCACTTGGCCTGGGATTCCTCATTAGGAAGTGAGGTTAATAACAGACTAGGTTCCAGAAGGTTCAACCTCAAAATGATGAGCACCCCGTATGTGCTTAGCATGCAGTAAATGCTCCATCAGCATCAGCCAAATGAGCCAATGTGGTAGCAAGGATTAAATAAGAACAGCAATCTTAGTCCCAGTGTCTTACAGACAGGAAGAGCTCAATAAGTAGCTGTTGCTCTGTTAGTGACAGATCTGTGCACACACACGTGTAAACACTCACACATTCACACAAGCTCACACACAGCTGTCAGCTCCACGTCGGCAGGAACCACATCCAACACAAAGCACATTCTTATTAAAGAACTGTTTGTTCATTTATGAACATTGAAAACACTCCTGCATATAAACAGATAATTGCAAACAGCTGATTGCTGCGTTGGGTTACCAAGATCTTTATAATTCTCCATCCACTTTCTTCTGTCCCTCAGGAGCTAAGGAACAAGCTGATCCAGGCCCAAGATGATGAAATCTCGAGAGCCGCTTGGATTCCAGAACACTACCATGCACACTAGTCAAAGAACCGCACCATTTCACGCCTTGGGCTGCCAAGCATGGCTGCGACTTTGGGTTCCCACCAGGGGCCAAGGGTGGGGTTTCATGGAGTATGTCCCTATTAAGGTGGAGACATGTGTGGGGAAGTAAAGTCCCCAATACACATCAGATGACTTGTGAGCACCTGAGATGTCTCAGGGACTGTTTTCCTTAAAATACCAGATGAGGTTCTGTGTTTGAGCAAAGATGTCCATGCATTTGGAAGGAAAGAGCCAACGACATTCTGCTGTCCTATACTCAACCAAGCCCAGCCAGTCCCCTGGGCAGAACAGGCAGCATCTGTGACTGCGAGCCCCTCCCCAGGTCCCCTGAGTCCAGTCACAGCCCTTTGGCTCTGTGTGCAGGCGAGGCCACCTCTAAAGCCAAGAGGGCGACGTCCCAACTCTGAAGGAGGGAGGCTGACTCAAGCTGCAGTGAACAAAGCCCGCTAAGAGCTGCCGTGCCCAGGCCGGGCTCCGCTCCCAGGCGGCTGCCTTCGCCACGCCGAGGGAACGTCCTTGGGGCTTGGACAGTGGTGTCAGAACAAGGGTGGAGGCCATGTCTTCTTAGTATGACATAAACTAACAGCCTGGCTCCTTGGCCCAGAAACAGAATGAGCCAACGTCTGCCTCGGGCCATGCACAACCAAGTCCTCATTTAGTCAGTGGAAACAGTCCACGGAGGGCCAGATGTAGCCTTTGGCTTGAAGAACTCAGTTTGCTCAACTGACACATCTGTTTTCCATTAAACGCTGTTTTTGATTTGGTTGTGGTTGTGTAGCTGTTGTTTAAAGGGGAGACGAGATTAAGACACCCTCTGGAAAGGAGAAATGTGCATCTGTGTGTGTGTGTGTATGTGTGTATGTGTGTACACGCACATGTATGTATGCAGATGACAGGCAGACATACGTTGGGTTTAACATCTCCATTTTACTGATGAGCACACCGAGGATCCAAGAGGTGAACTGCGAATAAGTTACACAGCCAGGATTCAAACCCAAATGATTATTCCACTGCCCACTTCTCCCCACCACACTGCACAGACTGAAATGAGTATGTGCTGCCCTGACATCCGGGGCAAACCACAAAGACCCCGCATCAAAGTTCCCCTGCCCACCTGGCTTCTGCAGAGAGGGTCCCTTGGCCAAACAACTCTCCTTATCACAGAACCAAGCACAATTTCTGCTTGTCCTTGAGAACTGGGCTTGGGTTAATTCAAACAAGGTGACCACACCCTCTCAAGGGAACCAAAGGTCATGTCACCCTCTCACTACTACAAAGCTTGCCCTTATAGCCCTGGGTGTTCACTCTTCCCAAGTGCAACCTTCGGGTGGCCCCGCATGGCATCGAGTATCCCCACCACATCCACACCCCACCCCCAGCTCTGAGTGTGTGACACTCATGAACTGCTGCTTATCTGTCCAGGGTCAGGTGTCATCTCCATAAGAAAGATGCCTTCCTCATGGGAGGTGAGAGTCAATAGGAGGTGATTAAAGCATGCACCCATCAAAGCATGCACCACGTTGCTTCCTGAGAAAGGAGGGACTCTTGAGACATCCGTCTAACGTACAGTGGCAAAGTCCTCCTCAAGAGGTCATCTTGCAAAGTGCCCTGCAGCTCCCAGCTAACAGGGAACCGTGGACTCAAGCTCCCACCGCCATTCTCCAGTGCTTCCCAATACTGACCTCCGATTCATGGAAACCCTCTCTGCTGGACAATGGCGAATTCTGAATGCAAATATCCAAGGTTGGAGTGAACAGATGGGGAAGAAAGACGAAGTGAGCAAAGGCCCATCAGGGGATGTTGAGGCTGGAGCCCACCCCTCACATTTTGTGTGTGTGTGAACTCCTTTTGGGGTCACCCAAAAAGAGGCACATGTCTCAGCAGAGGTCGACTTCTAAATAGGTCAGGGAGAGTCTAGCCAGTCTGAATTCTACAGGTCAGGGCCAGCCTGATCTTTAACCTGGCTGAGCTAATGTCCCCAGGAGGGGTGGGGAGTGTTTATATGTCAGATCAGCCCCTTCCCTGCCAGGGCCTGCCTCTTCCGGGCCCGGAAAATGGCTCATGTGCTTCTCTGACAAGGCGGGATGGCAGCTTTCCTGCCTGCACAAGTCAGCGGCAATTTTTTAAAAGCCCTTGGAAAAGAAAGGCATGTTTCCTGCTGAACAATGGTCGTCAGATGCTAGTACGGCATCTTATAAGGTCGTAGAGAACGCCAACAATAGTTGTAAAAAAATGTATTATTCGGCCCTGGAAAGGCATATAAATCCCTACAAAATGCAGGTTTTTCTTTTAAAAAGTGTTTTCATTCTTAATACATTTTGCCTCTGTTCCTTGCTGGGGGATAGTGACCTGCAAAGGTGTCAGAAACACTGCCTGCCTGAGAACCTGTCCTTGAACTTGCCACACTGCAATTCCACCCAAGCTCCAGCATACAAGACCCTACACTGCCCAGTCCAGAAAAGCCTCCCCCACCCAAGGATTGGGCTTTTAAAGAAACAGGTATGAGAGACTCCTTAAGACCCTCCAAGACCCACCTCCTCATTGCAACCATACAAGCTATCGCACAAGCTCCTATCTCTGGGGATTTTTTCTTAGCTTCAAACTTCTTTATTTACACATTCTCTCTCTCTCTCTCTCTCTCTCTCTCTCTCTCTCTCTCTCTCTGTGCCCACTCCCCACTTGCCCTGACCATTCTTACTGTCTTACTGTCCCTGAAATCTGTCCCCTCCTCCCCTTTCCCACTGTCAATACTTCATTATAGCTCTTTTGGGTTGAATATTCTCTCTCTGCTGTCTGTCTCCAGGCTCACCTCTCTAATCATTCTCCATGCAGTAGCCAGAGTGATCTTCTCAAACTGACCGTGAGCCATGACTCTTCTGCTCAAACACCTGCAGTGGCTCCCCACTGCCTCTCACACTCTGATGTGGTCCACAATGTCTGGGCCTGAGCCTACTTCGTCAGCTCCATCGCCAGTTGATCTCTGCTTGTCACCTGGGTTCCACATTTCCTGTGATTTCCTTTCTGGGCTCATATGCCTTTCTTCTCTCTGGCAGGAATGACCATTCCTGGTCTATTCTCACTCACCCTTCAGGACATGCTGTGGGTAATGGTTCTTCCAGGAAGCCTTCCAGGAGTGTTTTGAGTTATACTGTGTGTTCCCACATTATCACAGAACTGATAGCACTCCACAGGGAGATGTATCAAAACTCCATTTAATCTTTCAAAAATGTGCCTATACAGATCAGGATAAAGGGCAGAGCAAGACAGCGAGACAAATCATTTAAATAATGTGGTGCCCCTGTCATTTCACTCTGAGTTTATGCCCTGTCACAAATATCTCGATATGATCTCTCTCTTCATGCAGCCCAAGGGCGACTCTCCTGAGATCTGCAGACAGGGAGGTCGGTGGAGAGAGAATTCTGGGGGTCTCTGAACTCATACATATTTATTCTCATAATTATTTTCACTAATTCCAACTGAAATTTAGCATGCCCTTCAATTATGAATGTAGGCTTCAGCCTGCACTGCTTTTACCCAAGACTTCGAAACACCAATAGACACTGTGACATTTTCATGTCGCATGGCTTTGGCAGCAGATGTCTCAAAATATTATTTACATTTGTCACTATTTCAAAATTACAGTAGTTATTAGACCTGTCGGCAAATCCAGGTACTCACTGTGTTAAGAAAGAAGCATATGCACTGAACAGATCTGTTATTTATACATGTTTGTCATAGCTGTACTTCAATGTAACTGCCTTCCCTTATAATTTTGTGATTTATTTTTTAGCACTTAAAATATTATTAAAGGAAGGGAGGCACAGATTTTACCAGATGCCAAAGTAGTCCATACCACAGAAAAGGTTACCATAGCCCATCCTAGATTCTAAACTGGCTGGGTCCTTAATCTTCCAATCTCTGGGACTAAATCAGTGGTCAGTGCATAACAGGGATTTTTTTTTAAAAGTGAACTGAAGTATTATAACTATCTATCTACCTCCATCCATCTCCCACTCTTCTTTCCTTCTTTCTTCCATTCTTCAACCACTCATCCATCACCTGACTCAACCTAGAGTTCTAATGATAGGCACTTCTGCAGCGGGTCCCCTAGTGCATCAGTCCTGCTGGGGACTTGGCCAGGAGAAAAAGTGAGCCAGTACAAGGGGCCATTAGGTGGTATGGTGGTTAAGGCAATGGACATTCACATGACTGATGTGGTTCGAGTCCTGAACCCCGGCAGCTTGAAAATCATGCCGGCATGTGTGTATATTTGGCCAAAATCCTAAGAAGTGAATGAATTGCAGCATGATCATCCCCCCTTGGGGAGGAGGGGTGATTTCTCACTTTCCCTCTCTTTGTCTCACGCATGAGTCCTACCAAAAAAAACCTAAAAGAAAACAAAAAAGAAAAGAAGTTAGCCAGTCTGGAGAAAGGTGACACCTTTCTCTCTTGCGTGGCCTTGGGCATGTCACTGAACATGCTTGTGGCTTGGCTGACTTCCAGAGGCTGAGCACACACCCACAGAGATCTGTTTCCAGTTGCCGTTCCATGGCCCACAGTCTACGTCTAAAGTCCAGGCCTGGCCCCATGCCTGTGTCCAGGCAGCTTATTCCCTGAAGCCAGGGAACATCATGGCTTTCTGCCTTCAAAATATCAAAATGGTCGGGTCTTAAAGGAGAGTAGCAGCTATTACCAAGCCCACCAGCTGGGTGGCCCAGTGTTCTGCCTAGGTCCGTACACCAGCTCCCCCATTTACTCTCTTCATGACTTGAGTCACTTAATAAACCCCCTTCTCTCTGTGCCTCGGTTTCATTATTTGAAAGGGAGGCTAACAACCGTAGCTCCCTCATAGGGGTTTACGGCAAGGTTGAAGAGAATCTTCTTCATGGCGAGATTAAATGAGTTCATCCACATGAATTACCAAGCCCAGTGGCTGGCGCACAGCAAGCACCAACAGGCTTTAGTGACTATTACGCAGGGCATTTCCTCCAGGAGGGCAGAGAACGCCAGTGCGGCCATCCAGAACCCTGAAATAGGACTTAAGGAACTCACTGACAAATAGCACTTTTCAACATGCTTAGACCCACTCAGATCTGATAAGCAAATCAAAATAGCAAGACACTGTTTCTACCCATTGGTTCATCAAAGATTATAAAGATTGATCATCACCAGCACCTTCGGGAGAGAAAACAGGAAATCATACACACTTTGACAGGAGATTTGACGAAATCCCCCTGTAGAACAATCCGGCCATCTCTATCATAATTTAAAATCCACACATCATTTGAGCTAGCGACCCCAAATCTAGCCACTTACCCCGCAGATGTGCACACTCAGCTGTGAAAAATATATGTACAAATGTGGTTAACAGCCACATAGTTTAGGAAAGGAAAAAAGAATTTAAATATCTATGGACAGGAAATCATTTACATAGATGATGGAATATTTAATTTATTCAGTTAGTACTTACTGAGCCATTGCCACATACCAGATACCACGCTAGGTGCTAGAAATAGAGTTGGACAAAATAGGAGCTGAATAATGAGGAAGAGCGGGATATGCTGATATGAAATGAGGGCTAAGATAGAGAACGAGGAAAAGCAAATTGTCATAGAATATAGTTCATTAAATTCCATTTCAAAAATCCCTGCCGACATGTACGTGAGTACATGCACACACATGCGCACGCACACACACACATACATGTTGATATGCAAAGAAAAGATCAGGAATTGCAAGCTCTAATAAAAATTTTAAAACCACTGGTATCTGTTGTCGCTGACAAGTGGAGTAAGGGGCATAGGAGCTTACTTTTCACTTGATATGCTTTTGCACCATTTGCTTTTTAAGAAAATCGCGTGCTTGCATTGCTTTAATCCACAGAAAGTTCAGTGGACTTTACTCCTGGAATGTATCTAGAATGAAACCACTTCCTTTCGCTTCCACTAGTAACACCCTGGTCTGACACCACTGCAGCCACGTGGATCTGCAACAGCCCCTCCCTCGCCCGGCTCCCTGTCTTGCCCTTGACCAACCACAGCACATTTTCAGCAGGGCACCCACCAATCCTGTTTTCAAAAGTCAGGCCATGTCATCCCTCTGTTCAAAATCCTCTGAAGACTTTCCAGTGAAGAGTGAAAGCAAAGTCCTTTCCAAGTTCAACAGGGTCCTAATGTTCTGGCCCACTCAACACTCCTGTCTCCCCTCCATTCTCTGCTCTGGCCACACCAGCCTCTGCTGTGCAGTGAACATTCCCGGCACATCCTGTCTTGGGGCCTCGGCACAAGCTGCTCCCCGCTTCTCAGTTACCTACAGGGCTCATGATCTACTCATGCCCCTCAGTCTTGGCTCACCTGGCTGCATGGAAATGTCCCTTCAAGGTAAAAAGACAACCTCTCCTCCACGGGCCTGACCTGGCCCATACCCTTTCACTGCCTTCTTCCCTTAGCACATAACACATAAGCACATAAACATATGTTTTCTGATTTAGTACCCATTTGGAACATGAACCCTTAAGGTCAGGACTTCGGTCCTGTTTGCTGGTGTATCTCCAGCCCCCCAAACAATGTCTGGCACATAGTAGGTACTCGGTTAACAGTTACTGAATGAGCAGCTCAATAATATAATAACAACAACACAATAAGACATGTTAATGTATTATCATAAGATAATACAATAATAATATGATACTACGATATACTATGAATAATAGCAACTACAAAAAACAAGTCCAGGAAAGAACTCCAAGTCCTAAAAGGAAAATTAAAAATAATAATAATAAATTTTTTAAAACCATGTTTCCAGTCACAGCCGCCCACAGAGGACTGGGTGGGAGGCACACCCAACAACAAACTACCACGTCGTCACCTAACAGCCCACACAGCACACAGCGGCCTGGTTGTCTATGGCCGTTGCTCAGCACACAAGGCTCTTTCAGGGAGCCCAGGGAGTAAGTAAATAGCAGCAGGGTTTGAACGTGTCACGGCATCAGCCTCCAAAGCCACAGACTATTCCCAGGTGTCAGGCAAGCCCATAGCCCCCCTCCTCCCCACCCCGAGATGGGGAAACCATGGCTCATCTGAAACCCCCTTCACGCAGCCTTCACAGGGACATGGCTCCGGGACCAGCCCGAACTCAACCCCTCTCACTGCAAGGTGCTCGGTGCCAGTTGCATGAAAGTGACCAAGCCATCGCTGGGTTTGGGTCCTGATCCCCCAGGAGTGGGCTGTGGGGTGGGGGCCTTCACCTGCTTGTGCCTAAGGACGTGCCGACTTTTTAGACAGGAAAGATGACATTAAAGTTTTCCTCTGGATCTTATCGTACCACACAGAAACAGTCGGCAGGTACTAACTCATTTCTAACCAACTCCCCACACACATGAAGTCACCTGACAGCAAAGAGAATCTAGTGACCTTTCCAGGGTGGTGTTCCCCCCAGTGGACTTAACCTAAATGTCCCCAGCCCCACGGTTAGGCCGATGGTTGTCAGCCTGAGGGTGACCGTGCCCCAGGGGATATTTGGTCAAGTCTGGAGACATTTTAGGTCATTAAGACTGAGATAAGGGATTCCACTGGTATCTAGGGGGTAAAGGCCGGACTGGCTGTTCAGTCTCCCACAGTACACAGCACAGCCCCCCATGGAGAGGACCATGTTAGAAGGCCAGCAGCACCAAGGCCGTCACCCTGGGCTAGTCATTCAGTAAGGCTGCTCTGGAGAAGAGGGACCCTAAAGTGACGTGGTGAGGATTCAGGCAGAGAAGAAGGTCAATGAGACCCAGCCCACCCCTCTCTGCAGTGCTGTCGAAAAGGGCCTTGGCAGCCTGTCTTCTAAAAAAGCTGTCTGGGGGTTGTATTCCCCCAGACCCATGATCTGGTCATGTCTGAGCACAATAGGGACCAGAAAGAGAACTTCCAAGGCCTGTGGGGGGTAGTGGTATGACCTAAGTGGCCAGGCCACCTGCTGCTGTGCCTCTGCCACTCTGCTGACCAATGGCATCCGGCAGGCCTGGGTTTTCCTGATGGTATATCACACACAGGCAAACACATCCCAGCCTGCTTATGAGACAAGCACTTGCCTCCAAAGATGTCCTAGTATTTCCACAAATGCTACTTGCTTCCCTGCAAAGAGGAAACCAGCCATCTGAATGCAAGAGGAAGGAGAGTCCACAGAGATCACAAAGGAAACCCCTGCAAAGACAGTGACAGTGTCTGCAGCTGAGCTAAGAGAAGCAATGGAGGGACCAGGAGAACCTGCTCCTTCCATAGAGATAAAGGGGGAGAATAGGATGTCCTCAGCTCACCCCTTCATACAGCCCCAGGGAGGTAGGTGCTTTCATGGCTGCTTTAACTAGTGGGGAAACCAAAGCTTGAGGGGTTGAATACCTTCTCAAAGGTGATGCATTCAGCAAGTGAAGGAGGCAGGATTTGAACCCAGGACTCTCAGAATAATACTTACAACACGGCAGGAACCAATCTGTTGCTGAATGTGCGTGTATTAACTCATTTGCTCATGCGGACAGTCCTGTGAAGGAGCTACTGCTTTGATTCTCACAGTTTCTAAAGAAGTTGAGGTACAGAGAGATCTGCAGACGTGCTGAGGGTTTCAAGGCAAGTGAGGGCTTGTGGCAAAAGTCAGGCCCTGCCCCACCACACCCATTCTCACCTTGCCAAGTGGCTGCTTGGGTGGCCAGGTCTGGTCTACCTGTTGCCTTTGTAGGTGAGGCTGTAGGAGGATTCGGAATCGTGTCCATCCAGGGGCATGGCAACCACAGTGCCAGGGGCCAGCTGGATGGGATGAGTGATGTGTCAGGCCCAGTGGGGGCTTCTAGGAACAAGGGACCCATTCAGGGCTCTACCAAAGGGACAGCTGGGATGCACCCATGGCTGACATCTAGAGGCTCAGTGAACTTCACCTTCCAGTTTTCAAAACTCCTCCGACACTACACACCCCAAAACAACAACAACTCCCTAAGGCCAAACAGAAGCCAAGAATGGGTCAGAGGCCACTGGGAGGCTGGTGATGTGACTTGAGTCTAGAGTCACATAACAAGAAAGCTGCTTCCAGCCCCCATGACAGTCCCTGGTCATAACTGGAGTAGTGCACGTGGACACCAGTCATCCAGCCAGAAGTCTTCTTACTCCCTTTTTATAGCTGGAGGCTCATCCGTCCAGCATGGAGTTGGCCAGGATCTTCCTTCTCAGGACAAGGAAACTGCATTTCTGTCCTCCATCCCAGTCCTCTGGCACTTGCACCATACCCAAATTCAGTTTTCCACCCAGTCGTCCTCCATTCAGTGGAAAAATAAGAGCTACAGTTCCCAGAAGAAAATGAGAAGGGGGTTATTATTCATAGGACACTCCTTTCCAGCACTGAGTTTGGAATCATGGCTGGCCCAGCTGTCCATCCCTCAGGACCACTTGGTCTGGAGAAAGAGCAACACACTAGGCCTCCAGGTTGGCTCTCCGAAGAATGAAGGAGAGACGATGGCACTTCTGAGAAATCAGATTCAAGTGCTAGGACAGTTAGCATTTCCTGGAGATGTGACAGAGAGCAAGAAGAGCAGAGTTTGCCAAGGCCTTGCTTGTCAGTAGCAATAATCCATCTTCTCCATCTGTGTGTCCGATCTGGGGCTATAGGAGGGAGCTGAAGGCCAGTTCCCCCACCCCTTTCTCATGGTCCAGACCTCAGTCCCTTCCTGGGTAGGGATGAAGAAGCCTTCCACTGCAGACAGAAGAGGGCCGAGTGAGTAACAAGACTCAGAGAGGAATGTCCCCTGCAGAAGGGACATATATGGATGTTCTCATACTTTATTTAGCACAGGCGTGGTTTTCTTTTTTTTTTTTTTTTTTGAGAGGTTTTTGCTATAGGGCACATGCACACGCTAGGAAGACAGAGAGACAGAAAGACAAAAAGAAAGAAATCACCCTTCATGGGGGATGGCCACACCGCAACCCCTTCTCCTCCATTCTCCTCTTGGGATCTTGGGCATGCAAGTACACCTACCTGGTATGAGTTTAAGCCACCGGGTCCGGGACTCAAACTGTGGTCAACCACATGGGAGTCCAGGACATAGCCATTACGCCAACTGCTGGTCCCGCACAGGAGTGTTTAAAATGATTGTTTCATGGCTCCATTTTGGGGGAAGACGGCCACAAATCGAATGGCAGCTATAATACTCTCTCCAGAAAAATGCTCAAATGGTTCACAATTGGGCATTCCATTCCAAGACCGTCACCCTCCCCTGTCTCCATTCTGGGACCTCTCCTCAGTTTGAAGATCCCCTACATTAGCAAAATATGACACTAAGTGACAGTGATTCTGCCTGGGAAGAAGTCCCATTGGCAGTGATGAGTCAGTAAGGGGCCGGGTCTGACCCAAGGAAAGAGACCCTGCTCTCCAAGGGGATAAATGAGAAGTCTATGAGGGAAACTAACCAGGGAAGTGCGAGTACAGCGCTGGCCACAGTGGAGGGCTGAGGACTGGAGAGGAGGGGGCTGTGTCACTGGACCCTTAAAATCTGGAGAGAACAGGTGTAGCCATGGGGGAGGCCAATCCTAAGGAGCTGTGGCCCTTGTAAGGGCACACAGACAATCCAAGTCTGCTCCCACCCTCCCAGCTCCTGCCAGTGCCTCCCCCTAGCCGACGTGATTTGACATCCATGTGGGTGAAGTCCATCGAGGTCAGCTAGCCCTGATCATGGGCACATGTACACACTCAGCATGCTGGGGAGGGCCCAGGATATGAACCCAGGACCTTTCCCACGTAGGTCCAGTTGTGCCACCACCTGCCCCCAAAATCCGCCTGTGAATTTTTCTGTCCTTTCTCATGCTGCTATTTTATATGAAAGGGATTTTCACGATCGAATTATCCATGTAGAAAGAAGCTGCAAAGCCAGCCTGAACATTCTAGCACAGGAACTTTCTCTTGTAAGCTCCTTGGTCTGCACATCCCTGCCCCAAAACTCCACAGAGAAGAGAGCCTAAGCCTCAAACAGCTTGGTGCATGTGAGATTTATACCAATCATCAGTGTGCCTCCGACCCGAGTCCCCAGCTTGTGAGTAGACTGAAATCCAGCAACAGCCCCTTGTTGTCCAGCAGGGGGTATGCCAGGCTTCTGCCTCAGTGCTTGGAGTCAGTGTGGGGAGGGCTCCAAGAGAGATGCTCCCTACTGGATAGGAAGTGTGAGTGTCCCCTACCCCATGCCCTGGCTCTGCTCACATAGCCAAGACCCTCTGCACCTGACCCTGGAACTCACTCTGTGTGGACAGAGGACTCCAAACCCATCGGCTCTGGACTGTCAAGTAAGTGATATAGATCTATAACTATATCCATAGCTAATCTACATCTATATCCATTTTATATCTATAACTGTGTCTAATCAGTACTAGGAGGTTCTTTGAAGCATTTATAGAAAATGTGCACTATGAAAAAGCTGCATAGATTTAAAATGTTTGCACCGGGGCCAGCAGGTGACATGGTGGTTAAGGCATGCAACTCCCAGTTAGAGTTCCAGACCTAGTGCCTTGAAAGTCATGCGGGGGGTGTGTGCATGCATGCGTGCCCCAAATCCAGAGAGTAGAATGAAGAAAAAGGGATTCCAGCATGGACCATCACCCCTGGGGCAGGGTGATTTCTCACTTTCTCTTTTTCAGCCAAGCATATATGTCCTATGGCAAAAAATATAAATAGATAAAGAAATAATAAAACAACTTAAAGAACTAGAAAGAAAAAAACTGTTTGCACAAGAATCAACCCATTCTTTAATTCCACTTTTCTGTGAACTTTTGAAGTCCCTATGATTTGTATCAAAACTTACAGCCATCGGGAACCAGCAGTTAGCGTAATGGCTATGTCGCTGGACTCCCACGTAGTCGACCGCGGTTCGCGTCTCGGACCTGGTGGCTTACAACTCACGCCGGGCGCATGTGCGTGCGTGCCCAAGATCCCGAGAGGAGAATGGAGGAGAAGGGATTGCGGCGTGACCATCCCCCCTGGGGGGTGATTTCTCGCTTTCTGTCTCTATGTCTCTCTCTGTCTGTCTGGCGAGCGCACGCGCCCTATAGCGAAAAACCTCTCCAGAAAAAAAAAAAAAAAAAAAAAAAAAAAACTTACAGCCATACCCATATCTAATCTATATTTCTAGGCTAATATAATTTGTATCTCTGTTTCCAATCCATATCTAATCTATATGGAATCTATATTCATAGAAATCTGCATTTATGTCAAATCTTTATCTTACTGATGTCTCTGCCACCTGCAGCCACATGCTGCCTAACAACGTTTTGGTCAACAACGGGCCATGGACATGATGGCGAGACAATAGGCTGGGCCACGTAGCCTGGGTGACAGAGATGGTGTTTTTTCTGTAACCCGGTTCTACTTTAGGTCTGACCACTTACTGACTGTATAGCTTTTAAAGGAAAACTTGGTCTCACTGGGCTTTCAGTTGGCTCATTTGTAAGATAAAGCTAAGACTGTAAATATAACCCATCTCATGGGGTTACATTTCCTGATAAGTGAAAGCTCTAATGCCCTGTGTAATCCTGCTCCATTTGCTACCTTTTGGTAGCAAATGCTCCTTTTGCTACCTTAACCTCTTGTGCCTCTGTCTCTCATCCATAAAATGAGGATGACAGTCTCCCACATGAGGCAGCTGTGAAATGTGAATGAGTGAATCCAAATAAAGAACTTACTTAGGAGAGTCTCTTAGAAGTTCAGTGTAAAATACAAGTAGTTAATGAAGGTCTGCTAAAAGTACTGAATGTACAAACACACCCACGATGCACTGTTCCTATCTCGAAGGGAACAGAGAGTCAATAGTTGCAGTCACTATGCACAGGAGCAATAACTTTCAGCGTTCTCAGTTAAGGGCTAAACTCAGATTTTCAATGTCTAGGGTAAGTCTGCTCCCACCAAGAACAGAAGACAATGATCTCAGCTCAGCCTATTTTTCGATGTGGTGCATGTGGCCACACATTGGGGAACTTGCTGGCTATTTGTGGAATAAGGCATCACATCATTCAGCCTGAGTCATAGAGACAAGAAGGGAGTCCATGGCCCTGGAACCACAAATCCTTCCTGAGAATGATTCCACCAGCAGCTCCAGCCTCCCTGTCCTGTGAGCCAAGTCTCAACACAGGGAACGGCCTGGCTGATCACCTCCCTGCCTTCCCCAGGGCTAATTAAAGACCCAGGAAATCAGAGCCAGAGGAAAAGATCATGGCCAAAGGATCTGGCCCAACCCCAAACCAGCCTTGTCTGCTCAGAGAGGTTCTGTCTGCCCCCCAAGGAGGCTGATGGGAAGAAAGCAGATGGGCTGAGAAGCAATTTGGTCTCCCCGTCCTCTCAACAGATGCTGGGCACCATAAGAATTAATGGGCTGGAGACTCAGGTAAGAGCCATTCAGAAGCTCCCTGATTACTCCAAAAACCACTCTCTATGGAGGAAAAGGTTAATCGAAGCCCAGAGCTGGAAGAGAGGCAAGGAGACAGCAATTGCTTTAATCCCAGGAGTGAGGAAAAAGCTTTGAGAGAAAGAAGGTTGCATAAAGAAGGCTGGGATCTGCCTCTGAGAGTGGAACCAGGCCTAAAAACCGAGATATTCCAAAGGCCTGCGCCATCAGTCTAAAAGCCTTGGCCAACCCCTCTCCAAACTCTAGCCAAGCAGCTGGAAATTTTAGTTTTTAAAACTCTGCACATACTCTGCACTATGGAGCCATAAACGTTTCAGGAAACCACCTATTCGGACAAGGTTTTCTTCCCATACTGACCCAACAAGATCCACCTTTTGCACGCACTATGTACGCAGTCATACGTAGTGTGAGTCATTGTGTGCAGAGGGTTAGTCATTGTCAACGCCAACCTCAACATGGCAGAGGGTGAATGAACTGTGGCCAGCTCCTACAGGCTGTGTAAAGTCTGACCATAACCAGAGAGGGTGATGTCTGAACATAAAAAGAGAACACCACAGAAGTCACAGGTACATGGTTGGAAGTGTCTTTGTAAAATGAGCTGTCAGTGGGGGAAGGAGGGCTGATCTAGGGTTCCTCAACCTCAGCACTACTGATGTTTGAGGCTGATCCTTCTTTCTGGCAAGGAGGGGGGTACTCTTTGGGGCTCTGCAGGGTGTCAGCACCATCCCTATCTCTACCCACTGGGTGCCAGCAGCACCCTCCACTCCAGTTATGGCAATCAAAATAGGCGCTGCCACATGTCCCCAGGGGATAAATTCTCATTGGCTGAGAATCACGGGTTCACACTGAAGCTGAAGTTCGGTGAACATTAGTGACTTAATTAACTAATGGCAACCTGAGCCACATTCCTGACACCAGCCCCCATATCAGCACAACACTGCTAAGATTTGAGGCTCCAATGGCCTATCACAGTGCTCCCAGGGGACACAAGTGTGACTAGATGATCCTGAATTGAAGCCCCTTTTCTTATCTCCCACCTGTTCAGTCCTTTCCCTTCACCCTTGCCTGATAAGGTAACTTCTTATTCTTCTTGACATTATAATGGCACAAAGGCACTGAAGGAGCTAACACTGTAATTGATTATAAGGAAAAGTGGCATTATTTTTATAGGAACCCAGATGTGATATGCAAAAATTTCAGACCATTATTAGTGTAGTCTTCTGCAAAGTTTAACTCTTCCTTCACTGTACGCTCTCCACTAGAATCTTACCTCCTGAGCACAAATCTCACCTCAGCTCAAATCTCACCTCTTCAGTTCAACCTCATCTCTTCAACTCAGATGTCACCTACTGAGAGACTTTCCTGAACATCTCCCTCCATAGTGCCAGTCACTCTCTCCTACAAACATGCTTGTCTGGGGAACAGCATATGGCAGAATGTTACATCGCTGGACTCCCATGTAGTCGACTATAGTTGCAGTCCAGGACCCAGTGGCATAAACTCATGCCGGGTGCGTGTGCATGCGTGCTCAAGATCTCAAGAGGAGAATGAAGAAGGGACTGTGGCATGGCCATTCCCTTTGGGGGTTGATTTCTGGCATTCTGTCTGTCTCTATCTTTCCGGCAAGAGCACATGCCCTATAGCAAAACTCTCTCTTAAAAAAAAAATCATGCTTGTCTTATTTCCATTTATTTATTGTTACCTGCAATTACTGATGCATTTATTTGTTGGTATGCCTCCCACCTGACTCCCCCACCCAGAATGCATGCTTTGTGGGAAAGGAGCCTTCTGCCTTCCTTAGTGCTGTTCCCTCACCTTTTCTATAATAAGACCTAGCCTCAACATGGCCCAAAGGCTATTCATCAACTAAGCAAATAGATAAGAGGATTTACACAAATACAGTTTTAAACTTTTAAATTTATTTGCACACTCACTACTCATTTTCTACATGAACTCTATTCACAGTCCTTTGGACCCCAGTATCATCTTTAAATAATATAAATAGCATGTCCTCTCTCAAGGTCCCCAGTTCGTTGATGAAAGAAATCTGAGTACCTGGGTGGTTCTGCAAATGTGGACGTGAGTAGTTTTCCTCCTCCAGCCCTGGATCCTCAGGTTCTGAGAGGGGTCTCAGTGCAGGAAGGTCTGCTTACCTCTAAGTAGAGCCAACCTCACAAATACCTAGACTGACAATTCTTCACTCCATGGAAGAATTCCTTTATTACAGTTCCCAAAGTATCACAGTGTTTGAGTAGAGGCCATTAACTAATTGACAGAGAAGCTGTTGGGCTGGGGGGAAGGAGGCAGAGGAGTTAAAATTAAATGGCAGGAGGCCTTGCCAACTGGAGTAGATTCAAAAAAAGAGAAACCATCTTGGAGATCAATGAGAAAGAATCAAATAGTAAGCAATCAAATTATCAAAACACTATTGATGGGCAAGAAGGTTTCATTTTTGTTGTTTTAAAATAAATTTTCTATTGGGTCCATCACCAAAGCCGTTTTAACCACATGCCCTGTGGAAACCTATATGTCAAAAACAAAAAATACTCACTGTATGAATTATTCTATGAATCCACTCATCTATCCATCCACCATCCATCTCACTACCTATATATCTAAGTACATTTGTGAATACCTGTGCCAAGCATTTCATCTGTCTGTCTGTCTGTCTAGCTAGCTAGCTATCATCCTCAGGGTGCATATATCAAGCCTATCCTCCAGCATTGCCTAACCATTGGCAAATCTTCCTATTAGTCATGGCAACTTTACTTTCTGGCAAAATAGGGTAATTTGTTTTATTGTTTATTGATGTCATATAACCCTAAGGATGGTACCCACAATGCTACGTGCTTCCTGTGTGATGTTGGATAGTTACCTAACATCTCTGTTTCCATTTGGTTCCTCATCTGGAAATTGGGTGTCCTAAGAATACCTGTGTAACCATGGCATTTGAGCATTTAATGGGAGAAGCTCTTGACAAACGGTAAATGTGAGGCTGAGGATAATGATAACACCACCACGCCATTACCCAAACTCAAACTCCTTTCAGACTTTCTTTCTTTTTCCTTTTCTAGGTCACCTGGTTCCCAAGTAACCACCATCTGGAGACCAGAGAAGCATTCACCACTGCAAGTCAGAGCTTCCTTGGTCTATCCCAGGGGCAGCCTGCTGAGGGGAAAGCTGACACCAGGGATTTCAACCTTCCTTGGCTTCCTCATTCCTCATTCCTCATTCTATTAATCTGGCTGTTAAGCAGAGAGAGGCCTGCTGATGCCAACAGCTGCAAAGCTCTGCTGTGCTGATGGCAAAGAGCATTAGAGGAGTCCTCGGCAGCCAATCAATCCATCTCCCCCAACTCAGAACAGCTGCACGGAGACAGATTAACCAAGCAATGGGTAAGGACAGATGTGATTCATACCAGGGAGAGGTGTGCACAAAGGACAGGGCACCTGGGTGGCCCAGTGTTCCCGCGCAGGCTGGGTCCTGAGCAAGCCAAGCTGCCCATGAGTGACCAAGGGCACAGCTCGCAGTGAAATCGAACAGGCAGGCCCACCTGTGACACCGGGGCTTTAGAACGAAGTAGGCAGCGGTTGCCTGAAGAAGCCCAGCGCACTGGGGGAGGAAGTGGAAACTGACCAAGGGCTAAGAGCACATCTGCCATGTTACTTCCACGAGGTTAGTTCCCCCAAGCTTGGCCACATCTGCCATCTTGCCCATAGCATATGCATTACATTTGGGGCACTGCTTTCTGCCTGAAAGCTCTTCTCCGTCCCTCTCATCTGACCTGCCTGCAGGCAGCTGAACAGGATCCCACTGTTCACCCCACGATGGGCACGGGCTCAGCAGAAAGTCAGATCTGGCCACAAGCCTGTGCCAACAGTTCCAAAAAAGTATTCGCACTCTGGTTAAGTGCCAGTGTCTCTTCAACACGGGAAATCAGGACTCAGAGAAAGACAATATCCTATAGTTCCCCAAAGACCAAGAACCAGATGAGACCGATGAAGCGTTGTTTGGAGACAAATTGAGTCATTTCCCCAGTGGCGTGGCACAAATGCAGAAAGTCCGTCTCATGCCACTGCGGACTGCAGATCGAGGCTCAGGTTCCCTGAATGAATGGATGTGACTTTAAGAGTACTCATTCTATAGGGGGGAGTTATCACCCTCAGGAAATGATGACCAAAGCTATCAGCACGTGACCACTCTTCATCAGGGAAGTTTTAAAGAGCTGCTGGGTGGTGTCCAGAGTGAAGAACACTGGGAGCTGGTCAATGACAGAGCCATTTAGGGTGCTGCATCTCCAAGGCTAGGAGGTTGAGACCTGGCTCTCAGGGTTCTGGACACAGACTGTTTCCTGAGTCTAAAAAGGTTTCCTTCTGGGCAAGGACTATCAGAGAGAAGGGCCATCATCATCTTGTTTTATTGTTTACTTATTTAAGTTCATTTATTTTTTTCATGAGCATATGTGAGCTAAAGACGGCACCCCCAACAAGGTCTTGATGCTGTGATGCACCCCCAGCCTCAGCCAGCCCCAGATCACAGGCTTATGCATGCCCAGCATACTCAGAGAGGTCTCCAGATACAGACATAAAACTTTCCCAGGTAGACGAGATTCACAGAGGGTTGTATTTTACTGCTGCACCACTATCTGGCCCCAGAGCCATCATTTGAAAAACACACTTTGGAAGTTCTCTTATAAATTATCAGATAGGCTGGAAAAAGGCCTGTTTCCCAAAGTGTGACACAGATACCTCTGAGAGCACTTTCAGATGATTTTAGAGGGTACTCAAAAAAGCCTTTTAATTTTATTTTCATAATTGAGTATTTATTTCCATGTTGTGCAAAAAATGAGTGCTTCAAACTTGTGACTTCACCATTATTCCTTGAGACAGCATTTTCCAACTCTTGACACATGAGCATTTGGGGCTGGAGAATTCTTTCCTGTGGAGGGCCGGCAAGTGTGCTATAGAATCTTTAATAGCGGCTCTGGTCTCTATGTGCTGGATGCCAGATGAGGCACCCAAAATGCCTTTAGACATTGTCAAATACCTCCTAGGGGTCAAAATCATCCCATAGTTGAAAATCCTGAGCTTAGGATAGTCTAGTCCTGAAAGTTAGGTGAGTTTAGTTAGGGAAAAATGTATTTTTAGTTAACTTACTAAAAGGTGGTATGTGAATAGTGGAAGTATAGAAGAAAACAGAGAATGGCCAGATGGGCAGAGGAAACTTCCCCCCATCAAAGTCACACTCACGCCTCTTTCTTGCCAACCCTGCTGCCTGATCTCCTTGGAGCTGGTACTCCATTTGTGTGCCAGGGAGTGAGAGGACAGACATGCACAAAGAAATCCTGAGGGTCCATCTTCCCTACAACTGGTCTTCCAGGCCAAAGAAGGAGAAACAGGATAGATTTGTTCCTCTCATTTTCCTTGGAAAAACCCAGCCAGAGACGCTAGGGAGAGAACAAGAGAACAAGGGCCCAAGGAGGCGGCCAAAGAGCGAGGGAGGTGGGTGGTCTCTGCTGGCATGCTCCAGAAATCCCCAAAAGTTGTTATTAAGCCTTGAAATGTTCCAGTAAGTTTGACCATGTTTAATACTTGAAAACTGTTTGCTCCTGAACTCTGAATAGAGACCACTCTGTCTTTCTTCTCTTTTTACTTCTTGGTACTGTGGTTTGGATTATGATTTGTCCCCCAAAGGTTCATGTTCTGGAAACTTGGTCCCCATTGTAATGGCTCTGGGAGGTGGTAAGACCTTTAAGAGGTGGGGCCTAGTGGGGGGGCACCATCCAATCAGCTGAGGATGAGGGAAAGAGAAACAGTTAAGTATAAAAGTTTAATTCCTCTCTCTCTCTCTCTCACTCTCTCATTTTCGCTCTCGCTCTCTCCATGTGGCTGCTGACCTACCTGCTTCTTTCAGCCATGCTGTGACTTGAGATCAGGAGCCAGTCAGAGGCCACCCTCATGCTCTTAAATGTTCTAGTCACCAGAATTGGAAACAAATAAATCTGTATTCTTTATTCAGTCTCAGGTATCTCTGCTTAGGAACATAACAATGGACTAATACACTTACCAACCCACAGAGCTAAGAAAATGAAGGATACCTCCCCCTCAACACCAGTAGGAAATTTAACAGTTCTACTAAATGTAAAAGGCTAACACAAACATTTAGAATGGGCCACTGACTTCCGGAATTCTCAACCACAAGCCTGCAAGATAGGCATGATTATTACAGTAGTATTCCAGATGGGAAAATGGTGGCTTAAAGCTTAAGTGCACACCCCACCCGACCCCCACAAATGTCACAGTGCTAGAAGACACAGAACTCTGCCTGGGTCTATGGACTCCAGTCCCATACTCATAGCTGCTGTGCTGACCTATAGAAAAGTTGAAAGTGGACAATCAGGTTTGTGTCCTCCATTCCAAGGACCAATGGTCATTGACCCCACACAGAAACACCACTGCAACCCAGATTCCTCAGAATGGTTTAACCTGTAAATGGACAGAAGGACACAGCTTCCTTCCATTGTAGCTGGGTCTGGATGCCCTGAAGGCCAAGCCCTCCAAATCCGTAGATAGGGAAGAGCGGCATCTTCCCACTTCATGGCTCCCTGTCTCATTTCTTCCTTTGTATTTACCTCCTTACGATTGTTGGGCAGGAGCAAAGGACAGAGAGAAACTCAAAAGAAATGGTCATGGTTCTTGCCAAAGAACATTCCAACACCTTAGTACAAGTGTTTATACACATGCACATCCACAGGTTACACACACAGATACACAACCAGCTGGCGTGTGTACACACACATGTATGCACAAACATCCAAATGGGCAGGAGGACAGCTTATGCACCTCTGTAGGCTTTTTGAGCCTTGGGGACAAGAGATGAACAAAGTCCCCATCCTGAGGCTGGCCTAGGAACACCAAGGTAGACATAAGTGACAAAGACCATGGAAGGTACTCACCTGGGTCTCCAGGGTGATCAGAGGACTTGGGTGAGGATCCTGAGGGAAGAAAGGAGAAAAAAACACTTAAGATGAGGAAGTTAACATACTACTCTATATTGTTTTCAATTAAAGCATAATTTTCTCAGTGTAAAAATGACCCCATAAAGTGGGCCTGACTGTGTTTCCCCATCTTACACAGACAAGAGAACGGCTCAGTCCAATCTGCATCTCCTCCCAACATGTCCTCCAATGCCCAAGTGGTGAAGGAGGCTTGGGTTTTTCATCAAGGACACCCCCATGAAGATCATGCAAATGAATGCTGTGTAAAGAAAAAAGAAACAAGCAGCCTAGCCAACTCTCAAAATGTGTTTGACTCCTCTCTATGAAGGAGATGGTGAGCACATAAAAGGATGAGAAAAACCTAAAAGAATATAAAACCCCTACTAGGGGCAAAGCCATCAACCTGTGTCTGATCTTGGAGAGAATGAAGGAAGGAAAGTGGCAGAGACAGAGAAAAACTTAATTCCCAATTTGAGCAGCACATTCCAATGGACTGGGGGAGATCCTTTTCAGAATATAAGAAGGCCAGAGAAATGTCCCATTCATTCACTCTCTACAAAAAACCAATTGACTGGAAATGCTTGGTGGCACTGTCTTGGGTCATTAAGCATGAACTCTGGGTTGGGGGAGGGACAGAGAGGGTACAGAAGGAGGAAGGGACTAATGGGAGGAGGTGGTAGTATTCTGCAAGTGGTTTCCAAGGAAAACAGGAAACCCAGTACCATAAAGGCTATTTTTGTCTGGACCATGTCTGCTCTGAACATTCTTGGATTCATGATTCTAGGAAAACACCTTAAGCTGCCTCTTACAGAGAATGGCCATGACTTCAGGGGCCCTGAAGTATAAAACCAGTTTGAAGCTTGGCTTTCTCTTAGCAGATTTTCTAATACAGGCTTCTAGGAAGTCATGTAAATTAGCACCAGGCCACTGGCCTATATTGTCATTAAGAAAGGAGTGTAGGGAAATTGAGCATTCTATACCCCTACTCCAGGGGAGCTGCCATTCATATTCATGATCGCTGTGCTATGATATCTTTATAATGATGCTTCGTTCTAGTAAGCACAAGAGATACAATCTCAATTCTGATCTTTCTTTAAAGATGAGCAATGCATCTTCCCCAACTCCAGTTTGAGCCTAGTTCCCGGAATTTTTATCACTGGTGTAAGCTCAAACGAAGTTGTCAAGAGAACATCGCACTCTAAATTTCACATGTCCCCAGGAACTGAATATTTCACCCAGGAAAATAGTGAAAGGAATATTTTCTTCCCCTCTCCCCATGTTGCAGCCTTGGCCTTTTCAGTAACTTGGAGAAATCTTGAAGGAAATGTTTCAGGCCTCTGTCTCCTAGCTCCTTCCTAAGGGGGAACAAGCGGCAGTTATGATTGGTGAGAGCACCACGTTCACTGAGTCACTTTGAGCACGCTTACTCTTGAGCCATCCTCCAGGCTTTACCACTCCTATGCAGGAAAAGGAGACCCTGTACTTCTCATTTCCCTCTGGTGAACATTCAAGGAAGAGGAGGGCTCAAGACCATCCTCCTGGCCTGTGGCTGGCCGTGTGAGTCAGACCTTGTATATGCTGCTTTGTGAAAAAAGCACATAACATTTACTCTTCAGGTCAGCATCAGTTTGCATCTTTCTGTCTCTCTAGCCATTCAGATCCCCCCATCTACATTTTGATTAGAAGAGAATACGCTGCATCTCAGCCTCGAAATTAGTCTCATTCTCAAAGCCAGGTCCTAGCAAAGCACTGCACAAGGGTGTTGGGTGCATGCCCGGATTAATTAAGCTGTACTTCACAGCCCATTTGGCTATTGTTTGGGGGCGTATGCTTCACTGCTCAGAATCCCCACAGAGTGAAGAAGGGAGAATGCCATCCGGAACCACAAAGAACAGCTTCACCAGAAAAGGCTTTCCTTGGGAAGCCACAGGAAGTCCCTGTCAACTGTGTTGACAAAACCCAGAGTTTGATCCCTCAACACAGTGAAGCATCAACTCTTGATCTGATGTTCTAAGATCAGAGACGCTATCAGCATGGGGTGGGGGGGTGGCAAGATTTATTATAAAGCTTCTGAAGACAAAAGCACAAATGCTATCTATTTAGCATCTTAATTAACTAGTCAGGAAAAAGATAAAGTACTCACAGAGGCCACATCTTTAACACTTTAGACTCACTTGCCAACAAAATTCTGCCCTCCATTCTCTATGCACATTGGAAATGTAAGACTCTCCCTAACGAGGCTCAATCCAGAGGATTCGAGGTATGACTATATATCTGTGAGGTCTCACTTTCAGCAACATCTTCCTTAATTGGAAAGGCTAACGAAGTGGAACCGGGTCAATGATGCTGTCTGCCTAATCCATCGTGTCTGTCTAAATTGGGACTCTCTGGTTTACAGTAGAGTAAATTCCTGTCCGTCAGAAGAGAGGCTCTTGGAGACCAAAGGGGAATTTGCAACGTGCTTGCCTGCTACAGTGAAGTGCCTTTTAGAATCTTAATGCAGGTACTGGGAACCTCAGAACTGCCTAAAATAAGGGAAGTCCTTTCATATCATCTGTTGTAATGACTAAATTGGGGAAGTCAAATGGGGAACCAGGAGAATGAGTTAGTGGCCCTCATCCTTCAATTTGATAGCTACACCCTCTGGTCATGTGACTCTGCCATTCTTTGCAGTGTGCTTCTCCATCCCTTAAGTTTGGGCTCGCCCATGTGGCTTGCTTTGTCCAATGGGAGGTTAGCAGATGTGATATAAGCAGAAGCTAGAGATATGCTTGGGCAATTGAGCAGGACTTCTTGTGTTTTTGCCATTGCCACACAAAAACATACCTCAGGTAGTCTGCTGGTGAAAGGAGGATAAGAGACATTGAAAACAGACCTGAACCCAACCTTCAGCTTACAGCCGAGCCCAGCCTAGATCGGCCATCCCCAAACCCAGCCCAGAGAAAAGATATACTTGTTGTTTCAAACTACTGAGTTCTGGGGTCTTTTGTCATATAACATTATTGAGCAATAATCAACTGATATATTTCCAAACACTGACCTTGACAGAGATGAACTAATAAATATTGTCACTAACACAGCCCTGGAACCTAAACAACACATATTCTTTTTACTTAAGTCTGCAAACATATCTATGGAACTCCAAATCACTGTAACTAATAGCTAGCACTTATTGAGTACCTACTATATGCCAGACTCTGTGCTAGCTATACTATGAAATTAGGCAAGAAAACCCTTGATCATCAAGACCTTGCCTCTGAGTTAATCTTCAGCCTTCTTTGCTAAACACAGCAGACCTTCTGAAATTTTTCTAATAACATCTAAATTTGTTAATATTTATTCATTTATCTTGTTGATGAAACAGAAACAGAGAGAGAGAGAGAGAGAGAGAGACACCCCCGACAGGATCTCCACACCTTTATTTAACCCCAGCCTTAGTCAGCCCAGATCACAGGCTTGCAAGTGCATGCTGTGTGCTAAGGGAAGTCCCAGAATGTGAACCCAGAACACTTCCCATGTGGGTCCAATTCCATTACCACTGTGTCACTGCTGGGCCTCTAAATTTATTATTTAGATGCCACAGCAACATTAAAAAAAATGATCACTCAGAAATCTCTTGCCCTGAGATACAATTTTCATTCCACCGGTTTATTCTTAACTTTATCACATGAACATATTATTTGACCAAGGTTTACAAAGGTCATTAATACTAGTAATAACTGACACTTGTTAAATTCTTAGCATGTTCTAGGCACTGGCCTAAACTTCTACACATATAGCATTTCATTTACTTCTGTAACAACCCTAAGAGGTAGATACTATCATTATTCCCATTACAGGGATGGAGAAATGGATGACCAGAGAGATTGCATAATCTGTCCCAGGTCCTAAGTGTTGAAAGCCTGGATTTGACCCAAGCACCCTGAACTTAAGAGACCTATGTTCCAGGACAGCCCTTATCCTAATGGTTAAGGAAGCCAGATCCCACATGGCTGGTCATGGTTTGAATCCTGGCCCTGGGGGCCTGAAAAATATACCAGGTTCATGTCCATGTGCTCAAAATTCTGACAGGATGGAGAAATGTAGAAGAAGGGATTGTGGCATGACCACACCACACAGGAAGGTGCTTCCTGTCTCTCTTTCTCTCTGTCTCTCTTTGGCAAGCACACACTCGCTCTGGCAACTAAAAAAAAAGAAACCTATGTTCCATTATTTTATAGCAGCTCACTTATTGGAGAATACAGGCCCACATTAGGCAGAATAACCTTATAATTTGGATTAAGTCTATCAAAAGAGAGAATACATACAGCAAATAAATAGCACCACCTTTAACAAATACTGAAATCCTTATTTAGCATCTGTACATAGTCATTAAAGACTGTGGAGACGACTGACAGAAATAAGCACACAAACAAACTAAAAACAAAATGCAGTCACTTTGCCACAGCACAGGACCACGTAGAGTTAACCAGATCCATCCACACGTGTTTACTGAGTTCCGACTCAGTAGCCAGCGCTATGCCTGGTGGTTACCATGAGGGAGACAGAAATGAGTTTAAAGTGACTCTGTACATACTTCTATTCCCAACGCTAGCTGCTTAAATAAGAGGCATGAGCCTGATTACAGATCTGGAAGAAATGAAACTTGTCTACACCTCTTAAGTCTTGCTTGTAAGACAAGGAAGCCAGGCTCAAATATTTTCAAGCCCATCGAGGCCAAAGGTTTCATTTTAACAAGCAATTAAGCTTCAATAGAGAAAGTGGAGAGAGGAGGAAGAATCTGTTCATTATCATTCCATGCAGGCATCTAATATATCTGGCCCTCCTGGCAGATCTGAGCCCTGAGCCTCAGCCATTGGAAGAGGCGTTCTCTTTGCTGTGGTGGATATCACAGAGCAGTGCTTGCTCTCAGGTGTGAGGCAATGTCTTTAGTGTAGAGATGACACTGTTGGGATTCACACCTTCAGAGATGGATTTCTCCATAAGGTCCATCCCCAGAACAAGGGATCTTCCATCATCAGGAGGTTGTGCCTCCCTCTTAGTCGTCATCAAATAGCAGACACTTTGGAGATGGAATGAGCCTTCCATGGGATCCCAGACTGAAAGGAACCAAAACTCACCAATGGCACTCCAGCCTGCTGGAGAAACAGGCTCATGGGGGCTAACAGGTGGAAGCTCAATTTGGATGCCAACCAGACCTGAAAGGACACTGCCATTTGTACTACAGGCCTGGTGTGGGGTCTTCAGTGGAAAAGAGTGCAGGTCTGGGGGTCAGCTCATGTGGCCACTGCATGAGCCTTCTGGGCTGCTACCACAACACAGACTGGGTAGCCTAACCAACAGAAATGCATTTGTCAGAGTTCTGGGGGACAGAAGTCCCAGGTCAAAGTGACTACAGGTTTATTCTCCTTTGAGGTCTCTCTCTCTGCCTGGCCGAGAGCCGCCTTCTAGTTCATCCTGCCATAGTCTTTCCTCTGTGCCCGGGCATCCCTGGAGTCTGTGTGTCCACATTTCCTTTTCTTGTAAAGACCCTAGTTGGAATGGATTAAGGCATATCCTAGCAGCTTCACTGTAAGCTCAGCATCTCTTCAAAGACCCTGTCCCTGAACACAGTCACATCCCGAGGTCCTGGCAGTTAGAGCTTCAACACAGGAATTTAGGAAAAGGTGCAATTCACCCTGTAACAACTGCTTAGGGCTACCTGTGACCTCAGGAAACTTCCTAGCCTGTGGTCTAGTGGGTAAGGGAGCTGGATCCCACAGGGTTAACCATACCATTCAAGTCTCAGCCCAGAGGCTGCGATAACATGCTGCAAGTGTGTGCTCACATGCCTCAAATCCTCACAGGATGGAGACATGGAGAAGGGATGGCAGCATGACCACGCCCCATTTCGGTATGCTTTCTCCCTCTCTTTCTCTGTCATTTGCATAAATTCTCTGGCAAAAAAGAAAGAAGAGGAGAAGGGAAAGGGGAGAGGCACAGAATCTATTATGTAGGACCTTTTTGTAAGAATTATACCAGTTCCATAGGCACAAACCTGGGCTGTTCCAGACAAACCCAGATATAGTTTCTTCCCATCCTCCTTGTCTTGAAAATGGGATACTACTGACATCATAAGCTGTCTTAAATGTTAAATAAGAATAAGCATTTAAGGGTCACGTGGGAGCACGGTGGTAACACACCTGGGCCCACACAGGAAACATCCTGGGTTCATGTCCTAGGACCTCACTGAGCATGCCGGGTGTGCGTATGCCCATGATCTGGGCTGGTTGATCCTGAAGGGATTGTGACAAAGACCCTATTGGGGTGCTCCTCTCTCTCTTGCTCTCTCCCCCAATAAATTCATAAGCTTTACAAAATAACTTTGCCTTTGTTTTCAACATCTAGGCCAAGACGTATCCTTCTACACCCAGCCCTCCTAAGCCCCACGTTTCGGGACTGCAAGTTACTGCAGACACTCGCTAAACCCATCTGGTTCGACGGCAGCGAAATGAGTACATTTGGCTAATTTGCTTTGAACGCTCACTTTGGGCCAAACATATGGAATAGCTGCAATGCTGCCAAGGGAGGTGTCGTGCTCCCCATTTTGTAGATCAAATAACTAACGCTCACGGAAGATCATTTGTTCAAAAACACAGGGCTGATACGAGACAGGGCCAGGACCAATGAGTAGGCTTGTAAGTTGCCAGAAACTAGTCTCTTCACCAAGACCCTGGGGTTTCTCAAAGTATGAACTTACTGAATCAGGATCTCAGGATCTCTGGGCAAGGATCCAGAGTCTGCATTTTAGTAAGCATCTCTGGGGGATTCTCATGTACGCTGAACCCGAGGCCTCTACTACACAGTGGTGAACACGAGATTGAGAGCATCCACAGGAACCACATTCTGTCCCATGAACAGAACTCTTCAGAGGCCGATGTTCACACTTGACACTCTCAAGACATTTCCATGACAGTGCAAAGCATTACTCTCCCCACTGATAGGGAGAAGTCATCTCTCCTGCCCCAGAAAACTGGCCACCACCTTTCCCTTTCTAGCATTTCCTCCCTGGGGATGTGGGACTCCCTCTCAATAACTTCTCAGGGTCTGTTTGCAGCCACTGAGGAGTCACATAATATGGTTTTCTCTTTATATGTCCCCGTGGGATTTCACAGTGAGCGTCTCTTTCGCATCCGTGGCCCCTGAGATGAAGGCAGGGCACGTGCACGGTGGCAACATTGGGAGATGGGGCGAGGGGCCAACAACACAGAACTCTCCTTGTTCTCTGAGACCGGCTCGTCTTTGGAATGTGAACGCAGGCCAGGATCACACAGCACTCGCTCACCTACGAACCAGGCTGCAGGGAGAAAACAAAAGCCCCACAGAGGGCAAAGGGATTTCAACGCTTTGGAGAGATGTTGGCAGACATGTCTAGGCCATGAAAATGAGGTGGATTTTTTTTTCTCTCTCTCCACACCGCCTCTTTTGTTTTAAAAACTTCAGGACCAGCAGTGGCTATGTCATAGTGGCTATGTTGCTGGACTTCCATGTAGTCAACCGCGGTTCAAGTCCCAGACCCAGTGCCTTAAATTCATGCCTGGCGCGTGTGCGTGCGTGCCCAAGATCCCAAGAGGAGAATGGAGGAGAAGGGACTGTGGTGTGGCCATCTCCCCGGGGGAGGGGGGTGATTTCTCACTTTCTATCTCTCTGTCTCACTCTGTCTTTCTGGCGAGCGCACATGCCCTACAGCAAAAAACCTCTCCCAAAAAAAAAAAAAAAAAAAAGGTCTTAGAGTGCTCTTTGCTATCCTGTACTCCTTCTATATTTTTCAATCCAGATACTACAAATGTTGTTGTTGTTTTACATTATTTATTTCCTCCATGAGTGTGAGAGACAGCAACAGGCACCCCCCAACAAGGTCTTAATGCCACAATCCACCCCAGCTTCAGCCAGCCCCAGTTCATGGATACACATGTGCCCAATATGCTCAGGGAGGTTTCCTGACATGAACTGAGAATGCCCCCGCCCCCGTAAGTCAGCCTTCCTGGGCATCACAGTTCACTGCTGCACTACCATCCAGGCCCCTGTTGGTTTGGTGGATTCTTTTGCCTGTAGCTTTGATTAAATACTTGAAGTCATTGCCAATCTTTTAAAACCAAGATATTTCTTATGCAAATCTAGATTTCTCACTTCTCCTTTTAAAATAAAAAGACTTAGCAACACCAGATATGTATTCCTGCATGACAACAAAGCTCCCCACAGAGTGGCCACAGCCTGGCTGTAGCAAGCAACTGAATTTGTTAGCCCCACAATAATATAACTTACCTAAGGTCATGAGGCTGGTCAATAATATCTCATTTAAACCTTAGAGCAACTCTAAGAAGTAGGCATTAATAATCCCATTTTACAGATGGTACAACCAAGGCTCAAAGGAGAAGCAATTTCCTCAAACTCATTGGTTAGTAAATGGCAAACTTGGGATTGGACCAGAGCTGTCCCACTCCCAAGGCTCCACCTCTGGGTCACGAAACTACAATGCTCCCCAGCGGCAGAACCACATCTTGAATCAAAACCACTAAGTCACAGTTTGCGGCTCTGCAAGCAGCTGGCACTAGGGAGCCATGTGGAGCAGGGACCTGGATCAAACACTCCTAATATGAGATCTTCCATGTCCTTGCTGTGGGTCTTTAGGCTGACTATTTAACATGTTTCAGTTGTTAACAACAGTAATAAGTGCCCCCACCTCACACCGTCATTGCAATGACAGACTGAGGTGGTATACCAGGGCCTGGCTCAGTCTTGGTGCCAGTGGGTGAGCCACCCACTTCAGTTCCCATAGTGGACAAGTACCATCCACTTATGATGTTCTGCTTTTCATGGTTCGGCCCATACCAAGGCCTCCCACATGCCCAGAAAGAGCTGAGCACTGTGGTCTCTACCCAACACAGCCCCAGCAAGAGGTGCTATTGCCTCTTTTTGGTCCAGATTTTGAGGTCCAGGGCCTCAAGCCCTATAGGGGCCACCTATAGGGACCCAGGTCTTCCTTGACCTAGGAACACAAACACACCTTCAGATCGGGTCAATAACTAGCTTTTCCCAGGTGCAGACAGCGGTACCTACTAATTTTGCACCTACTTGCTGTGGCCACCAAGATGGCAGGTGGCCCAACTGGACCTAAGTGTCCTACAGACACGGTCCCATATTCCAAAGACTATGCCTCTGTTCTACGACTTCTGGCAATGCTGGGTGAATTGTCTCCCACAGGGAAAGAGTTCACAGTCCAAAACCGTGAGTGCAAGAAAGGGACTTGCAGATGCAGTGCAGGCCAGATGCAGGCTACATCCACATGGTGCCCAAGTGGGAATACCAGGCAACCACTTGGCCTCAAATTCTGAATAGGGCCCTGTGAACAGATATTACCTATTTCCAGTTTCCGGATGAGGGAACTTATTCCATCCCTGACCTGAATCAAACCCATCATTTTCTGGTGAGGCACGTGAAATTCAGGCAAAGTGTGTTTCCTAAGGGCCACACACAGCTTGTATCAAGCCTCAGTCAGTCTAGAAGCCAGGTTTCTTCATACCAACTCCTGGATCCTTCCCATTTTGCCAACACTGATATCCCTCCCTGCTCTTCTTCACTTCCTCCCTCCCTAGAGACTCTAGCCTGGACATTTTTTGTTCAAAAGCCACTGTACCCCAGCCCTGGAGGAACTGTAGTTCAGCAGTGCTTAGGACGGGAATGTTTCCAAGAGGCCACACACAGAACTGCAGACATAAGCCACGGGGAGGAAAAAACAGGACCCCAGGAGGAGAGAGCGGCAAGTTCTGCAGAGGGTGCGGAGCACACCCCCAGGTGCTACGCTGTGCAAACCTCCAGGGAGCCTCTCCCCCAGGCTGGAAGGGAGATGCTGAGCACACCTGGCTGGCAGGTGGGCCTGCCACGGAGATGGGCCTCCTACATGTAGTCAGGGTCAAAGTCTGGAGGTTTCCGCAGGAGAGGAGCTCTGCCTGCAAACCGCCTCCCCAGCCTCCTCTATTTCTTACTGAAAATGGTGACGAGGAAGATTTTGGCACTGAGGATGATGGTGGTGGCCACCACAACAGCCCGCGTGTGCTCTAAGTCCTTCTGAGGCACCATAATTAACGGTCATTTACGGGCATTATTTCTGGGAATCCTCAGCCCATCCTCACAGAGCTGCTGCTACAGAATGGCCAAAAGGTCTGAAAACAGATCATTTTATCTTATGTTTTCACAGCTGGGAGATGCTTTACTTACACGGACAACGTGTAATATTGTGTAATATTGTCCCTAACTTACAGAGAAGAAAACTGAGGCTCAGAGAGTTACTTACTCAGAAGCCCACTTAATACCTTCACCAAAGTGAAAAATAAAAGCAACCAAAGCACTTGAATGTGGTATGATTTGACCTACCTGGCATGCACTACATCTTTTTTTAAAAAATTGGGTAATTTCACAATGTCCAGATTTATGACTTTCTTGAATGTTCAAAGATCTGACCACGTGGGGAGGCAGTGGCATTGCTGGAGCCAGGTAGCTGCTACCTCAAGGTAGATACACCCTCCAATTTGCCAGAGCCCAGGGCCAGGCCCTGGGAAGCATGTGAGTGTGTGACCTCCTCAACAGTTAACCACCATCCTTTATCACATCCCCCATGAAGGAAAGTACCCATGGGACAGCGCCTTGGACAGGATCCTGCCCTCACCTCTGGCACCATGAGAGAAAAATTCAGGATCACCTCCGATCCTGATTCTAGAGGTTTCACATAAAACTGCAAAGTTCTGGCATTTCTTGGAAAATGACAGTAGAAACAGGAAAACTCTTAACGACCCACGAGTAAGCTGACCGATCCACTTTACTGATGGATCAGCCTCTCCCTGGGTCTCACCAATCCTAACCTTTGGGGGTGAGGGCCCAGGAGGGAGGTGGCAGGTGGGGAGGGGTCCATGCAGAAGGCAGAACAGGAAGAGGTTATTGGCGCCCACGGTTTTCTCGCTTCCTGCCCTCGTCTCGTGCAGCTGTCTGCGAACCGCTCGGCTGTTTTTTCCTAACGCTCTCGGAAGGAAGTGCTCTCACCATCCACGACAACAGAGTTGGCCCAAGGGGCCGAAACGTGCGTGGGGGCTCCGAGCCCAGCTCTGCTACTGGACAGGGCAGCTCCAGACACAGGAAGAAGGCACAGCCTGGGATAGAGCATCCTGTGAGTCCCTTACAAAGCCCCAGCTGGGGGGAAGGGAGGAGGAGGAGGCCAGAGGAAGGGGGCCTGGGGCACACAGATCCGTACAATGAGCTCCTTTCATCAGTGAATAGAGGCCTCTCCTGAACTGGGTCTCAATGGCTTTGTTTCTGAAACGACCAATTCTACACCCAGAAAGCCAAATTTGCCAGACCCCGTGCCAAGGTCAAGCAAGAGCCTGAGATCCCCAGGCGAGCTGATAATCAACACGCAGGGGATGATCACTGGGCTGTGTTCTGTGTGGCCGACCCAACACCGACAATGATCCTCTTTGATTTCTAAGCTTTTCTGCTCTGGGGTGGGGTGGGGGGCCCTCGCTCACATGCATGCCATGCTTGGCATAACTGCAGACTCTATTCAGGAACACTAAGTGCTCCTTTCCCAGGAACTTCGTTGAGACATCCGAGGACCAGGGGTGGGCAGGATGAGAAAGAACTGGAGAACCAAGATGCAAGTTCAAGTTCGCGTCCTCGCTCCGAACCCATTCATGAGGCGGTGGGAATCATCGCCGACGACCCAGCCTCGCCTCTGCTTAGCAGGCACTTTGGGAACATGACCTTGGAGGCTTCAGTGCCGAGCGAGTAAACAGAAACTGGGGCCTGCATGCAGTATTCAGCTCAGACGTGTTTTGTTCAGCCCGTGCAATGTTTCAAAAATAAAAAAGCTCCACAGGGTGCCAACACTTACAATTCTAGAAGTTTCACATAAAACTGCCAAGTTCTGGCATTTCTTAGAAAATCAGGAGACCTGGGAGCATAAATCCAGCAGCTCTGTAACGCACCGCCTGTCTGGAGCTGAGTGGCAACTGTCCCTCTTAGGACTGCCCTCCAGCTTGCCACAGTCCCCACCCAGACACGTTTCCTCCATTGAGGGCTGCCTGTGTGGCTGCTGTGGGCATCGGACTTTGTAATCTCTGGTTTAGTGGGTCCTAAACTAGGGCCCACACTTTCAGCTGGCAGGCCTGGGGTTGGAGAGAAGTACAGGCTACAGACCGTAACCTGGCTGCTAAGCCCAAGGATGACCGGGTGCAAGGAGGACATATGAACACACCCAGGACTGCCGGAGCAGGAGCCTACCCCTATCGGGAGGGGCAGGAGTCCTGTGTTCTCACTCTGCTATAGCGTGTTCCTGTGGAGTCCAAGGGGGACAGGTTCCAGGACTCCTGAGGATACCAAAACCCAAGGACATTCAAGCATCTTATATAAAATGACCCAGTATTTGCACATAACTTACGTATTAGGTTGTCAGCATTTCTGCATAGAAAAACATAAAAAAAAGTCATGACTTTTCCAACAACCTAATATAGCGTCCCATATACTTCAAATCATCACTATGAAGTAAATGCTCTATGAGTCACTGATAAGCAATATTGTTTTAAAATTTGTATTATCTGTCATTATTATATTATTTATTTTTATTTATTTAAGAATAGGGTCTTACTAGGTCATGATCCTCCTGCCTCAGCCTCCCAATCACTGGGATTACAGGTGTGCACCACCCTGCCAGGCCTTTAGGTTAGACCAGGAACCTAGTCTGGACCCCCATATGGTCCCAGCCTGTGCATCATTGCATCTTAGCAGCACAACTCATGGCCACCAGGCCTGCCATTTGTTTCCCTGAATATTTGTGATCTGTGGTTGGTTGACTCCATGGGTGCAGAGCCCATGGCCATGGATGTGGAGGGCTAAATGTATCCTCTTTTGACAACCTGCCCTGCTTTCTCATGGCCAGGGACTGTCTTCTTTGTTTTTATGCATAATGAAGTCCTGGTACTGCCACATAGAAATTACTTGGTAAATTCTTGTTGAACCCTAATCAATTAAACCTCAAGGGATGGGTGGGTGCCCCAAGAATAAACGCTCAGAACCCAGCTCCCTGTGAGCTGGAGGATGTTTTCTTGACTGCAAATCCAAGTGAGTTCTCACCACAAAAGAGAGTCCAGAGTATAAATGATGGAGGAGAAGCAGATGAGCTCAGTCTACTGCTTAGCTGATATCCGAGACGAGGAGGCAGAAAGGTTAGTCCTCACAGGATACATGGCACTCTGATGGGCTGCGGTCTTGGGAAGGTATGACAGGCACTGACATCACAAAATTAGGAACTATTCCCAACTTACTAAAGGATGCAAAAATTCAACAGAGGCAAAGTAGGCTCCTTGAGTGAAAGCAGGACCTACAGTATATTTTTTGGGGGGAAAGGGGAGAGGTTTTCACTTTAGGGCGCGTGCGCTCACCAGAAAGAGAAAGAGACAGAGAGACAGAAAGCGAGAAATCACCCCCCAGGGGGGATGGCCACACCACAATCCTCCATTCTCTTCTTGGGATCTTGGACACGAATGCACACGTGCCTGGCGTGAGTTTAAGCTACCAGGTCTGGGACTCAAACTGCGTTCGACTACATAGGAGTCCAGCGACATAGCCATTACGCCAACTGCTGGTCCCCCTACAGTGTATTTTATTGCAGCTTTTCTAGGTCTAAGACAGTGGGCTGAGGTTGTGGTTTGCTTTGTTTTTTAAGTTTATTTCTTTCCTGAAAGAGAGACCAAGAGATGGGCACCCCCAAGAGGGCACTCATGCCGTGATCCAGCCTCAGGCACAGCCTCAGCCAGCCCAGATCATGGGGGTGTGCATGTCTGCTATGTACTGGGAGCCCCCAGGCCATGATCCCAGGACCTCCACGCACAGCCTCACATTACTGCAGTGCCACCATCTGGCTCTGAATTAGAGTTTACCACATCAATTTCTGCTGTGTGTAGGCATGGCCAGTTTTCTTTAGGTCTGTACACAGTGTGTGTGGATATGCATGCATGCATGTTCACATACAACCATCTGTGAGCATCCACATTCATCTCCAGGCACCTCCGTGTGGTCTCCAATTTGAAGCCCTCCTAAAAAAGCAAGTGGGTTTTGCAGATTTTGTTGGTCTAGCATCTCTGATTTAGGGGCTTTCCCCTGAGTCACCCCACTCCTGGTACTAATTTCAAATGGCTCCCAGGGGAGAAGAGGCCAGCATTAGGTGAGTTCCCACTAAGCAGACTTTTATTTCTGAGCTACAAGAGAAGCAGGAAAGACTGAGAGGAAAAGCATGCAGCATCTCAGGTCTGTGCTTTGCATTCCGTGATAATTATTCATGCAGGAGCATCTTTAAACACCAAAAGGGGGAAATATTACAGTTGTTCTGATTTCACACGCTAACTGTGTTTACATGCTAACAGCATTTCTCGGGGACAATTATCTTATTACTAGTGCACTAATCTTTTCAATCTTTTCAACACAGTTTACAGCTGCAGACTTCAAAAATTAAAGCTAATTAAGACCCTGCTTGCAGCAGGTATGGTAAACTACTCACACATTTTAGCACAGCAAAATAAAATCAGTTTGGAGAGGAGGGTGCTAGGGGCACACCATGTCCATAAAGGGTAGAAATGATAGAGCATCCATCAAATTGAGGGCAACAATCCTTCCTCCTAGTCTTTCAGAATCCAGAAGACAGGTTCCATTAACAGAAAGGGCTGTAGAATTCAGGACCAAGGACAGCTGGTCTGGCTTATCTGAAGAGAAGGCTGTATTTTGCATTTGATTATCTATTTCCAATCCTTACATTCTTCCACGTGACTTCTGCATTGAGTAGTAGCTGAGAACATGTTTAAATGCTGGCTCGAAGCCAGGTGCAGTGGCACACACCTGTGATCCCAGCTACTCGGGAGGCTGAGGCAGGAGGATTGCAAGTTTGAGGCCAGCCCAGGCACCACAGTAAGACACTGTCTCAAACAAACAAACAAACAGGGCTGGCTCTGTGGCACAGTGATAATGTGATGCTCAAGAGAAGACAGATCTCACACGGTGATCACAGCCCAAATCCCCAGCCTGGTCTGAAATATGCTGGGCACGCATGTGAGTGCCTAAGATCTGATGGGCTGGAGGACTGGAGGGAAGGGGTTGTGGTGTGATCGGATCTTACGGAAGGTGTCTCTCTCTCTCTCTCTCTCATGTGCATATGCACACACTCTACCATGAATGAAAATAAAACGAAACAATAACAACAACAAAATGCTGGCTTGGACAACTATTCTATTTGAAAGTAACCAAGGGATTTAACACACGGTGCCTTGGTTTCCTTGTATGTGAAGCAGCAATAGTCATCATGCATGCCTACCTCCCAGACCTGTTGTCAGGATGGGCTGACTTCATATCCAGAAAGCACTTAGAATAGTGGGTTCATAATAATTATCAAATGAGTATTTTACAAAGTGTGGGCTGTCAGAACTAACCACAACAGGCTGTGACATACCTAGGGAGCATCCCTTCTCTCTCACGTTCTTGACCTTGCACATTCGCACTGCATTACAGGCCACCGAAGAGCTGCTGATACATGATCCCAGCTGTACTTACTGTGTCTGTTAGCAAAACACTCTCCAATTACTGGTCCTGCTATCTCGTTAGCTGTCACATAAAACCAGCACCATAGGTCATCCCTTATGATTTTTCATTTCAAAATCACAGAGAAGTAGACTGCTCCCTGAAGGACTGTTGTGGGAACCGAATTCACGGGGCAGCTTCTCAGATCCCAAGCAAAGCCCTGGCATGCCAAGTTGTGAGAGGAATTACTAGTCAGTTTCCCATGGAGTTTGGGCACTGAACCTCACGAGGCACCTGCTGTGTGCCTTGATCTATGCTTGACAAGCTGTAGTTCTTCGATTTGAGTGTTCACACCAACCCTACAGGGTACGTAATGCTGATCCCATTTGGAGATGAGAAAACTGAGGCTTGAAACAAGTCTTCTGTGATCCTACACCATGCTAATAAAACAAGTCACGATGTGGCAACAATGAATGACATTCCCCCAAAACACTTTCTTAAACTAGTTGGCCACGTATTTTAAGATGACTAGTACTAGTAGTAATAGTAGTCGTAGAACGAATGTAGAACTAACTGTAATGCTCTCCATCAGCACCAACATACACTATTCTAAGCCAATGATATGCATTAATGAATTTAACCCTCACAACTACACCATAAGGAATAGACTATTATTACGGATGGAAACAGGGCTCAGAGAGGTATGCAACACATCTAAGGTCACACAGCTGCAGAGTTGGAGCCAGAATATGACCCAACCCAAGAGATCTGGCCCAAAATTCCCTGCTCTTGGATACTCTGTTGTGCACTGTCATTTGATGTGCAGCCTCCTTTGATGCCTTCTGAATTAGATAACTGCCTCCTTTCCATTTTCTTTTTAATTGCTGGAGGGGTATGTGCTCACCAGAAAGGCAGAGAGAAAGCATCCCCAGTGGGGCATGGTCACACTGCAATCCTTTTTCTCTACTTCCCCATCCTGGTCAGGATTTTGAGCACATATACACATGTGCCCAGTGTGTTTTTCAAGTCACCCAGGCCAGGATTCTAACGGCAGTCAGCCATATGGGTCAGCTCCACAGAGGGCTTAACCACCACAAGGCCCAGCCTGACAACTGTCACCTTTCCAACGGACACACAAGGTATAACGAGATGCACAGAACAGAGACTGAGTCAATCATCACAAACCCAACTACTAAATAAGCGATGTGTTTGATTTGTCATAAATGCTGCCAAAGGGGAGGATGCTGGGAGAAGAGGAAACACAACTTCACTAGGACAGATGATCAAGAGAGTCTTTCAGGAAGTATGAAATAACCGAGAGACAAAAAAAAAAAAAAAAAAAAAAAAAAAGAAAGGAGCAAAAAGTAACTTGTCCAAGGTGGGAGAGAGGATGAGCATTTTAAGTAAAAAGAATGAAATCAATGGAGGCTCTCCTGTGGGAAGGCTCACATAATTCTTAACAAAAATGGGGGTGTGGAGGGGTGCAGCAGTAAAATGTAACACCCTGTGAGGCTGACCCACAGAGACCAAAAAAAGTCTAACCTAGAGTGTCGGGAGGGAGTGTTCTGATTTAGGGTCAGAATCCAGGAGTCCCTGCAGGTTCTAGGATAGAGCCTGGGTCTGATGTAAAGGGCGACAGGGAATCACTGGCCAGGCGTACTTGTGGATTGGTGTGACTTGTCCCCTGCAGCAGCTTGCAGCGCTATGACTAGCTTCAATGTGTTTGGCTTGTAATATCAGATCCAAAGGTACCTCGGAAACCCACTCCATGGAGATTTTCAAGATGAGTGTCAAACGATTTCTCTTCCCCATTGTTAGGGACCATCACACACCCCACACAGTCTAAGCCATAAGACTGCTCCTACCTACCAAGCTTTGCAAATTATTCAATCTTCCTTATTGTCAGACTGTGAGAAAACCAACAGGGGATATGTTGTGCCACATTAAAGTCTGATAAAAATATCTCTTCTGTCTAAAAACGGAAGACTTGAAAAAAAAAAAAAGAAAAATTGATCTGGGTTAGACAAACATCAATTTGAAACTCTGAGTTCATGGCGTAGGAAAATGGCACGAGCATTTACAGGTTGAAGGGGATGAATAGCTACAACATCCCTACCACCACCACTACCCCACACAACCCACCAGTACAGACCACCTCCTGCCAGCTCCCGATTACTGACACTATGTGCTCAGGGCTCTGATTTATGGCAACCACACAACTAGCGTGATCAACCGTCCCCGTCCTCCTGGGACTGAAAACTTGGAACTTCCAGTGTTAAAATCAGGACAATCTTGGCCAGCCCGGTGGCACAGTTGAACGGCAACACCCATGACGCTAAGAGCCCCAGTGAAGCTCCCCTGAGGTCTCCCAGCACTTGTGCCCTGATCCTGGCTGATTAAGACTGGGGATAGATTGCTGTTGAAGATCCCATGGTAGTGACTGTCTCTCTCCCTAAGAAAAAAGTTCATAACCTTTTCTTTTTTTAATTCAGGAAAATACCACACAAACCAGTAGGCATTGGTCAATCTACTCACTACATTAGTGTGGAGAAGAGAGGTAAAGACACTTGTTAACATCACACAGCAGGTAAACAGTAGGGACTAAGATTCCATTTCTTGTCTACTCCATTTGAGTCTATGTGACTCAAACCCTTCTACAGAAATAGCTAATGTGTTTTGGACACTTGCTACATACTCAGTTGTAAGTAGTAACTCAGTTAATCCTCACAACACTTCCAAGACCTTCGTGATGAAGTCCCTTGTGGAAGCCAGGCTGCAAGAGGATGGAACCAACCATCTCTGTTCTGCTCACAGTTGGATCTGCAGAGCCTGAAATAGAACTTGATGACTTTTCTCTTCAAAAGTGGGGATCAGATAACGAACAGGGAACAGTCCTAGCCTAAGCAGTGCAGAAGTTAGTCAGGTGCCAGAGGAGAAGATAATTAACCATGGGAGAGAGGTTAGTAGGGATGACACACAAGGGTTTCAGCAACTAGGGACTGTAGGATCTCAGGGAAGTTCCTCTGTATCTGTAATTCAGGATAACATAAAACCAGGATAACAATGATAGCACAAACGTGATGCAGTTGATATGAGGCATTAATGACATAATGGGTGTTGTGTACACAGAGGAAAGACCAAGTAAACAGTATCTTCCTCCAATCTCCTCCCTCCTCCTAACTGCTTTTATTTTAATCATCTAAAATAATTGCTATAAAGGAGATGCCTGGAGGGTACAGTGGAAGAGGGAAGATGCACCTTTTCTCTTCGCTCCCTTAAAGAAGAATGAGGAGTTTTAATTATATTTCACCCAGTTATAATTGCCAGGGAAGAGAGGATTCCTGGGGATCTCATGGAGATTATCGATGAAGAAATGCCAGACTGTTAGAACCTCATGAGGCTGGGGACCAGCTAGACATGGCAATAGTATCCCTATTGTTCAGATGGAAGGACTTTCCCATCACAGGAGTGGTATAAGAAGTCCAGGCTGGGCCAGCCCTTAGCCTGGTTAAGGAAGTCAGATTCCACATCACCAATCATGCTTCAAATGCCAGTCCTAGTAGCTTATGGAACATGCAGGGTGCATGTGTGTGCAGGTCCAAAATCCTGATGTGATGGAGAAATGGAAGAGAAGGGATTATGGCATGACCATGTTCCACTGGGGCACGTTTTCTCCCTCTCTCTCTGTCTCTCTCACTCTGGCAACATTTGCGCCTCTGGCAGTTAAAAAAAAAAAAGTCCAGGCTCCTTGTCAGGTGGGACAGTAACCTGCTTCTCTCCCAGGGGAAGGGCTTTGGGAACCACTTGGCTGGCTCACTGCGCCTTCCCTCTGATACTCCCAACAGCTTCCTCTTCTCCATCACACACTCATACACATATTCCCATCAGGAAGGATGGACAACCATGTCTTCTGGAGAATGAGAGCTATGATCTTGTGAGCTCAGACCACCCTCTCACCAACTCTTTGTTCCAAAGACAACCGGCCACAATGGTCAGGGAACCCCCTCAAAACCCAGACAGAACTTATTTTCTATTTCTGGCTTGACCACATGATGCCTGTGAGTATTCACACTGGAACCAGCTCACCTAGAAATGGAAGGCTCAAGAGGCAGTCAGGATCGGCCTTGCTGGGGTTCAGAAAAAGGACAATAAATCCTTCACTCCCACTGAGTCCTAACATTGAAGGGCAACAACGAACCTAGAGACCATTAAATCATGCTATACTCACTGTACAGACAGAAAAATGAAGGACCGGAAGAACAAAGAAGATACTCGAACCACATGCACTGTTCTTTTCCTCCTTTGCTTCTTTCCACATTGCTGGATTGAAATAGGTCAAACATGGATACTTGAAAGTTGGGGTTTTCTCTCCCACTGGGCATGACACAGAGCTGACCCTCGGTGAATGTTCAGTGAATGAAGGAAAATCAGCAATTATTTAGTAGAAACTTTGGAGAGGATTCAGCTTCTTCTAAAACTACAAACAACAATGCTAAAGGAACAGTGGGCGTGTGTGCATGTGCGCATGCGCAAGTGTTTGCAATTTCCATATCAAATGGTTGTTCATGTTTTCTAGGACCACCCCCCAATTTAATATAACCACTCTTAAACAACATACCACATGATCTCGATTATGTCTACTGGATTTACTCCAAGAGGCCAGGCCTTTGCAGGGAAACTCATAAGTAACCATTTCCCGAAAGGTGGATCTTTTCCTACAAACCTGTTTCATTTAACCTAAAATCCTAGTTAGTATTCTAGCAAGATGTCTTCTTCTAATTGAGGTAATTTCAAGGAAGATATTGCTGAAGGCTTTCTTTCCTTCAAATAAAGCAGTAATAGCTACCACTTATTACGCATGTCTATGTGCCAGGTACCTCATTGGCATTAACTCTTTTTAAATCTCATTTCACCTTCAGGATCACACTGTAAGGCAAATATGCCCAGTTCACAATCTCTCGAGAAAACAGAGGCTGAGTGACAGGAAAATAACTGGTGCAGTGTCACAGAGCTGGCAAGGGGCTGAGCTGGGATATGAACCTAAATCTGACTCCAAGGTCCAACCTCTTTACAGCGCCCTGTTAATATCATATCGCAGACCACCCCTTCCTCTACTTTCTGATTAGTATTCCTCACAGAATCCTTGAATGAATTTAAGTTTTACCATAAGGGAAGACATGGAAAACCTTTGTCTTTTTTCTTTTCTTTTTTTAAAAGAGATTTTTGTTATAGGGTACATGAGCTCACCGGAGAGACAAAGAAAGAGAAAGCCAGAAATCACCCCCGGGGGACTGCCATGCCACAATCCCTTCTCCTCCATTTTCCTCTTGGGGTTCTGGGCAAACACGCACATGTGCACAGTGTGAGTTTTAAACCGTCAGCTCTGGGATTGGAACAACAGTTGACAACATGGGAGTCCAGCGACATCACTATTATACCATCTGCTGGTCCCAGAAAACCTCTGTCTTATCTCAGCTTTATCATAATCACTTTGCAAAATAACTGAGGCTCAACACCTTCTTCCACTAAATGGGTGTAACTCCATCTCAACTGCCTCTCAGGACTGTTGCCAAGAACAAGAGAAGGCAGCCCGAAGCGCACCTTCTCCCGAGAACTGTCACAGGCCAGCAGGTCCTCCTGCTGCGATCTTCCCACAGCCTGAGAGATCTTTCAAATGCTCTCCCCTCTCCCAGCAGGCAGGCCAACCCACCATCCCCTACTCGAAGGAGTCCCTCCTAAAATAAACCCTGCTAACTTCTGTGAGCTCACTATAAGGACTATATATAGGCGGAAACACTTAAGACTTCCCATCTGGCAACAGCTTCTCCAAAACTCAGTCCAAATGGCTAATTTCTAAGATAATCTGAAACATCTGACAGGCAGCTTTAAATCAGGAGGCAGGCTGAGACACGGAAAAGCCCTGTGGGCTGGCACAACCTGGACAGCACCGCCCTGGGGCTGCTGAACTAACCATTATCCTGTCAATATGGGAACTTGTCCCAGAGAGGCCTGGGGAGAAACGAGACAGAGTGCAGTGGGCAGGGCTGGAGGGAGCCCAGCTGGGCCACTGAGCAAGTCCTGGGCTGTGGGTGGCGGAGGGCGGTCGTCTGTCCAGCAGGGCTTGCAGTGACTTGCGAGCCGTGGTATCTTCTGAAGCCTCAGTTATCCTGGGAAGGAGCAAGAGGCCAGGTTTCCCCATCCAGAAAATGGAGATACGACACTCTGTCTCTTTCACACACACACACTCTTACAACCAAACAGTTGCACACTTTCAAAACACACCTAGAACTGTTAGTATCCCCCAGAAGGATATATAAGGAAACACTGCTGAGCAGTGATTTCTTTTAAGAGAGACTGGAAGAGGTGGAAGAGAGAGAATTCTCCTTATTTTATGACATTTTCTCAGGTAAATTTTTTGTCTTTAACTCTTTATATTTAAAAAGCAAATGTCACCTAAAAATGGAAGGATAAAGTGGTGATTCCTCAAACAATTAAACACAGAATACCAAGTAATCCAGCAAGTCTACCCAGAAGAACTGAAATCAGGGCTGGAGCAGGTATTTGCACACCCACGTTCACAGCAGCACCAGTCACCACAGCTGGGGGTCCAGGGAGATCTGGATAGGCGAACAAAACACAGGTCTGTGTGGACACAGAGAGGGCTGTTCCAAAGGGAGTTCTGGCACATGACACGTGAAATAAGACACATGTAAAGGTCAGGTGCTGCACGAGTCCCCTCACACAGGGTACCTAGAAAAGCCACATCCATGGAGACAGAGAGAATGGTTGTGGTCACGTAGCAATCCCTTCCCCTCCATTTCTCCATCCTGTAGGGATCTGGGGCATGCATACACATCTAATGTGTTTTTCTTTAGAGTTTTTTATTTTTAATTTTATTTACTTACTTATTTTTAAATTTGACCAGAGAGAGACAGAGCAAGAGAGAGAGAGAGAGAGAGAGAAAGAAAGGAAGGAAGGAAGGAAGGAAGGAGGAGGGAAAATGAGAAATCAAGCTGCCAGGTCCAGGACTCAAACCACAGTCGGCCATGTGGGAGTCAGTGCCCTTAACCACCACGCCACCTGCCAGCACACCCCCCCACCTTGTATTTTTCAAGTCGCCAAGGCCAGGACTCAAACTGGTGGTCACAATCCATTAGGGGGTGCTCTCTCACTCTTTCTCTGTCTCTCTGTCTCTGTTTGGTGAATGCATGCACCTTCTGGCAAATTTAAAAACATTAAAAAAAAATTAGAAAAACTGTGGCACATATACTCAATGGAATACTATTCATCCATAAAAAAAATAAAAAATAAAAAAAATAAATAAAAAAACAACCCTGGCTTTTGACAGGAAGTAGATGAATATGGAAGACTTACTGCTGAGTGAAGCAAGCCATGCTACGAAGGAGAAGCATTGTATGCCCCCACTTAATATATACCGAGTAGCTGCACTCTATGACTGAAACTAATTGTCTAAAGGATATAGAAACGCAGTAATAGATGTAAATACCAGATATAGTGTGTGTGAAAGAGGAGGGTCTGAGGAAGGACATTTGGGGGAGGGACAGGGAAGCAAAGCGTTAATGGCACAAAGAGGTGTGGTATTATCTGTTGAAAATATTTCATAGTTTTATCAACAGTACTAGGGAGAAATGTTCACTTGTTGAAATATCCACTTTGTAAGACAAATAATAATGTGATTGCTTCCAAAACCAAACCTTGATGTAGAGCAAAACTGAAAATCACAAGTTGTTCAACTTCTTTTTTTTTTTTTGAGAGTTTTTTGCTATAGGGCGCGTGTGCTCACCAGTCAGACAGAGAGAGATGTAGAGACAGAAAGCGAGAAATCACCCCCTGGGGGGATGGTCACGCCGCAACCAGCGTGAGTTTTAAGCCACCGGGTCCGGGACGCGAACTGCGGTCGACTACGTGGGAGTCCAGCGACACAGCCATTACGCTAACTGCTGGTTCCCAAGTTGTTCAACTTCTAAAGTTAAGTAAGTGGAACAACAACAACAACAAAAAAATCACATTGCATGCCACAGATATGTACAACTATTATATGTTAACTTTATTTTAAAAAGGTTAATGTTCTGTGGAAAAAAAAATAGAATGGTTGTTGCTAGGGGTGGGGGAACCGGGAACTATAGTCTGGTGGGTACAGGGGTTCAGTTTGTGAAGATGAAATGTGCTGGAGCTGGACAGTAGTGATGGTTGCACAACCAAGTGCACGTACTAAGGCCTCGGCACCGCACACTTGAAGACCCTTCCAATTACCCCCAGTCAAGAGCAGTCCAGAAGCAGGTGAGAACCACATTTTCAGAGACAAACCACATCCATGTACCTTTTATTATAGCAGATTATTATAATTGTTCTCATTTATAAGTTGTCATCATTAATCTCTTATGGTGCCTGATTTATAAATTAAACTCCATTGTAGCTATGTATGCACAGGAAGAATGACGGTACATATAGGATTCAGTACTGTGCACAGTTTCAGGCACATACTGGGGGTCTTGGGACGTACCTTCCCCCATAGATAAGGGGAGACCATCCACAATCTTGCCACCAAGACAAAGCCTATCTATTGCCTGCCCTGACACTCGATGGCTCCCTTACCACAAGCAACAGGCTTGTTGGTGGAAGAAGAGCCAGGTTTCCCATGAATGGTGTTGAGAAAGACACAGGCAGGGCCCCAGTGCAGGGACACAGTGCTCCTTCCCTCCCACAGTCACTGGGGCCAACACAGGAAACGCAGAGCACTGGACGGCCTGCTCCTCACTTCCACACACACGTTCCCTCTGCCAGGAACACCTGCTCCTCCTGTCCTCTCTGGAGAATCCGTACTTTTCCATCCTGGTCCAGCTCAGACGTCTCCTTTGGAACCTTCTAATCTCCCAAAGATAAGCAACCACTCCTCATTAGCCAGCTGACTGTGGGCGCCAAAAACCACCCTATCGCACAACGATTTCTTTCTAAGAACTCCTCTCTCCTCTAGGTAATAGTTAAGATTCATGGGGCAGGGGCTGGGTCTTTCCTACCCTGTTTTCCCAGAGCCAAACAGATGGTCCTTGCCAGCGAGTACTGACTTTGACTGGCAGCAGTAAGATGCATGGTGTAAATGAAAGGCACATTTACATTTATGAGTTGAATTAGGAACTGGTTTATGTCACAGGGAGTGAGTAGTGAGTATCTTTCAACGTCTCGGGCCCTGGACACAGGCCAAGGTGTTTTGTGGATTCAGTTCATTCCTGGCCATGAGACCCTAAGCAAGGCTTTAACCTCTGGGAGCCCTACAGTTTCCATCCATAAGGTGGAACAGCATCAGGACTACCTCGGGGAGTTGCTGTGAGAATCACCAGGGCTGTGATAGATTGCAAAGCACGCAGCTCAGAGCCTTGGCTCACACAAAGCAGTCCTTAAACATCCACGACCCACGGCAAGCCACTGCCAAGGATGGCTTCACCATCACCGCTGTCGGGGAGACCTTGAACACAGGCCAGCTCTGGGCCCAAGGCATGAGAATGAAAGCAGATCACAATGAAGGAGGCCCAGTTACAACCAGCCTCAGGAAAGGAGGCAATTTTGTCAATCTCTTCCCCTCTACTTCCCACCAAATTAAGACTCTAGGCCCCTTCTGCCTCTCGGATGGCTAGACCAGGATTTCAGGAGCTCTCACAGAATTTTTCTATACAAAAATGAGTGACTTTTCTATACAAAAATGCGTGACTTTTCTGACAATTTATAATTTGTTTCTACCTGCCAAGCTTTACTACAATTTCCACTTAGTCAATATATATATTTTTAAGTGTATTCATTTATTTCTTTCACCAGAGAGTAGAGGGAAGGCACCCTCAACAGGGTCTCCATGCCACGATCCACTCCATCTACCCTAGATGGGGTGTGGGCATTCCCAGTCCATATATGGCCACACACTCTCACTCCACAAACTGCCCAAGAGGCATCAACTTTGCAACTCCTGCCCTGAGAAAGGGAGTCAGCCAGAAACAGGCTGTTCTATCTAGCAATGTGCTTAGCTAAGAACAGAGAGCAGCTCCGAGTTTGAGTAAAAATCTGTACTGCAAACCCACCTGCCTTTTGGACATCACCAGTATGTAAAGCCACGGATGAATAAATGGTTCTATTTAATAATAAACTAACCATGTCGTCGCTGCCTCTCTTGCAGAGAAAGCTAAAAATAAATCAGTCGTGGCAGAGCATATCAATCTCCACCTGACGGGGGTGTCAGCTGGTGCCGTCCTCCTCCCAGCAGCAGCCAGGAAAAATTCCCGAGTTCAGGGGCCTGCCGAGTCCTTAAGGGATGCAGGGGCCACCGCCCAAAGACCTGAGCCAGAACATTCTCTGTAATCATTCCCGGTTCAGAGGAAATAATGGAGCAAAGCCGTAAAACCCAATGACAAACCTGAGTCTGTCCTCTTCGTGTTTTGTCTGAAATGTCACCTTTTCCTAAAGATGACAGATAAGCCTAGTAAATTAAGCCCCCATTCCCCGCCCTGTGACACACACGGACACGCATGGACCTACGAGCATGCATACACACCCACACACACACTCCACTGTCTGCTTCCCCCGAGCACGTCTCACACGCTGCACTAGCTTGTTGATTCTCATGTGCACCGTCTCTCGTTAACTAGATCCTAGGCTCCAAGAAGGCACAGCCTTGTCTGATCTGGACTGTTTCCAAACGGTTATCTGTTTCTGGCACTGCACCCAGCACTTGGCACCTACCAAGCCCTTCCTGAAAATTCGCTAAATGCATCTTTGACACAATCCTTGGTCTTCTGTGATGTTTCCAAACTTCCCACGCTGACGCACTCGCTGCATGATTTCTGCCATATTTCCATACTATTCATACAGTAACTCAGTATTTTCTTCCACCAGCTCTCACGTTTTATGCAGACACATCTATTCAAAAAATAAACCTTTACAGCAGTATCTTCAGGCAACAGAGAGACATCTGCGATGGATCAGCTTTAAAGATGACCATTATCTATTAGCAGCGTGATGTTGGACAAGTGATGATGGACAAGTGATGATGGTGCCACGGTTTCCTCTTCCGCAAAGCGAGTAATGACAGCGCCACCACATAGAGAGGTCCTTAAAGGGCAAATGAGTTAAAAATACGTAGGACTGGCAGTGGCACTGTGGTAATGCAATATGCTGCAAGGCTCACGGAAATTCCAGGCTCGTGTCCAGAGACCTTCCTGAACATGCTAGACACAGGTGTGCCATGTTCTGGGGCTGGCTGAAGCTGGGGGCAGATCGCAGCACGAAGGCCCTGTGGGTAATACGGTATCTCTGTCTCTTTGTCTCCATCTCTCTCACTCGTGAAAGAAAAAAAGAAACTTTAAAAAAATAAAAAGGTAAATGAACTAACCTGTCAAGTTAGTTCATGGCAAATGCTTTGAGTAGAGCCTGGAAGTAAGCTAGTTAGATTATTGTTTGTAGGACAAAAAGAAAAACAGTATCACTTGGCATATTAAAAGAAAAAAGTCATTTATATAACAGCTGAAAAACACTGGTGAAGGCCCAGCCAGTGGTATGGATTTAAGGAGGCTAGATCCATTCTCATACCCAGAAACTTCAAAAACACTCTATGGAGGCCGGCAGGTGTCTTGGTGATTAAGGGTGCTGGACTCCCATATTGCTGACTGAGGTTTGAGTCCCAGACCTGGTGGCTTGCTTTCTTTCTCTCTATCTCTCACACATACACTCTATCCGGATCTCTCTGGTCAAATTGAAACAAATAAATGAATGAATAAAGTTAAATAAAGTAATTAGAAAAAAAAAAACCTCTAGGTGCATGTGCATTCATGTCCCAAATCCTGAGAAGAGAAAGGAGGGGAAGGGATTGCAGTGTGGCTATCTCCCCCAAGGAGCGCTTTCTCATTTTCCCCCTTCTCTCTGTCTCTCCAGTGAGCACATGCTCCCTACAGCAACATTTAAAAGAAGAAGAGAAGAGGAGGAGGAGGAGGAGGAGGAAGAGGAAGAAGAAGAAGAAGTCCTGTCTGCCATGACCCAGATGTGAAAAGCACCCCTGCCGAATGTCCTCACATCTGATCATTTAAATGAGGATGTGGGGCCTGACAGGTGAGGAGTCCATCCATCTCCCAGCTCTGAATCTCCACCTTAGTCCACAGATAAAGCTACCTTAAAAGAAATAAACTCAGAAAACCTAAATTTACACAATGGGAGTGAAAGGAGAAGGGGGGGTGATTCACATTCCAAAAGGATTTGCTTTTACAAAAGGATTAACAACAGAGTTGCTTTAAATAGCAGCTTAAGCCTTGTTTATGGATTACTAAATACTGGAAGGCGAGGTGGAGGGCCAGACAACCTGGAGTAGAAGCATGATTAGGGTCACCAGAAATGAAAAAGCAGGTATATTTTCTTTAACATTACAATGAGAGTCAAAAGGAGGAAAGATTCCATTTCAAGGAACAGGAGTCCTATCCTACTCGGTTTTTCGGGTGCACATCAATCGCATTAAAGAAGGTGCAGCGGATCCGTGAACTAGTTTACAACAGTAATCCACGTCTATGTTTTTAAGCCCCTAGTGTAAGAGCACTGATAATCTATTAAATGCAGTAAGCGCTAGCAATGTTCCAGGCGCTGCTGAATACGTGACATGCGTTCCTTCATGTAATCGCCCAGTGAGCCAGGTGTCATTGTCATCATTTTACAGATAAGGAAACTGAGGCTAGGAGCAGGCAGGTGAGTCACAGAGAGGTTGGCAGAATTAGTATTCTAGTCAGATCATAAGAGCCAGGCACTGAAGTTAGATGATAGAAGGATCCTTGCTTCGAGGAGGGCACAGAGGATCCACCAGTGAGGTCCACAGACACAGGGAGGGACATTAAATGCTCAGAGACACATCTTTTGGGGGTTAGAGAAAGGGGTACCAAGCATATGGCGAAGGTGGATGGACCTCAACAGATCCCCCAATCATCAGCTGACATTCACACATCTCTAAACACTCAACGCCTACATTTCTCTCTGCATCCTCAGTGCTCAGAGACTTTCCTCGCAATCCCTGAGCGCAAGCCAGTCTGCCCTGGGGGACTCTGCTCCCAAAGCAGGCTGTGGCCCTGGAGGTGAAGCGGGAAACAGGAGCTCTTCCCCAGGGTCTCCCCCAAGCCCACACTGCCTAAGAGGCTACCTGAGAGCTTCTTGTTGCTGCCTCATTTTCCTCCCTTGAAAAATGGGGATATTAGCTACCCCCCACCTCCCTCGGCAGGGAAGCACTGGTGATTAATTAGGTAACATCTGTGAAGCACTCCCAGCTTTCAGGAGAAGGGCACCTTGGGAGAGAAGCTATAAAAACACGGAGGAGCAGGCTATTATCAGCGTGATCATTATTATTATCACTTTCATCATGACATTCTCCAGCCTAAAGACCTGCAGTGGCTCCCCACTGCCCAGAGAAGGCGGAGTCAGCAGTCTGACAGGCAGGGCCACCAGGCAGGCTCTGCTACCCTTTCCAAACAACTCTCTTTCTCAACCCCACACATCTCTACTTGATAATCCTCTACGGGATGGTCCCCTACGTCTCCCACGTTGTACATCCCATACATGGCTGCTCACACAACAGTGACCTTGCATGAGTCCCCTGTTCCCAGAGCTAGAAAACTAGAAAGCTAAAGTACAGCACAAACCGTGATTCAATATTCTTTATCTCCAACTAGATAATAAGCACACTGAGGACCTGGGGAGTTCAGATAAGCAAACAGAGCCTCAGGAAGTAGGTAAGAGCACAACACAGACTCAGTTCAGACAGACCAGAGCTCTCCATTCCGCCTCTCACCATCTCCCCACGACCCAGCTTCTTCCTCTGCAAAATGCAAACCACCCTGCTTCACATGCACAGTCAAAGGAAACTAAATTTACTAAAGAAAGACTTCATTTGAGAGGTTTATTGCAAAGGAGGGAAAGAGAGTATTAGGGAGAATGCTTTGAACAGAATTCAAGGATTCTGGAAGCATCTCAAAGGTTAAGCGACAGGGAGTTTTCTTCTATAGAAAGGAGAAAACACCACTACAGAGACCAGGTGTGGGAGGGCGGAAGAAGGGGTGAGGTCACTGGACAGTAGACTCAGACATGGTTTACTCCGGGGCTGAGGCTGAGGGTGAGCTAGAGGGCAGGCCTGGAGGAAGGAGAGAGGCTGAACTCAAGTTTGGGTAACAAGCATTTGGTTCTGATGCATCAGTGAAGACAAGCAGTGCATTTATGAGGCCAAAAAATGGAAATCCGAAGGGTTTAGCTCTGTCCTAGGGAAACAAGGGGGCGCTGATTCCTTCATTCATAGCTGAGGCTATCGGGGAGAGCTGTTCTTTGCAGTAAGCTGTTCTCCAAGACAAAGTGTGGGGGGATTCCTTTAACCTCAGCTCTTCAGCAAGAGCCCAGGGCTTAGGTCAAATTCGCACGGATGTTACTCAACAGGGTGGCTGGAGAAGTCAACGTGATCATTCCCAGAAAGTGTTGAAGACGATAAACACTAGCTGCTTTGATTATCTTGTCTAATTACTGTTTACCACCAGGATGATACAGAAGGATGCCCATTAGAGCTGGGAGGTAGAGAATGGGATCGAGACATTCTGGAGCTGTCTTGCAAATAAATATGTGACCCAGGAGTGCATCTGCATTCAAACACCACTGACTCACGTGGAATCTACCCTCTACTAGCCCTAAACAGTTTTACCTCATCTTCTATCCCCCCCCAAGTTTATGTATTTCTTCCATGAGTGGGAGAAAGAAAGAAAGAAAGAGACAGAGAGAAAGAGAGAGGAATGGCACCCCAACAGGGTCTTGACACTGAAAGTTACCCCCAACTTTCAGTCAGTCCTGGATCATGGGCATGTATGTATACCCAGCATACTCCAGGAGGTCCCAGGACTTGAACTGCAAAGCTTCCCAGGCAGGACTACCTCTCAGATTTTATTACAACATTTTACCACTGCACCACTGTCTGGCCCCATCACATCATCTCTTAAGCAAGAAAGATCTTAAGCCTAAAATGCGAGGGGGCTTCAAACGTTTGTGGAAAAAAATGGAATTAAAGTACAAGTTTGTTTTGGTGCAAAATAATGTTGAAATCCATGCAGTTTTTCATAATACATATTTTTCATAAACTTTCTGAGGACCTTCCCCTCTTGTACATTCAATATAGACCCTGACCATTGATAAGTTAAAAGAGAAAAAAAGTTAAAGATACAGCACACCATCTTATTCCATTTAATAGTCAGAGGGGATAGGATTCAAGGCAGGATGGAGAACCAGGAGTTAAACACAACACGGGGCGGAAAATTCTCTACTAACTTTTTATCCTCTGCTACAATCAGTGGCACGCAAACCTGTTTTAAATTTACCGACAGCTTTTTAAGCTGCCACCCAGCTCTTGAGGTATTTTTAGTCAAGTAGAAATTCATTTAGGGCCTCAAGTCAGGAAACAGAATCATGTCAGGTGTGCTCTAACAGGATTTCGGTCATGCCCTCTGTCTGCAGTCTCTGCCACTTTCTCATTTGCACACAATTAAATAATCACTTCCCCCCCACTTCTTAGGCATCTTTAGCATCTCCCCACAGAGGAAGGGAAAAAAAAAAAATCAGGGAAGTCAATTCCAGCTTTAAGAGATCTGTTCTTAATCCGAACATCACTTCTATTCCTGGGGGGGAGGAGGTTACAAGGAAATCAGGGCCCTGAACCAAACCAAAAAGAACAAATTCCTGCTTCTCCACTCCAAACAGACGTATTCAATAAGCCTATGGCTCTGCATTAACAAGCGGCTGGGAAGAGCCAGGCAGACAGAGGAAAAAGGAAATGAAAACAAAACCCATGGCTGAAAGCAATGCCAAGGTGCCTAAGTCAAGGAGAAACCACCCGCACTTGGAGGCAAAGGTGGGGGAGCACTCCGGATTCCTCTTCCTTCAGGCCCCCACAGCCAACCCACCTCTGACACACAGTGGGTCCCACACAATCAACTACCAAAATGTGTCCAGCACTGTTCCCTTCGGATCTGGACCACACCATGTTAGTCCAAATCACAGTCACCTCCCATCAACATCCATCAACTCCCCTCGGCACTTTCTCTCTCCAACAGCCAGAAGACCTTTAAAAATCATAAACCAAATCTCACACAAAAAAACCCCCAGCAAATTGTAAGTTAAACTCGCTATCCAGGACATCTGTCTCACTGGAAATAAAATGTAAACTTCTCAACCCAGATCGTAAAGCCCTTCAGGATCTTGCCCTTGCCTGTTTCACAAGCTCACCTCAGCTCACGCCACTCTTCCTTCTCTGGGCTCCAGCACTGATGGCCTATTTCTAGAACCTTCCATGCTCTCTGATGCCTTAAGGCTTTTCCCTCTGCCTGGAAGTCTTTTCCGCCAGGTTTCCACAGGACTTCTCTGGCCATTAGGGTCTCAAGCCAAACATCACCTCCCCAGAAGATCCCCCGTGACCGACCACCTTCTTCACCACATCAGCTTATTTTAATTCCAGATACATACAGTAATTTCTACTTTTTTAAAAAAGTTCATTGCTACATCCTTAGCACTCATATCTACCCATAGATAGCACTCAAGAAATATTTGTTGAATGAATAAACCATGTTGAAAGAAAACATAGCTGTCACATTAAGTGGATATGAAGCCATGGTGTGTATGTTACTTACAGCCTACCTCTCCATTTAAATGCTACATTTCCGTCAGAAATACGTGTTCCATATTTAGAGCTCACAAAAACATCCGATGAAAAAGTAAATTCTCTGGCCCAAGGTGTTCCAAATATATTTTAAAAGTATTCCACTCATTGAATTGGGTACCAGGTTTTAAATGTGAATTAATTAAAACAGAATAAAATTTTAAATTCCATATCTCAGCACACTAAAGGCATTTCAAGTGCTCCCAGCAGCCACGCATATCTGGGGACCACCATCCTGGGCTGCACAGCTGTGACCCACACTACCCAGGACAGCAACAGCCACAATCACAATTGAGTCTGCATTCACAGAGTGCTTCTCACATGCCAGGCACTAAGTCCACAAGTCATAAGACTTACAGAATTGCTTATGTTAGCCTGTGAAGTCTTCAGAAAACCTGGTAAATACAATACTTCCTTTTATTCCCCACATCCAACCCATTCAGTTCCAAGAAACATGCTACCCTTTGCATAGGGGCACAGGCGGGATTCAAACTCCTACTGAATAATTGTCTACTCACCCCCTGCATAGGTAGAAATCTCTTATCTCTCCCAAGGTGATGACATTGCAGGTAAAGCTTGGGGAAGTAATTACATAATTAAGTCACAAGGGTGGAGCCCTCATGAATGGGGTTAGTGTATTTATAAGAAGAAACACAGAGAGCTGATTGCTCTCTGGACCAGATGAGGACACAGTAAGAAGGCAGCTGTCTATCTACCAGCCAGGATGTGTCCTCTTACCAGACACTGAATCTGCTGGCGCCTTGATCTTAGACTTCCCACACTCCAGAACTGTGAGAAATAAATGTTTATTGTTTAAACAACCCAGTCTATGGTATTTTTGTTATAGCAGCCTAAGCCAGCTAAGACAGACTGAGAGAGAAGAAGGGTGCTGCTGTAATTAACACTGAAATTGTGGTAGTGTTTTTGGAACCGTGTTATGGGTAGAAGCTAGAATAATTTCAGATACATGCTAGAAAAAAATCCATACTGCTATGAAGGGACTGTTTTTTTTTTTTTTTGGAGAGGTTTTCGCTATAGGGCGCGTGTGCTCGCCAGACAGACAGAGAGAGACATAGAGACAGAAAGCGAGAAATCACCCCCCAGGGGGGATGGTCACACCGCAATCCCTTCTCCTCCATTCTCCTCTCAGGATCTTGGGCACGCACGCACACGCACCCGGCGTGAGTTTTAAGCCACCGGGTCCGGGACGTGAACCGCGGTCAACTACGTTGGAGTCCAGCGACATAGCCATTACGCTAACTGCTGGTTCCCTGAAGGGACTTTTAAAGTAGGTTCTGGTGAGGGCTGGGGGGTGGGGACCTACAGAGAAAACGTCTTTCAGAGTATACATAAATAATTACATACAGCATGTTGGTGGACAAACAGACGTAAAGGTCCTTCTGATTAGGTCTCAGAAATGAGGAATGTGGTAGTGAACAATCAAGAAAAAGCAATCTTTGTGATGAAGTGTCAAAGAACTTGGCTCAGTTGGGTTTTTGTTCTAGTGTTTGGTGGAAGGTAAAAATGTGTGCGTGATGAAAATGGATATTTAGCTGAGGAGATTTCTAAGCAAAGCGTTGAAGGAGCGGTTTGGTTCCTCCTGACAGCTTATACAGTAAAATGCAAGAAAAGAGAAATGAATTGAAGACAAGCTTGTTAAGCAAAAAGGAACTAGAACTTAAAAGATTTGGAAAATTCTAGGCCTATCCGAAAGGTCAGAAACAATAAAGCATGTTCAGAAGAGAACAACGTTAAGGCTGTGACCACCCAGTCTATGGTATTTTGTTACAGCAGTCCTTACTGAGACAGGAACCCGGGAACCTCAGGTTGCAGGGTGTGGGTCACAGCCTCTCTGCCTTCTGTGGACTTCTCCACGGGAGGCAGAGGGGGTCTCTGCATGGTCCACCATTTCCAGCTCAATCAGCTTTTCCCTTCTGTTCTCTCTCTCTCTCTGTTCCAGTCATTCCAGTGGGGAGGTGAGAGTGTCCGAGAACGGATCTACAAGCAGGTGGTAGTAGCTTATCTGCACAACTTCAGCCTGTGTGCCTCAGGCTCTACAGCCTCCATGTTTGTCCTCAGAGGAGGACACCATTTCTGGAGATAAATAAGCAGCAGAGTAGGATGATGAAGAGCTCTGGCCCTAAAGCTAGACTGTGGGAGTTCAAATCCCAGCAGTGCCCCTCACTGGCTGTGTGCCCTTGGGCACGTTATTTAACCACTCTGTACCTCAGTTTATCTACAGGTAAAGGTCAGCACCTAACCTATAGAGGAGCTGAAAAACTGGAATGAGACCAAGTATAGACAGCGCTTGGTTCAGTGCCTCATATATAACAAGGGCTCAGGATAAATCATCACGATCGTTATTATTACTCATTATGTACTTTGAGCTCTGCTGACAGGAGAACAGAACAATACGGGTGCCCCAGTTAAACTGAAGCCAAACTTCTAACGCAGATAAATTACCAGGAGATCGTTCACAGTACAGTGGATTCCCATCAGGGATGCCTTTAAACACAGTGAAATCTCTAAAGAGCTTTTCAAATAGGAATCGTTTTTACCATATTGACACAGAATTCTTCAGGGACCCTCTGAGGAAGGACCCAGATTGGGTGTCCTCTTTGTCACTCTCATCTGGTTCCTCCAATCAGCCGAGGGAGGCTCTGCTGGTTCACGAGGCGCCGCAGTGAAGAGATCAAAGTTGTTATGAGCCCTGTCAGATTTTAGGGCTGCTAAGAGAACCAGATGTTCAAAATCAGTCGCAGGCAAGTCCCAACCAGAGCTTCCCACCCCCAGCAGTCGGCTGCCAAATTCTTAGGGCAAAGGAAACGAAGGCGCCTGCTCAGGAAAGTCTAGTGCAAGTTCCTCCTACAGGCAGGCGGGGCAGCCTAATTGGAAAGGGCTACAAAGTGGGATTCTGTCTATGCCCCTCCTGCACAGGTCTGCAAAACCTGAAACAGCGCCTGTCACTCACACAGTGACTCCTGAGCACACTCGTCCGGCAGGTCCCTGTGCTGCAAATCAAGGAAACAGAAAGATGAAACGACTGCTGGGTACACCAGAGAGGCCACGTTTACTGTAACGCCGTGAGGGCTCAACTCTGCGTGTAGCAGGCAGGTGACCTTGGGCCATCACTCCGCCAGGACTCCATCTCCTTACACATGAAAGGAGGAGTGCAGCTGGACCGTCCGCATAAACTTGTGAGAATGGAGAAACGCAAATGCAGGGCTTAGAACCGCTCCTGGCATGCAGAGTGCGCTCAGTAAGTGTGTTTATTATTGTTTGTCGGAGGAGACTGCTTGAAAGGAACTGGCGCAAGAAAAAGGCATCTAACTGGGGGGCAGCGAACAACTACAGCCCAGTGACCTGTTTCTGTAAATAAAGTTTTATTGGAAACCCCCCCCCCCCCCCCAATTTGGTTTACAGAGTATCTCAGGTTGCTTCCCCACTGCAGAGGTAAAGCTGAATTGTTGCCAAAGAGACCGAATGGTCCTCAACCTCTAAAATGTTTACTGCCCAGTCCTTTATGAAAAGGTTTGCAAACCCCTCAACTGATTCAAATCAGTAAGGGTATAATTGGGAAAGGCTGCCTGGAGGAAGTGATAACCTGACTTTTCCTTGGTCAATACGGTTTTTGAGGAGGATGCTTTGACAAGGTTCTGCTATCAGAAAAGAAATGAGCATTGCTATCAGCCTCTATCAGTACCAAATTCTACAGCATAAGCCACAGAGTGGAGGCTTGTGGTGCCAGAAAAAGCCATTCTCTGTGGTCCCTTTGGTGCTTAAAAACACTTGAGATAATGTTGAAAGACTGGGATATGTCTCATGACGAGCTGCCTTTCTGGTTTCTATTATTAAAAACTCTGAAAATCAAGGCCAGCAGATGGTATAGCAGTTATGTCCCTGGACTCCCACATAACCAACCACGGTTTGAGTCCCAGACTCAGTGGCTTGAAAATCATACCAGCCATGTTTGCATGCATGGCTAAGATCCCAGGAGGAGAGTGGAGAAGAAGGGATTACAGCATGGCCATCCCCCCAAGGGGGTGATTTCTCACTTTCCCTACCACTGTGTCTGTCTATCTGTCTCTTTCCAGAGAGTACAAGCTCCCTAAGGCAAAAGTCTCTTAAAAACGAAGAAAAAAAAAAAAAAAAAAAAACTCTGAAGATATGGCAACATGGTGCCCATGCTCCCCGGTGTGTCAGCTGCTCCCCGGTTCACCATGATCCCATCAGCCCTGCCTCATCCCCCCGCTGGATATAGGTCTGCATCCGTGGTCTCCGTACTGCTGCTATCGAAGGCCTCCCACACATAGTCTTGGTCCCCTGCCAATCCATGAGATAGACAAGACAATTATTACCACTTCACAGATGAGAAAACCAAGGCTCGGAGAGGTTCAGTGACTGTCCTAAGGATGCCCAGCTGGGAATGCGCAAAGCTGGACAGGAACCTGGGCACTCTGGCTCCAGTTCACTGCCCCTCCTCAGACATGCAACAGAAGAATCAGCCACTGCTGCTGTTTTCCCAGGGCTCTCTCACGTACACGAGGCAGTCCTGGAGAACGCAGAAGCTCTTGGATCCACGTAGGCCAGATAAAGACATAAGAAGCAGGGACCAAAGGACTAACAAGGTGAGAAGTTAAAACTCCAGAAAGACATGGGCTAGAAATGCATGGGTCCGAATCAGTAAATCTGCTGAATCCCACAGGCACTGACTAAGCACCTGCTGGAAGCAAGATGCAGCTAGAAGCCCAGCCCCCCTTCTGGTTTCACAGGTGTGTGTGTGTTGGAGGGTGTTCCCTGCATGGTAAGGATGCAAGGCTGGCAGTGTTTCTGGCAAGATGGAAGGGCAGCCACGGCTGAAAGTTAGGTGGGCAACAAGGCAGATTTAAGGGCCTGCTTGGGGCACAGGTGGATGTGTGGATTTGAAAGGGAATAGGGATTCTTTGTGGGGAGTAGATGTTGGGTTCACCATGGCCCCTGGATGATGTATTCCTTCCCTACAGCTGCCGTAACAAAGCCCCACAGCTGGGTGGCCTAAGCTGCAGAAACGTGCTGCCCACTTCCAGGGGCTGGAAGTCCAAGATCGTGGGGCCACCGGGTGGGTTCCTTTGGCAGGCTGAGAGGAAGACTGTCCCAGGCCTCTCCCCTGGCCTCCGAAGTTTACTGGCAAACCTTGATGTCCTTCACCTGTGGATGTGTCACCCCAATCTCTACCTTCATCTTCACCTGGTGATCGCCCTCTGTATGCATCTGTACCCCAACCTCCCCCTTTTATAAAGACACCAGTCATATTGCAGAGTGACTGTACCTTTAGTGATTATATCTGCAATGACCCTCTTTCCAAGTAAGGTCAAATTCCAAGGTACCAGAAAAGTTGGGGCTTCAACATACAAGTTTGGGGGAGAAATACAACTTAGTCTGTAACAGATGGTTTCCTCAAGGTCACAGCAAATCATGGGTCCCAGCCGAGACTCTCAAGGCCATCTTCAAGTCTCTCCCCGACCAAGAATGAAGACCTGGCTTCCACCTGGCCTTTCCAGACAGCATGAGTCCTGGAGGTTCCCAGGCTGCTAGCAGGGTCCTGAGAACTGACGGAGGGGGTGTGGATGATTTCAGGCACCCACTGAGAGCGGGGGGGGAAGCCCTTCTCCCTTTTCATTACTTCATGGAAAACAGAAAACTCAATTTATTTAAGAACAAACAGGCTTTAACCTGAAGTTCATTCTCCCACTTGATGATTTCTTAGCACCTACATGCAAGAGCAGCTGCCAGCATCTCGCCCCAGCCACACACTCCGAGGCGCCCTATATTGGGAAAATAATGGCATTTTCTCAACAAATTATCTCACAGCCAAAGTAATAACGTGTTTATAGATATGCCAATTCAGGTTTTCATCCCCTTAACCTGCCTCTATAAGAGAAGCTGCGTCGTTCCCACAGCAAAATGGTAGCAGTTTAATCACCACCGCTCCCTGTCTCCCCCTCTCCACCACCACGGATGCACCTTTATTAATTTTAAGCTACTGACAGAGTCTCTTTGGAAACTATGTTTTTTCACATCTCAGGTCAATATCCTCCTGCTCTGTTACAATAAAATACACACTGGCAGAGATAAAGCAAATATTTCTTTGGGAAGGGAAAAAAAAACAAAACAGAAGCACTGTGAAGGATCCAGCCAGTAAACTTCTCGAATGGCTGTCCCCAAATTAACTGGTTCACACCGGGGTTCATGTTTATTATGCAACAAGGAAATCACAGCCTCGAACTCTCTCTGGGCACTCACAGCCTTCTCTGTCTGCAGTCATGCCACGTGCGGCAGTGACAGGGATGCCGACAGCCACACTGAGCATGCCATCAACAATCAGGCTTGCAGCTTACCGTGACCCCGGCAGCATCCTGGGTGCAGGTTCACTGGTGAATAACAGACACAGCACCTGCTGCCCATGCAGAGCTTGTCTCCTAGGAGGGGCAGAGGCAATCCATCGACCAACCGATCAACCTGTAAAGTCAACTTATCATAAATGCTCCAAGTGAAAACCAAGGTGTGGAGTCAGAGAAAGGGCGGCACTGGATGTGAGGTAAGGGATGAGAAGGAACCAACCCAGGAAGAGGATGGAGGGACCAACAGAGGTAACAGAGGTAACAGCCAGGAGAATGGCATAATCCAGTCCTCTCCTTCATCTCTCTGTCTCAGTGTCTCTCTTTCCTGTCTGTCCTTGTCTCTCTCTTGCATACATCCACTTCTCTCCTACAATATATGGCTGGTTTTTGTTTGTTTCTTTTTCATTTTTTCCTATGGGGTGTGTTCGCTCGCCAGAAAGAGACAGAGGAAAAGTGAGAAATCATCCTCCAGGGGGATGACCATACCACCATCTCTTCTCCTCCATTCTCCTCTCGAGATTATAGGCACATGGGCACATGCACCAAATGGTATGATTTTCAAGACACCAGTCCAGAGCTCCAATCACACAGTGGGCCATGTGGGATCCAACGCCTTAACCTCTGCACCACCTGCTGGTCCTGTGCTCTTCAGAGTCAGTTCTTCAACTTTAGTTCTTAGGAAATGTGGCTCTACATGGGATGGATTCCATATTCAAGCTCAATGTGGACGAGTTCCTTTGGAAAGCATGGCTGGAAAAGTTGGGTGACAGCATATGAGGACACTGGGTCCTTTCAGGTGAGGGGGACCTCATGGGGGGTGGGGGGGGAGACACAAGGAAGCAAGGGAAGAGGGCTTTGGATCAGCTTCCTAAACTCCCACTACAGTGCCCAGAAGGCGCTAGGAATGACAGAACACAGGGCGGGAGTCGTCATGAAAAGCCAGAAGGGATGTCCTGTGAGTTCAATTACTGCCTAAATTTACACAAGGAGATATACTTATGGGTACATATTTAGCATTTTCAAGCTTACGTGGTAGAAATGGTTATGATTTTCCCCAAGAAGTGGCCAGAACAACTTTGAACTTCCTGATGTAACTCCTTGTAATGTTCTACAACCAAATCCCTTAAGGGAAGGGATGGGAATTTCTCTAACATTCTTCTCTGTGTTTCTGGACAAATATTAGTGATTTTTATTTAACTTCTTTTTGGCTCAGTTCCTGCATTGTTAAAATAAGAATAATAACATCAACACCTCAAGAAGTTGGGAGATGTAACTGTAAGAGTCTATGCTAAGCCCTCAGATAATTATGCCCAGCCTATCTAGTCAATGAAGTGTTGGCTGCTACAGTGGTTAGGACTGTAGCAATAGCCTTCGGCACCACTAGGTATTACAGACTATTTCTGTCTAGTTATCTCATGCTTGAAAATTTGTTATGGAAGAAAGGTGAAGGAAAACAGAAAAGAAAACATATGTGAAAAGTTATTTACAACATTAACAAAACTCAGAACATCTAACAATGAGGGAACAGTGACATTAAGGTACACTAACTCAGTGGAAAGTTAGGCACTAACAAGAGAGCTTAATATGGAGACCATGAACATCTTTTAAAGGTGTTTACAAAGAGATATTAAGTGAATACGAGAAAGAAAAGTATATGCTGTTTAAAACCAATGGGTGTAGATTAACCCAGGAAGACATGGAAACTGTAGGCAGATTGGAATGGTGAGTCATGGACAACACTTTTAAGGATGATTTGACATGTAAAAATACTAAAAATGTTTGTGAAATGGAAGAGATTCAAAGGCTTCCTTTAGAGGGCTGTCAGAACATGCGACTTCCCTGTAACGAGACAGACAAAGGGAGACTCTCTTGACCCTGGGATGCCAAACACCCAAAGGGAAGGTGAAAACATCCATCCTAAAGCCCTCTTTTTTTTTTTTTTTTTTTTTTGACTTTTTTTTTTTTCTTTTTCTTTTTTTTTTTGGAGAGGTTTTTTGCTATAGGGCACATGCGCTCGCCAGACAGACAGAGAGATGGTCACGCCGCAATCCCTTCTCCTCCATTCTCCTCTCGGGATCTTGGGCACGCACACACACGCGCCTGGCGTGAGTTTAAGCCACTGGGTCTGGGACTCGAACCACGGTCTACTACATGGGAGTCCAGCAACATAGCCATTACAGTAACTGCTGCCCCCCCCAAAGCCTTCTTGATGTTGAGCTTGTCTTATTCAACACACCCAGGTGTCTCTTCCCTATATTCAATTTTCCAATGAATAACTGAATACACTTCAAACACACACTGAGTACCTGCTATGTAGAAGGCTCATGCTCAATGTCTACCACCGTAGTCTCAAGAGTGAGATCTCAACTATGAACAAGATAAAGGCAGACAAGTAATTGATGACGATGAGCCAACAGCTAACACTTATCAAGGTTGTGCCAGGCATCATGCTAAGGGTTTTATGGAGATAGCCCCTTTAATCCTCACAACCTACTCAGACGTAACTATTGCTACTTGACGGATGAAGAAATTGAGGCTCAGAAAGGGGAAATGACTTGCCCAGAGTTGCACAACCAGGACAGGGCAGAACTGGGGTGTGAATCTATGAGTCTTCTTCAGGACCCGCCCCCTCACTGCCCACCTCTGATGGACAGCCATGAAAGTCATTTGCAGCAGGAGTAGTGAAAGCCATTTACCAGATGCCCACCAGGGGAAGCTTACCTTTTCTCTACTCCAGACTCAATTCTCCATTGAAAGATGGCCTCCAAGACCTCAATGGGCAGGTCTGGACAGGCAGTCCGAAGCACTGGATTGGCAATAGGAAACCAGAGGCGGGGCAGGTAAAGAGCTACCCACTAGCTGGGTTACGGACAAAGAGATTCTGTCTGTGCAGTTCAGACCACAGCCGTGGAGAACTGTGAAAGACCCTCATTGATAAGAAACCTCAGTGGTGTCAGAAAGATTTGTGGAGAAAAAGGACTTTCAGGGAGAAGATGACAAGCATGAGTGAGCCAAGAGGCACACAGGACTCAGAGAAGGACAGATTCCTCTCACCCTTCCCAACCTAGGTAGACAGAACTAGGTAGGCAGCCCCTGATGAGATCAGAAGTCTCAGACACTGTTGGTTTCAACCTCAGAACTCAATAGTATTGGATCTCACGGAGCAGCCGGGGTTTGAATTCCAGCCCCGAGAGCTTGAAAAACACATTGGACACACGTGCATGTGTGCTCAAGATCCCGATGGGATGGAAAAACAGAGGAGAAAGGGATAACAGCATGACCATGCCCCATTGGAGGTTGCTTTCTCTTTCTCTGTCTTGGTGAGCAATACACACCCTCTGGCAATTAAAAAACAAAGCCAAAAATAAAAGGTGACACAACTCCTGCCAAAGCTACCGAGATGGAATGAGCACACAGACACACGAGCAGGCATGCGTGTCAAAACGGTAACAGCAACAGCAAGCGACAGTTCTCTGTCACTCACCTGGGGCCGGGCATTGCCTCACTTAAACTTCATTACTATCCTGTGAGGTGGGACAACGGTCAACCCATTACACCGAGGCTGACTGGCGTTGCTCTCTCAGGGTCGCCTGATAATAAGGAGCACAGTCATGATCTGAATCCAGGACAGGCAGCCTGTCTGTCTCGGGAACACACTTACTGCACACTCTCGTGCACACAACATCCACACAGACAATATTCTGAGTTGTGTCCCTTCACAGAAGTGGGTGCATACGCACATACACCGTGACATAGAACTATAAAGGTGGGCACAAACGCATACAAAGAACTGCCACCATGTACCTCTGTACCTCATCCCCACACACGGGCTGCCCTTTGCACACCTCCAGGGGGCGCCATTCACACAGAATGCACAATGAACAGGTGAGATTGCCGTGCACACGCACGTAGCTTCTGGAGGGATAACTCAGACGAGAAAACAAGTGTTTATAGAGTTCCCCTGGCTAAGCAAACAGCCTCGCCACCCCAGGCCAGCTCTCTCCGCAGCTGACACTGCTGATCAATGTCGTGGCTGTGCGGAGCAGGGATCTGATCCGCGGGGCCAGCTCCTGCTGAGGAATGAATGCGGCGCTTGTCAGCGTGGCCGGGCGGCAGCACAACACGATGCCCTGTTTCTCCTGGAATGGGAGCCCTGCGTCCGCTCCAGCCCTCGTTTTCACGTCTTTCTTCCCCACAGACACAAGGCCCTCTCAGTTCTGGAGAACCGGCGTGGCTGCCAAGGCTGGGTGGAGGGAGAGGCCTTGAAAACTCACTTTATAAAACATCCCTGCTCCTGGAAGCCAAGCCACGAGGCCTGAGCGGCTGACTTTCCATTCACCACGCACTCACCCAGAGACCAGGGTCTGTGTCACAGCCAGCCCTTGTTCTTCCCCGCTGGGAGCCCCAGGGAGTCAGAATTCACGGACAGCACTGAAGAGACGTTGGCAGTAAACGCTGCTTCTGGCATCTTCCTCAGGACGCAGCCTGCAGTGCCAGCCAAACCAACCTGAGGCAGGGACTGAAAGACAGCCATTCACTGGGGGCCCCTGTGGCCAGGAGGCCCAGACTAGGCAGGCAGGCTCTCTGTCACCTGGGGGCCCAAGACAGACTCAAGGCAGGGAGAGAACTGAGGGCCTGAGGCCCTGAGATCCTGGTTCCTGATGAGAGTGAGAAGCTGAGCAGAGCACTGGAAACAGCACCTCCAGTCTCCCTTCCCAGTGGCAAGGAAGATCCTAAGACTACCTACTCACCATTCACTTGCTCATTCAACAAATATTTAGGGAGCCCCTACTACGCATCCAGTGTTGTTATTTTAGGCACCGAGAATACAGGGGTGAATGAAACCATCTCCACCCTCACAGTGTATCCTCAGCGTTCTCAAGCCCTCTGCATCCCTCCCTCTAATTAATAGCTGTGAGACCAGAACACACCACTTCTCCTTTCTGTGCTTCCTGGAGGTCTCTCCCAGGGTTCCGTGAATCATTCTCTGGAAGCCACCAAGTTCCCTGTGGGGCCTGAACTAGACAGAGTGGGTTCCCATCACTGAGAGCACAGAGCGCCCTTCCTGGGTGAACAGGAAAGAGAGTAGGGAAGACAGAAAGCAGGTTGGGGAAGGCTGCAGGGAGCTGATGAGTCACTGGCTCATCTGGAAAACAGATGGGGAGCCACATGGAGCCAAGGAGGCCTGGGGAAGAAAAGCTGTGTTCATTCCAGCCTTCCCCACAGGCCTGAGAAGCTCGGGGTCCTGGAGGACCACAAGGCCTGTCAGGAGGAGAAGGAAGGTGTTCAACAACCAAAGGTTAATGCAAAGGAAAAGAAAAGAAAGGGCCATTTCTTCTCCTTATCCGTTCAATGTTCATTCAACAAATTATCGCATGCTTAAAATATTCCAGGCGCCGAGCTAGGTGTGGAGGTGCAACAGGAAAAAAAGGAAAAGAAAACAAAAGAGCATCGTGTCTCTTTCCCCCAAGGGTCCTACTTCTTTTAAAAGTCATCCTTTTTATTTTAACCCTTCACCTTTTTATTTTTAATTTGTTTGCCTGCTCACTACCAATCCGCAGGACTCCTGCTAAGACAAGGGATAACCACGGGATTCAGGCAGGTCTGCACCCTAACCCAGCCTCCACTGCTTCCTGGCTGTGTGCCTCTGAGTAAGTCCCTAGGCCCCTCAGAGCCTCAGTCACCTGCCCTGTAAAATGCAAATAACACAGATGTCTTTTTTGAGGGGTGGGGGGAAGGTTTTTGCTATAGGGCACGTGCGCTAGCCAGAAAGACAGAGAGAGACAGAGAGACAGAAAGCGAAAAATCACCCCCCAGGGAAGATGGCCACGCTGCAATCCCTTCTCCTCCATTCTCCTCTCAGGATCTTGGGCACACACGCACACGCACCCAGCATGAGTTTAAGCCACCAGGTCTGGGACTCGAAATGCAGTCGACTACATGGGAGTCCAGTTACATAGCCATTATGCTAACTGCTGGTCCCAACACAGATGTCTTTTTAAGGAATAAATAAGATCTTGCCTTTTTTTATTTATTCTGATCTGGCCGACTATACCCAGCAACGTTTAATCAATGGTATATCTGGACCTAGCCCAAATGCTCATGAAATTTTCAGACAGAAAGCCTCAGGAATGTCACTTCTAAAGCCAGTAGTAGCCTTCCGTGGTGCAAAACACCCCCAGTGTTCATGACTGGATGTTCACATGGCTCCCTCGTACATTTCCTAGCTGGTTACCCAATTTCCAATCTTGGATTAGAAAAATTCCTCTAGTTTATTCAAAACTCATTGGATGGGGTCACAATATCCTTGGTTGATACATTTTTAGCTGCTAGAAGAATAAGAAATGTTGGGGGCGAGGGGAAGGGAAGGGCACCAGGAAGACCTCACGTGACATTCTTAGGCTTACTCTGAGCTCAGACACCAGATTTAGACAGCACTGAGAACCCAATTTGGGCTCTAGAAACTGGGCCAAAAAATCTGCCCATAATAACACCTATCAAAACTGGAGAAAGCCTTAGTAAGGGGGAAAAAAGATGCAAATTACAAAGACCTTCTTCAGAAACATCTTCTAAAAGTGAGCCCAAAAACCAGGAAGCTGCCCAAGTGTGTGCCAAAACCTCCTCCTTCCGAGCTCGAAAGAGTAACAGGTCAACCTCCAACTTGCAATTTAATTCTATTTTGAAGTTTACTGGAAAGCAGAAAATAAGAAGAGGATTTGAGAGAGGCCAGCAGTCTGAAAACAAGGAAGAAATGGAAATACACACATTAAACCGAAAATCTCAAAAGTCTAGCAGCTTTGGGCGGCTGTATCTCGACAGTCCCTCAGAGCCCCCTCACGCTCAAATGAATAATGAAGTGCATAATCCTGACCCTGAGCCACAGTGATCTTCCTAGCTCCTTTTTTCAGGAGAGGAAACAGTGGAAGTAACACACTTGAGAAAAAACATCCCCTAAAATAATGTGATGAGCTTTGAAGTACTGGTATGTAAAGGTGTGCATAAGACTAGGTTTTAGTTGCAAACAACAGACTCCAGGCTACCCAGTTCAGGCACAAAAGGAATGCCCTGAATGATACCAGGTGACTTAAAGGATCTTTGGGACAACTAGAGCCAAACGTGAAGGCTCTGTTGTAGGGAATAATAACCCACCCATGCCAGGACTAGCCAGCACTGACTCCTGCCATTGCAACTACCGGATTCACGTGTGGCTCTGGGCACAGAACCAAAACCTTGACTACTGCTGGTTGCCCCAAAGCCAACACCCCTATGGTTGCTGCTCTCACCAGAGTGGCCTGATTCTGTGCCAGGCTGGTCCATCAGATCGCTTGCTTCCTCTTGAAATCCAGAACTGCTGATACAAAAGGTGTACTAGGGCCATGAGCGTATTGAGAGAAAACCAGGCGCACTAAGCTTTGGTTCTCCATGGCCTATCATCATTGCCATTCTCACCAGGCTTCTTGCACACTCTACAGATTGCTGTCAATGTTCTATTGAAGAGGCAGTATCACCCACTCGGCAATTAAGAGCCTGGATGGAATCTACCCACCTGGGTCTGAACCCTAATATCCAGCCCTTATGAGCTGGAAGACCTCAGGCAGTTTGCCCAACTTCAATCTGCAGAATGCAAATCACCATAGTGCCTAGGAGGCAAATTTGAGATCATTTAAACCAAGTGCCAAACACAGTAACTTTAACGGAAATTTGTGCAAAGATACTAGTTGCTATTGTTGATGGTGATAATAAAAATTAAAACAGTAATGTGATAACCCCCTTCGTGATGCTAGTTTCTTGATAGAATGTCATTAAAACAAAGAGCTACCTACTTAATGCAATTTGTTCCCTAATTAATTATATTATATCCAAATTGAATTATATTGTCTCACTCTCTGAGGAAACTTGGCGTTATCACCTTGGGCTGCTAAAATTCCTAGCCACCAAAAAACTGCTTATAAGGCATCTTTGTCATTTTACCTGATGAATGTGAAGTTAACTATTTTTTGAAGAAGTCTTTGTGCTCGGCAACCAGGCCTTATGACACAGAACTGAGAAAAATCACTTCTGAACAGCAAAGACAAACAGTCCTTAGTTGGCTCTGGGACTTGGGGCCACTGTTCACGAAGGAGGCTTTTCTGAGACTTCTGATCTCTAGCAGTCTTGAGTCAAAGGGGACAGCTGTGGTACATCCTCTTTCAGCTTCATTGTATGAGACTTGAAAGCATAGTCAGGAACTCCAGAAACCATCCAAGAAGTCCCAGTGCCTTTAAGGTTTCTGATGAGCAACGGCAGTGACTTAATGACCTTGATGGACACAGTTAATTCAGCTACTTCCTCAGAGCCCACTGCTGACACACAACCAGTCGATGGTGAGGAGGTCCTAGGTGAAAAATGTATTTTCTTTCCATGGGCACGTTATCTTAGAAAGCCCACTCAAACTTCCTGGCAGGAGTGGGGAGGACTGGGAGGCCGAGAAGGGGAAACGAGACCTCCCTGATGGCAACATGGTGTGATTTTCATTGGCAGGCCTCAGAGCCTCTTATCTTATGCTAGAATAAGAAGCACACCTAAAACTCCTTCTCCAAGCCTCAAAATGCTCCCCACAAATGCTCTGCACAACTCCCAGAGTGGAGGTTCATAGCCTACAGAGATGGAGTGAGTATTTCAGTCACCGCGTAGCCCAAGTATAGGGGTACAGCTCACATGAGAAACTACCCCTGGAGATAGGCTGGGCACAACCTTCAGGTCATGTGAGGGGGTCCTGGGACACACACACACACAGAGAGTGAGAGTGAGAGTGAGAGTGAGAGTGAGAGAGAGAGAGAGAGAGAGAGGGCCTCCACACACATACCAAGGATTCCAGAGCCCTAGGCTTAACCCTGCTGGGACTCTATCACATTCCCCATTCTGTAGTTAGAGGCCAGAATAAAACCCATGTAAATAGATTAAATGCCATGGCAACCAAATTCCAACCAAACACCAAGGACTGGGGAAGTCTAATTTTGAGATTAGTATTTGGTAGTGGGGTAAGAGGGAAGCAAAGAGGCTCTCAATCATCTGAGACATCAAAGTTGTTTTATGACTCTGATGGAAATGAGATGGTCTTGTTCTTTGATTCTCCTAGTAAATTACCATCCGCCATATTGGAAGGGGGCCCAACTGAAGAGTGCCAAGTAGGACTAATGAAATTTGTTTTTCCAGATAAGAAACACTTCAATGGGTGTGCATCTACAGCTACAATGTCTAATCACCTTCAAGAGGTTTTCCTGACGGCTGTTAACTGTTGGGGAAAAGCGGACAGGACTACATAACTGGTCCAGTGCAATACCTGATTTGTAGTCGAGCCTACATCCATAATGTTCATATCCCTGAGCTGCATCTGCTAGTGACTACATGGGCTAGTGTCACTGGAGAGCAAGCTCTGTGAGGTCAGGGACTATATCTAACTGCTCATCACTGGATGCCCAGTGCCCAGCCCAGACCTGACACACAGTAAGGCTCCCAATAAATGCAGCCCGCACACTTGGGGTCTCAGACTGGGTCCCCACCTTTCCAGGGACTCCTCCACATACATGCCTGGTCCTCGCATGTGCACAAGAAAGAGGGCTGATCTAACTGTGCTTTTGGAGATTCTGTATTTGTCTACCTGGCATCTATTCATCATAGGGTCAGTTATATTAACTCTATTTTATTTTCTGCATTCTTGATGCTCTGGCACTGGGTGGCAGGGGTCAGGGGTTGGGGTGATGGTCTTATTTTGCAAAAGATTTTGCAAATGACCATCCCTGTCAGGGCTAGCCCATGCTTCGAGACAGCACCAGGCTTAGCCAAGAGCACACCTCTCATAGGCAAAACAACCAATCCAGAATCTATATCTCAGCCATCAGCTCTCTGACACACCAGGACACTACTGCCCCGCCCTAAAACATCCTAAGGTCAGGTACGGGAACTAGAGACCACTCTTACAGCTCAAAGCCTGTGGAATGATTCCAGAACAATTTGCTTGCTTTGTCTTTCCCTTCCTGCATAAACCACAGGCTCTGGCCTGCGCTTGCCCCTGACCCCCATCTTCTGCATTCAAAATAAAACCTGGTGCTTCCCTGTGGTCCTGCACGGCACGCTATGCCTCTCATTTCTAGAGGAACCACAAGTAACATCAAACTTTTCTTTCCATGGCATTGGCCTCTCCATGCTGTCACTCAAACACCTGGAAAAACTAAGACCAGGGAACAAAACAGGGGTGGGTCTGTGGGTGGGTCACCTTATAGGTAAGCGTCTGCCTTCTCCACTTCCCCCACACTGCATTTGGCACCCACAGGAAGCCTTGACATGTGTAGTAAGAAAGGAGGAAAAGAACGTTTCTGAAAGTGAGATGAGAAACAAATCTCACAGGGGTGGCTTGGTGTCCTGTATAAAATCCTGGAGCTGGACGACCTGGGTTTGTGTGACTGTCACTTCTGCCACCACCCACTCACTGTGCACCCCTGCCTGGCCCCGCCCCACCCTGTGCTGCTGTCTGCCCACCTACGGAACGGGAATCGTGCCGATACGAGACCCTGTGAGGCTTAGAGCACATTAATCAGCGAATGTGCCCAGCACACGGTAAGTACTGTGTGGGTGTTAACTGCTATGATTCTGTGTTCCAGTTCCTCTGGCGCAAATCAGGCCCTGAGGAAATCGAAACTCCTGTGGTGGAAAGCCATCCAAATGACATACCCTTTATCAGCACTCACTAAGTGTCTGGCACTGACCACATAGCACCTGGTGGGAACCTGTGTGGTCCTCAGGGTTGGGCATGTTATCATCCCCACTACATAGATGAGAAAACTGAGGCTCGAGAGGTTAAGTGGGCGTTCCCCAAATCACAAAGCTGGAATTCACGCTTGAGGCCAGGATTTCTGATTCCAAAATCTCTTCTCTCTCATTCTCCCCCATTTCTTGCCCCCACACTTCAAGAAATGCATATTGAACACCTACCATCTGCAGGCACTGGCTTGGGGGCAAGAACCCAATGGCAAGCAACACAGCTACAAGTCCAAGTCTTTGTGCACCACACAGGCCAGTGGGAAAGGTCATCAAGGCATCCTTTCAGGGGGCCGGCGGTGGTGCGGCAGGAAAATGAGACCGTCCAGGAGGCTGACCCACCTGGGAAAGTTCTGTTTGCATCCAAAGACCTCCATGCCTGGACCCAGGGCTGGCTGAGGCTGGGCGGGGATCACGGCATCAGGACCCTGTTTGAGGGTCCTCTCTCTCTCACAGATGGAAGAAATCATTTTTTTAAAGTTTTTACTTCAGGGCCTGTGTGCTCACCAGAGAGAGATGATAGAGGGAAAGTGAGAAATCACCCCCTGGGGGTGATGGCCATGTTGCAATCCCTTTACTTCCATTCTCCTCTCAGGATTTTTGGGCATGCATGCACACATGCCTGGCATGATTTCCAAGCTTCCAGGTCTGAGACTCGAACCACACAGTCAGCCATGTGGGATCTACCACCTTAGCCACCACACCTGCTGGCCCCCAATTTTTTCTTTAAGATAATGTCAGAAAAAAAATGAAGAGTTGCGGACTGGGAAAAGACTATGGAGGAAAAGCAGAAACCGCTGTGCTAAGGGAGAACCTGGGATGGACAGTAACCGAAACCAGGATCAGGGACCAGGGATCAGGGAGAGCCTCTGGGGGAGGAGCATTTGAGACAGAAGAGCAGGTGTGAAGGCCCTGCAACAGGACAGGCGTGGCATGTCTGAGGGACTCCCAGAAAGCTGGACTGCGAGGACCTGGGGACGAGGGGAAGCAGACAGCACAAGAAGAGCAGGTTTCTCACACTCAGCACGACCCACACTCCGGCCTGGACCACTGTTTGCTGTGGGGCACCATGAACTCACCAAGATGTTTGGTAGCAACCCTGGTCTCTATTCACTAGTTGCCCATGGCACCAACCAACCAAAATGACAACCCAAAATCTCCAGATGGGGCCAAACAGCACCCCATATCCCATGCTGGGGCAGAGTGAGAGCCTAACTACCAGGTATTTCAGGTAAAACAGGCACCTGTGTCCACGGAACACAGAACCAGCCTTGCCACGACACTATGAGTGGAGAGATGCACTCCAGGCATTTGAGAGTTATTTGGGGTAAAGTAAACTCCCAGGTTCAGTGGGCCAGGAGCTCCTAAGAGCAGCTGTGTGTATGTACTGGTGCTGGGTACAGAACCTGAGACACAGAAACACAAAAGGTCCCTGGGAGTGTTCAAGAAAGAGGAGAGCTCTATTGGGTCCAACAGGCTCAGGCCCAGTGCCAGCAGCTTCTTTAGCTACAAACCTGACACATACAGTGGATCCTGGCTTGAGCTGTAGCCCTGGCTACTATATCCACAGCCCTTACCTTCTGGCTCCTCCACAGCTGAAATTCAGGTTCCCAGTGCTGGGGGGCCAGTGCTGGGGGATAACAGGCCAGATTCCCAGAGCTCTCAGCTGCTGTAGCCGGCAGGGACCACCTCACTCAGCACACAGCTGCAGTGTGAAAACACCTCTAAACAAGGAAGGGATGGGCCAGCTTGGCGGCACGGCGGTAAGGCTACATGATGCTGGATCCACAGGGAATACTGCAGGTTTTGGTCCCCAGTCAACCTGTGCAGACCCAGGGCATGTGCTCAGTGCTGGCTGGGAAAAGCTGGGAATGAGGAGGATGGTATCAGATCCTATTGAGGGTGTTTATCTTCTTCTCTCTCTGTCTCTTTTCATGAAGAAAAACAAGGGGGGCCAGCCAGTGGCATGGGGATTAAAGCGACTGATCCCACACGGCTGACTGCCTGGTTAAGTTCCAGATCTAGCAGCTTGAGAAACAAGCCAGGCACGTATGTATGCATGCCCAAAATCCCAATAAGAGTGAGAGATGGAGGAGAAGCGATTGCAGTGTGACCATCTCCCATGGTGGATGCTTTCTCACTTTCCCTCTCTCTCTCTCTGTCTCCCCAGGGAGCACACATGGCAAAAAATAAATAAATAAAAATAAGACTAAAAAAAGACAGTTTGTATTTATTTTGCACACTCCTGCTGTGCTATAGTGCAGGGGTCTCTGTCATAAGTATGCCATGATAATGTCCAAGTTGCCTTAGACAATATGTAAACGAGTGGGTGTGGCTCTATTTCAATAAAATTTTATTTATAAAAACAGATGCTGGGCTGGATTTACCCTTCCTTGGCAGATGGGATAACATATTGGAACTTAAACCTAGGTGTGACCATGCTATTTGCAGACCCAACCAAACAGCAATATCTTTGACTAGAATGACTCTTGGTACTTAATGTTACATTTTAGACAAAATATTGCACTGTATTTTAGCATGATCAAATGGATTCTGGTGCCAAAGATATAAGAAAAACTTACAGCCAAAAAAAGAAAAGCTAGGTTTGGCTCTGTTTCCTAGTAGTTAAGGGAGCGGGTCCCACATAGCTAACAGCAGTTGAAATCCTGCCTCGAGTAATTTGAGAAACACACTGGCCACGTGTGCATGCACGCACTCCAAATCCCGACAGGATGGAGAAATGAAGGAGAAGGAATTGTGCGTTGGCCACACCCCATAGTGGGGGTGCTTTCTTCCTCTTTGCCTCTCTGTCTCACTCTGGCAAAGACACGTACCCTCTAGCAATTTACAAAAATACATACATGGCACTTTTTTTTTTTTCTTTCTTTTTTTGGAGAGGTTTTTTTTTTTGCTATAGGGCGCGTGCGCTCGCCAGACAGACAGAGAGAGACAGAGAGATAGAAAGCAGGAAATCACCCCCCAGGGGGGATGGCCACGCCGCAATCCCTTCTCCTCCATTCTCCTCTCGGGATCTTGGGCATGCACGCACACGCGCCCGGCGTGAGTTTAAGCCACCGGGTCCGGGACTCGAACCGCGGTCGACTACATGGGAGTCCAGCGACATAGCCATTACGCTAACTGCTGGTCCCCATACATGGCACTTTTTAATCCACTGACCTCTTTTCTTCTCCTGTAAATTGGAAGAGGAAGTCTTGCTCCCTTCGCTTTGAATATGACCTGGTTCTGTTTCATGAGAGTAGTTTGAAACCACTGAAGAAGCTCGCAGTTGGAAGTTCCCCTCACAGTCCTCAAGGGTCCATTTGCTGATAAATAACTGAATGTGTGGCCCGACAGAGTGCGAGTAATCCACTCTTCACTATGGACACCGAAAGACAGGGTTCAATTACTTGGTGAAGTTTATTTAAAGCAGTAAAATGCTGTCTACTTGCCTACTCTTGTTTTCTAGGATCAAGCCATTATTTAGAAAGCGCTACCCAGGTTAGCCAAAAATGTCAAAATAACTGAATTTTTATATATGGCAAGGCACAAATGCCCAAATTATGGCTTGGACCCAGCCTCTAGTTAATGCCAAAGTCACAGAGATAATTTTACAATCTTTGTGTTTTCAAATAATTATAGATTCTATATATTTCATTTTAAATTAGCCAGGAATCATGGTTAATGCATTCTTAGGCAACAGAAACTTATTAGACTAATTATTATTAACAATGATGGCTGAATTGGTAAAGAATTCTGAACTCACAAAGCTATTTTAAAAATCAAGAAAGCATCCTTTTATTCTTAGAAGAGTCCCAGGGTTAGGCAGAATACATGCAACTGTTTTCATTTTATAGTGAAGAAACTCAGAGACATGAGAGTTGGAATCTGCCCATGGTCACAGCTAAGAAGTAACAGAGAATATGCTGCAAACCAGGCCTTCTTGCATCTGGAATACTTCAAGAGGATAGAGTAACTTCTCTCCAGATATAATTAATATGTAACGTCTCTCTGTACTGTTCTTTGCAAAGTTTAGCATTACTCTAAAAAATATGCCTGGCTATTTATTCAGACTTTTTAGCTAAGGGTGCAAATATTCCATTGAACATGTGTGCACATAATCTGACCATGGTCCCCAACCCTGAAACACAGGGTACCAGAACCAGGCTGCAAAGCAGGAAGTGTGTGGCAGGTGAGTGAGTGAAGCTTCATCTGTATTTACAGCCAGTCTCCATTGGTCACATTACCGTAACCTGAGTTCCACCTCCTGTCAAATCAGCAGTGGCATTAGATTCTCATAGGAGCACAAACAATATTGTGAATTACATTTGCAAGTGATCTAGGTTGTCTGTTCTCATAAACCATCCCCTCCCTCTGTCCCTGGTCTGTGGGAAAATTGTCTTCTATGAAACTGGTCCTTGGTACCAAAAAGGCTGGAGACCACCATATTTTTAAAGGGAGACTAATGTCCATTAATAACCCAAAGATCAGGCTTGGAAGCAAACGTCAACCAAAAACATCAATTTACTGTCTGAATTTGCCTCTGTTTCAACAACGGAATCTTTCTTGATGAACTGAATACAACACACTTCTTTCACAGTAGGGTGGGAGATGGGTTGGTCCAAGCCAGGTCCTCTCCTCTCTGGGTCCACACCAACCACAAGTCAGCTACCCAGGCACCACCACAAGTATGTCCACGTCTTCTCACCTCCCCCCACAGCTGTAACTCACATTGGTATTCTTTTTTTTCACTTTCTAAGGTGGTTTACCTTATTAAGCCTTTCAGACCAAACATTAGGACTTCATGAAGAATCTATGGTAAATTAATAATTGGACATATATATATATATATCAATCTTGAGAAGCTATAAATATGTCTTGTGCTATGGTTTGAATGTCACTCCCAAACTCACGAGATTCAGATGTGATGGGATTAAGACATGGGTGAAAATTAAATCCAACTTTGGTGTGGAAAGGCTGGGCCTTTGGGAGATTAGGCTTAAGGTCATCAGGATGAGGTCCCCATTATTGACTTTTGATGGGTTTAGGAGGCAAGGGAAAGAGACCGGAATAGACACCAGACACATGTGCCTCTGCCCCTACCATACTGTAAAGCAGCCAGAAGCCTCACCATGAATGGCCTCTGGCCCCTCAAACCATGAGTTGAAAAAACATCCACTCTTATGAATCATATTTCACGTTATTTAGTTATTAACAACAGAATAAACTAGAACACCTTGCCTTTCACTCCTCTTTTAAGGGGGGCCAGGAGAAGTCTAAGAGGAAAGAACCACTGTGAGACTCCTGAAAAATCTTTTCCAATTAAAGACTAGCTGACAAGGCACCAACAGATGATGTTCAGTTACATCACTGAATTCCCATGGAGTCGACTGCAGTTCGAGTCTCGGACCAGGGGGCTTAAAACTCATGCTAGGTGCATGTGCGTCATACTCAAAACCCTAAGAGAACAACGGGGGAGAAGGGACTGTGGTATGGCTATCTCCTCGGGGGAGGGGGGTATTTCTAACTTTTTGTCTCGTTCTCTCTCTGGCAAGTGCATGCACCCTATATCAAAAATCTCTCAAATAATAAATAAATGAAGAGTAGCTGACTGTATTTTTCTAAAGATGACTGCAATTATTGATAAATCTCCCATCCCCTAAGCTTTTCTGTAAGGTGACTTTTGACATCCACAACCCAGCGAGAGGTGGGGTTTATTTTTCTAGCCCCGAGAATCTGGGCAGACCCTGTGACTGCTTTGAGCGATAGAATACAGCAGGAATTCTGCAATGTCAGTGTGGGTGCTGCCCCAAACTTCAGGCAGCTCCCACATTCCTGCCTGTTGGAAGCCACCTGCCACAAAAGAAGCATCATTACCCAAGGCCATCAGACTGTGAGAACATCAAACAGCAGGAAGAGGATCTGGAAGACAAGGTTCTACATGGAGAGAGAGAGAAAAGGAAAGAGAAAACAAGGCACCAGATACAAGGATAAAGGCATCATCTTAAAAGTGGATCTTCCAGCCCCAGTTGACACCACATGGGGCAGAGACAAACTTCCCAGCAGAGCCCTTCCTAACTTCCTGACTCACAAAATCATAAACACAACCAAATGGCTGTTATAAGCCACCAGGTTTTCAAATAGTCTATGACATAATAACAGAGAAGCATCACATATATTTTTCCTTACTGAAACACAAAGCAGGTCCCCTTTGGGCCACTGCAAAGAAATAATTGTATGCTTTGTATACTGTGAAGTAGCAAGTGGAGGCTGAAATCTAGCCTGAGCTTTGGTCACTGAGTCCTGCATCAGTAGGACTGCACTCATTCTACAGGACACTTTCTCTAGTCTTCTAAGAAAGGTGCCTTTTTCAGTCCTGCAAAGGCCCCATGTAGGCTACCAGTGACCCCAAGCTCAGGTGACCTTCACTGCTGGCAACTGGATTAAAACTGAATGACTCTAGACAACTGCATTTCTTTTTCCCTCATGCTCTCCTTGAACTTTCTGGGTTTGCCAACTTTATCTGATCCCTTCTCTTTCTGTCCCCAAACTATGCCCTTTAAATCAAGCTTGGCGCTTTCCTGCCCAGTGGGTCTACCCACCAGCAGTGCCTGTCTTCCAATGCCTCATAAAATTTCTCAACCCAGCCCCCAGCCCAGGACCAGGTTATTGCCAAATGTCCTGGCCACTGTGTCTGTCCCCTGCTGTCTCCCAACAATGATTTTTCTTCTTCCTTTTTTCAAGGCACTTCCATGAAAGTTGAACATTAAGCCTCCAACACAAAGGAGTAGCCTCTCACCGCTCTAGGTGTTGGGCAGTGAGCCTATGGGGACAGTCTTGTGTGCCGTCCCCCCAACCTCACTTTCCTGGCCTTCTGCGCAGGAGTCGATATTGATTATTGTTTATTTTATGTGATGACTAAAGGCATGCCATGCCATGGCAATGGCGCCCGGGACAATTCTCACAGTCTAGCATGTCCCACAGCACAATCTATGGGAATCTAGAAGGTAATGGCTAAAGATGTCTCTGCCTCCTGAGAAGGCTGGGAAGTCTGATTGTGGCCTCAGTCTTCCTGCAGGTGACTGTCCTAACCAGCATTAAATATATCCATGAACCCAGGGTACACCCAACATCTTTCTTCCTTTTCTTCCTCTGAGAAGCTGGTGCCTATAACAGAAAAGATCTGTGTTTAAGCCCACTCTCTGTCACTTCCTAGCTGTGTGGTTCTGCATAAGTAGCTAAACTTGTCTGTGTCTGTGCCTTCATCTGTCACATGGAGGCAATAACATCCCCTAGCAAACCTGTGAGGACTGAACACGACCAGGGTAACTATGCAGCAAATGGTGGCACACAAGCTATTCTAGATGGTTTGTGGACAAACCTTTTTAAAAAATTTCCATAGTTATATATTTGTGCTGATGCATATTAGAAGAAAAGAGGCTTCATTAATACCATCATTTCATGGATATTATAACTTGGATTGAGGCTACGTTAAAAATCAGTGGATTTAAAGAAAAATATTCAGTAACCGTTGCCAGGGAACAGAGTTACCTGGATGCTGTAGAAACACTGGGAAGGTAAGATGTGTGGATACACCCTCTTCCTCCCCTGCACTCACACAGTGGGTATGAACACCACCACTGCCCAGCACAGAGCGGGTGCTGGACAAATGTCTGTTTCCCTCTCCTGTGACATCAGCATCTACCCTTGAACTTAGTTAACCTCATTAGGTTTAGCAGCGACTTTAAAGTTGGCGGCAGGGGGCAGCCAGTGGCGTGGTGATTAAGGTGGCTGGATCCCACATGGCCAACAGCACGATCTGAGTCTCAGGCCTACAGCTTAAAAGACACACTGAATACGTGTTCATGCTTACCCAAAATTCCAAGAGGAGAAGGGATTATGCCGTGGCCATCGCCACTGGGGGTTCTTTCTCACTCCCTCCCCACCCACTTCTCTCCTACAGACACATACCTTCTAGCCAAAAAAAAAAGTTGGAAGGCCTTCTTCCCTTGCCAAGGTGATGAGAAGGAAGTCTTCAGCTTTGCAGGCCATGACTTCCCTTTAAGCACCTCGTAAACAGCAGGGCTGGCCCACCTCAATACAACTGTATTGGAGGTTTGCAGTTCCCCACCTTTCCAGCCAGATGCTGCACTTTCTCAGTGTGTTTAACCCCCGCCGATAGCTGATGAGATTTAGACGCATGGCAGGGTGACAGCCAGAAGAGGCTGCTCATTAGCATCATCTATATATTTTAGGAGCCAAGAAACCATTTTTCCTGGGCCTACCAATTACACAGGACGCCAGGTAGCTCCCCTCTCACCATTGGCCACGTTCTGATAGCTGAAGCTAAATCCACCCAGAAGGCCTATTAGCTTCCGTCAGGCCCATGGACAGAAAAGACTTAAATGCTTAGGCTGCCATGTAACATTTAGGTTCCAGAAACCAAAGCCCACATTGCCAAATGTAGCACCCCAGCCTATGTTTCAGAAAAGACCCTTCATTCATTGTTCACAGGAAATGAATCTAATAGGATCCTCATTGCTTCCTGCTGCACCTGGGCTGACTTACTCCGCCCACCCTGAACTGCTTTTCCTTCCTAGGACAGCTGGGCTGGTTCTTGCCGCTGTGCCCTTTGCCAGGTTGTTCCCTGGGTCTAGGACGCCCTTCTGCCTCTTCCTCTCTATCCAGAGAGCTTAATACATCCTTCCAGCTCAGCTGAGAGCTCGCTGCCTCCAGGAAGCCATGTTGGACTTTGGAAGAGTTAATGTTCTGCTACTCGGTGCTGTTTGGTTTGTCCTGATGTACCCCAATCTGTTTTCATGTCTGTTTCTAATGTCCCACATGAAGCAAGAAACAAAATACATGAGTGATATAAAAGGTCTTTTAAAAGTGTAAGGAAAAGGTCTATTATGAAAAAAACTACGCGTGGATTTCAAAAACATTTTTGCACCAAAATCACCTTGTACTTTAAGTCCATTTTTCCATGAACTTCATGAAGCACTCTCATATTCATCGAGCACATACTATCTGCTAGGTGCTGAGGATCCTACACTGAACAAGACAGACAGACAAATCCCTGGCCTTCTGGGGTGTACTTTCTACATAAAGGATGGGGTTATACACAAAGAAACAAAATTATTTGAGAGAGGGGTAATAAAGCAAGGCAAGAACAGAAAGCAAGGATTTGCAAACTACAGCCAGTGTTAAATCCAGCCACTGCCGGTTTTATAAATAAAGTTTTATTGAGACACAGCCACAGCTACATCTTGTGTAGTGTTTGATGCTTTGGGGCAACAAAGGCAGAGTTAAGCAGTTACAACACCAACCATATGGCCAACACACCTGAAATATTTACTACCTGGCTGGCCCTTCGCAGAAAACATTGTAGGTCCCTGGCATAGACAGTGCTGGTTTGGGGGTGGAGGGGTGTTGATGGGGAATTTCAATAGGGTAAATCAGGAAGGCATCCTACACAGGAAACACTTGAGTAAAGACCAGAATGACAAGAAAGGGTCAGCCCACAAATATTTGGGGTGAAGCATTCGAGACACAAGAAACAGCAAGTGCAAGGCCCTGCGGCAGGAAGAGAGAGACAGAAAAGGCAGGGCGGCTTGGGCCAGTTGGGTACCAAACAAGATGGTACCAAACGAGGCACCACGGTAAGCAGAGTACCCATGACAGAGACCCTCACAGATCAGGGCGAGGGTTCTTGCTAATATTCACGAGTAATTCTGAAAGTCAGCAAAGGTACCGAGGTTTTGGGGAACAAGCGGTAAGACCACATCCATGAAGAGGAGGCCAACAGCACCACCAACAGGGATGAGGAAGGCAAACATGTCCACTCGCTGCTCCAGGCTTTTTTCCCCACTGAGAACAAAGTCTCCTTGCTGAGCTTTTCCTATGCTCCCCCTCACCCCAACACCGCACTCAAGGTTGTTCCAACCGCTTAGGCACGATGCTTCTAGAACAGCTAAGCCAGCCAGCGGCCATCCACATGTCACGCCCACACTATTCTTTTTATTTAAAAGACTCACTGTTTCTTTTCTTACATTTGTGTTTTAAAAGGAACCATTAGTTCACTTTAAAATCACAGGTTTAACATACCAGTTATATACATTTCCCTTAAATACAATAAACGCTCTTTTTCAAAATGGTCACCTGTCTATACCTAAAATTATCTCAGCTAACATTTTGGGAAACAAATGCTTAGAGTTCAAATCCACTGGAACCGCATTAACTTCAGCTCACAAACAACTCCTGACACTGTAACACGGGGGAAGGGGCCTGCAGTCCTTTAGGAGGGCAATGATGAGAACGGAGGGCAGCGTAGGGGACACAGCACAAGCCTGGAGTCAGACAGAACTTACACCTGATCCTTGTACATCCTGGCTATGTACTCTTGGCCAAGTTAAACCCTGAGAGTGTCAGACTCATCTATAAAATGATGGTCATGAGACTGTTGTGAGACCCACATATATTAGATGCTCATTAAATGACCACAACTACAATTATGAATGCATGCCTATTTGTGGTCACAATTATGATCAACTCATGTCCTTCGGTCTCTCAAAAAATGGTAAAAGCATTTCTCGTCATCAATGAATCTGAGCCTCTGAGGCATCTGCAGACCCGGTAAACTCAACTGATGTCCCAGGACTACCTAGTGGCTTTGGCGATTTCCTGGAAGTTTGGTAGTTTTCCACTGAGTTTACCAAACTAGGTCTCCCTCTTTTGCTTTGCTCTCTTTCTTTTTCTTTTCTTTTTTTTATTTTCAAAAGCCTCCTGATTAACAGTCTTTTAGAAGGGAGGAGGAAAGAAATTACAGCAAATGTTCCTTACTCTGGTCCCTGCTGGGTTGAGAGGCTGCTATTTCAGACTCAATCAGCTACCTGCAGGGTCACTGGATAAAATTCCTCCCTACGGGGACCAAGAAGAAGTGGCACCCAGCTTGTGCTGGGAAGCTTCCACGAGTGGCCTGTGGCCTAAAAATCCCAACCACTCAGAAGTCCCTGGGACCTCAAACCTAAACCAGGATGAGAGCCCAATTTTTTTAAGGACCACCCCTCTTAGAAAAGTGGTATCTCTCACTCTGACTCTGCAGGAAAAACGTGCAAAATACATCCCACGGAAGTAATTACCTTCAAGTTGTGAGGATCAAACAGCGTCCTTAACTGGAGATAATCCAAAATTCACTTTGAAACCTCCTCTGCATGAGCAGACTTAAGTCTCTCTAACTGCTTAACGTGAGAAATCATTAAAAGTGGTCTGTCTTCCTTTAGCACAAAGTCTGGTGAGAGAGAGGACCACAGCCAAGAAGCCTGGGTTGGTGATGAGACGTATGGCTGAAATAAAAGCACTGGCCCAGGATGATTCAGTTGCCGGTTGACTTGGGGCACATATGCTACTCTCCCCCCAGAATGGTGCGTTGCTTGGGTCTTCTGATCCTACCACTGTCTTCTAAGACCAACTATGAAGTTGCAGGGGCTGCTGCAAAGCAAAAACATGATGCCATAATAGTTAATTTTGTGCAACTTGATTGGGCCATGAGGTGCCCAGATTAAATGTTCTTTCTGGGTGTGTCTAGGAGAGCACTTCTGAGATTAGCATTTGAAACAGTGGACTCAGGAAAGTAGATAGTCCTCCCCAGTGTGGGCGACAACACCCCATCCCTTGAGCACCCAAGGGGAACAAAAGGAGAAGGAAGGGTGACTCTGTTCCTTTCCTGCCTCACCAGTTGAGCTGGGACAATCCAACTCACCTTCTCTAGCTTGTGGACTGGGATTGGCTCTTCTGGTTCTCAGGTCTTGAACAGGGTAAATTTTATAATAAGCTTTCCCGAGACTCTAGCTTGCAGGCAGCAGAGAATGGGAATTCTTAGCCTTCGCAATCAAGTGGATAATTCCCATAAGAAATCAATCTTTTGGCAGAGAGAGAGTGAGAGATTTCAAGGTTTCGCTGTATAACCTTGACTAACACAGATGCTTTGTTCAAAAATTATAAATCTTTCTCTCTTTCTCCACGTATATATATATATATATACACACACACACAAAGTACACACAAGTATATTCTGATATATATTATTTGATATATATGAGATTCTGTTTCTCTGGAGAATCCCAACACAGATTCCTTTTTCAAAAATTATTAAGAATTTCAGAATAGAGTACTAAACCAAGCCAGAGCTCCTCCCAAGACCTATCAGAGACCACAGGTCACATGGCCATGAAGCCGGTCTCACCTGTTTCCCCTTCTGGGTGCCACCAATGACTACTCTCCCTAGATTTTCTCAACTGGACCAGAAACTATGATTTGGCAAAGGAATTATTTTTGTTTTTCACCAATGAATGTCCACATGTGGCTTTGCGGTTATAAAATCAATGAGTCTCCTTTTTCACAAAGAATAAAATGGCAGAACAATATGGCTTACCAAGAACACTATTAAACAGGACAGAACAAAGTCTAAGAAATAAGAGAGCAACAAGCATTTCAGTTTGTAGATCAGAATCCACTTAATTTCCTTTATTTTTTAGGTTTTTGCTATAGGGCACGTCCCCAGACGAAGGGGACGTGAAGAATCACCCTCTGCCCCAGCGGGGATGGCCACTCCAAAAACCCCTTTTCCATTCTCCTCTCAGGATTTTCGGCACATGAGCCTGGCACGATTTTCAAGCCACCAGGTCCAGAATTGAAAACCATAATTGGCCATGTAGGAGTTTAGCCTCAACCACCCACTGGTCTTGACCCACTTAATTTCTTTTTCTTTCTTTTTTTTTTTTTTTTTTTTTTTGAGAGGTTTTTGCTATAGGGCGCATGCGCTCACCAGAAAGACAGAGAGAGACAGAGAGATAGAAAGCAAGAAATCCCCCCCCAGGGGGAATGGCCACGCCACAATCCCTTCTCCTCCATTCTCCTCTCAGGATCTTGGGCACACACGCACACATGCCCGGAGTCACTTTAAGCCACCGGGTCTGGGACTTGACTCGAACCATGCTCGACTACATGGGAGTCCAGCAACACAGCCATTTATGCCATCTGCTGGTCCCAACCCATTTAATTTCTAATGCTTCATTCTCAGAGGCGGGATCCAATGTAAACCTGGGTGGTGGGGTTGAACAGCACTCATAATTTAGTTTAACAAAAACGGAATGACTCAAAGTGTATAATAAATGCAAAATGAGGAAAGTCAAACATGAAAAAGGTAACAAATTTAAAAATGTAATAGTAAAGAAAAATAAAACCGTCTCCAGAGCAAGAACGGGCAAACTTTTCCTGTGAAAATAAGAAATTAGACATTTTTGGCCTTGCGAGCCAGAAGGTCTCTGTGGCAGTCGTTCAACTCCATAGTGGGAATACTGAAGAGCCGCAGAAAATACAATAATGTGTGGGTGTGGCTGTATTCCAATCAAATATTTATAAATCAGGGCAGCCAACTGATTTGGCCCATGGGTCCTTATTTCGCTGATTGACAGCAGTGCTTCTCAAACTTCCGTGTGCATACACATCACTAGGGGATCTTGTTAAAGTGAAGGTTCTGATTGGTAAGGTCTGGGCTGGGGCCTGCCTGAGAATCTGCATTTTAAGGAGCTTCCAGGGGGTGCTAATTTTGCAGGTCCAAAGACCCCACTTAAAAAGGAGAACACCGAACAAAGGAAAGAAGACAAACCTACCTACTAAAGAATCCAAATTTAAGAGGCGTTTTGCAGAACGTGATACAGAAAAGTAATTTATTTTCTCATCACCAACTAACAGAGTGATGCAATTTAAGTCCATCTTCAAAAGAGGAATACCATGTCATTGGTGATCAAGGATGGAGTTAACCATCATTATCAGAAAGCAAAACGCTACACGGTTTTAAGCACTGCTGTGCACTTTCTGGCGGCAGTTAGCAGCAACATATAGCAATCAATGCAGGTAAATGAATCCATTCGAAGGCAAGCCATGGATGGTAAATCACATTGTCCAAAGTTGCTAAATTAGCAGCAGTGTGACGCAGACCATTTTCGACACTAGCGCACCCTCTGTGGAATGAGACAGACTGCGGGGGAGCACGGCACTGGATTGGTGGAGGGGGCGGGAGCCAGGGCCACAGCTCCCTCAGGGGGCTGAGAACCCTGATGTGTGCTGGGGTGTTCCCGAGGAAACCAGAGTGCACGCTCTTCCAGTCTGTTCTCAAGGCCCTGTTGAGGGTCTGCTTCGCACAGGCTGGTGCTGAGTTTGGGGGTTCACATGCAGAAGTCTCTAACGACCTAGTCACCGTCCAATTTAGAGTCAGCAAAAAGGGACGGTGCCACTGCTGATGGGAATGTGGAACAGGACACCCACTTTGAGTTTGACAATTCCCTAAAAAGTGAAATAGAAGGCTAATGGTAGCACAGAGGTAATGTAACTGGACCCATATGGGAAGGTCCAGGGTTCTCATCCCAGGGTCTCCCTGTGCACACCAGACAAACGTGTCTGTGATCCAGGCTGGCTGAGGCGAAAGTGGATTGTGGTACAAAGACCCTGTTGGGGGGGTCTATGGCGCTTGCTCTTGGGAAAAAATAAATTTTAAGAAATATGAAATATAAATCTGTTACATGGCCCAACAATTCCACTCTCAGGAATTAACCTAAGAAAAATGATGAGGTATGTCCACACGTGGCACACGAGCGAATGCTCACAACAGCATTGCTCACAGTAGCCAAAAAGTGGAAATCACCCAGGTGTCCATCAACAGAGGAATGGATACACAGAACAAGGTCTGTCATTCCAGTGGAATACTAGCCAGCAATATCCCAACACACACAGACCTCAAAAACACCACGCGGGGCCAGCCGGCAGTGTGGGGATGAAGGCAACTGGATCCCCCATGGCTGGCTGTGCGGTTTGAGTCTCAGACCCAGCAGCTAGGAGAAACACACCAGGCACATGTGTGCTCCTGCCCCAAATTCCAACCTGAGAGAGATATGGAGGGGAGGGTATTGTGTGTCATCATTCCCCACAGGGAGTGCTCGCTCGCGCGCTCTCTCTCTCTCTCTCTCTCTGTCTTTCTCTTTCACACGGGTGCATGCCAGGAGAGTGACCCCTGAGGATACTGGGGACTCTTACTGGGGTGATGAGAATGGCCTAAAAATAGATTGATTATGGTGATGTTTGCACAGCTCAGTCAATTTACTACAAATCATTGGCTAGAATCCTCACAATGTATAAATGTTACAGCATATAAATCATATTTCAATAAAGTTTTTTTAAAAAAATTAAAAATTACCATTTTGCCTTTTCTTTTATTTTTACCTCCCTGGGTTTTTGTTGTTGTTGCTGTTTTTAAAATAGATTCTTGCTGTAGGGTGTGTGTGCTCACCAGAGAGACAGACAGAGACAGAAAGCAAGAAATCTATCCCCCAGGGGGGATGACCATGCCACAATCCCTTCTCCTCCTTTCTCCTCTTAGGATTTTGGGTACACACACACGTACCCAGCATGAGTTTTAAACCTCTGGGTACTGGACTCGAACCACAGTCGACTACGTGGGAGTCCAGCATAACCATTACACCACCTGCTGGTCCCTCACTTCCCTAGTTCTTAAATAACTTAGGAGCCCTGCACACGGCAACAGAACCAAAGGATGCTGGTTATTCTAGGTAAAGCTAAAGCAAGCCCTCTAGCCCAGGCAAACACCCTGGAGATAACATATGAACTGTGTCATCAAAGGAGGAAAATAAACATGCAGGGACCAGGCCCTTGGTCTTCCACAGTTAATGCTGACTTCGTCTGTGGTCAGAGCATCGCCCGGGCTAAGTAGGGCAACAAGACCCACATCTCTAAGTGCCAATCCAACCCCACCCACCAGCAGCAGAGGCCTAAGCTCCGAGGGAATCAGCAGTGAGGGGAAGATGACGAAGGCCTCATTCATCAACTGGGTTAGAACAAAGAAAACGAGAAAATGCCACACAGAGAGCCAAATCCACCACGCCCCATGTAAACCACAAAACTCACACACCCACTCATGCCAGCAAGTGTTCTGAAGCACGCTGTCATCCCTAAAAGTGACTCTTTGAGGTCACACTCTCATGCCAGAGGCAACTCCCATGGGCTTGGAAGAAAATGAAAACTCTAACTGGCAATAGAGCTTCGGCTTGCCCCCCATACATCAGAAAACCTTAGGAAATCCTGAGCTATTACGACATCTCCTCCTTTGGAAATACAGTACTTCCAGCTGAGGAAAAATATAAAACATAAGGCTGCGGGTCAGCAGGGGCTGGCTAGAACGAGCCACACTCTTCTTCCACTGTGGCTTTCTTCCGCTCACCTGCTTCGTCACCCACAGCACACTGGATGGTGGCAGTCGGCTCAGAGGCAAAGCTTGGGGTTGGCCCACCTGAGTCCAGCAGTGACCTGGGTCATCTGGGTGCAGGGCCCAGGTAGCTAAGCCCACTAGGTACAGAGGGAAGCTGGCAGAGGAGGCTTCAGGGCTTGAAGAATGGAATGTGGGTTGCAGCTACTGACTTATTAGCAGTCCCTTTGTCGCCCAGAAGGTATTTGGATCAGGAACACTAGCTCTGCAGCCAGAGGCCTGATAATCGCTTTCTCCTTTTCATTGAAAAGAAAATATCTAAGATACTGGAGAATACTGTCAAATCCCTAACTCTTTTCTCCCTTTTTCTTTTTTTTTCTCCCTCGTCTTCTTTCCTAGTGGCAAGGCTGGATAAGCTTATCAAGTGCAGGCAAACTACATCTTAGCTCTGATCCTTTCGAGAAATCCATTTGGCGCCTTTACCATTTCATTTGGCAGATTGAATTTCGGACATGTATTTATGGGGCTGGGTTTGCCCTTAACCGAGTATTGCATAAATCCCATTACACTATCCACTTCAGCATGTTTGGGGTTTTCTAAGCCAGGGCTTTATCTAAGTGGACAGCCCCGAAATGACCTGCTCTGGCTCAGAAACTCCCTCCTCTCCTCTAGAACCAGCCTTTACAGATTGTCACCATCATCATCAATGTCAAACGATGTTTCAGGAAAAGTTCTTCCAGGCACAGCCCAGAGGGAGCATGTCCCAGCCTCTAAGAAGACAGTGACAGCACCTCGCCACCCGTCAATAAGTCAAGGGGTTTCCTGCCAGGAACACCTCTCTCCCCTCCCCATTTCCTCCTGGCAACGGCCGCGGAAGGTGAGTAAACAGCACAACGCTTTTCTCTATTTCTTAAGTATCCAACAATGAGGGTGCGTTACTTCTTCTTAGTTTATTTGTTTTGTTTTGTTTTCAAGAGAGATTTTTGCTATAGGGTGTGTGCTCACCAGAGGGACACAGAGGGAGAAAGCAAGAAATCACCCCCCGGGGAGACAGCCATCCCACAATCCCTTCTCTTCCATTCTCCTCCCAAGACGCTGAGCACACATTCATACTCGCCAGGCAGGATTCAAGCTACCAGGTTTGGAACCTGAATCAGGGTAAGCCAGGTGGAAGTCCCACACCTCAACCATTAGGCTAACTGCTGGCCCCCAGTATTTCCAATTTCTGAAAACAAAACAAACAAACAAAAAAACAACTATGAAGAAAAGTAAGCTATAGGGGAAAATATGAAAAAGAGAGAGAGAGAGAGAAAGAGAGAGAGAGAGATCTGGGCTAGCAATCCTAGGTAAGCTAGTTTACTCGAACCCTCAGACTAATTATTTTTTTTTTAAAAAAAAGATTCCAATTGCATACATGTAGTTATTTATACAGATGAAATAAGGCCTTGTCTAGCACACAGTAGGTGGCATCTAGCACACGGTAAGCGTCTGGTGCACAGCACGCATCCAGCACACAAGCCTTGGCATTTGAGACACACATACTAGCTCGCTCTTTTGCAGGGCTAGATGGGCCGTTTTATCTAAAGGCATCAAGGCAGGGATGTCTCTATGACACTTCTAAATAGCTCAGGGGTTCGGCAGGGCGTGTGCAATGCACACCAGGCAGGGGTCAGGCCACGCTGAAGCGTCAGCAGGTTACAGACATTTCTATCCTCCTGGGAGCTGTCCTGGAAGTACACACAGAACTGTCCAATCACGAACTTCTCACAGAAATAGACTACAGCAAAATGCATGGAGCATGGCTGGCAGTGGGTCAACCCCAGAGCCCCAGGTGAAGCTGAAGGAGTGTTCCTGGCCTGCTGGAACCTGAGTCTTCCAAGGCATTATTTCTCCCCTAAACCCAGCAATCCAGTGTCTAGTCACTTTCTTTACCACACAAGCAAGTTTTCAAAACAAAGGCAACAGCAGTGGCAGTAAACGAAGTGTCCACGACAAGGGCCCTTTGGACTATTTCAGGCTCTGTCCCTGTGTGAAGGCGGCTGTGGATTTGGTTACATCTAAATTTGGCCTAGGAGCCTGTGGAGGTAAACACTTCTGGATAAGAAACAAAATCTCGGGAGCCTTTGCTGATTCACTGAGCCGACATTTACAAGGTCCTTATGATGTGCTGGGCTCCAGCGGTGGCCAAAGGAAGCTGGTGTGCTAAAAACCCAGTGACCTCTCTGCAGAGCTTAATCCTCCCAAGATTCTCTCACTGACTTTACTGTCTTCCTGTGAGCAGCTGGGAAGAGAAGTTGTACAGCTTCTGACTAGCCTGTGTGTACTAGGAGGCCTGAAACACTCACGATTCCATTTAATTCCAACCAAAGGCAGGAGGCAGCATTAATGTCCCCATCTGAGAAAGGAGGAAACTGGGGCTCAGAGAGGTGAGGTCACTTGCCTGAGGTCACATAGACAAGAAGAGGTGGAGAGATGTGAAGCAAGGCTGTTTGGCTCTTGAGTCTTTGCTTACAACTGCTATGCCCTTCCGGGAAGTTAACCATGGATCTGACCTTGGCATTAGGAGCCTCTAAACTTGGCACAAGCAGGGGCTCAGTCTGTGTCTACTAAGTTAAATCTGATCATCTTATTTATCTGTTCATTTATTTTAATTTGCTATAGGGTATGTGCACTCACTGGAAAGACAGAGAAAGAAAGTACATCCTGAAGAGATGACCTCACCACAATCCCTTCTCCATTCTCTTCTCAGGGTTTTGAGCATGCATACATACATGCCCAGCATGTTTTTCAAACTTCCAGGTCCAGACTCGAACCACGCGGTCAGTCATGTGGGATCCAGACTCCCTAAGCATCACCCGACCCCCCAGCTGGCTCTGATCATCTTATTTAAAGCTGCTACAATCACACTGGGCTTTTTTAAGCTATGGGTTGGGAACAAGGTCATTCTATAAAAATGGAAAGCAGACATTTAGCTGGAAAAATTCCCTGAAGTTAGGGACAGGAATCAACATCAGCGCTAAGACATGGCCTCAATATACTATGATTAAATGAGATGCACTGGAGAATTCGGAAACACAATTTAGACCTCCACTGGTGCCTTCCTTTTTGTAAAACTAGCATTTCTGTTAAGCTTCCAACATAGAAGAGTGGGGTCTTACATAACTACATGGGTCACACAGTGGAGAGAGAATGAAGGCTTCCTCCATTCGCTTTGAAACAGATGTGCTTTCCAGACAAAAGTCCAGGAGGCTGTGCATGAGAAGGAGGCTGATAATGACTGATAATAATAACAAGAGCTGCCCTCTCATGTGCTTCCTGAGGGCCAGAGCCAGGCTAAATGATTTCACTGCATTATCTCAGTCCTCACAAACTCTTTTTGTGGCAGTAAAATAGTATGGGTCCCATTCTACAGACAGGAAAACTGAGTGAAGTCTCGCTCTGAACTCAGGCCATCTGTCTGAGGGTTGTTTTTTGTTTGTTTGTTTGTTTGTTTTTGTTGTTTTTTTGGAGAGATTTTCGCTATAGGGCGTGTGTGCTCGCCAGACAGAGAGAGACATAGAGACAGAAAGCGAGAAATCACCCCCCAGGGGGGATGGTCACACCGCAATCCCTTCTCCTCCATTCTCCTGTCGGGATCTTGGGCACGCACGCACACGCGCCCGGCGTGAGTTTTAAGCCACCGGGTCCAGGACGTGAACCGCAGTCGACTACGTGGGAGTCCAGCGACATAGCCATTACGCTAACTGCTGGTTCCTGGGGGTTTTCAATCCTTAGAGTCCATTTGCAAACACCAAAGATTACCTTATGTTAGCCAAAGCTCTGACATCTTAGTCACAAAGGCAAGTAAAATCTTGAACCATCTGGCCCATGGAGGGTACAAGCTGCCGCTTCCTCCGTTAATGGCATTCCCTGGGCTCAACTCCTACATGTGGCCACAGAAACTCACTTTTCAAAACCAGCATCCTCTGCCTCTAATCACATTTGGCTCCTAGACTCCTATCCCTAACTCCAAGAAGGCATTTGGGGACAAGCAATCTTTCTCTGTACCAAATGTTTGTTGGAACTGCTCCAGGAAACAGTCCCACGTTAAGCCAATGTGCACAATGTCACCCACATCTGCTTGGCATCCACACTGCAACACTTGCAATGATGTCTAGAGCGCCACCCTAGACAAATATCTCCCAGTCCAACAAGAATGACAACCTACTTTCCATAGAGCAGTTGTCTAGATAGAGAAGAGAGGGACAGGAACCAGAGCACCCCACCAAAGCACCCCTCTCTGTGCACCAGTTATAAGATTGTCCTCAGGGGCAGGAGGACTTTCAGAAGCATGCAGGAACATCAACCTGTAACATTTTCCAACTCAGTGAAATTCACTTTCCTGGGCTCCAGCATGTATTTCCTCAGGGTCAAATCTGAGAAATTGCAGCAAAGAGGCTGATGCTGGCTTGCCACTTGGTATAGCCAAGGATGGGACACACACTAACAACAGAATTCTTGAAGTTCACAAAGGAACCAAAATTACAAGCTATTAGAGGAGGGAAAACCCTCACGCACACCCACTGCCAATGGAACATTTAGGAAGAGAGAAATGATGAAACCACTGGAAAGCCTTCCCACCGAGTAGAAGGAAAGAAGAGGCACTAGCTTCTGAAGAAACCCTTAAAGATCAAAGAGGTGGAATATACAAACATATCTGCTAGTGTAAAATCTCCCTTAGAGATGAAGCTGGGTAGCTTTGAGAAGAACCGAACTGTAAAGGGACAATGGGAGGAAGATGATGATATTAACAGTGCTATCCCTAACTTTGATTTAGTGACTGGCATGTCCAAAAGCATCTTCATATCTATAATTTCACCCAAAATGATAATCATGGAAATGAGAGACAGAATGACATCACGCCTTCATTTTTACCTAATGAGTTCTGCAGTATGTCCTCAATTAACAAGATGTTGAAAGTAACTATGGGCAAGATAACAGTGAAATGGAGAACAGATTAAAACATATGCTAAGCAAAAGTACAAGACTGTCTATGTAATGTAGATACTGACGGCATGGGCTAAAAGTTGGGCTACCTGGATTCAAACCCAAGTTCAATAGCTCAATTACTCGGCAATCTTGTGAGTTACTAAATCTCCATGTCTGTTTTTACTCAGCTATAAAATGAAAATTACAATTGAACCTAATTCAAAGAGTTATCATAAGGATAAAATACATTGGGTATGTATCTCATTTTGGACAATACCTGGTATGCACTGAGCATTCAATGAACATTACAATGATATTGCTGCTATCACCATCATCATCATTGCTAAAAAGGAGTGAAGCATTAGTCTAGACCAGGCTTGGCAAGTGTATGGCATATGTGTCACCATTTCCTCCTCCTGCATCTGTGCAGACATAGCTAGTTGATTACAGAACTTTACTTCCGAAGCCAGATATAGCCTTAGAATTCTCAACACAGAGTTTCAGTCATCCTCAATCAGAGTTGTCAAATAGATGAAATAAATCTTTTCTGCTACCCTCTAGAAACTTTATCCTAAACCAGATAAAACCAGCCATCCCCAGAGAAATAGCCACCTCTTACTTGATGGTTGAAAAGTGTGGTTCCTAAATTACAATCATCCTTCCAAACACTCACAAAATTTTTGCCATATCTGAATACATTGTACATTATTATTTATGAAGTATTTACTTGAATAATTATTTAAAAGAGAAAATAGTAACTCTATCTTAAATTTAAAAATGAGTCAGCACATGACATAAACAGAAGATAAAGTAGAAAGGAGAGAGAGAACAGGACTGTTGCAGTTTGGTTTGAAAATATTAGAGCCCAAGGCCAACCAACAACCAGGGGAGCGAGCCTGGAGGCAGATCCTCCCTAGTGAAGCCAGCAGATGAGACCAGAGCTCTGGCCATTGGCCTGAATGCAGAATGAACCAATAACTGTTTAACTGTTAGTATGTTTTCTGACTGAAATAACACATGTACATCGAGAAAAATAGGAGACTTGGAACCAAAACACATGGCTTGGTCATTCATACAGGTAAGCAATAAATGATAAATATCAGAAAGACGGTTTAAATGAAGATAGACAGTTACGTACCATATAATAATGCCTCGGTCAGTGACAGGCTGCATATATGACAGTGGCCCTGTACAATTATGACAGGTTATACTATGTGGTTGAGGTGTGCGGTAGATTTTACCATCTGGTACACTCTATGATGTTTGTACAATAACAAAATCTCCTAACGACACAATCTGTCAGAACCTGTCCCCATTGTTCAGCAATGCATGACTATAAATACATACATACATAATAGATCATTGCAGCTGGAACAACTGTGTCAGTTATCTGTACCAGCTCTTTCTCACTATTTGACCTTAATCATGTGGAAGAGTAGTCAGACCACAGGCCTCAGAGACCCAGGGACCCAAGTCCAATCTGTACCTCACGAGCTGCGTGAACCTGCAATAGGGACGGAATCTATTTCTTCATCTGTGGAATCTGAATACTAGGATCCACTCTCTGCACCACTGAAAGGGTTGATGGATTTCTATTTGGAAGTGCTTGCCCAATAAAATATAAGCTTCTTAGTATATTATCCTCCTTGGCTCTCTGCTCTCTGTGATGACCTATGATAGCCCAGACTGGAGAGACTCTGATATCTCCAGTGGGAGTGGACCTTGCACTGTAGGGTCAGGGTGTCTGCATCACATAGGAATTCAAAGCACAAGTGGCTGAGTGAGAAAAGCCAAGTTCAAACACTTCCTAACTGTGTGGCTGTGAGAACGTTACTTACTCCCACCTGTAAAATGGGGACAGCATCAGTGCCTTCCCCTGCAATGACGACAGAATGAGAGAATACAGTTAGGGGCTTGTAACAGTGCCAGGCACCCAGTCATACATATTAATGCTAGACATGTTGTCAAAATTATTGTTACTTATTGATCACTGCCATTATCTAGTTCATAAGCAGTTACATAGAGACCTATAGGATAAACCCAACAAAAAGAAATGTTATGCTTAGTTCACATAAGGTGTTACTAAAAATAATAAATAAAACCTGAATTAGTTGCCAATGTATATTAGAAATTATACTGAAAGATTCAAATTTACAGTTTATTTTAAAAACTGAAAGGTCTGGGAACCAGCAGTTAGCATGATGGCTATGTCGCTGGCCTCCCACGTAGTCGACCGTGGTTCGTGTCCCGGACCCGGTGGCTTAAAACTCACGCCGGGCGCGTGTGCGTGCGTGCCCAAGATCCCGAGAGGAGAATGGAGGAGAAGGGACTGCGGCGTGACCATCCCCCTGGGGGGTGATTTCTCGCTTTCTGTCTCTATGTCTCTCTCTGTCTGGCGAGCGCACGCACTCTATAGCAAAAACCTCCCCCCCCCAAAAAAAAAAAAAAACCTGAAAGGGCTGATAACATAGAGCCACACACAGGAATGCCAAGGAGCCATTCTCCACTTCAGGCAGAGTATTTCTTCTCTGTTCAACAAAGTCCTCACCACTCCCCATCATCCTGCCCCTGCCCGACAATACATGCTTACTTACACTGAACTCAAGGGCATTTGGGTTTATTTATATATTTTTATTTATTTATTTATTATTTTTTTGGAGAGGTTTTCACTATAGGGCGCGTGCGCTCGCCAGACAGACAGAGAGAGACATAGAGACAGAAAGCAAGAAATCACCCCCTGGGGGGATGGTCACGCCGCAATCCCTTCTCCTCCATTCTCCTCTCGTGATCTTGGCCACGCACGCACACGCGCCCAGCATGAGTTTTAAGCCACCAGGTCCGGGACGCAAACCGCGACCGACTATGTGGGAGTCCAGCGACATAGCCATTACGCTAACTGCTGGTTCCCAAGGGCATTTGGGTTTCTGATCCCCATTTCTTAAAGATCTACCTTCATTTGAAATTCTTGGACCATTTTTAAGAATATATCGCGTACTCTAAGTAGCAAGGGTAAGAACAGAACATGAATAAGATTAGGTCTCTCCTCAGGAAATCCTTAGCAACAGTAAGTGACAGATAATGGCTGAGAATAAAGATAGGACCATATCAGGAGGATAAAAGACCCAGCTCTCCACAATTACCCCCAACACATGACCCAAAAAGGAGCGATCAGAACTAAGCACCAAACATTTTAAAATTATTTTGTCCTTCCTCACTGTGATGGTTACTTTTATGTGTCAATCTGACTAGGCTACAGGGGGCCCAGATTTTTGGCCACACATTATTCTGAGTATGTCTGGGAGGGCATTGCTGGATAAGAATAGCATCTGAATTGCAAGACTACATAAAGCAGATTGTTCTCTCTACCGTGGGTGGGCCTCATCCAATCAGTTGGAGCCCTGAAAACAACAGAAAGGCTGACCCTCCTGCATATAAGGGGAACTCCTGCCTAAGTGCTTGAGTTGGGACATCCGCCTTTTTCCACCTTTGGACTCGAACTAAAACCCTGGCTCTTCCTGGGTCTCCATTCTGCCAGTTTTAGACTGGCACTATGTATCCACTCTCCTGGGTCTCTAGCTTGCCTACTGTAGACCTTGGGCCTTCTCAACCTTCATAATCATGGGAGGTAATTACTTACAATAAAATATTGTTTCACTCTCTCTCATACACACACAGAGAGAGAGAGAGAGAGAGATGCCTGTATATCCTGGAGAACCCTGACTAAAAAACTGATGGTACAGAACTTAAAATTGATGGTGGATCAGGATCTAAGAATTATATTGCCCTATCTCTTCCTGTGAACCACCACTAATGCTGAAGAGGCTCAACTACCCACCCACAGTTTCATCAGCTGCCCTGGACTGACTGGAGTGTAAGATCTTTGTAGATCCTGAAGTTCCCATGGCTCTGGATTCTCCAGCCTTGAGAGCAGGGGCAGGGGCCACCCCAGGGAATGCTGGGAAGAACTGTAGAGCATTGTCCCATAAGCCTTTGCAGCTCTCCTCTCACTTCCCTATTCTCTCCCAAGTCTAGCCCTCTGCATCCTCAGTCTCTCCAAAAAAGAATAATATCACTACCTTAATCACAGTGTGGCAAAAATCAAAAATTAATAATAACAATAATAATAATCCCACTAAAAATAGCAACTTCATGGTCTAACCCTCTTCCAAACTAAACTGAGAGTGGTGTTATAGGAGAATCTGGATTTCCTTCTTCACATGTTTGTCTTCTAAATTTTCCTCAGTGAACACGTGTTATTTTAACCAGAAAGACAATGCAAGTCATTGATTCACTCTGCATTCGCTCTCTGGAAAACACTGTAGCTTGGTGTTCAAGGACTGGGAGTGTTGGAGCCCGACAGCCTGGGTGCGAACCTCACCTCGGCTCTGTGATCTTGGGCGTGTCTTTAATTCTTATATAAAATGTGTATGAAAATGCAGTTACTGCATAGGGTTGCAGAGGGTAAAACAGTGACTTTGAGCAAAGGGCCTACCATGTGCCGGGCAAATAGAAAATGCTCAGTAAGTGCTTGGTGCCCCTATTCTTACCGGCATTTTATGGTATTCACATATTTCCTGTATTTACGTATGGAAATGTATTACCGATACAGATAGGTGGGGGTACTTTCAAATATTCATAGAAAATGCAATTACAAAAAGTTTAATTTGGTGCCAAAAACTTTTGAAATCCTTGTATTTTTTTCATAATATGCATTTTCTGTACACTTTTTGCAGACCCCTTATATATGTTACAGTATGCATATTTATTGCCTGCTATATGCCACACATGAGAAATAACACTAAACAAAGTTAACTGCCTGTCCCAGGGGCTTAACCTATCTAGCGGAGAGTCGGGTATTATACAAACACACCCACACACTCCCAAGTCGTTTGCAAAGGCGATGGTGGTCAGTTCCATAAAGGGAACGAGGTAGGCACAAATAAGAGGCAGCGCCGTCTGGGAGTGAACGTGGGAACCGCCATGACAGGACGCTAGGAAGCGGCCATCAGGCCCTGGCTCTCAGCTGCCTTGCCAGTCAGGGGGCTGACCAGAGCCTTTCTCACACCTCTGCCTAGTGCACTCTGTTTTGTGTGTGTGTGTGTGTGTGTGTGTGTGTGTGTGTGTTTTGTTTTGTTTTAGAGAGATCTTTTGCTATTGGGCACACATGCTCAATGGAGAGACAGAGAGAGAAAGTGAGAAATCACCCCTCAGGGTGGATAGCCAACCAGCCAAACGTGCAGAACTGAGCCCAAATCACTTGGGGAAAAAAAAGTCAAACCTTTCACTGAAAGGAACCACTCCTCATCTTCAAAAATTACCAAGAAAGGGGCCAGCAGGTATAGTGGTTAAGACACTGGACTCCCACATAGATGACCGCAGTTTGTGAGTCCTGGATCCGGCTTAAATGAGCTTAAGACTCACACTGGGCACATGTGCTTGGGTGCCCAAAATCCAAAGAGGAAGTGGAGAGGAAGGGATTGTGGCGTGGCCATACCCCCTTGGGGGTGATTTCTCATTTTCCCTCTCATTGTCTCTGTCTCTTTTCTCTCTAGTGAGCACACACGCCCTGGCAAAAACCTTTTAAAAAAAAATTACCAAGGGGGAAAAAAAATCAAGCTTCATGGATAAAACTTCCCCTTTTGTCCCTATAGCAAACTCAGAGCTTATCTCATTTTGTCACTTTCACACCCACATAGTCAGGTCATCTCATTTAACAACACCCAGCAAAAGGCCTCTGCAGTGCGTGCAGGAGGAAACCAGGCAGCACAGTGTAGCCCAAAGACAGCAGGCGCCGAGGCAGGCTGTGTGTCTGCAGTCCTGTCCGCCACACCCCAGCGGGGGGACCTCAGTAAGTTCCCCAGCCTCTCTGTGCTTGGTTTCCTCCTAAATAAAATAGATGCTGCAATAGCACTTCCTGGACAGGATGGCTATGATGACTAAACTAGCGACTGAGTCACTCAGAGCAAAGCCTGGTACATAGTTACCGTTTACTAAACATTCACTCTTAGTACTCTGCCCGGGGACCTCTAGGGTTAGACGCTGTATTGCCCAACGCTCTCACCTCAGGACCAGGTAGAAAACAAGGGTCAGGAAACTGGGATTCCAATCCCATCGGTGGCACAGACCGTCTGTGGGTTCCAGAACGCTGCGCAATCTCTAATCCGAGAGACGCATCAACTTCTCGTCAGCTGTCTAACAGTTACCCTACTGCTCTTCACCAGCCCCTAAGAAAATAAACACCTCGGGCACTTACACTGAAATAGCACTTTGTAGGTGTTAACGTACTTACACATGCTGAGCCCCATTTGATCCTAAATACATTCTTTACACAGTTACATGCTAGTGCATATAAAAATTGCCCAGGCAAACTGCGGTCACTCTGAGGGATGCCACCCTCTGCAATGGTGAGGCCATGTGAGACGGTCCCAGGTTCACATCCCAGGGCCTCCCTGTCCATGCCGATGGATGTGTGTGAACCCATGCCTGTGATCCTCGCTGGATGAAGCTGGATCTGGCATGAAGACCCAGTTGGAGGTGTTTGTATGTATATTTATTCAGTTTATTAAGAAATAAACTTTTTAAAAAATCGCCCAAAGCAGCACTCTAAATCAGTAGTCCCAGGGAGGATTCAGGCACCTGCATCTCAACGCTCCCTGTGTGACTAAAATACCTCAGGGTCAAGGGGTCTCAGCCCTCCTCCTGCCCCACCCCACCCGTGGAGAAAGCCCACTTAGAGTAAGCTTAGCCGTTCTATAGAAAAGTGGGGGCTCAGAGAGTTCAAGGCCACAGTGGATCAATGACAGGAGAACCGTGGACCAGGCCTCCAACACTAAAGGCAGTGCCCCTTTCTTCTGGGTGTTCCACTGTCTTTTTTGTTTTGTTTTTTAGAGTTTTTTTTCACGATAGGGCGCATGCGGTCGCCAGACAGGCAGAGACAGACAGAGAGACAGAAAGCAAGAAATCACCCCCCGGGGGGATGGCCACGCCGCAATCCCTTCTCCTCCATTCTCCTCTCAGGATCTTGGGCACGCACGCACACGCGCCTGGCGTGAGTTTTAAGCCACCGGGTCCGGGACGCAAACCGCGGTCGACTACGTGGGAGTCCAGCAACATAGCCATTACGCTAACTGCTGGTCCCCTTCTGCTATCTTTTAAGCAGACACTTCGAACTGAAATTCAGCTACCCACAAAGGCTGTGCTTGAAGAAAAGGAATGGAAAGGGAACTCTCACAGACAGGAGGACGGAAGCCTACGGGTCCAAGAAGAGTGGGAGTCAGAGAGGGCCAGCTGAGAACTTGGCTCCCTGACCTGCCACCAAGTACCAGTGCATGGCACCCACTGGCATCCTTAGCTGGTGCTTGGCACCCGGGAGATGCTCAGAACTTCCCAGCTGATGGACTCTGGGCTGAACTAAATCAGTGACAGGAAGCTCTTCCAAAGCTGAGGCTCCGAGTGCAGGCATCGACTAAGGACTCTCCTCCCAAGACAGAGCCACACCGCGTGTCTGCCACCACAAGCCCTCCTCTGGCTGAACCTCGAAAGCCCCTCGCTGAACTCCCTGCACCCGCTCTTCCCTCAGTACTCCCCTAAATACCTATCAGGAGAGGAGTCTTTAAAGTTAAACTTTATTCTGAAATACTTTCAGATTCACAGAAAAGTTGCTAAAGGGGTCCAGAGAGCTGCTCTGTAGCTCCACCCACTTTCCACGGTTCAATTGTCAAAGATAAGAAGTGAATGCAGGGAATGAGCAGTTAGCGTAATGGCTATGTCGCTGGACTCCCACATAGTTGACCGCGGTTCGTGTCCCGGACCCGGTGGCTTAAAACTCACGCCGGGCACGTGTGCGAGTGTGCCCAAGATCCAGAGAGGAGAATGGAGGAGGAGGGACTGCGGTGTGACCATCCCCCCTGGGGGGTGATTTTCTCGCTTTCTGTCTCTATGTCTCTCTCTGTCTGGCGAGCGCACGCGCCCTATAGCGAAAACCTCTCCAAAAAAAAAAAAAAGAAAGAAGTGAATGCAGAAGCAAAAACTGTCCCCTAAAACACTAAGCTACTGACTTCATTTGGATTTCATGTTTTCCACCGCTTCTGCTCCAGGATTCACTCTAGAAAGCCACGTAGTTCTTTGTCATCACATCTAGCCCAGAGGGATTTTTTAAAAGCTCAAGGCTGGGGCCCACCAGGTGATGTGGTGGTTAAGGCACTGGGCTCCCATATGGTGGACCACAGTTCAAATCCTGGAACTGGCAACTTGAAAACCATGCCGTGTGTTTGTGTATGTGTGTAAGTGTGTCCAAAATCCTAAATGGAAGAGAAGGGACTGCAGCACAGCCTTTCCTCCTGGGGACATTTCTCACTTTCCTTTCCTCTGTCTCCCGTTTCTCCAGCAACGTGCCTAATTAAAAACCAAATAAATATATAAATAAATAAATAAAGTTCAAAGCTGATCACTTCTCTGCTTTGAATTCCCCAATAATTTCCTACTATACTTTGAATAAAAGCCAAACTCTTTGTCCCGATCTCAGAGATCTCAATCTCGAAGCAGGAGTCAGCCCTTGGCCCTCTGCGTCTCCCCGCCTCCCCACACTCTTCGCTCCCCATGCTCAGTAAGCTCCAAGCACACCAGCTTACTATCAGTCCTATGAATCCTAAATTCCACCAGTTTTCATGCATGCCTTCTGCCTAGAAAGCAATGTCCCATGAAAGTGTGAATATCACCTCCTCAAAGAGGCCTTCCTGCTCATCCCCACCATACCTGCCGCCCATCACACTCACCCTCCACCTCATAGTTCTCTTTCATCTCTCGAGAGCACCAATTTCCATCCAAATTGCCAAATTGATCCTATTTATACAGTTCTGTTTTATAGTCAATCCCTCTCTGCTAGAATGCAGGGACCTTATCTATCCTGTTCGCCTTTTATTTTTAAGTGCCTTAGATGGTTCCTGGTACATAGTAACTGCTCAATAAATGTTTGTTGAAACAAACACTGGATAAAGAAAGGAATGAATGAAAGGAGGGTATGCATTTCAAATGTTCACTGAGGCAGATTAAGAACTAGTACAGTGCCCCAACACACAGTAGGTGCTCAATGTGTCAAAATACAGGGTGAAGGAATAAATGAACAATAGGCATTGATTTTCAAATGTTCACTTATGTGTCTCTAGAACCTGGTGCACAGTAGGTACTCAATAAATATTTGCCAAAATAAAAGCGAGTTGAAAGAATGAAAGGATGAAGCAAAGATATCTTCTGTTTGTTTGTTTGTTTGTTATTGGGAGCATGCACTTGCCACAGAGACAGAGAGACAGAAAGAGGGGAGACAACCCCAAGGGAGGTGGCCATGCTGTAATCCCGTCTGCATTCTCCTGTCGGGATTTTGGGCACACATGCATGCATAAGTACCCAGCACGTTTTTCAAGCTGCTGGGTCTGGGACTCGAACCGTGCACTAAGCCATGTGGGATCCAGCTACCTTGATCACCAAGACACCTGGCTGGCCTAGGATAACATTTGTTAAAGTCTGTGAATGTGTTCCAAGAATGCCAACCATTTAAAAGAAAGAGGAGAACACATAAAGTGAGTGGGCTGGAGGCCACCCTAGGATCTCTCTCAAGAGCTGCCCTTCTCAACAGCTGCCTGAATGCTGTCTAGAGGGTCCCAGGTTCCAGGCCTGCTGTGGTGGCAGATGCCACCCGGCCTGCACTGGGCTCTGCCGGGTGTCTCCCATACTTGTGCAGGAAGTCCCGCCCAGGAGGCTCCTCCACGGCCTGTGATGCCAAGTTGCCTTACAAAAGGCAGCTGATTAATACCCTTGGAGGGTCCATTGTCTGAATCCTGTCGCCAGTGGAGAAACAGCTGTTTACAGTTTGTTTATTCACAAACGCCTGTTCTCCAGGGCACAATTCAGCAGCTGAAGAGAGGGAAGAAAACGGTGTTTATTTTTAACAAGATAAAGAGGGGGAACTCTCAAGAAGTTTGGACACTAGCAGGAAGACAGCTCTCCAGGAGGGGCCAGGCCTCGTGGTGATAACTTGCACAATAGACTCTCAACGGATGCTCAAGAGTCTATTCCAACTCCCAGGTGGAAATTTAGGCTTGGACCATGAGGGTGAGCCAAACAGAGGGCTCAGGGCAGCCCCTGTGGATATGAGAGACCTGGAACGACTCTTCAGACCGGAAGTGAGACAGCAAGGTACCTAGGGAAAGCAATCCCCTGCTCTTTAATACAGCGACACCCTGCACGGGGCTAGCACATACAGTCATGCAGGCTGCGCACTGTGCAAAGGTGCTCAGCCGTGGGAGGAGTCCAGCCAGTGATCTCTCACAGCCATGCTCCACAATCCAGGACTGCTCTGTGCAGAGAGGATTGAGTCTTTTCTCTGCACCAACACTGGTTGCTGGCCAAGCCATGCTCCCACCTAGAATGGGCACTTTTCTCGAAACCATCTAACAACCCCACGTAGCAGTCTACAAACAATTCCCCAGCCCCGGTGGAAAATTCCCAAGAAGAATGGCAGCCTCCCTTCCTTCCCCACCAGGTGTGCTCCCATCCCTATTTCTTCTCCGCCTATACTAGATTTGTCCACCATCATTTTCCTGAGAGGAACCCCAAAAGCACAACGTCTCCAACTCGCCTCATTTTCCTGTGAGGTGTGGCGACATTACAGAATTAGGCAAGGCCCTCTTGCAAGTCTGAGAAGGAAGAGAAGGTGCTAGAAAACTTGTGCTGCGTCTCTGGCATCCAACTGTGAGCTGCAGGCCCCTGATGGCCTCAGCCATGGGACATAGGAAGTTTACGTTCTGTTAAGAAGTGTAATCAAGTAGGGACCAGTATAATGGCTATGTTGCTGGACTCCCATGTAGTGAACCGTGGTTCGCGTCTTGGACTCGGTGGCTTAAACTCATACAGGGCGCGTGTGCGTGCATGCCCAAGATCCCGAGAGGAGAATGGAGAAGGGATTGCGGCGTGGCCATCCGCCCAGGGGGGTAATTTCTTGCTTTCTGTCTCTCTGTCTCCCTCTCTGTCTTTCTGGCGAGCGCACGCACCCTATAGCAAAAACCTCTCAAAAAAAAAAGTGTGGTCAAGGACACCATGGGCAGGAGGAGAAGGGAAAGAGAAAGAAAAGGTTTAGGAAGACATATAGGGTGAAGGAAGTTCCGGTTCAAGGTCAGCACTAAAACCCACAAGTTCGGGACCAGCAGGTGGCATGGTAATTAAGGTGCTGGACACTCCCACATGGACGACCAATTTGAGTTCTGGACCTGGTGGCTTGCTCGCTCTGTGTGTGTGTGTGTGTGTGTGTGTGTGTGTGCACATGTGTGTGTCTGATCAAAGTAAAATAAATGAATATGTAAAATCAAAAATAATTTTTTTAAAAAATTAAGAAATAAACAAATAAACCCACAAATTCAAAGATACCCCAGAGGTGGTCTTCACCTCTGCTTCCTGAAGGCCCAAGAAAAATATCTTGCTTCTGAGGTCACAGTGCCTTCTAAGGTTTCTGGGGAGACCATGCCTGTGACCACACCTCCTGGATGACTTGCTGAGACACTCCCAGAGTATCTGGGTCTCAATACAACAGGCAACAGACCACAGCCCCAGGAGGCCCTGTCCATCACTCTCCATGCTGTGTCTAGCCGGAGCCCAGGCAATGGCAGGAATGGCAAGGATGGGTCCTAGACCGAGCACCTCCTAGACTACATCCCAAGCTCTGCTCAACTCAGTTCTCGGAGCACGGTTCCTGATCCAGTCCTCAGGTACCTCCCTTGGCTACAGCTTGCCCTGACTCCATATGCACTGCCCTTCAAAGACGCACATCTTCTGGCAGCCTCTCCTTTCCCTTTTATAGCATTACACCTTCTAATACTCTTGTCTAGATCGGAGTGGGCAAGCTTTGACCTGTGGGCTGTTTGGCCCACTGCTTGCTTTTTGTAAATAAAGTTTTATTTACACAGCCACATGCATTTGTCCAGGTCTACAGTTGCTTTCACACTGCAAGGGCGGAGTTGAATAGTGGCCACCCAGACCATATGGCCTGCAGGGACTAAGATATTTACTATCTGTACCTTTACAAAAAATGTTTGCCAACCCCTGTTGTAGCACATTTGTCTACGTATTTATGAAAATGTTTATTTTTTATTATTTGCCTTCCCCCTCTAGGACATTAACTGTACAAAGCAGGGATCTCTGCTTTGTTCATGGATAAATTTCAAACTCTCAGAGCAATACCCAGCAGAGACTAGGCATCTGGCAATTATTTACTGAATGGATGAGTGAATAACCATTAGCTGACGGGACAGTATTAGGACCCCGATTTATGCATGAGGAAGAACAAGGCTCCAAGAGCCACCAGTTTTGAGTAGAATTTCACAGCTGACCTGAAGAAGGACCAGGTCTTTCTACTAAAGAAACCAGATCTCTCCTTAAACCAGCTTTATGACTTTTGGAATATCACTGATCTCTTCTGCCACTGTCACCCCCATTTGTCCATTCTCTCATCCTACCCACCTCATGGAGCTAGTGAGAGGACTAGAGATAACAGCTATAGCTCTATGTTATTTATAAATGTATTTAAGTATTTTTTTGTTTTGTTTTTAATTTTCCTACAGGGCACATGCACTCACCAGAGAGAGAAAGAACAAAAGAGAAAGAGAAAAAAAGGAAAAGTTAGAAATCACTCCCCAGAGGAGATGGCCACACTGCAATCCTTTCTCCTCCATTCTCCTCCCAGGATTTTGGGCACACGCACACACACACACACACACACACACACACGCACGCACACACACACATCCCTGGTGTGTTTTTCAAGCCACCAGGTCCAGGACCAAAACCGCAAAGTTGGGCTTTTGGGATCCAGCCACCTTACCCTCAATGCCACTTTACTGCCCCTTAAGTATTTTTATGTTTATTTGTTTTTTATTTATTTTTTTAATTTTTTGGAGAGGTTTTCACTATAGGGCGCATGCGCTCGCCAGACAGACAGAGCAAGACATAGAGACAGAAAGCGAGAAATCACCCCCAGGGGGTATGGCCACGCCACAATCCCTTCTCCTCTTGGGATCTTGGGCATGCACGCACACGCGCCCGGCGTGAGTTTTAAGCCACTGGGTCCGGGACGCGAACCGCGGTCGACTACGTGGGAGTCCAGCAACATAGCCATTACGCTAACTGCTGGTTCCCATGTATTTTTATGTTTAAAAGTGAGGCAAGGGGGTCTTCAAAAAGTTCACGAGAAATGCATGCTATGAAAAAGCTATGCACAAATTTCAAATCGTTTGCACCCAAATAAATTCATACTTTTTTCCCCCACAAACTTTTTGAATCCCTTCGTGTTAATTTATTCACTCTTCACAGTAACTTTTTCAAGGAGGAACTACTGCTATCCCATCTATGGATGGACACTGAGGCAGAAGGAGGTAATGGGACTGGTCTGAGCTCACAGAAGTAGGACGGAGTGCAAGGAACCAGGATGCAAGCCCAGGCCCTCAGTTCCTGTCAATTAGGCGATGAGACCTTTTCTAGAACAAAGTAGGCTAAACAAGCCCCAAAGTGTCATGTTTAGAAGCACAGTGCACCTCTCAATCTTGGGAGGGTCAGACCCTCTTTCAGGAACATCAACAACTGCCTTCAATACTGCAACGGCTCAGGCAGAAAGGAGGTGGGAGAAGGCCAAGGTCTGCATTCTAAGACAGCCTGTCTACCCTCAGAGAGCGGTCTGCACCCAGGTCAGTCCGGGACCCCAGTCAGCAGAGACCCCACCAGCCCTCAGCAGAGAAAGAGCCCACCCAACCAGAACTGAGGCTGCCACCTCCCTCCACAGGGCTGAGGACAGCCAAAGGCACCTCAGTCCAGGGGCCATAGCCTAGCTCCCTGAGCCCTGCAAGAGGGAGCCCCAGACTGGCTCTGAGCTCTGGGGAGTTGGCCAGTCCCCTCCCCCAGCTTCCCACTCCCTCCCCTCCCCTCCTTGGCTGCAGATTGGAATCTCCGAAAATGGTTTTCACAACTCAGTTAGCGGCAATCAATTATTCACGACCTTGCTTCCCCACAAACTCATGGACTGTCACTGTTAGCAAGATTGTTTATGGACTCTGCCCAACGCCCTGCTCTAAGCTGTCAGGCGGCCGCTGTTTATTACCCTCCTTCCCCGAAGACCCTCAAAGCCCACCACTGTCCATTTCTACACTGGATGGAGAGATGGCGGGAGAAGTCTCTGGGTGCCCACAGCCAGCAGGGCCTGGGAGCCGGGGCTGCTCCAGCCTGTGTGACTCACTGTGGGCTCTGGGGCAGCACGTCTGACCTCAGTTTAATCCAACTGGAAAATAGGACTCGAGCATTCCAGACCCTTTGCCAGGCTCTGGGAAGAATCCACATTATTTTAGAAAATGGTTTTGACTCTGAAAACATTGAGTTCTGCAAAAAGCATGACTTGGGAGGGTCTCCCAGACGTGCTGTCATTCTGCTGCGTTCGTGGTCAAAGACATTTGGAACCTGTCAGGCTGATATGTTAAGATCACCATGAGCATTTTCCTCCAAAAATCTCCAGGCTGTCTTTAGGGACACATTCCCACATCCCAGGGAGAAAAGAGGGACATTCAGTCGACAGCCATGGAAAAGAGTTTCACGGGGTCAGGTGTGAGGACAGAGGTAAAACACGATGCCCTGTGAGGCTGAGCCACGTGGGAAGGTTCCGGTTTGCATTCCGAGTACTCCATGAGTGACTCGAGCCACACATGTGCCACAATCCAGAGCTGGCGGAGCCTGAGGAGGGTTGTGGTGTCATGACTCTGCTGGGGTGCTGTCTCTGTCTCTCGCTACTAAAAGAAAGAAAGAAACTTAATGGGGGAAGAAAAAAAAGAAAGAGCTCCTGGCTCTGATGCCAGAGCCATCATGGGTGGTTAAGTACAGCTCCACTCTTCAAACCAGAAGGCCCTCCAGGTTAGTCTCTTTTTCACTCTCTAAACCTCAGTATCCACATCTGGAAAATGGAAGAGCAACAGTAACTATCCTCCAGGACTGGGTAAATTTCTAAGAAAACAACTCCCTTAAAAACACTCACTACTGAGACCAGCAGATGACCTAATGGTTATGTGGCTGGACTCCCACGTAGATGACAGAAGTTCGAGTCCAGGATCCAGTGGCTTAAACCTCACACCAGGCACGTGTGTGTGCATGCCCAAAATCCTAAGAGGAGGATGGAGAAGGGATCACAGCGTGGCCATCTCCCGGGGGGTGATTTCTCGCTTTTGGTCTCTCTGTCTCTGCAGCAAGTGTGCATGCTCTATAGCAAAAAAAGACTCTAAAACAAAAACAAAAAGAACACTCAATACCTTGCATGGGACATCACAGATCCTGGGACCTCTTCATTCTAAGACCCTGTCGCTTATGAGGTGGATCACTGATTCAATAAGTTTCAGGGCAAAACTGTGTGTTTAGAAACATTAGGGAAACATAAACATCAACTGAAAATTCACCTCGTATTTCAGAAACATTTCTACATTTATTACAAAATTCTACTGGGGTCAGCAGATGGCATCGCAGCGTTGTACTCCCACATGGCTGACCATTGTTAGAGCCCCAGACTCAATGGCTTGAAACTCATGCCAAGTGCGTGTGTGTGCGTGCCCAAGATCCCGCTCACTGTCTCTGTTTCTCTCTCTCTCTCTCTCTGTGAGCACATGTGCCCTAAGGCAAAAAAAGAAACTCTTAAAAAAAATCTATATTTATTAAATATAGAAAATGTGTATCTTAAAATGAAGTTTATTATTATTATCGCTATTACAATTAGGCAACAAAATGGACACAGAGAAGCTACCTGGCTGACTCAAGGCCACACAGCCAGTCAATAACTGAGCTGAGAATAGGATCCAGTCCTTTCACTGCTAAAGAAGAAAAGAAAGAGGTAGACTTGGGCCAGCTCAGTGGTACTGTGGTAACACACTGATTAAGCGAAGCTGGATCCACATGGAAGATCACAGGTTCAGTTCCTGGGCCAACCTGTACATGCCAGGTTCTCAGGACCATGACCCTAAAAGGTCAGGAAGTCTGGGGGATGGTGGCATGACACCCTGTTAAGGGTGCTTCTCTTTCTCCCTGTCTCTCTTGCTCACAAAAGAAAAGAATAAGTTTGAAAGAGGCAGAATCTGGGCCAGCAGGCAGTATGGAGGTTAAGGTGCTGGATTTCACACAGTCAATAGTACAGTTCAAGTCCTGGACCCAGAGGCTTGAAAATCACACTAGGCACGTGTGCATCCATGCCCAAAATTCCAAGAGGAGGAGGAGGAAAAGGGATTGTGGTGTAGCCATCCCCCTGAGGGGTGATTTCTCAGTTTCCCTCTCTCTGTGTGTCTGGCGAGCACACATGCCCTATAGCAACTTAAAAAAGAAGAAAAAAGGAAAAGAAAAAAAAAGATATGAAATAAACTAGGCAACTCTTTACTCTCACCCAGTTTTTCCTTCCTCTTCAACAAGGACTGACAGAAATAATAATATGCCCTCATAGTGCTCCTATGTGCCCATGCATGGCACTAAATGAATTGCAAGTATCACCTCATTTATTTCTTCCAACAATCCTCCAAAATAGGTACCATTATCTTTCCTGTCTTACAGGTAAACAGGTTGAGGTACGGAGACTGCATACCTTACCTAAAGGCACACTGTTGGTAAGTGGCAGAGCCAGGATTTGAACTGAGCAGCCCGGCACCAAAGTCCATGTGCTTACAATGCTCCACATCCCCTGAGACCAACAGACTGTGTGTGTGTAGGAGGAAGGTGTGGCATAAAAGCATCATGCCATACCCCTCTGAAGGGAAGCTTCAGGGAAGCTCCTGAGCACACAGCGCAAGACCCATCCTCCCCAAGATGGGAGCAAGTCTATACCCCATCTCCTCTCCCTCCTGCTGCGACAGGCAAGCTGAGCATGCTGAAGGGATGGGTGGAGAGTGGGCTCGAGCCTACAGCGCCATCTGGGTAATGGTTGTGACCATGTTGGTCAGCTTCCCACTCATCCTGTCCACAGAAACCCAGCAAACACTGCTCCATGGGCAAGCTGCTCCATGGGCACGGAGACCAGGGGACCCTGACTGGACATCTGCCAGGCCTGCAGCTGCAGGCACCTCCCCAACAGGCAGTAGCGATGGGGCAGCGCCAGACACCAGAAGAGTGCCCCTCCTCTGCTTCACCTCCATCCAGGCAGTCCTCAATCCGATCAAGGTGACTTAGTGTCACATGGTGTGGAGGTGAAAAGCAGGGCCTCTGCCAGCCTGCTGGGGTGAGTAATGCAGATCTGCCTCTCACCAGCTGTGCAACCCAAAGGGAGTGGCTTCCCCTCTCTGTACCTCACTTCCTCTACCCACAAAATGGTGACTTTGACAGTTCTCACATCGCAGGGTGTTGAAAGCACGAAATAGAAAATGCTTGGCATATAGAAAGTGCTTGATAAGTGGTAGCTGCTATTATTATTTATATTACTATTATTCTTTGTCGTCATCAATAGACCCGTGCATCAGACAGTAGTAAGAACACAGCTCATAGTAGAATTATAAGATGGTTCAAGAGCATGGTTGATGAGCTGACAAAAGACCACATAACCAGACACGATTGTAGGTTCTAGGAAGTCTTTGGTCTTTAGATCTCTCTTTTCTTTTTTCTTAGAAAGTTTCTTTGTTATAGGGCACTTGCGCTTGCTGGAGAGACAGAGAGAGACAGAAAGCAAGAAATTACCCCCAGGGGAGATGGCCTCACTGAAATCCCTTCTCCTCTCAGGATCTTGGGCACACATGTGCACACGCTCAGCATGAGTTTTAAGCCGCTGATTCCAGAATTCGAACCATGGTCAACTACGTGGGAGTGCAGTGACGAAATCGTTACACCATTTGCTGGTCCCTGGATCTTAATATGTCATTTTAGAGCAGGGCTCCACAGCTCTAACTTTTAGACATTTCCTCATCTGATCTTTCAGGCACTTTTTCAAAGAAGAAAAAAAAAATCTTTACTAAGTGCCTACTATGTGCCATTCACTGATCTGGCACTAGGGAAATCCTGATGGGGGTTAATGAGCCTAAGACCAGCAATGATGGTAACAGGGTTCACTGATAAGGCCTTACAAAGGCTGAAGCTTACTAGCCATGTGAGGAGGGAGATGTGGAGAGGGCCCTCTTCTGCACACAGGCATTCCCAGCAGCCAGCCGTGCCCATGGAGCGGGACAGGAGCCTGCCTCTAACTCTCTGCCAGGCACAGGGTGCAGCTGGCAGGAGAGACGTGTGCAGCAGGGTACAAGGGACCTGGACACCCCTTAGCCCATTTCCAAGATGGGAAGACAAAGGCCCTGAGGGGTGGCCCACAAACCACACCAAGTGAAATGCAAAGCAAGTTGTGGACTCCTGGCACCCTGACTCCTGAATCCACGTCTCTGTGTCCTGCTTTGTAAAACGAGCCTGAGATTCCAGCAGTGCAGTTTCTACCACAGACAGACCTTGCTGCCAGGCCCAGGGCGACAGCTCCCTCTCTCTTTGCTATTTGTCCAACCTAATGCTATGCGGCTGGGGGTGGTTCGGGATGCCACCATCGAACACGGCACTGTGAGAATGGGAAATGGGGAAGATAAGTTTTGATATAGAGATGAAGGGAGAGAAAAGTTCTGAGTTGGCGACATCATTCCACAGGGACAAGGTGGAATCTGAAAGCTACCGCAAAGCCAGACATGCTTCAGTTGAAGGTGGGGCGGAAACAGGAGCAGAGAAGCACCCCCACCAGGGTACTGCTGCGTGATGCAGGAGCCACAAGGGAGACCCGGGTTTGGATCCTGGACTTCCTGGACTAACCTAAATATACCAGGAATGGAAGCGCCTGCCTATAATCCTAGGTAACTGGGAGGCTGGGGCAGGAGAATCACGGCACAGTGAGGCCCTGTCAAAAATACCTGTCTCGGGACCAGCAGGTGGCGTGGTGGTTGAGGCACTGGACTCCCACATGGCTGACCCTGGCTCGAGTCCCAGACCTGGTGGCTTGCTTTCTCATTCTCCCTTTCCGTCTATCTCTCTCTGGTCAAAATTAAAGAATAACAGTAAAAAATAAAATTTAAAAAAAAAAAAATCCTGTCTCTGTCTCTCTCTCTCTCCAAACAAAAGCAAAGAAGCTCTAACAAGGCATTAGTGATAAAAGTTTTGTACAACAAACAGCTGACTTTTTGCATCTGTTCCAGCACTACCTCCAAATTACATAATTTCGAAATCAATTTTTCAGGTTTTTAATGAAACTGGGATGAGCCCATTGACAGGACCACTGGGAACCTCACTTTGTAGCATGTTTTTTAGGGCCGAAGTGCCTCTGTAGGATCAGGCTCCTGTCATTCTCCCCAGTGGCTTTATATCCGTGCTTGTGGAGATCACACGCCTTCCTCCTCCTCCCTGAATCCAGGCCTGACCTCCTTCTGTTTGGTTCATTATAAATGTCACCTCAGCAGAAAGGCCTATCCTGATGATCCCTCCCCCCTCCCTGACCCCCTGTCCCCTCCACCAGAACAGGAGCTGCCAGAGATCACAACCCTGTTTAGTCCACCACTCTGACCCCAGCTCCTCACACAGTGCCTGACACATAGTAGACCGATGGCTGGATGAAAGAATAAGCATCTGTAAATGCCCTTGGGTAAATCTGGAAGGTGATGGCACCTGCGGTACCTGATACACAGCAGACTGTCAATGGACGGGCCTGGGGGCAGAGTAAATTGCAAACTATCAATTCTGCCAGAGACAAGCCCTGTGCTTAGTGAGTTAGAAGTCTCTCAGAGGGCAGGTGGTGGTGCAGTGGTGACGCATATGTGGACCTACATGCAAAAAGTTCTAGGTTTGCACCCTGGAACCTCTCTGAGCACAGAGAGGGTTGGATCACAGTGGGAAGACCCTGTTAGGGACTTTCTCTCTCTCCCTCCCTCTCATTAAAATAAACAAATAAAACAACAAGCAATCTTAAAACCAAGAAGAAGCCACTTGACCACCACCACAAGGGGCCCATGTTGTAGTGCCAACCTACCCAAAGAGTAACTCAATGACATGGCGAACCTAGCCCTTACAAGGCGCAGGAAGGCATGGAAACTGGGGGGAAGTTCACTGGGAACCCACAGGTCTCACGAGGCATTCTACAAAACAGCACAATGCCCTGCCATCTTCACTGTTCTTAAAGGCAAGAAGCTAATACGTAGGGGGAGAGTGCACTGTGAGCTCTGCTGTGATGTGGGCAGGCCAAAGGATAACGTCCCCGAATTCACTCCTCCAAACAGCCAGTGACCCCTCCTGCTAATGACAAGCCAAGCCTGGCTATAGGAAAGCCCAGTAACCACAGGGAACCAGGGAACCCACAGCCTGTTCAGAGACGGTACCCCTAAGAGGAGCTAAAGTAGCAGCGTGGACAGCTGGGGCACTAGGGACGCTCGTGGAGCGATATGACTGTGTCCACAACCTATTTCATGATTTCTGTCTGTATTTTTATTAATGCTCCTTTTCTACTTTCTTCCGGTTTATTATCAATGACCTTGTATAAGAAATACAAATTAAACTCATTTTAATCATTTAACCTTCTATGTTTAATGTCGAAAGATAAAGTGCATTCCAAGCAGACTATCAATTTTCCTTTGGGCACATGGTTAGCCTTATCTTAGGTTTTGATATGAAGTTTTCTCACTTTGATGAATCATTTTAGTTTCAATATACCCTGGAATGTCTAATTTGATTTCTTTCTTGATCTAAGAGATGTTTGTTTGTGTAAACTTCTATACAACTGGTTTTTAGAGGCAAATTTTTGGTATAGATTGAGCACCCTTAGTTCAGAAATACGAAATCAAAATCCTTAAATTCTAAAAGTTTTTGAACACTGACAGGAAGCCACAATTGGAAAATTCTACATTTGCCCTCACGTAAAAGGTCATAGTCAAAGTGCTGGACTGCAAAAATATCGTATAAAATTACTTTCAGACTATGTAGGTGCATATGAAACATAAATGAATTTTGTGTTTAAACTTGGCTTCCATCCCCAAGATATCTCATTATGGATATGCAAATATTCCAAAAATCAGAAAAATATGAAATCCGAAACTCTTCTGTTCCCAAGCATTTTAGATAAGAAATACTCAACCTGTATATTGTTTTATAAATGAAGCCTAGAAGATTTCTACTTTTGAAGTCCGTGAGGCTTCTTTTGAGACCAAATTAATCATCGATTTCAATTTGAGCATCTTAGAGCATCTAGAAAGTGTCTGAAGAGGAAAAAAGCATTTCCTAAAATAAACACGCACACATATCTTTGTAAAGAATTCCAATGAACACCACAATTCCAAAGTTTTATCTTTATAAAAGTAAATATCCCAACAAAGAAAGCAAACCATTAAGTCAAGAAGTAAAAGAGCAAAAAATAAATAAATAAATAAAACGAAATTTAAGGGTGAGTTTCTCCTAGCGATGAATTCTACACACAGAAATTATAACCACAATGACTTTGGAGCTCTGCAGCCCATTTTAAAGACTAAAACTGGGGCCGCCAGGCACTGAGTCAGATACAGATTTTAACTGACGCTGATTTCAAGTCCACAAACCCTTTAAGCACTCCATCTAAGTTTCATCCCAAAACAGCAGCTAAATGTCTTCTCTTGTGACGCTCCTTAGGCTTGTTCATTGCACAAGGCAGAAGCAAAAGACGGGCACCTACGAGGCCAAGACTTCACTCCTGGAGAAGTAGGCTGGCTAGGAAAGGAAGCTGACGTGACTCTTCCACAAGCCCCAGAAAGAATATTAAGTCATTCTTCAGCCAGTGCCAAGCAAACCTGAAAGACAGGTGGATCCTAGGGAATCCTGACAATTTCCTCCTCTGTCAGTGCCTGTGCCCGCCAAAGTGGAACAGCAAATGGAAAACGACCAGCGTTCTGAAACTGACGCAGGATCCTGCACCGCTAAACAATGCTGACAACGCACGCAGAGGCAGAACTTGGGGGAGGCTCTGCGCTCTGATGCTGCGGCCACATCCGACGTATGCAGTCCCCGGAGGGTCATTTCGGTACAGTGTTTCAATGTAAAATGACACATGCTACTGTAGGCTAGAGATCTTAATGGGGGAAGCAGGGCTGTGTTCATCTGCTTCCCTGCAAGAAAACCAGTACAGCCAAAGATAAACAGAAGTCAATCAAAGCAGAAAGTGACATCAGGAAAAATACCTACCTCTGCCAGCCCTGTTTGGCTGCATAAAGATAAGAGCCCTTTGGACAGTACGGCTTTGGTAGGAAAAATTACATGATGGCGCCATTCCCAAAAGGAAGAAAGCAGTTGACATCAGCCATGTTCCCAGCATCCTTGAAGGACTATTAGAAGCTAACAGTCATCAATTAAGAAACTCGTTCCTCAGAATCTCTATTTTGCGAGACCAACAATGAAAGTCAGCCTTGTCAAGGAGTCTCAGCATAGGAGAGCATGACCAGGCTTTACTCCCTACTAGGAAAAGTTAGACTCCCAAAGAAAAATAGAATTGTCAACTATGCCAGTTCAAGAATAAAAACAGGGGCTAGTCCTGTAGTCTAGTGGCTAAGGGAAGCTGAACTGCACATGACTGACTATACAGTTCAGATCTCAGCACTGGCAGCTTGAAAAACATGCTGGGTGCACACGTGTTCTCAAAATCCCAACAGGACGGAGACATGGAAAAGAAGGGATCATGGTATGACCATACCCCAAGGGAATTCCTTTCTTCTTTTCTCTTCTCTCTCTCTGTCTCTGGAGAGTACATTCACCCTCTGGCAACTTAAAAAAAATTAAAATACGGGGCCAGTAGATGTCATAGTGGTTATGTTGCTGGACTCCCACATGGCCAACCACAGCGCAAGTCCCAGACTTAGCGGCTTAAAACTCAAGCCAGGTGCGTGTACATGTGTACCCAAGATCCTAGGAGGAGGAAAAAGGACTGCGGCATGGCCATCCCCTCTGGGGGAGGGGGGGTGATTTCTCACTTTCCCTCTCCCTGTCTCTGTCTCTCTCTCTCTCCAGCCAGCGCAAACAACCTAAGGCAAAAACCTCTAAAAAATAATAATAGTAATTAAAATAAATAAAAACAAAAACAGTGGCGGGGCCAGCAAGTGGTATAGTGGTTAAGGCACTGGACTCCCACAACACCAACCGCAGTTCAAGTCCCAGACCTGGCGGCTTGAAAATCACAATGGGCAGGGACCAGCAGTTAGTGTAATGGCTATGTTGCTGGACTCCCACGTAGTCAACCACGGTTCACGTCCTGGACCCGGTGGTTTAAAACTCACATTGGGCACATGTGCATGTGTGCCCAAGATCCCGAGAGGAGAATGGAAGAGAAAGGATTGTGGCATGGCCATCCCCCCTGGGAGGTGATTTCTCGCTTTCTGTCTCTCTGTCTCTCTCTGTCTGGCGAGTGCACACACCCTATAGCAAAACCTCTCCAAAAAATCACAATGGGCATATAGGGCACATACACATGTGTGCCACAGATCCCAGGAGGAGAATGGAGGAGAGACTGCTACATGATCATGCCCCATAGGAGATGCTTTCTTCTTATCTTCCTCTCTTTCTCTCTTCCCCTCTCTCTGGCGAGCACATGCACTGCATCTTCTGGCAACTTAAAGAAAAAGAAAAAAGAAAAACAACAATAACAAGGGAAGTCGGAGGTGTGATGACGATGATTTAGGCACTGGAGCCACATGGCCAGCACAGTTCAAGTCCCAGATTTGGGACCTGGAAAACACATCAGGTGCATGTGGGTGCACGCCCAAAATTCCAAGAGGTAAATAGAGAAGAAAGGATTGCAGCATGGCTACCTCCCTGGGGGGGGGCGGGGGGGGCTGTCTTGCTGTCTTACTTTCTCTCTCTCTCTCTCTCTCTGGTGAGCATGAATGCCTTATAGCAAATATTTTTTTAAAAAAGTGGTTACATCAGTTATGTTCCTGAGTATATACCCAACAGAAATGTGTACATACCAAAAGACACGCCCAAGAAAGTTTACAGGGACACTACTTATAATGACCCACAACTAAAAATTTCCCAAATGCCCATAAGCAGAATGGGTATGTAAACTGTCTGATATTCCACAACAAAATACACAGCAACTCAGATGAGCAATGGCAATGACGACTCCTTGACACAAGGCAAATACAGGGTCATCAGCAAACTTTTCTGTAAAGAGCCACACAGTAAATATTTCAGGCTTTGTGAGCCAGATGGTCCTTGTCACAGCTACTCGACTCTGCCCTTGGAGCATAAAAGCAGTCATCACCGGGATGGGAATGAATGGGCATGGCTGTGAGCCAATAAAGCTTTATTTATGGCCACCAGTTTAAGTTTCATATAATTTTCACATGTCACAAAATATGATTATTCTTTTTATTCTTTTCCCATCCATTTAAAAATGCAAAGGCTATGCTTAGCTCACAGGCAAAATAAAAAGAGGCAGTGGTCAAGATCTGGCCCATAGGCTACAGTCTGCCAACCTCGGAGAGAGATGAATCTCACAGACATGAGAACAAAATGAGCCAGGCACAAAAGAACACAGACTACAAGCTTCCATTTCTAAAATGAGGCGAAAGCCTACAGAGGTTACCCTTGCAGGACTAGGGGACAGGAGAGACATCCCAGGGGTGAATAATGCCCTGTGCTCTGGATCTGGGTGTTAGCCAGTAGCCTGGCCACTCTCAAGCTGCTTATTCATGATTTGAATACTTTTCCATATATACATTCCAATTCAAAAGAAGTTTAGCAAATTTTTACAAACAAGGTAGCTTAGTAGTCAATTTTGTTTTGTTTTGCTTAGTTTTGCCAGAGAGTACCTGAGCTCATGAGAGAGAGTGAGAGCGAGAAAAATTGAGAAAACCATCCCCCCCTCCCCCCACCAAGTAGGTGGTCATACTGCAATCCCTTCTCCTCCATTTCTCCCTCCTTTGAGGATTTTGGGTACCACACACACTCGCACGGCATGGACTCAGACTGTGCCGTTGGCCACGTAGGATCAAGCTCCCTTAACCACCAAGCCATGGGCTGGCCCAAGTCCATCAATTTCAAAAACAAGAGTGCCAAGGAAACCACAGCAAACAAATCAAGTTAACTATGAATCCTTCACTATGGAAGTACAGCGAGGTGCTAGCTGATGTTAGAATAGTCAGGAATATTTAACAATCAAAGGTAGATTTAAATTGTTTTCCTCTAACATTTAAGGCAAGGTGTATTATATAGTTTAAGGGAGAGTGCTACCAGTAGAACCTGGCCTGGTTATTTTTCAGAGTGTCTGTGGGAAAAGTAGATCCTCGCCCAGTTATCAGCGACTCTTCACGTGGAAATCTGCCATCAATGCTGTGAACATAAACAGCAGCTGGCAAAACACGTGGCCTCCAACCTCCAGCAAAACCTGCACTGGACCCTCACAAAAGAGAGGCCAGGCCCAGTTTCCATTTGATTTCAGGAGAATACGCAGTTAATTATTTTTTCTCACAGTCAGCAGCTGAGTCTCACTGAAATCTGTGCTTGTAATTATCGCTGTAATTATTATTTTAATACAAATCAGCAACTTATCAAAATATTGCACTCTAGATGTTACCTCTCTGCCCCCAGACTGTGGATGGAGGGTGATGCTGCCACCCTGCTCTGCCCTACATGCCTACAAGGTGGGAACCATGGCGAGGGTACTTCTACCACAGCCAGACTACCAGCCTCACAGATGCCCAAGTCCATGGTCAAATCCATGCCTGTCCTTTCTTTTAGAAACAGTAAGTCACAGTCTACAGTCTACAACATGGTTTGACCTTTGGCCACTCATTCATTGATGGGTCTTAGTGGTTCCATCCATGCAATGGGCAAATGACTTCCCTGCCACTGTAAAAAATACCCAATGGGAATACCTGCGTTAAGACTTTCTCTACTGCAAACACGTGATACTGGACACAGAGGCTCCGAAGTCGCACTGCTTGGTTGAAATTCCAAATCTACTGCTCAGTGACTGTGGACAGTTCCTTGTTTTCTCTATGCCTCAGTTTCTTCATCTGCAAATGGTAACAATATCAGCAGCCACTTCCTATGGCTGGCGTGAGAATGAAGAGGGACAATCCATGCAATGCTACCTGGCAGAGTGGCTGGTACCTAGAGACATTTAGCTGATAACAGCAATGACTATTATTTATGGAGAGTGTTAAACTCCAATCCCACAGCAATCCTGCAGGTAACACAAATAAGTACTGTAGGCTGGTGAGGCCCAAGACAAACTGGAAAGGGGATGATTACCTCTTTGCAAAGAAGGCCTGCATTTCAAATTTCTAACAGGCACCTCAAATACAACTGCAACTTAAAAGCACTGCTTTGGCTGCTAATTTACTTTTTTTTTATAATTAATTTTAATTTTATTTATTCAGTCATTTATTTTAATTTGACCAGAGAGAGACAGAGAAAGAGAGAGAGAGAGAGAAAATAAGAAAGCAAGCCACCAGGTTCAGGACTCGAACTGTGGTCGGCCATGTGGGAATGTCCAGCACCTTAACCACCATGCCACCTGCTGGTCCCTACTAATTTAAAATTTTTTTTTTTGTCTGGAGAGGTTTTCGCTATAGGGCACATGCGCTCGCCAGACAGACAGAGAGAGACAGAGAGATAGAAAGCGAGAAATCACCCCCCAGGGGGGATGGCCACACCGCAATTCCTTCTCCACACTCCTCTCGGGATCTTGGGCACGCATGCACACGTGCCCGGCATGAGTTTTAAGCTACTGGGTTTGGGACGCGAACCATGGTCGACTACATGGGAGTCCAGCGACATAGCCATTACGCTAACTGCTACTAATTTAAATTTTTAAAGAGTACCTTATTTTATTTTAAAAAGGAGGGGAAAAGGGCAGGGGGTGGTCAGTGGTGCAGTGATAAAACACAACCCTCTGTCTGCAAGGCTGTTCCACATGGGAAGGTTCCAGGTTTGTACCTGGAGACTTCCCTGAACATACTGGCGGGTGCAGGCCCATGATCTGGGCTGGCTGGAATGGGGTGTTGATCATGGCATCAATACCTTGTTGGAGAAGCTGTCTCTCTGACTCATGGAATAAGTCAATAAATAAAATTTAAAAGAGAGAGAGAGAAAGAGAAAGAGAGAGGGAGGGAGGGAGGGAGGGAGAGAGAGAGAGAGGGAGTGAGAGGGAGAGAGAAGGAGGAAAAGAAGACCCCTACTCTGACATTATTCACCTGTATCCCATGCCTGACCCAGGGAGATGCAGGCGGGTTCACACAGTCCCTCATAGGACTTTCTAATGCCCGTTTATTTGGCAGGTTTATATCTGCCTGCTCACCTCAATAAAAAGAGCTTCCTCCAAATGCTACTTTGTTTTTAAGCCTTAAAAGAAAATCAAAACAGCATTCAGCCTCTCAGCCTAAGAGAAACCTACTAATCTACCCCACACCCACTTCCCAACCATCCACGTTTTCTCTCCAGATCCTGCCTTTGGTCATCGTCCTGTTCTCTGTCTTCATCTCACCTTCTAAACAAGAGGAAATCAGATACAACCATTCAAAAATCATTCCTCAATAGGACTACGAGAGAAAGCAGGCAATGAGTGCATTTTACATCATAAACGGAATCAGCTATAACACTTGATGACAAGCAAATGGGGTTCTCTGTGTCTTTTATATCAGCTGCCCCTTCTGAGCTGGGGATAAAAGCGAGAGAGAGAGAGACAATGAACAGGCTTTTATTTCAAAGAGAACATCTGCAAGGCATGGTCCTCCATTAAAAAATAAACAGAAAACAGCCACTAGTCTGGGGAAAAAAAAAAGGTTTCCATTACATCTCTAATTAATAAAGCCCAATTTCACCAAGAAAAGGGAAAAAAAAAACCAACAACAAAGAACAACTTTTGCACATCCCCCAAGAAAGGAGGCTTAATGAAGTAACCACTGTATCGCTTGATCCATCTAATCTGGTTTTAACACGATCCTTAAGTAATGTATACATTAGCTCTCCATTACCAAAAACATTTGTTTATGAACGTGAGTCTGGTTGAGTGCTGAGACTTTGCAAAATTATCATGCCGTCCTTGGGCTCTCAGCTTTTATTGCTTCTGCTCTTGCTATTATGAAATGATTAGTTGTCTCCACTGCCCTTTTGAATAGCTGCTGACGTCGTACTGCGGTTCTGTTACCCCGGTTCTGAATAGGAGAGTCTTGGTTCAGGGTTAAGTTAATGAAGTCATTACAGGCCCATTTGGGGGCCCATTGATCATGGCTAATTTCACGTCCAGAACACAGGGACTAGAATACAAACAGTCGTCATGAAGCAAACACAAGATGGTGAATCCAAAAGATGCACATGAAGCACCCAGACCTCCGTCACAGAAGATGGACTTGGGGAGTCCCAGAGGCCATCACTTTCCATAATTGTCATAGCAATGCAGACAACACTCTAGAACAACAGAGAGGAGCTTCATGGAGACTTCCATTCAAACGGACTCAGGGCATAGTTGCTCCTCAATGTTTAACTTAAATTCTTTCCACTTGAAAGGATCTTCAAACCGGCTACACTGCAATTTGCCAAATCTTGGCCAATTCAGCATCCTCCTGACAGTCATTCACCAAGTTGTCATCAGGATTAGGATCAGGGTTAGGGTCTGATCCCATGACCTACACATTTTCATTTTCTTAACTAACTTCTTTTTACTTAAACATCACGCTACCTACCTGCAGTGCCCTAAGAGCCCTGAAGCTGTCATTCTGATTAACTGGTTACATATTTATTTCCCCTAATATCCAAGCAGACATCAAAAAGTTCATGGAGAACTGGAATTAAAGTATGAGTATATCTGAGTGCCAAAAAATGTTTTGAAATCCAGGGACCAGCAGTTAGCGTAATGGCTATGTCGCTGGACTCCCACGTAGTCGACTGCGGTTCACATCCCGGACCCGGTGGCTTAAAACTCACGCCGGGCGCATGTGTGTGCGTGCCCAAGATCCCGAGAGGAGAATGGAGAAGGGATTGCAGCGTGGCCATCCCCCCTGGGGGGTGATTTCTCGCTTTCTGTCTGTCTGTCTGTCTGGTGAGCGCACACACCCTATGGCAAAAACCTCTCAAAAAAAAAAAAAAAAGTTTTGAAATCCATGCATAGTATTTTTTTTTTTTGGTAATAAACATTTTCCATGATCTTTCTGAAGAGCCCTTGTGCATTTAAAGAAATATATCGCTATTAATTTTTTAATTAATTTACATTCATTGAGTATTTTCACAGCATACAAAATGTAATTTCCCATCCAGAATATACCGCATAGTGACTTAATCATACAAATTATTGTCAATAATTTTCCTTTTCTAGTTTCATATATATATGTATATACATTTCCCCCCTATTTCTCACCCTTTGCCATTTCCCACCCCCCTCCCACACTATCTCAGGTGTCCAGAGTTGTTTTCCATTCCCTTTTCCCCCCCACATTTTTAACATTTTTTTAATGTTCACCCAAAGAGCAGGGATGGTCTCGAGGCTGTTTCTTGGTCTCAGCGTAGCATATTTCAATGTGTTCTGTTTGTGAAAAATTCACCAAGCTTGACACTTAGAATAACATACACAGTGCATTTTGGTTTAAAAAGGCAGTTTAAGGACCAGCAGTTGGCGTAATGGCTATGTCACTGGACTCCCACGTAGTCCACCGCGGTTCACGTCCTGGGCCTGGTGGCTTAAACTCGTGCTGGTGCGTATGCATGCATGCCCAAGATCCTGAGGGGAGAATGGAGGAGGAGAGACTGTGGCGTGGCCATCCCCCCAGGGGTGATTTCTCACTTTCTGTCTCTCTGTCTTTCTGACAAGCGCACGCGCCCTATAGCAAAAACCTCTCCCCCGCCCCACCAAAAAAAAGGGCAATTTAAAAATGTGCAAAGGAGAGGCCAGCAGGTGGCATGGTAGTTAAGGCACCGGACTCTCACATGGCTGACCGCAGTTCAAGTCTCAGACCTGGCAGCTTGCTTTCTTAACTTTCCCTCTTGCTCTCCCCCCCCCCCCATAAGTGTGTGTGCCTGTAGAAAAATTTAAAAATAACAATAAATAAAATCATTCTTTTAAAAAAAGTGCAAAGTTTAGGAACTGCATAGATGTTGCACAGATGTGACGCGCATCTCTTTACAAGTCGTTCTGGTAAGACTGTTTGCCCATATAGTGCCTCTAGTCATGAGTGTGTCAGGATTGTGTCTATCACCCTCGGGAATTGGGAGCTAGTTTGGAACTACTTTGCCAAAAGGAATCCATTCAAACAAATCTTCGCTCCAAAATAAGTTAAGATAAATTCACCCTGGCCTCCCATGGCCTGGTAGGTAAAGAAGCCAGATCTCACATGGCTGACCAAAAGATTTGAATCCCAGCTCCAGCAACTTGAAAACACACTGGCTGTGTGTGTGTGTGTGTGTGTGTGTGTGTGTGTGTGTTTGCACGCGCCTAAAGTCCTGACAGGATGGAAGAGTGGAGGAGATGGGATTTCAGCATGACCACACCCATGGGGAGTGTTTTCTCCTCTCCCTCTCTGTCACTCTGGGGAGCACACACACACATGCTCTGGCAAATTAAAAATAATACAATAAAAATCCACCCCATCTGAAATAAATGCTTACCCATAGCTCCTAATTTTTCTCTCAGCACCCCAATTATTTCCTCCCCCAAGCCTGAAACAATTTCATTTTTAAAAACGTTTTTGTTTGCTTTTGTTTGGGGGTCATCTTGCCCCCAGACCTTAAACTTCACAAGGCAGGGGTACACCTGTCTTCCCCTTACTGTGTTCAAGGCCAGGTACAGCAGGACGGCACCGCTAAACAAATGGGCCTATGGATGAGTGGGTGGAAAACCCGGAGCGGCTTTCCCTGCATTGCTCTGCTCGGGTCCCCGGGGGTTACAAGATGGAGGGAGTCAACAGAACCAGTTTGATGCGCGACTCTAAGACAGGAGCCTGGCTTACACCCAGATGGGGCTCTCTGAGCTTCCAGGCACTTGCTCATCTGTTTCTCAAACTTCATTCTCACAACCCAGAGAGGGGGGAAGGTGGGCTTATAAGCATGATCTGACAAAGCACCAAAATGACACAGAGATGAAGTCCCTGGCAGAGGTGGAGCAAGCAGAGATGCTCCAGAATGTTCTCCTCACTCAGCTGCCCCTTGTCCCAGACAACTCCCACCTTACAGATGCAACTATTGGGGAACAAGGCCATGGGGAGTACGGGAAGGCAGATCATTCAAAACAGCTCTGCACCTTGCAGAAGGCATGCTGCTATTTGGGGGAAGAATGTTTGCCCTCAGAATGTCTAAAGCTCCGCTTGTCAAAAATTTGCATAATCTGAGTGGCCACCACCAGCAAGGAAGGAAAGGAAACCTCCCTTGTGTCAGGGTGAGGCAAAGGCAGTTGAGATAAATGAGTGCCGTGAACAAGCCACATGGGACAATTGAAAGGTGACCACAGATGGTTAGTTTTAGCTCTTCGCAGTGAACACAAAGGTCTTCCCATCTGGCTATAAACTCAACAGTCCCGAGTGGCCAGTCTTGTTTCCCAGAGGAAAGAAGAGATCCTTGGAGGGGCGGGGGAGGTGTGAGGAGGGCCTTGGGAACCTGTAGAGTCAGGGACTTAGCTATGCCCCCGGCTTGGCTAATCCACACCAACCAAGAATGTGGGCCCCATACTGTGAGCTCTTGTGATTTTTAAGAGAACTCCAAAAATCCGCATCATTTTAGGGTGTATCCTAATCTTTCAGTGTTGGTGCCCATGTATTTTAACACACTCCACAGGCAAAACAAAGCCCACCCCTGGACCATGGAGCTGAAAGCCCCTCTTGACAACATCTCTCACGGTGTGGCCATATCAGAAACCAGAGCTGGGCCTCCTCACCAAGCCCCGGCCTGCAGGGTCTCCAAGTCTCAGAGAGGAAACTGAACTGTGAAATGAGGCAGCGTGTCCAGGTCCCAAGGTGATGTCAGAGCCCCACCCCATCTGCAACGTCACACCACCTGCCTCCCAGGCCCTGCAGTACCTGACCACCTGCTCCCCTTGCCCCTCTCTGGGCTTGTCCCTTCAGCTGTAAGATGAAGAGCTTGGACCCCATGAGTGGTCAGGTCAGGCCTCATGGATGACAGCTCTGGAATGGCAGGAGACCTGAGGGCTTCCAGGGCCCTGAGGCATACTATTCCTTATCCCACCTATCTAGGGACACCTTCCTCTGTGTCTAAACAGCCATGGAGACAGGGGGTCAGCAGTCACACAGGCTAGGATATGAGAGGAATCTTTCTGTAGATAGGGTATTTATTAGCACTGGGTCTAACCCTTGCCTGCTAAGCTGGTCCTCCCAGAGGGCAGTGGACACATATGTCCTGTTCACAAAAGTAGTCTCAGCGTTGGGCACAATCCCTGGCATACTCTAAATGTTGGAGTGAAAGTTGGGTGAATGGGTAGGTGGCTAGACGGGTGAGTGTATGGATAGATGAACAGATGAATACATGGATGGGTGAATGTTTGGATGCATGGATGGATGGACAGAGGATGAATGGATGGACAGGAGGATGGATCAATGGCTGAGTGGATGAATGAATGGATGGATGAATGAAGAGATGAAGACATGGATGGCTGGATAGACAGATGCATGCATGAATGGATGGGAGGGAGACGACAGTGAGGAGCCAGATTCTCCCAGGAGGGGTGTACTGATTCTGAAGCAGTTAGAACGCAGCCATTAGAGTCACCACCCGTTTCAATTCCTAGTATGGCTACTTCTCAGCTATTTAACTTTCATCTAACTTACTGCCACAGTTTCTGCCGTTTATTTATCTTTGAATTTTTTATTGCCAGAGGACATGTGGGAAGGCCAAAGAGAGAAAGCAACTCCTAACAAGGACTGTAAGGTCTCAATCCTTTTTCTTCCAATTCTCTGTTCCACAAAGATCCTGAGGCATGAGAGCAAGAAGCCCGAGTGGTTTTGAAGCCAACAGAACCGGTCTCGAACCCAAGTTAGCCATGAAGGATCCAAGATCACCTAACAGCTGCGCTATGGGGCTGGCTCCATTTTTATTATTTTTTTTCCCATTTCTTCCCCACAGATTTTTGCCATTGGATGCATGCGATCACCAGAGAGACAGTGATAGGGAAAGTAAGAAAACTTCTCCCCAGGGGGATGGCCATCCTATAATCCCTCTTCCTCCATCATCTTCCTGGGATTTTAAGCATGCACAGACATGTACCTGGCCTGATTTCAAGGCCACTAGGTACGGGACTCAAACCATGATCCACCACGTGGGAGCCTAGAGCCTAAACCATCATGCAGACCCCCAATTTTTATTATTTTTAATCATAAAGATGAGAATAATATCCCTAAACTTGCAGGATTCAGTAAGGTCATGTCCTTCTGCTACTTTCACCATGTCTGGTGCTAGCTATATACTAACAGAAGTCGTCCTCCTCCTCCATCTTCAGCTCAAAGTTTGTACCCCTTGGGTTGAGAACCTGGACATCAATCTCTCCACCTCCTCCAAGTAGGCTCCTTTGAGCTTAAACAAAAGCAAAGTGCCTCGTGGCCAAGGATTACAGCAAAGGATTGCCTGGGAGGAGAAACAAACGTGTGTGTCCTGAGTGTCGCTGCATTACCTCATTAGCATCCACTGACACGTTAGCCTGGATTAGATACCCAGATAAACCAGCAGTCACCTGGCTGGGATAAATCGGGCTTGACATGGAATAAATCCATTTCACTGCCCTCAGGGGGCCCGGAAGGGGGAGAGATCCCTCCCCCACCCACACCCATGAAGATTTAAAAATGGGTTCCACCCCTTCTCCACCTGGCCTGATGACCGGGCTCCTGTCCCTGACATGCTAGTTTCCTTGCTCAGACCTAAGGTGGCCTCCCCACCCCACTTCCCTACACCTTGTCTGCAATGTCTCTGGCTCCCAGTGCAGGGGTAAGGGCAACCTAACCGGCAACCTGACCACAGGGATTGGGGATCACAGGCAGATGAGCATCTGCGGGCTAACGGGCAGTTTCTGCAGAGGCGGAAGGAAGTGCCCACAGATGGTGCAGATTGCATGTTCACAGAGACAGCTCTCGCTACAATGTCCCGCTTTGCTCAGGCTCTTGAAGACAGGTCACCGGACTCCTCTGGAAACAACCACAGAGCAGTTTAAAGGAATGAGTGGAACAGCAGAGAGGGCAGTGAAAGGCCGTCTCCAATTGGCCAAGGGCCCTTGCCCAGTACCCTGTGGCCCCTCCCACCTCCCCTGGCTGGAGAGAGCTGAATTCAAAACTCCTTCCGACAACTCAGCAGTTCAAGTTCAATTGTTGCCCAGTATGCTCCTTGAATGTTTCAGTACTGGGTGATACTTTCTTTTCTAGAACCATAAAAGCCTGTCCTGAAATGAAAAGGATGTAGGTAAAAAAAAAATACAAAGGAGCAGATACATAGGATGAACACATCTAGAGAGCTAATACTGTACTGTTTTGAGATTTTTTGCTAAAAAAATTAATTTGGGGGGCTCGTGCTACAAAAAATTGAGAGTAACTGTGTGAGATAAGTTAATTTGATTGATGATAGGATCTTTTTACTATCTATATGTACATCAAGACATCTGTTGTATACCTTAAATACATAAAACCAAATTGAAAATAAAATCCTGTCCTTGGAGCTGGGCATTTTGCTGAAATCAACTACTTTGTGTCTCCTTATATGAATCCCATGATTCCAAGGTTGGAACAGTCACAAGATGCTGATTAAAAAAAAGAAGTTGCAGACCAGAGGGAGCAAGAGTTCAAACGCCTGGGTTTAAGACCCAACCCTCCGCTTATAACCGTGGACCCTGGGAAATGTGTTCTAGCTTCTATGCCTCTGCTACTTCACTGAAACATGACATTTCAATGAGTTCATATTTGTAAAACACCTAGAACTGGGGCCTGGTTAAATGAGAGATCTTCAAAAGGTTCATAGAAAAGGCATATTATGAAAAAAACTGTGCACAGACTTTGAATATTTCTTGCACCAAAATAAACTCATACTTTGTGTTTTTCCACAACCTCTCAGAAGTCTCTGCCTGTTAAGAATTATGACTGTCAGCTGTTGAAAATAGTACATGGCTTGAAGGATTAGATGAGTTAATGCCTATTAAGCAAGGTGAAGTTTAAAACAGTGCCTGGCACATTGCGACTGCTATATAGGCGTTAATATTATTAATACCGCCAGTGATCTGCACTCTCATTTAAGGGTCTGATTCAAGCAAACTGAGTATCTGCTCTTTCCAGGAAACTGCAAGAAAAAGTGATATCAAGATCTAAAGCAATGATAGGCTGCCTGTAGAGTTCTTCAAAGAGCCATGCAGAGAAGGCGCTCAGAAATCTGGGTGTCATTGGGAATGGAGCAGTCCTGGGCTTTGATCCCAGTTGTGCTAGTCCCCAGCTTTGTGATCTTAATAAGCAGGCAGCTTCATCTCTCTGAGCCTCAGTTTCCTCATCTGTGACACAAGGACACCAACACACCTTTCCCACAGAGTTGGGAAGATGCAATGAAAAGCCCTCCGTATTCCCACCACAGAAGCCAGCTACCTTAAGACCAGTAGGTCACGCTAGGTGGCCTTGGGTTCAATTTTATACAAGGGAGGTTACACTGTTCCTCCCTGGAATTTTCTGTGAGGTGGTGGGGGAGCGTAAGCATTCAATAACACAGTGTATGCAAAATACCTCAACAGAGCACATAGCAGGGGCCCAGTGAACGCTGGTATTCCCCCCTTTACCACATCCAGTCCTGCGCCAAGGTTGGTACACACAGAAGCTGGACGCATCGACTGCCTTGACTTTACTCAAGCCCTGCTTTGTGTGGGAAAATGAGTAATTGCAAACAGTTGCTTATTTTCAAAAATGTCAAGAATTCCTTCCTAAGAACAACAGCTCACACTGGAGCATTTATGATGCACCGAATCCAAATCAGTTTCCAGGTGTTTTTATAATTCGTCCTCACACGACCTTAGAGGTAGTCCTGATTTAGAGAAGGAACAAAGTTAGAGTGACTTAGCCAAGGTTATGGAAACGGCCCAGAATGGTGTTGGGATTTGAACCAGGTACATCGGACTGGAGGGTATTGACCACAGGCCTATTTCATCTGAGGGGGGCAACTAAACATGCCCTGTGACTTCTGCTCTGCTTCCACACTCCCTCCGAATGTGGGTTTTGTTGGGATCGGGTTTGTTTTGTTGTTATTATTTTTTTATTTTCCATTCTTTTTCTGGCAGATGGGGATCTGGGTCAATAGAAATGTGGGGATGCAGGGGCCAGCAGGTGGCGTGGTGGTTAAGGGCACTAGACTCTCACATGACCAACCGTGGTTCGAGTCCCAGACCGGGTGGCTTTCTCTCTCTCTCTCTTTCTGTTCCTCTCTGGTCAAATTAAAGTAAATAAATAAAATTAAATAACGTAACTTTTAAAAAAAAAAAAAGAAAGAAAGAAAAGAAAGAAAGAAAATAAAAGAAATGTGGGAATGTAAAGCAAAAGGAGAGAGATACTATAAGTGACAACTCTTAGGGCAACATTAACCAAAAGATAGAAAAGATGGCAACTCTCACCCTTTGTAGCCCCACACGACTGCATTTTCATCTTTCTGCACAGAAAGACTGAAACGGATAGATTCAGAGCCCTCCAGATCATAAACAGCTCTGGGGGAGGAGAGGCAGACTCTTACTACAGAAATATCCTCAGGATATTTGTATTTTCTGGGGACACACACTTGCGCGCACACGCACAGTAAGACAACAATGCCAAGCCTGTTCTAATGCAAGCCATGAAATTTCCTTTTCTATTAAGACCATGGACCAAAGTTGAATGATCTTCCAGGCAGGGGGAACTTGTGCTTCCGCTGGCTTCTTAGCTGAAAAATCACAAGCATTTTACCACCCAGTCTGCTGGAAGACAAAAACTGAACTGATGAACTAGAGAAATTTTCTAAAGTCTGAGAAGACCAGAAGGAAAGAGAATATGTCCGTGGAATACAGATCATTTTATGTTATGTTATATACATTAAAATCTATGTGTATAATAATGTCTACTTTTGTTTATCTATTTTACTTAACATTTTCCAGGATATGATTAAGCAGATGGCAATGTGTGCAGTAGGATAAATATTGTTCTGTGATCCATATTTCAGTATACAAAGTGTACTGCATCACTCCAACAAAATAAAACTCATATCGAGAGTGTGAAAAAGGAACCATCGATAAAGTAGCCTCTGTTCTCTCAGGTCTCAAAACATTTGGATAGAAAGAAAAGCTACGCCTCCGAAGACGTGAGCACCCAAAGCGAGCTGGACACGGTGAACAATCTTTCCAAGTCACTGCCAATGTCTGAAAAAGTCCTGAGTTATCTGAGAAATGTGAAGTATGAGGAATTTCTGCCGAAAAATCAACATTTCAAAGGGGTCAGATGTAATACAGAAACCCCATTCTAGTTTAAGTGGGGGGGGGCAATAAAAAGATATTTCTTAAATGAAACTGAGAGTGACAGTTTCTCTAAGGGCATAAGTAATAAATGTGAGAAGTTCAAGAAAATCACTAAAGGGGAAAAAAAAAACAAATATTTGTTATGCTAACAGCATACACAGGGCTCTCTCATTTTCTCCAAAATCTATTCAGAACCTGTAGCCTGATCTTTCTAACTGCCCCACCTCCATATTTCCCTCCTCTTAAAAGTGAACCTGTCTGTTTCTTCAATTCTGAAATGACAGTGAAATCCACAGCTTACTAAAGACCCAATGAAGGAATCATTGTCACAGCCACAAAACTCAGCTGCAATCCACCCAATAATTCTCATATTTAAGAGCTTCGACAGAGGGTGAGAAAAGGGGAGCTAGCAATCTTTGACAGATGTACCCATCTGGACGCTCTCCTCAAACTCCCAGCCTCTCAGTTGCTCCAGAAACTGGGTATTTCATCCTGGCTTCTTAAATGCACCAAAAATACAATCAGGTCTTTCCACTGAAGTGCAGCTCCCCAAACCTAAAAGGGGTACATGCAGAAGCTCTGAGAGTGGGCTCAAACCAGCAAGGTCTGGTTTAGAAAATGTTCTGTATACCATCCCCGTGCCTGCCTGAAACTCTGCAACACACCCACTGCCACCTGAAGCCTCAGTGCCTCTCCATGCGAGAACCACAAATGTCCACCCCACCCTACCTGCAACCAGCACTGAGAAACTGCATCCTCTCGCAAGCATGTGCCTCACGGCACTTTGCAAGAGCCAACTGCAAAACCACGGGAATTTCTTTTTGTTAACATCCCACTCTTGAATCTTCCTCCAAAGCATCACACCTGGCAGCCCCAACAGGGTCTGGAAACAAACCATGTGTTGCCAGGGCCTCAGTGGCTTGGGAAACCGTCTGGTCCTTTCCTTGCCTGCAACCCAAGCGCCAGCTAGACCGGACTTTGGGGACAGCCTGCCCCCTTCTGGTCTCCTTGAGCTCCATAGAAGGGCAGGGGCTGGGTGGGCACAATTAGAGGACTGAGGACCCCGGGCTAGAGCCAGCTTGTCTACATTATTATTTCAGGATCAAGCAGGCCACTGAGGTAGATGTGAGGGAGACAAAAAAAAAAAAAAAAAAAAAGAGGAAAGGGACGAGCAAATAAAATAAAATACAAATGCAGAGTACAGACAGTCAACAGGATGGTGGACAACTCCTAGGAAAGGAAGACCAAAACAATAACCCAAATACAGAGCAGCAGTGGAGAGACTGGGACGCTGGGCGACACAGGTGGGGGGATAATAACTGAACTTGCAGGCGAAAGCAGAGTTTCAGAAAAACACAGCAACTCTTCAGCTGATGCTGGCATTCCGAAAGGAATCAAAAAGGAAAATGGCCAGCCCCCTCCCACCTTCCCAACTGCAAACTTTTCTGTGGCTGACCGGAACTTGAAAGAGTGAGACGCTGAACTGAACACACAAACAGAGGTTGCGGGTAGATGCTCAGAATGTCGGGGACTCCCGGAGAAATCAGCCAGCCTGGCCTCCTTCCTTCCTTCACTTGTTTCAACAGGTGGCATTTTCACCCTAAAAGTGCCTTCCGAACCCCAGAAACAGGATAGGGAAGCCCCATGCCTCTGTGTCCACCTTACGTGGTTTTCCATGGGCCGGCAGTACGTGCACCTGGACCCTTCCACCCCACCTCCCCAGAGGGCTCCGAATTCAGAAACAACTTCGAATTGCATTCCTGCCAGACACATCACTATCAACTGCAGGAGTTCAGAGGCAGTGTCTCGAGTACACATCCCTGTAATAAGAGGCTGCAGGACACTGGGAAGGTTCTAGTTCTCCATCAGCAATTTCACTCCACCTTCCTCCCTGCGGATGAGGAAAGGGCTTCTCCCGCTACCCACGCAGCTATGTGAAATGCCATCACAGCACGTCTCAGGGCTGGCTCAGCGCACAGGCACAAAGAGCCCCACTCCGGCATAGAGGGTTGCTCGGACTCCAAAGAAGTTCAGCAGATCAGAAAGCATCACGCTGTGTAGGAAGACAGTCTCCAGTGAAGACTTCCCTAAGTGACAAACAAGACAGATATGCATCCGTCCCTCGGGATCCTGAAACCACCCCACTTGGTGTCTAACCTCCTTGAGGGACTAGGCAAATCCTGCAAGCAAAGGGTGTGATGAAGACACAGTCAGTCACACAACACATTGGCTATGGCTCAAGATATTAGCTCACACTGTGGGGAGCTGAGACCCTGGCGGGACAAGAAGACTCTGACCTCCTGCCCCATGTGTTCCAAGCTCAGTGGGTTTGGTAAGGATGCCCAAGGAAGAAGGGATGCAAGGCATGGCTGGGGAAGTTGGGGGCATGTAGGAAGACAAGTCCGGTTTCCCCAAACACCCAGCCAGCCAGGTGGTCTCAGATGTGTAGAACAAACAGTTTCAGAGCCCTGGCTGCTCACACCCAAGGAGGACAGGGAAAATCCACAAGAGACGAAGCCATGACAGTGTGGCTAGACACACACACGGCTGGTGACCAAAACCAGCCACACACAAGACAGGAGACAGCGATCACAAGCCAGAACGGGCAATGCCCTGACAGGAGATGGAGAGGGAATAAAGTCAGAGAGGGCACGGGAGACAAGGTTAGAGACACAGAAGGTGGGGACGGGAGGCTCAGATATCCAGAGTGCAAACAGGAGACGCAAAGTAAGACCAGGCACCCCAGACCGAATCTTGACTCCGGCATGATCTAGGACTTAGGGCGCCCATCCCAGACCTCATCTCAGACCAGGACGAAAAGCGGGTTCAGTCGTCTGTCTGCACCCAGCTCGGCAAAGCCCAGAAACGCTGCTGCGAGAACCGCCCATGAGCTGGGCTGAGGATTCAGACAGGATCCACGCACTCCGGCAGCGAGCGAGGCACAGACACCCACGCGCACAGAGCAAGTCGGGGCGCCCAGCAAGTGACGGGAACAGGAACCCAGCCAGGCTCCGGTAACCCCCAAAGCGTCTCCCCTGGAGATAACTTCCCCAGACCTACGGGGGCAGTCCTCAGACTCTGGCTGGGGTAGCCCACGACCCCTGAGTCTTGGTGGAGCCCCATCTGGCTTCCAGAGAAAAGGGGTGACGGAGCCGGTAGGCTGGAGGAGTCTCAGTCTGATGACCCTGGTTCAAGGGCTATGGGGGGGGGGGGGGGCGGGTATGGGACCGGGGCTGCCTCCCTCCCTGCCTGCAGGGCGCGAGACGAAAGGGCATCTTACCAGCGCCCGGGCAGGCAGTGCCCCCCGGCTGGCCGGCTGCTGCGCCCGGGGTTCTCCGGGGCCGCCTCCCCTTGCCCGCGCCGGGGGCCCCCGTCCTCCTCTGCCGCCGCCGCCGCCTCCTCCGGCTGCAGCCGACTCGCCGGGCAGGTCCCGGCGCTCGCGGCGCGGGGCCGGGGCCGGGGGCGGCTGCTCCGCGCCGCCGGCCGCTGCGCCCGCACGGCGCTCCCCGGCCCCGGAGTCCAGGCTGCTGAAATTCCACACGACCAGCGTCTGCAGCAGCAGCACCGTGAGCGCCGCGAGCAGCGCCGAGTGCGAGCGCCGGGCCAGCCTCCGGGCGCACGGCGCCGCCACCATCTTCGGAGCGCGGCGGGCGAGCGGGGCGCGGGGACCCCGGCGCGCTCCGGGCCGCCCCCGCGCTCCCCGCGGCTCCCGCGGCCGCCGGCTGCCGCTCGGGCTCCCGCTCGGGCCGCCGCCGCCGCCTCGGTTCGCCGCTGATCCTCCTCCGCCGCCACCGCCGCCGCTGCCGCCGCCGCCGCCGCCTCCACCGCCGCGGCGCGGAGTTTTCAGACGGGCAGGGACCCGGACGTCACCAGGAGGAGGGGAAGGCGGGGAGGCGGGAGCGGGGAGGCCGCGGAGGGGGGCGCTGGGCGCGCGCTCGGGGACAGGGCGCGCAGGCCGGAGCCGGCGTCCAGCCCGCGTGGCTCTCCCCTGCCCACGCCCCTACCGCGGGCTGCGGGGTGGGAGATGGGAAAGGGGCTGCGGGCACGCCGGCCCGGTGAGAGGGGCGGGGCCTAGGGGCGGAGCCGAGGGAGGGAGAGGCGGAGGGAGGGGGTGGGGGCGATTAGAGAAGACAGACACCCCCGAGACTGGAGTAGCAGTGTGGTGGGGGAATGGGGAGGGGGCTTGTTCCCGCGGTAGAGGAAAAGAGGCAGGGGCAGAAAAACAGGGGAGTTTGGGGTGAGAGTGAGCCCGCCCAAGAGGAGGTCAGGAAGAGAAGGGGTCCTGAGATCCTGTTTTGCGCGTGGGGGACTAGCAGGCGGCAGAGGCGTGGAGGAGGCTCCTCGCCCCGGAGTTTGCGGTCTGGGGATCTTCTGTCGACGTGAAGACTGGCTGACAGGTGGAGACCGAGAAACAGTTGAGGAGAGCCCCAGCCATGGAAGGGTCCCAGCTCACACTGCCGGATCTCAGCGACCCTGGCTCCAAGGGGTGGGAGGAGGCTTTGAATCAGCGCAAACCCTGTGAGTGACTCCTGAATCACAGGTCCCAGCGCTGTACTAAGTGTTCTTTGAGTCACTTCTCTGGTCCCTACGGACTCGCAAGCCAGGAGCCTCCAAACCCAGTTGGCGAATAAGCGGTTTAGTGGCAAAAAAGAGACCCATGGAGTTTCTCAACCTTAGCAGGCTGAGCGCCCCACGCTGGCTCCAAGCCTCCCACCATGTCCTTGTCGCCCATCGATCCCAAAGCCTGCCTGCCTGTCTGCACAGGGCTCAGGTCCTGGGGAAGCAGGACTTGCTTTGCAAACAGTTCTTTCCCATTCTGGCTAGTCTGTCCCCGTGACCTTGAGTCACAAGGATTCCTCCCTGGGCCTGAGCTGCCTCCTCTGTCAGGGAGGGTTTAGACAGAAAGATCCCAACAGACTCAAGTTTCATCCTAGCCTTTTCTGACTCAGTCTTTCCAGGCTCCCTCCCTTGTCCTTTGGACCAGGGCTTTAAAGATGGGATTGTGAGCAGATGAGATGGCGTTGGTGTCCTGAGCCGGACTAAGCCGGTGGGAATACAAGGCAAGTCAAGTTCGTCTGTGAATGGCTCTCAGAGTGAATGCTTTGCTGTGCTTTACAACCTCATGCTAATTTTCAAAGGGGAGAAGGTGCTGTATAAAGAGTATCCAACAAGGGGCAGGCAGGTGGCGTGGTGGTAAAGGGCACTGGACTCCCACCTGGCCCACCAGGATTCAAGACCCAGACTGGGAGGCTTCCTTTCTTAGTTTCCCTCTCTCTCTCTGGACCTCTCTGGTCAAATTAAAATAAAGTTAAAAATAAAATAATTCTTTTTTTAAAAAAGAATATCCATCAGAAAAGGAGGTGGGGAGTGGAAGAAAATTGTTTCCTCCACTCCATGAACATCCACGATCTTAAGCCTGTGTCTGACTCTGGGCAAGGTACAGGAATCCTGAGGTGAATGAAACTTAATCTCACCCTCCTGAGGTCTACAGGAACCCAGTGCGGATGCCAGTCATTCGAATGCAGCGAGGCCGGCACCACATAGAAATACGTGTTAATACAAGGCACAAGGCACTCGTGAGGGTGGCTGGAGTGACCACCAAGAAAATGCTTTTTGGATCCATGTCTAAGTAAGCCAACGCACTTCCCTGAACCGGGAGTGTAAAATACCACTAGCAGGCATTCTAAACTCCACACCAGAGTCAGCCTTGGGAGCATCCACAGCCTAGCTAGGCATGTGGGCAACACAGAGGCCTTTCCTCCAAGACCCAGCACACCTCCAGGGGTGAGATAGAGGGACACGGGCAAGCTCCTGTGTGTCCGTTGGGAATGTTTTAGTTACAACTACTGAAACACCTATTCTGTCTTAAAAGTAGATTATACTGGTTCTCATAACTAAATATTCCAGGGTAAAGACTTCAGGTGAGGTTTGGTGCAGCAACTCAGAACTGTCACCTGGGATTCTTTTTCTTTGCATCTTTCCCTTCTGACTTTCATGGGTTCTCCTTCACAGGGTTCAATCTTCATGTCACAGTTGCTGAGACCGCTTGTGTCCTTTCTTAGTTTCTATTCCAGGGGAAGGAAGGTCAGATTTCCCAATGCTCTTCTCAAAGCAAAGGTCTGAAAATTGTCGCTGAGCCACCGTTCAGTCCTCAGCCACCCCTGAGCCGATCACTGTGCCCAGGGAGCTAGAATGTGCTGACCAGCTGGGCCATACCCCATACTCCACCTCCAGCACTGAAGACAGCCTCTCTGCAAACACCTAGGTGCTCTGTAGAGATCAGGGTTTAATGGCAAGGAGAAAGGGGAGCAGGGAGACAGACAACCCCTCATCTAATCCATGCAGCCTCCATGAGGTTACATGACCTTGGGCAAGTCACCTCCCACCACGGCCTCACTCTCTTCAGTGCCAAATAAAGGGTTAGATGAGACAACCCCTCAGGACCAGCAGGTGGTGTAATGGTTACATTGCTGGACTCCCACGTGGTCAACTGCAGTTCAAGTCCCAGACCCGGCAGCTTAAAACTCACGCTGGGCATGTGTGCATGCATGCCCCAAATCCCAAGAGGAGAATGAATGGAGAAAAAGGGATTGCAGTGTGACCATTCCACCTCGGGGGTGGGCGGGGGGGTGATTTCTCACTTTCTGTCTCTCTGACTCTCTTTGTGTCTCCTGCAAGCACATGTGCCATATAGCAAAAATCTCTCTAAAAAAGAAAAAAAAGATGAGACCAAAAAATCTCTCTAAAAAAGAAAAAAAGATGAGACAACTCCTCAAGAGTTGCCATGTCACCAGGACTCCTCTTAGTGTCTGGACAGAGCTTTCCCATCACAGCAGAGGCAGCCTTGAGGACTCCTGGCAGCCTGCCCTCAGGCCTGCCCTTGCTTTCATGTCATTCCTGTGTCCCCCACCCCCACCCTGCCCCAAGTGATGTGATCTGCCTCCTCCACATGACACATTTAACCACAGTCCTTTGGGGCCCACGCTCGGGTTCAGCTCCCTCAGGGGCCACAGGCTTAAAGAGTGAGGTTAAAGATCTAGGGCCCTGTGTCCCTAGAGAGGATGCGTTGTTTGTTTATCCCAACCCATAAAAAGCCATGCAAGAAAGAGGTTTAAAAGCTCCAGGCAGGTTATGGACGCCATAAACAGCTTATGTGATGTTTTTAGGATGAAAAATCACCTGAGCTAGAAGAGCAGGAAAGCAAACTCCTGGGGTCACCGGGATCATCCTCCTCCCCTGAGACAGGGTCCTCAAATGTCTTTGGATTAGGAGATGAGGCAAAGACGAGACTGAACTGCAGATGAACTGGGTGGAGGAAGGGGGCCCATTTGGGCATATCTGAAATGCTCATCTCAGCATGAGGGAACACAGTTTGGGGTACCAGAATCCCTGGAAGCAGGGGATGGGTATCCTAACTCTGAGCCAAATCAAGCGAAAGCAGCCACTTTGCTTAGAAGGGGCCCTGCCTTTCCACCACCCCCACCCCCACAGTGGTGCAAAGCGGGGCAGGTGGAGCCCAATGCCAAGGACAGAGCAGAAGGTATGGCCAGAGACTGGCGGCAGCTTCTAGCAGCAGCAGGAGGGTCCTGAGAATCTTCAAAGCTCATTCGCTCATTCAGCAAAGATGCATCGGGCCCCATTATATGCCAGGATCATGCTGGGCAAGCGAAATATAGGTATGAAAAAGATTCTCTAAGGAACTCTTCCTTTTCAATACAGCTCCTGCTCTGAATTGACTGGGAGCCAGAGCTCCAAAGAACTTCCAGGCTGATGCGTGGGACTCCCTCCCCAACTTTACCCCAAGCCTTATTTCATCGTCACTTTCCAGAGAGGGGGAGGGAAACCAGCTAACAACTAGTTTTGAGTTCCCAGGTGTGCCCAGGCCTGAGCGAGAGGCTACGCGAGTGGAATCAGGAGACTGGGGTCTCGAGTGGTATCTAGACACCTAGCATGGAGTCGGCGGAGAGGGGGGAAGAGCCAGATATCCAGGCTTCATGCCGCTCAGTAACTTTCTCTATGCCTCAGTTTCCTCATCTGTAAAATGGAGCGAGTAGTAGGGCCTTTCTTATATGTGTCTTCTAAGTAGGAAATGAGGTAATTCGTATAAAGATTTTCATCTGTGTAAATAAAAATGCTGCCTAATTCGTTGCAGTCCTTTTGTCATTCTGGGATTCTCAAACGATCATTAGTAAAAACTATTTGTGCGAGTGTGACAGAAGCTACGGAATGGATTAGGAAAAAGGTTCAAAGGAAGGAGAAAAGAAAGAAAGAAAAGAAGTTAAAAATATACTATTTTACCAAACAAAGATTGGAAGTTTTCATTTGAATACCCTTTTATTTTATTAACTTGACCCTCCTCACCTTTCTCAAAGTTTCCCTTGTACTCAATAAGTGTTGGATAGTATTCATTTTGTTAATAACAGTAGGGCATTGCAAATTTTGAGGGCTCAAAAGTAGGAGAGGAAAAGGGAGTAGTCAAGAAAGGCTGCTTGGAGGAAGTGGCACTAAGTCTAGTCCTCAACTTTCACAGAAGAATAGAAGGAAATGCCTCAGGGGCCAGGATTTTGACTCATCCATGTCTACTCTCTCTGGCACTTTGCACTGGTCAATGAGTAAACTTTGGTTGTGGAATGAGCAGCAGTTTCGGGGGGCAGGTGGTGAGACAGCTAGCAGATTGGTGCAGTGCTTACAAGTTCACAGAGCCCAGGTTCAGACACATTCCCAGCACTTTGTTAGTTCTGTGATTCTAAAGCAGTTGTTCAAAATCACTGAACCTTAATATTCCTAACTGTGAAAGGTGAAGAAAAACAAGAACTACATATTAAGCCTGGGGGGTGGGGAGGTAGCAGGGAAATGGGGTATTGTATTATACTGTGTATGTGTGTATATATATATATATACATGTATATATATATATATATACACACACATACACATATATATGTGTATATATACATATATATATATATATATATACACACACACACACACACACATACATAGTATAAATATATAAATGCTAGAGGGAATGTGTGTGAGAGAGAAAATTGCAATGGGGCCTGATCATGCAACAGTCCTTTTCCCTCCAATTTTCTATTCATTAGATCTTTGGCACTTGCATGTACCCAGAATGTTTTTTAATTATTTATTATCATTATTATTTTTAATTTGTTATAGGGCACATGCACTCATTAGAGAGAAAGAGAGAAAGTGAGAAAGCAAGCCGCCAGGTCCCGGACTTGAACCACAGTTGACCATGTGGGAGTCCAGTGCCTCAACAACCACACCACCTGCTGTTCCCACCCAGAGTTGTCTTCTCAAGCCACTAGAACTGGGACTTGAACTCCAGTCAGCCATGCAGGATCCTGCTTCCTCTGCACCGTGCGTAATGTCTGCACTACAGGGCCAGCCTCAGCTCACATATTTTATATAAAACGCTTGCACTGACCAACAGCAGCATTGAGAGAATATAGCCTGGTCACGTTGACAGGCTGCTCTGTAAAAAAGTGTTTTCCCCGGCCAACAGGTGGCCTGGCGGTTATGATGCTGGATCTTACATGGCTGACTCCACAGTTGGAGTCCCAGACCCTGTAGCCTGAGAATCACACGGGATATGTCTACATGCATGCCCCAAATCCTGAGCGGAGAATGGAGAAGGGACTGCAGTATGGCCATCACCCCTATGGAATGACTCACTTTCTTCTTCTCTCTGTCTCTCTCTTTGGCAAGTGCATGTACCGTATGGCAAAAAATCCTTTAAAAAAAATCACATAAAAAAAGAAGTGTTGGGAACCAGCAGTTAGCGTAACGGCTATGTTGCTGGACTCCCACGTAGTTGACTGCGGTTCGCATCCTGGACCCGGTGGCTTAAAACTCACGCCGGGTACGTGTGCGTGCGTGCCCAAGATCCCGAGAGGAGAATGGAGAAGGGATTGCGGCATGACCATTCCCCCTGGGGGGGTGATTTCTCGCTTTCTGTCTCTATGTCTCTGTCTGTCTGGCGAGCGCACGCGCCCTATAGCGAAAACCTCTCAAAAAAAAAAAAAAAAAAAAAGAAGTGTTCTCCCTTCTTTCAAGTGTTCCTGCCATAGGGCCTGAGAGAGACATATTTTCTTCTGAATTTAAATGAACTTCAGCCTAAAAATCAAGTTTAGTGAACTACATGTTTTGTCTTCATCTCAATTATGAGTCTGTTTCTTTTGGTTTATTAGAGCCTTTTTTCACCCAGACTCAAACAATCAACCTTGAGTTTGCTCTTAATTTTTGTTTTAAAAACTCCCCCAAAGTTTCACTTCTGTATCAAGACAGAAATCGTAAACAGGTGTGCCACCTGTTTCCAGCGTCTTCAGGGCAATGGTGCACGCAAGACCTGCCCATCCCTGGAAGCCCTGATTCTTCCCAGCAAGCAGGTGGGGGTCCAGGGGACCAGGAGAGACATTCTCGGAGTTCTCCATAGCTCCCAAGGCCACGGACAAGCACCACCTGTACCCCACACCTGCCTCAGCCATCCAAGAAAAAGAACCAGCCTCTGATGAGACCAACCACTGACACAGCCGTCCTGCCAGACGCCAGCTGTGCTTCTGAAACCCGCGGGCTTTCAGGCAAATCTACCCAGCGGATCAGCAGAGGGAGCTCTAGGTAGCAAATAACTTTCCTCTGACCGCATAGTTTCCTGTAGGAGAAATCTGGAGACAGCAAAGAAAAGCAGGGTGCTCAGTGGCGCCCTTGTGCGTGCCCAAGGAAACGCTACAATCTGCAGGGGTAGGGTGTGTCGAGTGGGGAGGGACTAAAGAGTAAGAAGGGAGCAGACACCAACTGAGGAAGTCAGAAACCACACGTGGCGGAAGGGACTGTCTGACTGCTCTGTCCCAGCACTGTGCCCGCCAAGGCTCACAGATTTCAAGGCTCACAGACTTTCTGCTCTCCTTGTGACCCTCCGGTGTGTGAAATGGGTAACACTCCAGGCTGTATTGGAAAAAAATTTTTTTTCCTTAAAATATATGTGTATTGAGTGTGTCAGCTTGTTAATCCGGCCCTGGGGGCTACAGGTTTATGACTGTGCTAATGACAGGATGACGCCGTGATGATGATGATGGAATGAGTTACTGAGCACTTACTAGATGCCGGGGCCTGTGCAGAGGACTTCAGCAAATCACATTCGCCAAATATCGATCAGAAACTTGCCCCATACTCAGGATAGAGCTTGGGGGGCTGGGGAGACTCGTGGGATACCAACCACGAACATCACACAGAAGATCCCTTCTACCATGGAGCTTCTAGACAGGCCAAGATGAATAAATAAGTATGAAAGCACATAATATCAGAGGTGCTGAGCTCTACGGCGGAACAGAAAGACTGAGCCACTAGACTGGCTCAGACAGGACAAGCTCAAACAGGCCAGTCGGTGATGACACGAGGCAATGTCAGGAAGTATTTTATGACCTCCTAAATGGAACCGTTTGCAGGGTCTGGTCCCTTTTAGGCACCATGCATCATCTGTTGACTGAACAAATAACAGTAGATCTGTTTTTCCAAATGTGTGTAGATGCTGTCATGACATATACATTTAAAGTGTTTAATTCATTGGAATTCTTCTGCGATTTAGGCTTTCTCAATGATTAATAAAAACTCAACTACTTGTGTGGGCATATCAGGGTCTATGCAATGGGCTAGGAAAAAGTCCCCCAAAAATAAAGTGTTAAAAATATGCCTTCTTACAAAAAAGGGCCAAAAGCAACAGATACATTAAATCTTTACTTTTTTTCAATCCAAATACCCTTTTATTTTATTAACTCCACCTTCCTCATCCTCTGAAAGGCTCCTATGTCACCAAGGCTTCTGTTCTGGCCTCTGTGTAAGTGAGCAGATTAAGCCATGTAGCCATAAAATCACACACACACACACACACACACACACACACACACACACACTGTCTTGTGTGTGGCCTCTGCTCTGCTTCCCAATTTTAACCCATTCTGCACCTACTGCTGTCTTCCTAAGCATCTCTCAAATCTTTTACGTGCACACATGAGGACACTATTCCCAAAAATGCCTAAGGAAACAGGAGTTTATTGAAAAGCCATTTATATGCCAGAGTCTGCTAGCTGCCTATCAAATGCCTATTCTTCCCTTCTTGGTTGGTAAAGAATTCTGATTTTATTTGAGGTGAAACCAAAAGTAAAAGGTTCCCAGCCTTCCTGTAGTTAAATCATATAGAAGGCAGTAAATACCATTGGTGGATCTCCCAAGAAATCCTTTGTGGGGAGGGTGACAAATATATTGAAATGAGTTCTCTTTTCCTCCTTATCATTCCCATCCCATGTTCCTGATATATAGGAAGGATTGCTGGAGCTTCAGCAGCCATCCTGTGACCATGAGGACAGAGGTCAGTGCAGGAGGAGATGAGCCTGAAAGATAGAAGCATCCTGGATTCCTGGTGCCCTTATGGTCTGCTGTCTATGGCCTGCCCTGAGGTGGTCCCTGCATTAGTTGAAGCCACTCATAGTGGGTTTCTGTTTCTGTAGCTGGAACAGTGAGGTATCTAATAGAAGTGAGCAATCTAACTGAGAAACAGGGATAATGCCCTCCATATGGCAAGAAGCATAGCAGCCTTGGTTTCCCAGTGTCACATCCCACAGCCACCATAAATGGACAAGTTCTTCCTCTTCAGCCTTGAGCTTCCAGGAATCCTCCACGTGGCCCCCCACAGCACTGGGTTTTGTGGTCTCATCCCTCTTCCTTGCCTGAGGCCACTAGTTTGCATGCCCCTCTCCCCTCTGGTATTTCTTGTTCTTCCTCACTTGTCATAAGTTGCCAGGGAAGGAGGAAACAAGCAGAACAGAGCCCTGCTGGCTCCCTCTGCCTCGTCCCCCCACTACTCTGCATCAGAGCCAAAAAATGTCGTAGTCTGTTATATGTTCCAGGCTGAGGGCCCCTCCACCATCTGACAAGGAAACCCACCTCGTGCCATCACTCCAACACTTCCCTCATCTCCATCGCCAGTCCATCAGTTTTTCCCCTCGAGGGGACCAGTCCCTCCAGTGTTCACACACTGAGTCTCTCTGACTCGAGACGAACTCCTCCTGGCCCCACGCTCTCCCCAGCTTCCACCCCCTGTCTGTTATGTTCCCAGCAAGTCCTCTAACACATGGTCTCCACTTAGCCGTCTCTGTTTTCTCTCAAATCATTTGCTACCCACCCACACCCAATGTGTGCGCGTGTGCACACACACACACACACACACACACACACAGATACTGCTCTTAAGCTCATCAGTGACATCCTCATAACAGATGGTCCCTGACTTACAATGGTGCAAGTTAGTTTTTACTTTCTGATGGTGCACAGGCCATGTTCCTTCCATAGCAACTGTTACACAAATTTCGAATTTTTACTTTTTCCTGGACTAGAAATATATGCAGTATACTTTGTTGTGTTGGTGGGGGTAGCAGCAATTCTGTTTTTCACTTTCAGTACAGTGTTCAACAAATTCCGTAAGATAGTCAACACTATTATAAATAGGCTTTGAGTTAGATGATTAGGTTAATCTAATGTTAAAGTAGACCAGGTGACTACGAGCAGGGAGGATTTTTAAGGCAGTCAGATATTCTGTATAATACGCTAAGGGTGGGTATATGTCAATACGCATTTTTTAAAACTCACAGAATGTAAATAAAATAAAACAAGAAGTAATCGAGGCTAAGCTATGCTGCTCAGAGGTCAGGTGTATCCAATACATTTGCTACTCCTGATATTTTCAGTTTGGGATGGTTAAACCAGACATGACCCCACTGTATGTCGAGGAGCATCTGCAGTGGGGTCAATCATTCCTTAACCTACTGGAGCCAAGTTGACACCGTGGCTCATTCCTTCCTTCCTTCATTTCTTCAGCTCCCAGGACACTACTATCCCCTTTCCCTCCTTCCTCAAGGCTGTCCCTTCTCAACCTCTTTGGCTAACCCCTTTTCTTCCTGCTCTCCTCTCTCCCATCTTTTCCTAGTTTTCAGTGCCTCTCATCCCAGGCCTTAGTTCAGGAACTTTCATTCTCCACCATTAGATGCCTGGCTTTGAACGTCTTCTCTATGCTGAAGGCTCACTGTTTGCCGAACTCCACATTCATGCATCCAGTTGTTTACTCAACCTCTCCACATGGGTGTCTAGTGGACGTCATCTCTGTCAAGGACTCTGCAGGGGTTGGGAGTTTTACCCTCCTTGCAATCTGACAGGTTGACCTGCCACAGCTTTGAGGATATGGGCAAAGACACACAACTCCTAAACCAGAGACAAAGAATTTCTGCTACTCACAGCACCCCAGTCAGCGAGAGCTTCATGTTGGCATCAGTTCCCCCACCAAGTTCCAGGGAAGCAATGCATCTAGGGGCATGTTGTATTCCTGGCTGAGAAGCCCTGAGCTTAGAAAACCCCATTCTCTTATAAGGGACCTTGACAAGTCTGTTCCACCTTCGCTCCAGGGAGAGACATTATCTTTAATAGCCCAGACAGCAAACAAATCAGCCCTCTGCCCCAGAGTGAGACGCTGCCTCTATCTTTGAAGCCTATTCACTCTTGCCTTTCCAAAAGGTCATCCAGGACAGACAGGCAGTTCTGCAGAAATACAAGAGACCCATGGAGAATTGTCTCCCGACAAGATAAGGCTTACCTCGTGCAAAACAAACTTCTTGATCTTCCTCCCCAAACTTGTTCCACCATACATTCTCCACATCAAGACCTCTGTGTTCTCTCTGCTCCCTTTGCGCTCACAGCACACATCCAGTTCACCACTAACTCCCGTTGGCTCTGCATTCGGGTTGGGTTATTCCGAGTGTGACTGCATCTCATCAATCCCTTGGCTGTCACCCAGGGGCCAGCCCCGCCACTTCACGCTTGATTCTGCAGTCGTCCTAGCTGGTAGCAGTTATTCCTCCCCCGTTGGTCTCTTCTCCAGAAAACCTGGTAAACATCAGTGCAATACCATCATTCATCACTCTACCCAACAGCACCAGGCAGCCTCCCACTTCCGGTAGGAATAAAGCCAATGTCCATATAAGAGCCTGCAAGGTCCTCCACCACCCAGCCCCGTCATCTCTCACCTCCATACACTGGTCCCTGCTCCCCTCCCCTTGCTCATGCTTCTCCACCACCCTGACTTCCTTGCCATCTCTCCGCTTTAAAAAATTATTATTTCCTATTATTATTATTATTATTATTATTATTATTAATTTGTTAGAGGGCACATGCACTCACCAGAGAAAGGGAGAGGGAAAGTGAGAAAGCTAGCCCCAGGTCTGGGACCCAAACAGCGGTTGGCCACATGAGAGTCCAGCGCCATAACCACCACGCTGTCTCTTGAACATACAGGCAGGTGCTCATCTCACAGCTTTCTTCTTTCCCTCTCTGTCTCCCTGGTGAGTGCACATTCCCTGGAGGCAGTCTATTTTTTTAAAAAGGCAGGAAAGAAGAGACCTTCTGTCAGTCATGTAATGAAGGAGACAGTGGGAGTGGTAGAGAGAGGGGGCGGATCATGTCACGGCTGTTAGAGACAGGCCAATGATGGAGGACAACACCGTATATTCAAACCAGAGTTTTGCTTTAGTCTTTTAATTACATACTAACTCTGGGATCTTGAACAAGTTGTTTCATGTTCTTATTTCTTCTTTACCTGCAAAACTGGGAGAACATTATAGCCTCCTCCTAGGACTGCCATGAGGCCTAAATAAATGAATTATTATTAAAATGAAGTGCTTGAAGCAGCTCTGAGCACATATGCAAACCAAATACAAAAAATGAAAACTTTTAGGAAAACAATGAGAACTTGATAAATAAATGTACATGTATCTGAAGAAATCAATATGCTTCTTTCCCATAGCAAGCAGATAAATAGAAATAAAAATAAGTAAGGACATGGAGAAATTGCATAGTGCAACCTACAAACTCAATTTAATAGATTCATAGAGAAACATACTTATCTTAACAAAAACTGAATACTGTATGGTTTTCTCATATTCATAAAATCTATCATATACCTGGACATAAAGAAAATCTCAGCACATAAAAGGGATTTTTCTCAAGCCATGTTCTCACTGATCATAATCCAATAATATTAAAAAATGTCTTATTTTTTTTATTTATTTATTTGCATTCATTCTCTGAACATCATTACAGCATACAAAATGAGATTTTCCATCCAAATTACACTATATATTGTCTCAATCAAGCACATCAACAAGCATGTTATTGTCATCAAATGATCTTCCATTTCTTGTCTTCTGTATGTTTTGCTTTTTTCCCCCCATCCTAGATTCTCTATCTCTTACCCTCTGCCATCTCCCACTCTCCTCCCACAGTCTCTGGTATCTATGTTTGCTTTCTATACTGTTTTCTCCTCACATTTTATTGTAACGCCAAATACTCTAATCAATCCAAATACCCTCATAGCAAACACAGGTGATACCCACATTTCCATGAATACAAGTCTTACTTTACGCATCCTATAAAGTAGCACCTAGCTGTGGCTACATATCCTACTGCAGTCATTGAATATATATATTTTTTTTTCTGAAACTTTTTTTTTGTAACTCAATTTACATTCCTTCCGTAAGCTTCATCACAGCATACAAAATGCAATCTCTCATCCAGTACACACTGCATAGTGATACAATCATGCACATTACAAAAAATTTTCCATTACTAGTTCCTAGAATTACTTCCACCCCTCTTTCTGACCCTCTGTCCCTTCCCACCCTCCTCTCACACCACCTCCGGTGTCTACAATTGTCCTTCATTCCCTTCCCACCCACGTTGCATTGATCACACAATTTCCTACATAATCTAACTACTTTCAATGGTGAGTTCACTCATTACTACTAAGAAAACCAGTTTTAACTTAACTCAAAGAAATGCCAAGGAACTTTGCTTAAAGCCAGGAAACAAGTTAGGATTCTGTTCAAATGGAAGGTGCATGAACCTATCAGTCTCATGTACTTTTATCTTCTGTTCTGGTTCAATTTTCCTGATTAAATTCTGGGATATAATACTCAACTCCAGACTTGTCCCTCTGATTAAGTTGGCCACTTTCATAGTTTTTGGACTCTTATTTCCGTGTGTCTGTGTTTAATTTTCTTGATACAGCACACCCTTGAGAACTTCTTGGAGATCTGGTCTGGTGCTGGTAAATTCTTTCAGGTTTTGTTTATCTGAGAATGTTCTTGTCTTTTCTTCCCACCTGAAAGATAATCTTGCCGGGTACAGTATTCTTGGCTGAAACTGCTTCTCTCGTAACACTTTGAATATATTTTCCCGTTCTCTCCTCGCTCGCATTGTTTCCGATGAGAGATCTGCTGTTAGCCTGATGGGATGTCCTTTGTAGGTAACTTGATGTTTCTCTCTTGCCAATCTTAGTATCTTGTCTTTGTCTGCGGTTTTGGTCAACCTGGCTATAATGTGTCTTGGAGAAGATCTTCTTGGGTTGATTCTATTTGGGGTCCTTTGTATTTCCTGGGACTGGATCTTCGAATGCCTCTCTAGGTTTGGAAAGTTTTCTTGCAGGATTTCATGGAATAGATTATCAATGCCCTTATGGGTCTCTTCACCTTCTGGAATGCCAATTATCCGGATATTTGGACGTTTGATGGTATCCAGTACTTCTCGCATATCATTCTCAAATTTTTGAGCCATTTTCTCAGTCTTCGTGGTGGACTTTTTTAAGCCAGCCATTTTCTCTTCTACATCTGAGATTCTATTTTCTGAATGATCTAGTCTGCTTTTAATACTTTCAAGGGAGATTTTGACTTCTTGTATTATAGACTTGATCTCTAGCAGTTCCGTTTGAGTCTTTTGTAAAGTGTGTAATTCCTCTTTTAGATCTTGCAAGAATTTCCTCATCTCCTGGAACTCGGCAACTTCTTTCTCCTTTCTCTTTAGCAGTTCATTATCTCTCTTTTCTTCCATCTCTGTTAGCTTCGACATTACGAATGCTCTAAATTCCTTATCAGACATTTCCATGACTTTCACCGAACTGTTTGTGGATGAAGGAGAGTTACTCTTTTCCATTGGAGAAGAGGTATTTTCTCGTTTTCCCATATTTCTCGTGATCCGACGGTGATTTCTTGTCATCTGATGAATGGCGTGTTTCTTTCAAATTCTTGAAGTTAAGCCTCAATGTTCAGGAGCAAGCAGACAGAGGTGTTCTAGAATCGGATTGCCGTTCTGTAGTGATCGCTGGTGCAGCAGATTCAGTAGATATTGGGTGGAGAGACAAGAAAAAGGAAAATGAAAAAGAGAGAGAAAAACAACAACAAAAAGAGAGGAAAAAGACAAAAAAATTAAAAATTATAATTGCTTTTCTTTTTTTTTTTTAAAGAAAAAAATCACAAAATAGAAAACCGCGCGGCGCGCAAAGTTCCCAGTATCCATGTGGAATCTTCTCAGAGAATGGCTCAACTCTCCTGCCTGGGAGAAAGGAGCAGAAGGGCTTATTAACAAAACAAAAGATGGAGCTGAGAGCCAGAGAGAAATTCTACCTTTAAAAAAATCGTAAAAAGGAAAAATTACCAAAAAAAATGAGGAGACAGGAGCAGAGAGAGACAGAGACCTCAGAGACACAGAGACAGGGATAGAAGGCCAGAGGGGCTCCCTACCACACTAGCTTTGCTTGCTGGAGGCTGAATTATGAGTAGAAAATCTTCATTCCTCCTGTGCCCTGAAATATCTAGTTCCCAGTATCCATGTGGAATCTTCTCAGAGAATGGCTCAACTCTCCTGCCACACTAGCTTTGCTTGCTGGAGGCTGAATTATGAGTAGAAAATCTTCATTCCTCCTGTGCCCTGAAATATCTAGTTCCCAGTATCCATGTGGAATCTTCTCAGAGAATCAAAAAATGTCTTTTTTTTTTTTTTCTTTTTTTTTTTGGAGAGGTTTTTGCTATAGGGCGCGTGCGCTCGCCAGACAGACAGAGAGAGACAGAGAGATAGAAAGCAGGAAATCACCCCCCAGGGGGGATGGCCACGCCGCCATCCCTTCTCCTCCATTCTCCTCTCGGGATCTTGGGCACGCACGCACACGCACCCGGCGTGAGTTTAAGCCGCCGGGTCCGGGACTCGAACCGCGGTCGACTACGTGGGAGTCCAGCGACATAGCCATTACGCTAACTGCTGGTCCCAAAAAATGTCTTATTTTTAACAACTTAAAAACTGAGTAACATAATCTCAGTCAATAAAGGTTTTTTTAAGTAATAGGTAAAATAACACTTAATGTAAAAACCTATAGAGTGCAACAAAAGCTGTGGTCAGAGGAAAATTAATATACTTCAATTATGAAGAAAGATAAATAAAACACCTTATGAAGTCAGGAGGTAAGAACAAAGCCAACTAGAAGAAATTCTGGATAGAAAATTTAGAATGATACAAGCTGGATATAATAGAATAGAAGGCACAAACAGTAGCAAAAAGAAAAAATACTGTCAAAGCTCATTTTTGAAATAACCAAACCTTTAAATCCTTCACAAGTCTGATTTAGGAAAAAAGAAAACATAGTTACATAAAAAAGAAAACAACCAAAGATACTGAAGGACAATGGAAGGATATATCACATGCGAGTCTATGGTAATACATTCATCAACCCAGAAAAAATGGCTCATTTATTAAGAAAAAGTTTACATGGCCAAAGACAAGGTAGAAAACTTCAAGAAATCAAATACCAAAAATCAATTAAAGATTTACTACTAGAAAAGACTTGTAGATCCAAAAAGCTTAAAGCTGAGTTATATAGAACCTTATGTTAAAAAGATTGCTCCAATGTTATTTAAGTAGTAGTGTGTCACTTAATGACAGGGATACCTTTGGAGAAATGTGTCGTTAGTGATTGCAGCATCAAGTGGCCAGCACAGAGGGTACCTACACAACCTAGGTGGTGTAGACTGGAACACACATAGGCTGTCTTGTGTAGCCTCTATCCCCCTTAGGGGTCCACTATCATGTTCATCATACGTCATTGACCCAGATGTGTCTGTGACATTGATTTTAATTCCAAATCATACAATGATTCTCAGACTTGCCTGCATAATAGAATCACCTAGTGAACTTGGTAAAATGAGTGACATTCAAACCTCATTCCCAGAAGTATCAATGCAATCTGTCTGGGATCTCCCAGGTATAAGCATCTTAAAATAACCATCCAAGAGAGTCTAAGGTGCAAACTGAGGTTGAAAGTCCATAGAAAGTAATTAATCCTTTAGAAACCCACTTCTGGTGGGGTCAGCAGGTGGCATGGTGGTTAAGGCACTGGATTCCCAAATGGCCAACTGCAGTTCTAGTCCTGGAAGCTTGAAAGTCACACTTGGCATGTGTGCATGCATGGCCAGTCACACTTGGCATGTGTGCATGCATGGCCAAAGTCCCAAGAGGAGAATGGAGGAGAAGAAACTGTAGCATAGCCATCTCTCCTGAGGGTCATTTCTCACTTTCCCTCTGTCTTTCTCCAGTGAGCACACATGCCCTATGGCAAAAACAAAAACAAAAAACAGTTCTGGTAAAGATAATGCCAGAAAATAAAACCAAATAAATTTTGTCAATAAAGACAAGTCTTTTCAGGACCAGCAGCAGATGGTGTAATGGCTACGTTCCTGGACTCCCATGTAGTTGACCAAGGTTCGGGTCCCGGACCCGGTGGCTTAAACTCACGCCAGGTGTGTGTGCATACGTGCCCAAGATCCTGATAGAAGAATGGAGGAGAAGGGATTGCAGTGTGGCCATCCTCCCCGGGGGGTGATTTCTCACTTTCTGTCTCTTTGTCTCTCTCTGTCTTTCTGGTGAGCGCACGTGCCCTACAGCAAAAAAGTCTCAAAAATAAGACAAGTCTTTTCAATTAACTACCAAATCAAAAGTGTAATGTGTTATGACCAAGTAGAATTTATTATAAGATTTCAAGACTGGTTTGAATCAAGTAAGGTGTCAATATAATCATTAATTACCTCAATACATTAAAATGACTCTAAGAAATTATTCAAATATATTTAATAGGCATTCTTTTTGTTTGTTTTTGAGAGATTTTTGCTATAGGGTGTGCATGCTTTCCGAAGAGACAGAGACAAAAAGTGAGAAATCACCCTCCAAGGAGAATAGCCACACTGCAATCTCTTCTCCTCTCGGAATCTTGGGCATGCATGCACATGCACCTGGTGTGAGTATTTTGTTGTTGTTGTTGTTTTCTCTTGTAATTGAGATTTATTGGTTGTGTCGAGGACCAATACAGACATTTCAATTTGTACCCAATTCTTAACATACAACCAAAAATTTTAAAAGCCAAGTATCGTAATCCTTTTTAAGTTATTCCAGTGACATTCCAGTTTCAAATCTGTAGGCATGTTTTCCTTAAGAGAATATCAAGAACCACTGTCTTCAAATGTTGAAAGCTGTTACGTAAGTCCCACCAAATCACAATTTAGTATCATACACACTCAAATTTCCAATCTCTCACAGCATTAACAAAATTATTAGGAAAACTGGACTACCATGACTAAAGATGTTACAGAGTGCACAATTCTGATAGGGAGAGCAACAATCAAAGAGTGGTTTTCTTTAGGAAACAATACTACCAAAAAACATAATAGAAGTAATTTAAAATATTCAAGACACATTAAATGCATGACTGTGACTCTAAACTGCCATTTAGTATGCTTTTTATTTAGTATATAAAAACTACCCACCCACCCCCACTTATAGAATGTTAAGCTGACATGCAAGAGAGTCAAAGCCTCCTATAAGTCAATATCCCACTATTTTCTGGTTGTACTGAAAAATAAACAACCAGTAAACAATTTAACCTTTTTTAAAAAAGCATTTACACATGAAAAATGAGAAGAGGTGTGATGCTCTCCTTCTTAAAAATGTTTTCCAGAGCTACTAAAAACCTTACATTTACAAAATAGTTGATAAAAATACTGCTTTGGGTTGTACAAGAAGGGAGACAGGGACCATCGCTAAGGCATGGGATATGATATTACTCAGACTTGACTTCTTTCTCACCTGCTTCATCAGAGGGTGGACTCTCCTCATTTTTAGTTTCTCCATTTTCTGCAGGTAAATCTTAATCTTCCTTAATGTCTTGTTGGCCACTTCAGCCTGTTTCCCCTTTGCTTCCCTTTTCCCTTTTGTTGGCACTCTTTTGTCTGAAGATTTAACCTTCCATGCTGCCTTTTTTTGCCTCATCTCCACTTTTTTAAGAGCAGATTTAGCCGCCAACCTTGTGGATCTCCTCTTGGGCTCTTCTTTGGTCACCCCCTTGGGCAGTGTTGACCTTCCTCTTGGGCATCTTGGCTGCGGACCCTGTGCATGCTGGGTGCCTAAGAGACCGCAGTGTGCCTAGAACCTTAGCAGAGTTGAGCGCATAGACCCTCTGGCTCCTCCCCGCTGCTGTGAGTTTTAATCTGCCGGGTCCAGGACTCAAACTGCAGTCGACTACATGAGTCCAGCAACATAACCATCTGCTGGTCCCCATAGGCATTCTTAATAAATCACCAAGTAAAATATTAATAGGAGGTAATCACTGAAATATAATAGTCTATTGAAATAAAACTATTCAAAATGACAAAAATTAAAAATTTCAATCATTACAGAAGTTCCTGTAACTTCATTAAGATAAAAAATTAAATAATCAGTGTAAGCATTAGAAAAGGAAAACTAAAACTGTTTTTCCTTCTTTTTTATTTTACTGTATTACTTTTTAAAAATTTGTATGTAGTCACTGTACATCTTTACGATGTACAACATTGTTCTTCCCAGCATGGATACAGTGCATATCAGTCAAGTCAAAGGTATTACCATGTACATTATTTGCTGATGACTTGCTTGTATATTAAAGAAACCTAATAGACTATCAAAACAAAGACAGAGTGCAGCTAAGTGACATATGTAATTGAATGTATAAAAGAAATTGAATATATATATATACATACATATATATACACATATACATATATATATATATATATATATATATATATATACATACATACACATACACATATATATATATATAAAATAACAGAGCCAGCCATGTAGTCTGATAGTTAAGGGAGTCAGATCAGACATAGCCTACTACAGTTTGAATCTCTCCCTGGTGACTTGAAAAACATGGTAGGGGCTTGTGGCATACATACCCCAAATCCCAACAGGATAGAGAAACAGAGGAGAAGGCATTGCAGTGTGACCACAACCCACTGGGGTGTGCTTTTTCTCTTTCCGTCTAGCTCTGTCAGTCTTTGGCAAATCCATGCAACCCTCTGGCAACAACAGAAAAGAAATAATGAAAAACAAAAATGCCTACTAGAATCAGTAAGAGTATTTGTAAGATACCTGGTAACAGTAAATGTATACAAATATTAATAACCTTTCTCAGTACTGGAAATAAGGACCTTGAGAAGAATATGGCAGAAAATTAAATGGGAAAAAATTCTAGTCACAATAGCACCAACTCTAAAATAATTTGGGAGAGTCCAGCAGGTGATGTGATGGTTAAGGGACTGGACTTCCCCCATAGCTTACAGTGGTTCAAGTCCCAGACCTGGTGACTTGTTTTCTTACTTTTCCTCTCCCTCTCTGTCTCTGTCTCTCTCTGGTGAGTACATGTGTCCTATAGCAAATTTAAATAATAATAACAATAAATAAAATTAAATAAATAATTCTTTTAAAAATAAATTGGGAAACAACTTAAGAAAGGCTCAGGAAATACACAAAGAAAGCTATCTTTTAAATAATCTTCAAAACTTGAATGAATTTTATAAAGCAAGATCCATATACAAACAAAAAAATACTATGTTATTGAGTGAAGATTGACCAGAATCTAAATTTTACAAACCTCTATAAAATTAACTTAAAATTCCAGTATCTGTTGAAATATCAACAGTTCATTTTTATTGGAGACAGAAGAGAAGTGAATGTGGTATTGCTGAGTTAAGGATAGAAAAAAAATATTGACCCTGCAAGAGAACTTAAAGACAATATTTGAATTCAGTAGATAAATATTGTTCATTTAAAATGTGTTGCTAACTCAACTAGCTTTCCTTGGGAAGAGCATAATGGTAGGCTTCTATCTTATACCTTGCACCAAAAATGAAATGAAACTAAAAAATCCAGATGAAATAAAGTCTTAATAAAACAAAACAAAACCACGGAAATTTTAGAAGAGACAAAGTGATAAATAAAGGAGAAAGAAGATATTTGAGAATAAACTAGGAAAGGAAGAAGGAGCGAGGGTCAACGGAGCCTTGAAGGAGGAGAAGGTGGTTTTGAACAAACCGAGCCTTAGAACTGGGGGAGAATGAGAAACACATCTGGCACGGTGAGAGCATGAATGGCAGCTCGTAAAGAAATGAACCACTGACTCGCGTTACCACGTGGATAGCCTTGGAAGCACCACGCCAGGGAAAGAAGCCAGATCCGAAAGACCACATACTGTACGATCGCGGTAAGTGAAATGCCAGAAGAGGCAGAAAATAGATTCGCGGTTGCCAGGGGCTGGGGAGAGGGGGTCACTGGGAGCCACTGGTAATGGGTCTGTGATGGAAATCTTTCTAAACAAGATCGTGGTAATGGTTACACACGTCGTCAATACACTGAAACAGGTGAGTTTTTACCATATGTAAATTCTATCTCAATAAAGTCATTAAAATGCTGTTTTAATTGCCAGGAAGCATGTGTACTCTCCAGTGAGAGAGGGAGAGTGAGAAAGAAAGCATTCCCCACAGAGGTGTTACCATGTGACAATTCCTTCTCCTTCCTTTCTCCATCCTGTTGGGAATTTGGGCACGCGCACAGGCATACTCAGTGAGTTTTTCAAACAGTTGGGGCCAGGATTCCAACTGTGGTCAGCCATGCCGGATCTGACTACTTAACCACTAGTCTATGTGGCCAGCCCAAGTCATTAAAATACCGATGCCATTAAACCCACATTGGTTTTGTAACTATGAGAAGCACAGGGCATCGTATTTCACCAAAGATAAAAAGTGCAGATCACTTTTTTCTAGAACCGGCACATACCATTTCTAATAGATGCATTGTCAGAAATCTACATGGGACGTCAGTAAGCTCCCATCACTTAAAACGTCAAGGAAGCGTGTGACTACCTCAGCAAAGACATGCCACAGTGATTAAATATGCCAGCTTGGAATGAAGACCACACCAGATTCAAGTCTCCCTGGGGGACAGATAACCTCAGTTTCCTTCTCTGAAAAATGGAGACAGGAGAAGGGTATTGTGAGACTGAAACAAGGCGATGTGTGTAAATAATTTGGGTGCTCTTTGGTTTACAGAAGGCCCTCAGTAAGTGCAATGGTGTTGGTGATGGTGGTGATTAGAATTAATGCAAGGAAAGAATCGGAAGAGCCTTCTGAGATTAATTTATTTGTATTTATTATACATTTTATTCACCTGTATTGAGTTAGGAAAAAACATGACATATTTTTCTATGCAAAAATGTGTCATGACTTTTCTGACAACCCGATATATATTTGCATATATAGACATTTGATTTAAAATTCATACTATTATCCATGATGAGTTGTCATTTAACAAATTAGTTATGTAAAGTTCTATAATTACCAGAAAGAAAAAAATTGCTGGTTCCTCCCAAAGTCATTAATTAAACTGGGTAGGAAATATGGATCATCTTTAAACGTTCTCATCGGTGTACCACGGACAGATGGAAAGGCTAGGATGCCATTTGTAAAGTTTGAATAGTGCTCTCCTGAGTTCCTTCCAAAGATAGCGGAAACATGTCTGAGAAGCTTGCTTTGGGGGTGATGCAGTGGTGCTAAAGGAAGACATTGCTATAACGCACACAGTGATGGATTTTGGGGTCAGAAAAGAAACATAATTTTTAAGGGCAAAGAAAGAGATATGTTGCCTTGTAGGCTGCAAAGTGTTTGCTTAAAAATTTTGCCATAAAAGGGATCTTTGTGGTGCCGGAAATTACTGTACCTCGCTCTGGGTAGTGATACACTGGAGTGGACATGTGTAAATGCCGTTAAACTTTACACTTAAGATGTATGTACTTTACCCATTATATACATATTTTTTTTTTCTTTTCTTTCTTTTTTTCTTTTCTTTTTTTTCTTTTTTTTTTTGGAGAGGTTTTTTCTATAGGGAGCATGCACTCACCAGAAAGACAGAGAGAGACAGAGAGACAGTGAGTGAGAAATCATTCCCCAGGGGGGATGGCCATGCTGCAAGCCCTTTTCCTCCATTCTCCTCTCGGGATCTTGGGAACGCACGCACACACGCCTGGTGCGAGTTTAAGCCACCAGGTCCAGGACTCAAACCATGGTTGACTACATGGGAGTCCAGCGACATAGCCATTACATCAACTACTGGTCCCCCCATTATATGCATTTTATATCTCTTTGAAAGATAGAGAGTACTCTAACCTAAGGTAATATTCCTGTATACAGAAAACACCTTATATGCAAAGATATTTCAGCCTCTTTGCAATAGCAAAACATCAGGAATAATCAAACATTGAATAATATTGTCTAATGGTTATAAAAATTATGGCATATCCACTAATTGGAATATTTATGCAACAACTAATACCTCTGTGGAGAGTGTGCAAAACATTGAGGAGTACTCTGTTATAAAAGGAATGAAAGAGATCAAGAGATAAAATCTTTCATATAACACACAAACATTACACTAAAGTATGCATGACATGCAAGAGAGAAATACCATAGATTTCATACTACCTTTGGGTGGTGCATCTAGAGATGATTTTGTTTTCCTTCAAATTTTCTGTGTTAATAATAACTCGTTTAACTTTCATAATACTATCCACACAATTAATACTGTAAAATTTACAACAAAAGACAGTAAACATTGGATCAGGAATCAATCCTGTAGTGAATAATAGCATGGGATTCTTGCAATTGCAGACTTAATGTCAGATGCTGGTCTTTTTGCTTTAAAAGGGGCAGTCATCCCTACGGCTTAAACCAATTTCCTAAGGAGATCACCATCAGGCTTGGTGTTAGAGCTCAGTTGCAGCCTCCTGACAGGCGGTTCTGAGATGTGCCTCCCAGTCAGAAAATAGTCAGCTATGTTCTACCAATTAAGGATTTCTTCCTCATCACCAAGAAAAACCTCTTCAGGTCACTTATTCTTCCAGGGAGTTTCTGGGCAGCCAGTGCTAGATTTTTTAAAAAGATGATGTATCAAAAGGAGTTTCAGTAGCCCCAAATGAGATTATAACAATATGAGGGGAGTTTAAAAATGCATGAAAAAAGTAGAATTAAAGTATGAGTTTATTTTGGTGCAAAAAATTTGAAATCTATGCAGACATTTTCATAATACAATTTTTCCATGAGTTCTTTTTTTTTTTTTTAAGAAAGATTTTTGCTATAGGGTGTGTGCGCTCACCAGAAAAACAGAGAGGCAGAAAGTGAGAAGTCACCCCCCCCCCCCCCATAAAGGATGGCTACATCACAATCCTTTCTCCTCCATTCTCCTAACAGGATCTTGAGCACACATGCACACATGCCCAGCATGAGTTTCAAGTAACCGGGTCAGAGACTCGAACTGCTGTTGTCCAGTGACATAACCATTATATCATCTGCTGGTTCCAAACTCTTTGTTTTTGTAAAGAATTATTTAATTTTATTTATTATTTTTTTAAATTTTCTGTTGGGCAAGTGTGCTCACTAGAGAGAGACACAGAGACAGAGAGAGAGAGAGAGAGAGAAAGATCCCAGGTCCAGGACATGAAACATGGTCAGCCATTTTGGAGTCCAGTGCCTTAAACACCATGCCACATGCTGGCCCCTCCATGAACTCTTGAGAACTTCTTATACACTTACCATAGAAAGAGTCTCCTTTGTACCTAAGTTTGTGAGCATCTCAGGTATCCTCCAGAACCTTCAACCACTAAAGAAAGATCCACACTTTGGGAGGAGGAACTTGGAAGAAATGAAAATTGATTGTTGAAAAATATTGTGTAATGAAGACACAGGTGATGGCAGCAGTAAGTAACCTCACTGCATTTCTCTTTTAATTGTCCATTTATTAAGTATTTATTAAGTACAGACCTTGTGCTAAACTCTATTATTTTTAAGCTTACACTAGAGGTTGGCAAATAACTTTTATCCAGCATGCCAAATTTAATCAGTTAGTAGTGGTGGCCTGGAGTGCTTGGCTGGAAAAGATTCTGGGACCATATCCAAATTCAAATGAAAAGAGCAATGATCGATTAGTAATGTCTGCCATTATGTGGAATGGGGGAAAGGTGGCATATATGCCATGCATTTGCCATGCTGGCTGGATTGTTTCTGCCAATTTAATGATGGTCTCCTACGTCTGATACATGCTCTATTTCCTACAGATTGAAGGAAGTAAGTTAACATCACAAGAGAATCACTAACAGAGAAGAAAAAAGGAAAATAAATGTTTTTGGCCAACAGCTATGTTCTAGACCTTGTACAAGTCCCTTTACATAAACCAAGTCATATAATCTTTGGGATAACCCTTCATGGTAAGCATTATTATCTCATTTTTGCAGATAAACACTTAGACTATGAGAAGTAAAAGAACTTTCAAAGTCTCACAATCACTCACAGCAGAACTATTTCACCCAACAGCCAACCAGGCTTAATTTGGAAACACGTAAGAGCACCTTTCTTTTCAGAAGGTCTTAAGACAAATTATACTGATTTTTAATAAAATTCCTCTGCCAAAGATCCCAGTTGCACGGTTGCCTTGCATTCTCAGACTCTCTATAATAGAGGTGCCCTCATTATCTGGATTAGACACATGAGAAATATGAAACTTCAAGGTCAAGTCCCCTAGGCAAAGTCACATGGCTGGTGGGGTAAAGCTGAGATGCCAACTCAATCAGACCCCAATGTCTATGGCTTAGCTTCAGTTCAAGGTAGAAGTGTTGGATCTGATTTATTCACTGAGACATAAGGAGGCATGGTTTATTTCTCATTCTGCCACTCCTATGACGACAGAGGGGCTGGTGTTATTTGGTGAAGGTAACATTTGTGTCACCCAAACAAGATCCGAGTTTATGGATCTTGGCTAGCAATGCACACTGTATGGACAAGTCCCAGCAAATCCAAGCAACCCTGTTTTTCGGTCTGGTTCAAGTGTCTGTGATAATTTGGTAGACCAGTCATCACCCTATAAAATGACATATAATTACACATTTACTCCATGCCAGTTCCTCTGCTATGGGCTACAGCTGCACTGTTGTACTGCATCCTCATGCTATCCCTGTAACAGAGGTACCAGTTATCCTGATTAGGCACATGAGAAATTAGAAACTTTGAGGTCAAGTAACAGTCAAAGTCACACAGTAGCCCAGCCTTATGGCAGAAGTCTATAATGTACTAGACTGCAGTGCTGGAAGCCATGTGGCTTGACTATGAGTTCAAGTCCCCAGTTTGGCCTGAAAACATGTCAGGTATGTGTATGGGTGCCCAAGATCCTGATAAGTTGGACTGGAGGAAGGGCTTACGGCATGACAAGACCCTGTTGAGGGAGCTTCTATTTCTCTTTCTTCTCTCTTTGGCACGTGCATACACACACTCTCTATCTTAAAAAAATAATAATAATAAGTCAGATAGCTACTAAGGTGGAGCTTAAACTCCAACCCAGGTAATCAGACTTCAAAGCCTATGGCTTAACTTCAATTAAAACTGTTCAATCAACTTTTAGTTCCTACCAATTTCCAATGTGTCTTCCCTAGCTGAGACAAAGATTTGAATGGAAGTAGTATATTTGAACAGAGATCCCAGGGAATACCAAAAGGTGAGTAGGAAAGTGAGGTAGAGAAGGGAAGGAAGCCTATCTCATTAAGCAAATCGGCACTGTGGGGAACTGGGATTCAGTATTGCTTGGAAAACACTGAGGAACACCATATAAAATGTGCCCCAAAGGCAAGAGAGCTGAAGTATTTACACACTGATTCTCAGATATTATTGACTGGGAGCTGCTCTCAAGGGACATGAATTTCTTGGCACTTCAAGTCTGCCATACTTGTGGATAGAGTGGACTCTGGTGGCCAGAAAGAGCTTTCAGAATAAGAACTCTGGCCTGCAGGTGCGTGTGTGTGCATGCCCAAGATCCCGAGAGGAGAAGAGGAGAAGGGATTGCGGCATGGTCATCCCTCCTGGGGGGTGATTTCTCACTTTCCGTCTCTCTGTCTGGCGAGCGCATGCGGCCTATAGCAAAAACCTCTCAAAAAAAACAAAAACAAAAACAAAAACAAGCAACTCTGGTCTGGAGCAAAGGCCTGTGTGTCTATTTGGAAATATAAAGGCCTAGGGGTATGGGTGGGCCACTTGACATCTAACCAATGCCTATCTTCACTTGCTTCCCTTTTTCAAAATAAATAACCAGATGAGGTCCAAATTATAGACCATAACATCTAACAATTTTAATTGTACAATTTAATGATTTTTTAGCAAGTTTACTGAGTTGTATGACCATCCCACATAATCTATTTTTAGAACATTTTCATCACCCCAAGATGATCTTTCATATCCATTTATAGTTAATCCCTCTTTCTACTCTCAGCCTCAGGCAACCACTAATCTACTTTCTGTCTCAATAGATTTGCCTTTTCTGGACATCTTATATAAATGGAGTCACAATATGTTGTCTTCTGTATAAATGAGAAAGGCCCTCTCCAAATGGCTCAGGTTGCAGAAATGAAGTAAATAAAACATGGGCAAGTGCCTAGCAAGTAACGTCTCTACGTAGGAGGCAGGGACATTCTAGATGTAGCAAACAGTGGCTGCATTATTGTAATACTCCACGCTTGGCCTAGAATCCCATCTACCCCAGGATGCATTTGTTCACACTCACTTTTGAGCAGATATATTTTAATGGTATCTCTTAAATATAAAGGACGAGCAGGCAGTAAGCTGTTGGTTAAGGAATCTGGAAGTCCGTTAACTATTAACCTCACATTGCAACACATGGGAGTGAATCAGAACCCTCAAGAAGTTAAACAGATCAAATAATTTCTGATAGATTTAGGAGCTGAAGAGGGTCAGATTTTAAAACCTACTGTTTTAGAGAGGGATCTTGGTTTCTTAGATGGCTTGCCAATCCCTTTGTAATTTCTTCTTTGTTTCTGTAGACATTAATAAAATGAAAAAAAAAAAAAGAAAAAAAGAAAAGAAAAACCTGATGAAAGGCAAGAAGACCCCAACAGCTGGTCAACTGGCCAACTACAGAATGCATTACTGTAGGCTGCCGCCTCAGGACTTGAAACATCTGCCACTTGTACTCTGTGTCTGTTGGTAAACTGGTTTCAGTTCCCCATACACGGGTTCATAATGGACCCATGACTAATTATCTGTGCAAGCAAGCAAGCACTGGTTAATGCAGGTGGGATGTGGGATGTGAGATGTGGTCCATTTCATCTCACCCAAAGTAGACTGACCTTGCAGTGAAAGCTCAGTTTCTTCAAGCTGCTTTTGCTCCTCAGTTTTATACCATCCCACAGAGCAGAATTTTGACTACTGTTCCTCTTTGGATCCCTGTCCTCTACCACATAGAACCACTCCCCTTTTTGCTTTGAATTGTGAAACAGTTGAGAACTAGGATCAGGGACAAATAGGTTTATGGTGGCTGACACTGGTCTGGAAGAGATGACTCAGATCTATGACCACAATATGCTCCTGAGCCTGGATCCTGAGATCTACTAAAGAGGAGCAGCAGGTGCGCAGCTATCAGGAAACTGTTCTAGGCTCTGGGAGTGGAGAAAAAGACTTTGGGCAACTGATCCTTTCTCTACAGGCTAGCCCCAACCCCTGACCTGGGCACACTGACATCCCTGTGACACCCTTATTCAGGGCAAGCCTGGTATTTCAAACCCAATGAGAGGAGATACTACATCCTGAGATCCAATCTTCTCAATCAGAAGTTATTTGTCCCTTCTTGGAGAGGAGAGAGAGACCAGGTGAAGGGAAAGAAAGAAGCTTCCTTTCTAATAACTCTAGGGGATGGAGGGAGTAGTGATGAAAATTCTTATTCTTTGTATTAAGTCAAATGTTAGAAGTTTTGCTCCAACATCCTGGTCAATACCTCTCCCTCTATTATCTCTCTCTGTTCCCTTTTCTGCAGGCACACACATGCACTCATGTACACACATACACCAAGAGTTGAAGTACTTGGCTTCTAGTCCTGCAAGGGAGCATTTCAGCTCCACTTTTCCATGACTCGCAAATCTTAAAGGAACCTTATTTTATCCAGAAAGAATTCATCAGTTGCAGAGTCTGCTCTTTTTTTTTTCACTTTGAAATTGATATTAATTTTGAAAGCAATATCTGAAATATTTGAATTATCTTTTTGGGGGTCACTCTCACAGGTCTTCATAACAAAACTACCATACTGGATGGCAAAAAAAAAGTCAAATATATAGAGAGATATCTGTTGTCATTAAATTATTGAGAGACAATTTATTTTCATCAATAATTTGTCAAAATTGGGACCAGCAGTTGGTGTAATGGCTATGTCGCTGAACTCCCATGTAGTCGACCGCGGTTCGAGTCCCAGACCCAGTGGCTTAAACCCACGCCGGGCACATGTGCGTGCGTGCCCAAGATCCTGAGAGGAGAATGGAGGAGAAGGGATTGCGGCGTGGCCATCCCCCTGGGGGGTGATTTCTCACTTTCTGTCTTTCTGGCGAGCGCACGTGCCCCATAGCAAAAACCTCTCCAAAAATAAAACAAAACAATAATTTGTCAAAATTAAAATGTTCTCCAAAAAATGATCACAGTTGACATAGAAATAGAAAATTAACAGTTTTGTATTTATAACACACCCTATGCTAGGTGTGTTAATACTGACAGTAACTTTCTCTTAAGGTTTCTGAGTTTGGGCTCATTTTCTGGCCTTTCTCTCAAACTTGCTGGAGGACTGCGAGCAAGTCCTTCTAAGGCAGGCATTCCTGGACTTTACAACCTGCTTGCTGTTCCGTTGTGCAGAGTCTGCTCTTTAGAAATAGCCTCACCAACTCTGTGGGTGCTTCCAGAAACTGTGTTGCTTAGGACTTGAAAACTCATGCCTATAGGACCAGCTGTGGAAGAAGAGAGAGAGGTGGGGACCATGGTGACCTAGAGAGCATGGGTTACCCAGCTCTAGCTCATTGCTGATTTGTGGGATGAGGACTCATCATCACAGTCTCTCAGCATCACAAGAGAAGGAAGATATCAGCATGTATTTTTGTGTGCAAAATCCTTAGGCTTTTAAAAGCTGGCTCAGTATTTTAAAACATTTCTTAGGTCCAATAAACTCTAGCTGCTAACTCCATGGAGCCCTGGGTCAGCTGCTTGTGATTCTCATGTAGAGTGGTCACACAAGTGGTGACCTCTGTCCTCCTCACATCCTGGGCCAGACATGGGAAAAGTAGATACTCACTGTAAAGACGTCAGTTGGAATTAAAAACCTCCAAGTCTTGTCCCTAGTGTCTGTTGTGTTGTCTCAAAATTCACCACTAGAAATGTGTTCCCTTGTATCCTCAAGAATTAGCCATGTCCTGAAACCTCAGGACACTGTAAGTGTCCCTGGGGGGCCAGGGGCTGTCCTTGCTCTCACCTAGTGCCCACCTGAGAAACAGTCACAGAACATTAGCCCATTCCTCACCCTCAACCCACAGACCCTATAAAAGCATTGACAAGTGATAGATTTTATTGCTGTTTTCTTGGGAGGTGGAGGACAAGCTGTTGTTGCTATGTGCATGTCAAAACTTCCTCCTAATCCCCTCGTAATATTTCTCATATTTTCCATTGACCATAACCTTCCAAGAAATAAATAAACTCCCCTGATAGCTTTTCAGCCAGATAGGTCTTGCTGATATACCTTCAGAAAAGCTGGTATGTACCTGCTGATCACAATACTGACAGCCAAGGGTACCTCTGAGACAGGTACTGTCACTAGCACTTTGCAGGTACATACCTATGTCTGCATATATTCCCAATATACAGTTGAGAAAACTGAGACACAGAGAGGTTAAGTAGCTTATATTATATAGCCAGTAAGTAGAAGACTGTGGTTTGGAAGTCAGGCAGGCTGAATGCAGAGTCCATGCTCTTGAGAAACGGTTGGCAAACTTTTTCTATAAAGGGCCAGATAGTATTTGTGGACCATATTGTCTCTGTGACAACTACTTATCTTTGTTCTTATGGCACAAAATCATCCATAGGCAATATGTAAATGAATACCTGTGTTTCAAACAAAAAATGGGCAGTCGAGTTCAGTTCGCCAACTCCTGCTCTTGAGACACAGTGTCATCCAGCAGAACAAACCTCAGACTGCCAAGCGGTGACCACCTACTCTTCCTTCTACCATCTACCCTCCTTCACCACCAATAATAGTCATCGCAGCAGCTGTGGCATGTTGCAGAATGTGGGCTCGAGATGGGCTCACATGGTCATCGCAGGTCACGATACGTATAGAGGTCATCGTTTATCCCACTGCCAACTTGAAGGATTTTTTTTTGAGGGTTTTTTTTGCTATAGGGCACATGTGCTCACTAGAAAGACAGAGAGAGACAGAGATGGAGGAGAAGTTGTTGTGGCTATGTGCATGTCAAAAGGGGAAATCACCCCCCAGAGGGGATGCATGCCGCAATCCCTTCTCCTCCATTTTCCCCTCGGGATCTTGGGCAAGCACGCACATGCGCCTGGCGTGAGTTTAAGCCACCGCATCTGGGAGTCGAACCGTGGTCGACTACATGGGAGTTCAGCGACATAGCCATTACAATAACTGCTGGTACCCTCCTTTATCTTGGTAATAATCTCCTCCCCTTTCCCTCTCCTATCTAGGTAAATAGAAAGGGCAGGCCAGAAAACTGAGTCCTCCATGAGAGCTGAGATCTAGTGATCTCACGTGGTGCACTTGCACATGGCATGGTTTTCATTTTTAAAAAAATTAAGAAATAATTTGTTTGCTTTTTCTATTTTTCTCTTTTTTTCCTTTTTCTCTTTATTTTCTTATCCTTTTTCTTTTACCTCATCACGTTGGTGCTCAGCTTCCACCCACTGAGTGTCTAGACAAGTCTAAGTGAAAAGTTGCCAAAATCCAAATACTATTTGGATCCTCATATTCCTCAACTCCCACTGAATCTGCAACACGAAGGGAGAAAAACACAACACCAAAGAGTTTGCAGGCCACCTCCTCCTGTGCGCCTCTGATCGCTCAGATTGATCTTCTAGAAATTAGGAAGAAACGAATAACCCATCAGATGACTAGAAATCACCCCAGGGGCACAAGAAACATGTGAAACCAGGAAAATACCTCACCCCTAGGGGAAAAAAATAACTCTTCTTCCTCCACAGACAGTTCAATGGAACTCATGGAAATGTCTGATAAGGAATTTAGAGTATTCATAGTGACAAAAGCAACAGAGACGGAAGAGAAGAGAGACAATGAACACCAGGAAAAAAAGCTGATGAGTTCCAGGAGGTGAAGAAGTTCTTGTGAGAGCTGAAAGAGGAAATACGCACCATAGAAGAGTCAAATGGAACTGTTGGAGATGAAGGCTATGATACAGGAAGTCAAAACTTCCTTTGAAACTATTAAAAGCAGACTAGATCATACAGAACATCGAATCTCAGATGTAGAAGACAGAATTACTGGACTAGTAAAATCTACCACCAAGACTGAGAAAAAAGCCCCCCAAAATGAGAATAATCTATGAGAAATACTATATACCATTAAACATCCAAACATCGAGATAATCAATATCCTAGAAGGTGGAGAGACTAATAAGGGCATTGACCATCTTTTCCATGAAATCCTGGAAGAAAACTTCCCAAACCTACACTGGCATTCAAAGATCCAGACCCAAAGAAGACTGAATAAGCTTTAGAGAAGTATTAAAGTTGTTAGCACCTAACCAAGATGTTTTCCTTGGTGCAAGCAGAATAGAAGTTTGAGACTCACTTCCTCTAGGTGTAAGTCACTGCCATTGGTATTCAGGTTACATACATGTGAAACCACCATGCTTTAACAACGGTGCGTGTTTCCCACTTGAAGAAATGTGGTTGGGTGTTGTTAGGGGCTGAATTATATTTCCCAAGAAATTCTATGCTAAAGTCCTAACCCTCCGTACCTCAGAATGGATTATATGTGGATATAGGGCTGCTAAAGAGGTAATAAAGCCATGAGGATGGGTTCTCATCTGAGATGGCTGGTGTTCTTCCTTGTAGGAGAGGAAGTGAGGACCCAGACAGACACAGTGAGGACCCAGGGAGAAGCTGGCCACCTGCCAAGGAGGGAGGCCCCAGAAGCAGCAGGCCAGCTGACACCTTGATCTCGGACTTCTGATCCCTAGCATGGTGAGATAATAAATTGATATTTTATTTGGTTCAAGTCCCTTGCTCTGTGGTACTTTGCTATGGGAGTCCTGGAAGACTAATGCAGGAGTCACCTGGGTCTCATCAGGCTGTCAGTTACCTGGGTTCAAATCCTGCCTCTGCCACTTACTAGTTGTGAGGCTCTGAGCAAGCCCTACCTTTCTAAGCCTAGATTTTCTTCTGTTTCTGAAAATATAGTCTACATTATGGAATTATTAAGAGTATGAATGTAGCCAAGGTGGTTAACGGTTGCTGGCACACAGTAAGGCTCAAAACAACAAAATTATTCTTTTTTTTTTTTAAGGTTTTTGCCATAGGGCACGTGTACTTGGCAGAGAGAGGAGAGAGGAGACAATGAGAGGGAAGGTGAGAAATCACCCCCTATGGGGGACGGCCATGTTGCAATCGCTTCTGCATTTTCCTCCTGGGATTTTGGGCATGAATGCACACGTGCTTGCTGTGATTTTCAAATCGCCAGGTTTGGAACTTGAACCCTTGTTGACCATGTGGGAGTCCAACCGCCTTAACCACCATGGCACCCAGTGGCCCCAACAAAACCATTTTTAAAAAGCCAAACTAGGGAGATCAGCAGGTGGTGTGGTGGTTAAGGCACTGGACTACCACATGGCTGACTGGTTTGAGTCCCAGACCTGGTGGCTGGCTTTCTCACTTTCACTCTCTCTGTTTCTCTCTGATGAGCACATGTGCCTTGTAGCAAATTAGAAAATAATAATAGTAATAAATAAAACAAAATAAATCATTCTTTTTAAAAAAGTTGAACTTGGGGCCAGCAACATGGGGGCTAAGGCGCTGGACTCCCACATGGCCAACTACAGTTTAGTCTCAGACCTGGTAGTTTGAAAATCACACCAGGCACGTGTGTGTGTGTGTGCCCAAAATCCTGAGAAGAGAAGGAATTTCAGTACAGCCATCCCCATCCCCTCTGGGGGTTGGGGGAGCGTGTGTGTGTGGGGATTTCTTACTGTCTCTTTCTCTCTCTGTCCAGCAGTGCCCATACGCTATGGCAAAAACCTCACAAACAAAATGCCAAACTACTATTCTCCCAGTAGTTGACGTACTTTCTGGTCCAAGGTGGATCTAAAGATGTTTGTTATTTTTATCCCCAAGATAATCAAGGGGCAAGGGCTCCACCTTCAACACTAACCAGCTAGGGGGCGTGTAGGAAACAAAACAAGCACTGCTTCTGTTCTTCCCCGAACTTCCCCACGTGTTTTACAACCACCCAGTCACTGTGTCCCCACCTCTTTTCCCCATTTCACTCCTCCCTCATAGGACAGATCTGCTCCTCTGCCCTACCCTACAATCATCTAGCAGCTTTCGGCCCTCCACACCCCTTCATTGCTACAGACTTCACACACGTGTGCTCCCGGTGTGCACAGCAAGGCCCAGGATGTGAACCAGGGACTTCCCACACAGGTCCACCTTCACAGAGTGTCACATTACTGCCGAGCCACCAGCTGGCCTCCAACTTCCCTTTTTAATAGAGACATCACTCCTCGTGGCTCAGAGCCATCCTAACAACCTCGGTTTTTATTACCTCTGTATGGACCCTATCCCCAAAGAAGGTCACATTTTGAGGGACTGGGGGTTAGGGCTTCAACACAAATTTAAGTCCAGGGGCACAACTCAACCCCTGACACCAGCCACATGGGTGTGCAACTTAGGCTTAATGGTTTCCCTTGACAGTCCAGCCCCACCTGCATTCCACATCCGACTCCAACAGGAACACGTTCCCCAACCTCACCCAAACCTTCTCCTGTTACAATTCTAATTCATCTTCCATTCCCCTAAAATAACAATCTTCTTTCCTTTCTTTTCTGAGCCTTGTGTTTTTCGTGCTCCTCATAGCTGAACAACCACTCTCCCTCCCCCAATTAAAAGTCCCCAAAGTAAGGGAATCGAGAAAAGAGTTGGAAGGGGGATTCGAATTATTCTTTCTAGCTCAAAATGTGAGCCAGATGCTCTCAAGGACTGGAGAAGGAAGGTGTGCTCATGCTTGTGGTTCAGAGCCCGAGAGCTTTGGTTTAAAAATAGGAGAACTGAAATAAACACTGAGAGCTACTCGGATGGCACCAAAATAGAGTGGTAATTGATCTAATGCAACTTTTGCCTCGGATAACATCATTATTTGTGAAATTATGTCAGTGTCGCTACTGCCAAGTCAGCAAGCACTTACAGGACGTGACTTCTAATTTAAGAATCGGACTATTTGTGGCTTGTCTTGGAAGACAGCAGGAACTCACGGACACTCAATGGCCAGACTTGAGAGCTTGAAATTCACAGTGTCCCAGAGCTGCCCTGTCCAGGAGCCCCTTCAAGGAATTACTTGCCGCCCACCTCCAGGGGATGTGCTTGCACGTGGCCTACAGCTGCTCTCTCCTTCAGATCTGTCTCCGCTGCAGGGATTTGCTGGCCTCAGGTCCCGCCTTTCCTGAGGCAGCCTCAAACTGTGACTTAGTGAAGCCAGGGTGTCATCTGAGGTCCCACTTAGGTCACATGGATGTGACCCAGTGCTTGCACCTGAACTCTCTGCTGGGGTCGCCTAAGGTTTTGTCAGTGTCACTTCTTCCTGCTTTTAGCCCTGCTTGCACCCCTTCCCTACCTAAGTGTTGATCCCTAATAAACACCAACTTCAGCCCCAGAGCACCAACCTAAGGCAGGTGCTTCTGTAGTTTCCAAAGCTGACAAATGCTTCTCTTCAAACCTGTCGAGCTTCTGGAAGGATGGGGGTGAAATCAGCCCCTTCATGCCTTCAGGGAGCTGGCTGTGGGATCTTTTGTAGAATTTTAAGTGCAAAAATCTTCTAAATTATTTAAGAATATAATACTGGGTTTTCATTTATTTAGCTTCCACGAAATAAGGTGCATGTATGGAGATTATGGTCGGAAAGGACAGCCATTCCTTCATTCACATCATATTTCAGCACCGTTCTCGGCACCGTGAGTGCCATGGTGACCCAGATGGACGGGGACGCACCGAGCTTCGGTTCTGGAGGAAGAGATAGACAACACACAGGTATTTCATTGTTTGTAGAAACAGAGCCTTGCCACGTGGCACCTCCTTCCTCAGTCTCCTAACTGGGGCTACAGGGATATGCCAACGCCTACAGTTCTTTTATTTTTCATTTCTTTATTTCTTCTGTGACAAAGAGGCAGACAGGGAGACAGGCACTCCCACCAGACCCTTCACATCGCGGTCCACCCCGTCTCGGCCAGCCCAGAGCACAGCCACGTGCCTTGTTTCTGGCATGCTGCGGGAGGTCACAGGACACAAACCCAGGACTTTCTCCATGCAGGTCCAGTTGTGTTACCATGACTACCACGGGGCACAACGGTTCTGTTCTTAGACAAGGTCTTGCTATGTTTCCCAGACCAGCCTTGGGTTCATGATCCTTCTGCCTCTGCCTCTCTGAACCCCTGGATTTCAGGTGAATGCCACTGTGCTCCGACTTCAGATCGAACAGGGAATCGAACTTGAGCCTCCCACATGCTCCCAGCCTGCACAGCACAGTCTCGGTGGTATGTGTCACTGCTTCTGAGCTGAACACGTTAATGAGGAAGTACAGGTACTGAAACCTCTGCAGAAAGCAAAGGGGACAATGGTAGCCAGTGACTAGGGGATAGGAAGCTTCCTTTGATCAAACAGTCAGGGAGGGCCTCTGGAGGAGGTGGCAGGAATGCTGAAATTTGGATAAGGAGGATCCAGGCTTCTGCAGATAATGCTTTACCTGCTGGAGCTGAAAGGACCGACAAGTTCTTACTCAAGGGTGAATTTAACCAAGAGCACCATGTAATGGGTGGAGGGGATGCGATTGTTCAGACATGTTTGGAGTCCCCGCAGTGTGGGACCACAAAAACAGAGATGACAGGAGCGATCCAAGAGCATGAAGCATTCAGATCCTAGCTACAGGAAGAGCAGAGCCCAGAAGCTCATGCTGGCACACTTCACAGACCACGCAGCGCAGCAACTGGACAGATGTCAGTCCAAGGTGTGAGACCTCTCTGACTGGATGAGACCGTTTATGTCTGTGTGCACTTAGATGGGAGCAACTAAAGCATTGGTCATTTCCTCTATTTTCCCAGATTTTTCCTCTTTTTCCAGGTAGGAGGCAACAAGCTCTCACATGACCTGGAAATCAGTAGTGGTGTTGGGAGTCCACCGCCAATTCTCAGCCTGTGTGTGGGGATGATCAATCGGCCTCAAGGACTGGTACTTTAAGGTCAGGACAGCGTGTTTGGGTCTTCTGACTTTTCTGATCCATCTCGTAGCTCACGTCTTATTCACTGCTCATGCTCTGTCCTTTGCACCTGCAGTCCCCTCCCAGGGTACCTCCTACTCCACAGTTGCTGCTTAGCTATGATGCCTTCACCATTCGTATTCCTGATGAAAGCATCCCCTCTTCTGTGTAGTCACCCACTCCCGGATACACACAATAGCTGATCACTCTCACCTCTGTGCCTGCACAGTAGCTGGTACCTCCATCCGCCTCCTTTTCTCCATCTGCCAAATGAAGATAACCATAGTACTTACCAGGGCCAGCCAGTGCTTTGGTGGTGAAGGTAGCTGGAAGCCACGTGGCTAGCTGTGGATTTTGAGTCCTGGACCTGATGGCTTGAAAAATGTGCCCAATGTGTGTGCACGTGTGACCAAATCCTGAGAGGAAACTAGAGTGGGATTGTAGTGTGGCCATTACCCTTGCAGTTGCTTTTTCATTCTCATTCTCATTCTCATTCTCATTGTCTCCTCTCCTCTCCTCTCCTCTCCTCTCCTCTCCTCTCCTCTCCTCTTCTCTCTTTCTCTCTCTCTCTCTCTCTCTCTCTCTCTCTCTCTCTCTCTCTCTCTCTCTCTCTCTCTCCAGTAAGTGCAGGTACCCTATAGCAAATTAAAAGAGAGAGAGAGAAAGAGAGACCCTATAATAATACTTACCTTCTCATGTTGGTTTAAGAGTTAAGTGAGATATATCAAGATCTTACACCCATGCCCAGTCAGTTGTAAGTACTTTAAAAATAGAAGCCAATAGAATTCCATACGGCCATCAGACTACATGGAATAATTACTAATGTTAGCATTTATTTAGCAGTTATTATGTGTAAGCACCGTGCTTTATTTTAACAAGGGTTTGCAAGAAGATAATTCTTATAAGGAAGTAGTTACCATCCCTTGCCCATTTACAAATGAGTAAACAAGGGTAGGTGGTGGTGCATCAGTTTCCATCTTTCTGTCTTATATTAGGCTGCGGCCTTGTTAAGAGAAGGACCTACATTTTTTTTATCTCTCGGTCTCTAGTTATTACCATAGTGCCTTTAGGTCAATAAATATTTGGTGAGTGGGTGAAGGAATAAATAAGCTAAGGAAGCAGAAAGTATCTCAGTTTAGGAGGTGGATAAATGAGGACCCAGAGCAGAGGTGTGACTTTCCTAAGGGCAACGGTGCAGCCTTTTCCAGTCCAGAATTTGCAGGGTCCTCCCTTAAACCAGTGCTTCTGCTCTGTGAACGACACTTGAATCACCTGGGAACCTTGTTAAATTCAGATTCTGATTCACTGGACCTAGGGTGGAACCCAAGCCCTTGCATCTGTACTGACCTCCCACGTGGCACACGTGGCTTGTGGTCACACTTTGCGTAGCAAATTGTTAACTTGCTTATGTGAATTGGCTATGCCTGCAAACAACAGAAGCCAGCTCAGACTCACTTAACAAACAACAACAAAAGTTTCACTGGAAGGAAGGATGTGCATGGGAACACACCCAGAATCCAAAGAAAAGCTGCAAAACCGAACTCCATCAGAGCTGGGAATTAAAGAAGTCCCTCACTGGGGACCCCACTGTCAGGAGAAATAAGTTCCAACTATGTCTGCCCCTGGAATCATTCCATTCGAGGCTTACCTTCCTAGGGAGGGTCATCTGATTGATTCAGGTCCAGGGAGGGTGGAACATCTGGACTCATGCTCTCATGCATGAGGAAGGATGAGCATTGTCTTGGAGAAAAATTGAGGCTTTGATATGAAAAAAAGGTGTTCATTAGTCTGCATTTCCCAAAGGCAAGGCTTTCAGCTCTGGAGCAGAGTTTTTTGTTTTTTAAAGATTTTTGCCATAGGGTGCATGTGCTTGCCGGAGAGAGACAGAGAGGGACAGAGAGAGGGAAAGTGAGAAATCATCCCCTAGGGAGGATGGCCACTCCACAATCCCTTGCTTCCATTTTCCTTAGATTTTGGCCATGCAAGCACACGTGTCCAGCATGGTTTTCAAGCCTCCAGGTCCAGGAATCAAACCGTGGTCAGTCATGTGGAAGTCTAGCACCTTAACCACTATGTCACCTGCTGGCCCCTCTGTAGTATATTTCAAAGATGAATGAGAAATGTCTGGACTGCCCTGCTCTTCTGAGAGGTTTGATGTACTGGAGGCCTCCATGGAAACCGATCGTATGGGCCATGAGATGTGGCCCAGAATGGAAACCGATCATCAAAGTGATTCTAAATTCTCACATTAGATTTCTATCCAGAAATGGTGAGCAACGTGACTTGTCTACTCCCTGGGTGGATGTTGTAGGTCACAGGTGGTAGGCATCGATTAGCAGGCATTTAAGCAATCCCTTATCATCTCTCTGGCACTTCCTTGCTTGATTTTTTTTTTTTAACTTTGTCCAATTTTCAGCAACTCAATTTTTAAAGGTCATTATATTAACTGCAAAGATGAATCAAGGGATGAGGTCATTTTTCATCCAGGAAACTCTTTGGTCTTATATACTGTCATTTCCAGGCCCCATAGATGCGGATCTGGGTTTTAAAAAGACAATTCTATCTCAACATAGTATTCTTTGGGGAAAAAGACCGCCTTCCCGTCTAAAAGTCAGTTTTGCCTTCTCATCAAAGGAAGCCTTTGAGCCCACACGTGGCTCACTCCTATCTGGGAGAACAGCTGCATATCCTCACGTCCTACTCCAGTTAAAGAGAGTCGTGGACTTTATTGTAATCACTTTGTTGAAATATTTGGAATTGTATAGCAAGAGGCTGGTTCTGTGTTGCCATAATTTATTACAAAGGCTTGACTAAATCCCCAGACATGGATTTTCTATAAAATCTTTCCTTGTGAAACTTTGTCACACTGCAAAGTGAAGAGAAGACGGGGAAGAAGAGAGAGAAAACGGGGAAGAAAAAACAGCCCGCGAGATGTATCTAAATCTCTGAGGATGCCATTTCCATTCATCGTATTTACTGTAAAGACGGGGATTTTATTTGGATTGAAAAAGAATGAATCAGAACGGTTTTCGAATCTAATGGGAAGCTTGCCTGAAGCATTTCTTTCTGATCTTTCTGCTTCCTCAAGATCATCTGAATATGGAGGGAGGAAGATGCGAAGAACACTTTCTGTCAACCACAGACTGTTCTTTCTGTAGGATGAGCAGCAGAGGATGGAGGGAAATCTTTTTCATGACTTTTTGGGACATGCCTTGGTCTGTGAAGGTTCAGGAATACAATATGGTTATATCAGAAGTATATTTTAGGCATCTAAATTGTATTCTAGGAAGTGGTTTGGGAGGAGAGTGAGAGAAAAAGAAGGGGAAAGAAGGTGGGAGTGAAAAAGGAGCAATCAGGGAAAAGGGGGGAGATATTGCTCAATCAGAGAGATTATTTTAATTGCCATCCCACTCACAACCTGAGAAAATAGGAGATGAAAAATCCACTTCTAAGAAGCATGCTAACAAAGGGAAACAAAGTTACAGATAGGTAAAAGGAATGTCTGGTGTTGTAAAATACAGTGGTTATAGTTAACCACAACTTATTGTGTATTTCAGAGTGAGTAAAAGGAGGATTTTGAATGCTCCCAACACAAAGAAATGAGAAATGGTTGAGAGGATGATACACAAATTTCCCCGATTAACCACTATACATTGTAATAATGTGCTGAAAAGCACATTGCACCCCCACAAGTACATATAGCTATAATACGTTAATTTCTAAAATGAGAACAATTTGAGCCATCAGGTGGTGTGGAAGTCAAGACAGCTGGATCCCACATGGTCGACTACATGGTTCGATTCCCCAACCAGCAGCTTGAGAATTACACCTGGCATATGTGCGTGCATGCCCAAAATCCTGAGAGGAGAATAGAGAAGCGATTGCGATGTGGCCATCTCCCCAGGGGGTGGTTTCTCACTTTCTCTCTCTCTCTCTCTGTTTCTTTCTGGTGAGCACACATGCTCTATGGGGGAAAAAAAAGATTTGATTCTACAGATTCCCTTTTGCCTCTCACCCTGAATGTTTTCCCATGCCGAGTGCCATAAGACTACCTCTTCATCAGATGCTCAACCCCAAACACAGCGATCTCTTCAAATGGACTATGCTGAGTATTCGGAGGGACTCTCCACTTCCTCAGAGCATGGGTGACTTCACAGAACTTACAAGAGAAATTTTGGCTCTACGTGATCATTTCCTTCCTCCCTTCCTCCCTTCCTCCCTTCCTCCCTTCCTCCCTTCCTTCCTTCCTTCCTTTCTTTCTTTCTTTCCTTTTACTAGGTTTTTGCCATGTGCTTGCCAGAAAGATTCGGAAAGAAAGTGAAAAATCACCTCTCGAGATGGCCATGCTGCACTCTCTTCTCATCCATTCTCCTCTTAGGATTTTTGGGCACGCACACTCATACACCCAGCATGTTTCAAGCCACCAGGTCCAGGACTTGAACTGTGGTTGGCCATATGGGAGTCCGGTGTCTTAACCACCATACCACCCACTGGCCCCTACATGACCTTTACTTTATGTGACTTTAGAATCTAATTGCCTCTTGTGGTAGTTCTGTATTGAGATCCTCCTAAGAGTAAATAAGGGATGAGGGTTAGGGATAAGACAACACTTATTAATTGTTCTGTTAATACTTGTCAGTGCCTGGCACTGTGCTGGGCCCAGGGGATAAAGCACAGTGATGCAATCAGAAGTTTCTCACTCATCTGTTATCGCTGAGTTATAAAGCTGGAAGGACCTTCAGAGGACATCACCTATCTAGAGATGTTGAGCAACCTGTTATATACAAGTACTGATTCCGGCAAAGCAAGATGTTTTACCTACCACATTTGAAGTGGAACTAGACCAGTTGCGTTCCTTGATAGGGAAGGGGATATGTTCAAAACGGAGCTTACTTACTTGACTGAATACAAGGTTATCAATAAAATACTTGGCATTGGGCCAGCCGGTAGCACGGTGGTTAAGGTGCTGAACTTTCACATGGCCAACTGCAGTTCAAGACCAGGGCCCAGTGGTTTGAAAATCACACCAGGCACATATGTGTGCATGCCTAAACTCCCAAAAGGAGACTAGAGGAGAAGGGATTACAATATGGCTGTTTCCCCCAACCCCCACCCCCAGGGATGATTTCTCACTTTCCCTCTCACTGTCTCTGTCTCTCTCTGGTGAGCACATGTATCCTATGGTAAAAATCTAAAAAAAAAAAAAACGAAAAACAAATAAACAAACAAAACTTGGCATTGTTTTTTGGCCATTGAAATGCAGGTATTTGAGCATATTTGGTAAGTAGCCCCATGGAGCTGGTTTTCAAATTATTCAGTCTGAAATTAGATCACGGACTGTAACTCGGAGTTGAGGCGAGTCCCATGTGGTCCCCAAGCTGCTGCGGCTCACTGTGGAGGGCGTGAGTGGGAAGCTGTGCTCGATTCCGTTTTAGATTCTCTGCAGCGCGTTGCATGATACCCCTGCTCTGGCTCAGGCCTCTGTTTTATTTTGGTTGCAAGAGATCAGAAGTAAATAAATAATAATAAAAAAGAGATGGGGGTATAAAATCTCACATGAGTCAGAAACCAAGCTGTTAACAAATCAGGCATGGCACAATTCAGATGCTCAAACCATGTCACTTGGACCCCACTTCTCCTTTCCCTCAACTCCGATTTCTCTCTGGTTGCTTCACTCCTAGGCAGGCAGTCTGAGTATATCCACCATCTACCGGACAGAGCTAAGCTTACACCCTCCCAAATTTAAGTCCAATAGCAAAGAGTCGCTTCCCTCTGGGTCGTGCCTGCTCCAGTTTTGGAATTAGAGCTGATGGGCTCTGCCTAGGTTTAAACCAGTCTCAGCGGTGCGACTGGCCAGATGGGTCCCTTGATCAGAGACGGGCCTAGACCCTTGTAAAACATGTGGACAGAGTGTGAGGATTGCTGAGTGAAGGGGAGTGATGGTGCAAGTATAAAAAAAGCTTTTCTACCATCCTTTGTACTTATCTGGCTATTTTTCCACCTACCCATCCATCTATCCATCCATCTGCTAACTTATCTGCTTATCTACCCATCTACCCACCCACATAACCACTCTGATAACTAGCTGGCTAGTGACTGTTTACCCACTTTCATAGAAAGCAATGAAACTTTCAGAGTGTGGCACATGTTAAAAGTTCTAACTATAGGGACCAGCAGTTGGCATAATGGCTATGTCGCTGGACTCCCACGTAGTTGACTGCGGTTCAAGTTCCGGACCCGGCGGCTTAAACTCACACTGGGTGCGTGTGCATGTGTGCCCAAGATCCCAAGAGGAGAATGGAAGAGAAGGGATTGTGGCGTGGCCATCCCCACGGGGGGTGATTTCTCGCTTTTTCTCTCTCTGTTTCTCTCTGTCTTTCTGGTGAGCACATGTGCCCTATAGTGAAAACCTCTCCAAAAAAAAAAAAAGTTCCAACTATATAAATAAATAACTGAGTTTCATCGTAGTCTCATTTTACACACAATATAAAGATGGGTCACAACAGTGCCAAGGCCAGAGCTGGGACCTGCACCCAGTCCCCACAACTATGTTTTTCTCAGGAAGATGTTGCCTCATCTCCTGGGAGGAGGAGGTTCTTGAAGAGGCAGACGTACACGAATTATTGCCTAAATACAATGGCATTGCGCAAGGGTATACTTAAATTTAGTTTTGTTAGCCAGTGTTCATTTTCATCCTGGTATCATATCTACCTTTTCAGAAGGAAAATTTAGCTTTATTTATAATGCCACATCTCAGGAAAAATAATGCAAATACTAATTTTCATGACAAAGCCGGGTACATCCTTACGGTGCTGAGCCTCAATCCATAAGGCAATTACCTGAGTTAACAACAACAAATGGGTATTCGCTCAGAGAAAAAATGGAGGCCTTTATATTAAAAGAAGGAGTGCACTGGGTTTAAGTCTCAGACCCGGCTACTTGAAAAACACACTGGGCACATGTGCTTGCATGCCTAAAATCCGAAAGGAGGGAGATGAGGAGGAGACTGCAGCATGACCACTCTCCAGGGGTGTCCTCTTATTTCCCCTTCCCCCAAGTCTCACTCTGGCAAATGAACGTGGCCTCTGGCAAATTAAAATAAAAACAATAGAAGTAGGCTTGGAAAAGAAAAACTCATGGAGGACTGGATGCCTATATATCCAAACGCTGAGACAGATGATCCACCTGATACTGCTTGGTCTGTGTCTCCCAAGGAGAAGATGAGCCCTGGTGGAGACAGAGCAATGGCGTACATGACGCGAAGGAGCTGGCGAGTCCCTGGCCACTGCAGAAGGTGCGAGGTTCGGCCTTCTAAAGACCCTCTCATGTACTAGCATGGAAGAGTTGCTTAACACAACTCTGTCCCCTCGAAGCGGCACCGTTTGGCCCGTGTAGCTCCCATGTTTGCTAAAACAGGAGGGAAGGAAGGAGGAGGCCTCATAACTCCCTCGGATGAAAGCAGCAGCAATCATATTTGCATTGGCCAGACCAAGTCAGATGGCCCCAAACTAATACCACAGGAGGCAAGCAAAGGCAGGTGAAAGCATGCACGTATGGCGAGCACCGTCTCTGCCTCAGCTTCTGTAAAAACGGAGAAAACTACAATACCTGTTTCAAACGGTTACATTTAGAATGAATTAGCTAACCCATTGTGTTATTTCATGATGGACATTCCAGAAAACAAAACAAAACAAAACAAAACTTTCTTTTATTCTCTTCTTTTCCTCAACTTCGAAGAGCAACATGTTACCAGTTGAAAGGATGTCCCTGGGAGAAGTCATTAATGAAAGGGACTGATTTTGTGTGGATAAATCCCCACACTTTGCCTAAAGTTTCATCATTAGAGCCATGTTCCTGCGACTTTTCATATCTCCAGGATTGTGTGTGAGTGTGTAAGTGAGACTTCCACGTTTTCCCTATATCCTTCCACTGCATTCAGAGTCATTTAGTAGCTTCCGGTTGTGTTGAATTCTTAACAGTCATTCAGTCATTCATATACCCTAACTGAGATAAGTTCTTAGCTCTTAATATTCAAACATTTCTCCCAAGCTTGTCCTTTGTTTATTGTTTATTTTATTATTCTATTTTATTTTATTTTTGCTATAGGGCACATGTGCTTGCCAGAGAGAGAAAGAGAGCAAGAAAGGGAAAATGAGAAATCACTCTGGGGGGATGACCACGCTGTAATTCCTTCTCTCCATTCTCCTCTTGGGATTTTGGGCATGCATGCATACAAGCCTGGTGTGATTTTTCAAGCCACTGGACCCAGGACTCAAACTGCAAAGTTGACTATGTGAGATCAAGCGCCTTAATCACCACACCACCTGGCTGGCCTGTTCCTATTGTTTAAGGTCCCTGTTTAATGCTGAGGAGAGAAATATGGAACATCCAGTTGCACAGGGAGAACCAGCCTCCAGTGAATACACCTCTCGGTCTGTAAGTGATCCTTGGATAGTAAACTTTTATCAAGTCCTCTGTGGACTCACCTGCTCCACTTTTCCATCTCAGAGAGCACATAGTCAGACAGTTTGGAGTAGCCAAGGGACGGGAGATCAGAAGGGTGGGTGTGGAATGTCCAGTGAGAAACTGCCAGTGACAGTTTCAGCCAGGTTGACCCTGAGGGTGAAGGAGGCAGCAGAGAGCCCAAAGGCTGCTCATCCTTGGTCTTGCTGTTTCCCTTCGGTGGAGCAACCTAGGTGCAGGCCGCCCGTCTGAATCTAAAATGAATTCAATTTAGCCTCGTGTAATTGCTTATTTGATTCCCAACGATGACATGCAGTTAGGAGGGAAATTGACATTCTGTCATTTCTGTTCCAATGAACTGAACTCTGACAAGTTCCCTCCTAGGTACTTTGTGGCAGCCGGGCCACCTGCTCCTCTTCTAAAGAGAAATTAGAGAACATGGGGAGCTTGGAAATCTCCGAATCCCAAGCCTGGTGCCTTTTTAAAGAGTCACGGAACGGATGAGTCAGGTAGTCAGTCAGGAGCACGCCTGAACCTCCTTTTCCCTGGCACAACAGACCTCCTCTCAGAAAGCATTCAGCATGGCTTTCTGTTTTAGAAATAGGAATTCTCTTATTTGTCACCCAAAGATCATCTATGTTCAAGGTCAATTAAAAAAATCCAACAATTCAGGAGTCTGGAGATGTCCCCAGAATACCATAAAAGGCACCAAAGGCAGAACGTGTGCTTGCTGTGTCATGCTGCCCAGTGCCTTCTTGGCCCAAGCCTTTACATGGCCACAGCATCCTGAGTACCGCCCACAGGGACCGTGAGACAGGGGAGCCTATTAAAGCTAAGGAGAGGACAATTGGTCAAATGTGAAGGACTCGAGGGTTCAGCAAGAACCTTGCATCTTATTGATCAAAGGACAAAATTCACAGGAGCTTAACCAGAGTGCCCAAATATCAATGTTCATGGAAACCGAGCTTTCCGTGTGTCCTGGATACATGTGACTTAGATGATATTCTATAATATGATGAGAAAATGTGGATATTAAGCCATAGAGCTGTGCTTGTAATTGGGGGGCACTTTAACCCTCTGCCCTCAGAGGGCATCTGACAAAATGAAGACATTTTTGGCTATCGCTGTGGGAGGGAAGCTACTGATACCTAATGGGTAAAGCGCACAGGACAGCTGCCCACACAGTGAAGGTATCCAGTCCAAACTGTAGCTGATGGTGCTGATGCTGAAAGACATACCATCCACCCAGGGGCCAAGGCACACGACTGTGTCTGCCGAGGAGAAGCAGCGTCTACTATGTTAGGAAGCTGCTTTCTGCAGGCCTAGACAAAAGTTCATGCTGTTTGAGAAAGGTGAGATCTTCCCATTCATAATCCCATATCCAATCACAATTCTTCTCTTTTTAAAACTCTATTCTGGGGGCTAGCAAGTGGCATGGTGGTTAAGGCACTGGACTCCTATATGGCTGACCGTAGTTCAAATCCCAGACCCGGTGGCTTGAAAATCATGCCAGGTGTGTGTGCATGTACATGCCCAAAGCTGGGAGAGGAGAAAAGGGATTGCAACATGGCCATCCCCCCAGGGGGTGATTTTTCACTTTCCCTTTTTCTCTCTGTCTCTCTCCAGCGAGTACATATGCCCTAAAGCAAAAACCTAAAAAAAGCAACCAACCAACCAAACCAAACCAAATCAAACCAAACAAAAACACTTACTCTGGCTTCCTATTGTCTTTAGGAAAATGGCCAATATAAATAGCACAGCCCCCTAGACCCTCTAAAATATTTTCCTTAGCTTCTGCAGCAGGAAGTAAGCAACCAGAACTTAGAAAGTGGACACCAATCAGAGCACCCTCCCTTCAACATCAAGTTAGTGGTCAGGAAAGGACACTTAAGGCCCAGCTGCAGTAGTGTAGGCAGTCGAGCACTGCTGTGCAATACTACAGCCCTCCAGGGAGGCCCCAGGTTCAGTCCCCAGACTGACCTGAACACTCTGGGCATGCCTGTGGGATGCACCATGATCCTGGCTTGCAGGAAGGCTATGGGAAGGATCATGGTGTGGAGAGTTCTGGTCAAGTGTATGTCTCTCAAGAGAGAATGAAATAGATAAACTTAAAAAAAAAATCTGTCATGGTTGTAACTGTCAGCAACTGGAGGAGGAGGAAGTGGTGGCAAGTGAATATTATATATTGATCCTCTCAGGGTTATTAAACTGACCTTCAAAAAGCAAAACATGTCTGATTTGTTTTGAGGATACTCAGCTATAACTAAAGCAGAGAGAGGAGAAGCATACAGATATCCCTTCTCCTCCATCCTCCATTTAGAGTCAAAGCATTGTTTTCTACAGAGTAGCCCTTAGAATTCTAGAAAAGAGATGGCGTAGTGGGTACGTCACTGGACTCCCACATGGCCGACTATGGTTCAAGTTCTGGACCCGTGGCTTGAAAATCATGCTAGGTATGTGTGTGTTCCTGCCCAAGATCCCAGGAGGAGAATGGAGGAAAAGGGACTGCAGCATGGTCATCCCCCTTGGGGAGTGATTTCTCACTTTTCCTCTCCCTGTCTCTGTCTCTCTTTCTCAGACAAATGTATGTACCCTATGGCAAAAACCTCTTAAGAAGAATGAAAGAGAGAGAGAAAAAAATAATTCTAGAAAAAATGTGACTGATGAAGAATTTTAGAAAATTATATATGTGTGTGTGTGTGTGTGTATGTGTATATATATGTGTGTATGTGTATATATGTGTGTATATGTATATGTGTATATATGTGTGTGTGTGTGTATGTGTATGTGTGTATATATATATATATTTAATGACAGTGCACGTGCATGCATGAGAGAGAGAGAGAAGAGCACCCTTGTCCCCTTGCCCCAGCTCTCCAGCTCCTCAAAATCTTGGGTGCCCAGAGTGTTTTCAGGCCAACCTGGGGACCCAAACCATGGTTAGCCCCATGGCTTCCAGCACTGCAGTCCAGCACGCTATGAACTGTGCCACCAGGCTTGACCAAATTTTGAAAAATTTGACTGGTGACTTGAATATTGCTAAGAGTTCTTAGGAAGAATATACTCTTTCCATCTTTATTTTGGATTTAGATTTCTCTCTCTTTGGTACAATGCCATATTGAGACTGAACTAAAGGCGGTTTAGTTTTATCAGGGGTCTTCAAAAAGTTACAGAAAATATGTAGTAATTATGCATGTAATAACTATGCATGGGTTTCAATATTTCTTGCACCAAAAGAAACTCATATTTAATTCCATGTTTCCACCAGTGTTTTGAACTGCTCTTTCCTACAAGATCCTCCCTCTACTTGGGTTCTAGCTTCTGCTTATACTGCTCTCTCTCACACACCAACACTCACCTCCTACATCATTTATTCCTGCTTATCTCTCTGGTCTCAGGTCAAACATTATCCCTAGAGAGATTTTCCTGACCACCCAGCAACCTGGCTTAGCTTCCTTTTGCGTCCATCCCTGTGCCACCCCATCACATTTACATGGATAGTGTAGTCAGTAGGTTCCTGTATTTTCCCACTGTTTCAGGGACAGCTCCATGCGGAGATGCCAGAGCTGCACCTCCGTGTGTCGCATTAAGGCATCTGGCCAAGGGGGCTGTGGGTGATGGCCCTCCCTCTGTCGGCCTGGCAAGCTGCAGTTGTCATGCTCCCTGCTGCCTCCCCAATACCTAGCTCGGTCCCCAGCACAGAGAAGGCCTCTGGGAACTGGGGATTGATTGACACTGACTGGCTGGGCCCCAGCACCGTCCATCATTGAGACAGGAATGAAAAGCTGCTTCCCAGGCAGACAGCCTCCCGGCCCCAGGCGGCAGGCAGCACCATCTCATCGGCATGCAGCTCACTCTGGCCGGCCGTCAGCCATGCTGCAATCTCAATAAATCAGAGGGCCAGGGCACCACTTCCTAGGGACCTGCCAGAGTCCACCTGGGAGCCCAGCGAGGCTGAGGCCTGTGGCTGTTTATCTGGGAACTTTCACAGCAATCAGTGAAAAACGTCAATGGATTATGAAGGATGTATTGCTCATCCCGTCTTCTGTAGGTGGAGTGGAAAGTCACACCTGGTCTCTAGGTGTCTATCTATTCGTGCCCCTAGGTAAGTAGCATCACCCAAGTGTCCATTCTGCCATCTGCAAAGTGGGCATGACAATAATAGTCCCTACCATCCAGTGTTAATGTGGGAAGGCAGGTTGTGTTCTAATACAGGGCGTGGCTCATGGTTGATGAACACACACATACACACAAAATAAAGCCTCTTCACACAATGCCCCAAGCTTGAGCCAAAGGAAATATATGGGATTAGATAATGAGGACAGCAATCTTCATGTTGGATTTCCTTTTTTCTAAGTTTAATTTATGTATTAGGTCATCGGGAAAGTTTTGACTCATTTTTGCATAGAAAAACAGGAAAATACGTCATGACTTTCCAGACAACCTAGTATTTCTTGGACAGAGAGTCACCCTAACAGAGTCTTCATGCCATACCATCCCCAGCCATAGTCAGCCCCCGATCATGGGCACATGTGTCCTGATGGGATCAGGAAGGTCTCTAGATATGAACCTGGAACCTCAGGGCATTGTATCATGGCTGTGCCACCATCCAGCCCCCATCTAGGCTGCCTTAACTGACTTGCATCCCCCTACCCAAGCTTCACAGTTATCCTGAGATTGTCTGAGCCTGGACATACCCTCGGAAGAGTCACCATTGCCAATTGAAGAAGGACTGGAAAGCAAAGGATATTTGTGTGCAGTCCTAAGAAGACATGTGTACAGTCTATTGTCATCATTACACGTGTCTCCCAACAACACTAGGGCAAGTCAGAACTTGCAGGCACAATTCTACAAGCGGAGGCCACATAGACAAGGACATGGGTCCTTGTCTGGAGCCGTACCCTGCTTATCTTTTTATAGATTAGTGCACACCATCAGTTCTTATTTGAGGGAAGAAAAGAGAGCTCTTCTGCTAATGAATAAAAACACACAAGTTCGATGGATGTTTATTGCTACTTACTAGAGTAAGATTTTATGTGTATGAGACCACACAGGCTGTCTGTATGCGAGACTATAGCTCTGGAAAGACAGATACAATTATACTGGATGGCAGCTTAAAGTTAGGAAACACCATTAAAAGAAATCTCAACTGGAGAAACTTGCATCTTATATCCAAGCGTTCAGGTTTAACAAGCATCTAAATGTGCTTACCTATCCATTCATCCCTCTCACAAATATTCTCTGGGGCTCTCTGTGCACTTGGAACTTTGCTAGGCCTAGAAGACAGATAGATTAGTAAGATGGAATCATTTCCTAGAAATGACTAAATCCTAGTGGGGAAGAAAAAGATATTTAAAATAAAGGGAAGACACTATAGGATGGTGTATTACAGCAGAGTAAAATATATGGACAATATAATACATTTTATTTTAAAACTTGGCTTGTTGGAAAAGTCACGATGCATTTTTTTTGCATAGAAATGTCATGACTTTTCTGATGACCCAATAGTAGAACTATTAACAAATGCATACAGCAAAATGTAATGTTCAATATGGAAGAGAATGAATATCAGTACGTCCTTGATTTGATTACTATACACCGTATACATGCCTTAAAAAACCCATACTGTAGCCCACAAAGATATACATTGATTATATTGTAAATCAGAAATTCTAATTTTAAAAAATCTCAAAAAATTAAACTAGTAGTGACAATAATAGTTGATAACTATAAGTGGTATTTAGTAAGCAGTTTTGTGCCAAGACTTATTCTAGGCATTAGGAATACAGCAACAATCAGATTATAGAGATTTCTCTTTTCCTAGAACCTGTGCTCTATCTGGGGGAGACACAATAACAATTAAGCAAAATTGTGTCAGCCCCATGGCTCAATGGTTAAGTGCCTTATGTTGGGAACAAGATCACACATGGCTGACCATAGTTCAAATCCTAATACAAGCGACTTGAGAAATCATGCCAGGTGCATGTGTGTGTGTGTGTGTGTGTGCCCAAAATCTTGACAGGAAGGAGAAATTGGGGACAAAAGATTGCTGTGGGAACATACTCCACATGGGGGATTCTTTCTCTTTCTCTCCTTCTCCTCCTCGCTCTCTTTGTTTGTACACATGCCCTCTAACCATAAAATAGAAATTAAAAAAAAAATAAGCAAATCAATGAATAGCGTATACTGGCTACTGCTTTTATTTGTTTGTTTCAACCTGCCAGAAGGCATATGAACTCACGAGTGTGAGACAGAAGGAGAGGTAAAGTGAGAAAGCACCCCTCCACGGGAGGATGGCCATGCTGAAATCTCTTCCCTATTTCTTCTCTCAGGATTTCGCACATTCATGCACACATGCCCAGCATGTTTTTCAAGGTCCAGACCTCAGACCACGATGTTAGCCATGTGGGGTCCAGCTGCCTTAACCACTGCAACACCTGGCCTTCCACTTGCCATTGGATTTCAGGGCCACCTGGATAACTTCCCTATCTCAAGATCTTAACTTAATTACATCTGCAAAAACCCCTTTTGCAAAAGAATGCCACATTCACAGATTTCAGGAATTAGGTCATGGACATACCTTTTGGGACACCACTATTTAACCACTTTTCCACCTCTTGGAGATCCTGTGGCAAACTAACAGCTGTTACTACATTTCTTTCCTGTTTACACCAGCCTGAATTGGATTTTATTGTTCAGAAACCAGAAGGCTGACACTGACACCGCCTGGGCAGCGACTCTCTTCCTTGTCTCCAGAGAGGGTAAGTGTCTGGAATGCAGCCCTGCTTGGGTCCCAAGCCCAAGACTCTGGTTTCAGCAGGTGCAGACAAGTCCCTGCCTCGCCATTGGCTCACCTAGGCTCTTGCCTCCATGTAGAGGAAAGAAACTCTCATGTCAGCAGCTCTGTGGTTGAGACATTTTCTTTTAGGTTAAAACATGTCTTCCAGCTCTAAGTGGTTGGGATGTAGACCCCACCACAGAGAGTAGGGGGTGGCTAGCTAGGCGGTCCGGCTCACCACATCAACTATTTATAGCTCTGTTACACAATAAAATGCAGATCAAAGTCATCCACATAAACCTACAGAACAAACACAGCCCTTGGAATACTCTGGGGAGACCGTAGAGCCCCCTGACCTCTCTGGTTCATTTGTTTGTCTTCTCATCAAGAACCCATGTGTGTGTCAGTTCCTAGGGTAAGTGGAGTCTCTCCAGTAGAAACTTGCCATAGACTTGGAGCCTATTTTATGGTAAAAAAAAAGCCCCTAATAATTAGACAAGCATGAGAATCTATAGAGCATGGTGGTCACATAGTTGGAGACAGGAGCCAGAGAACCCACAACCGGGTACCATCACTCACTCTCCTGTGACCTTGAGGACTTGATTCACCTACTGGGCCTCAGTTTTCTCATCCTTGAAAATGATTCATGTCTACCTTGGTTTTTGTTTGTTTTCTTGTTTTGTGAGGATTAAGTAAGTTCAGGAAAGTTCTTAGTTCATGTGAACATGTGAAGACATCTTACATTTGTGCACATGCCCTCTAACCATAAAATAGAAATTGCCTCTGTTGTCATCCCTCCTGTTAAAATAGCATCATTTTGAATTTCATGATCTGTAGATGTATTGCCTCCTCTCTTCTTGTTGTGTGGCTGTACCCCATAGCACCTGGCATATGCTAGGTACCCCCATGCATTTTTGGTGAATAAAAACTATATGGGTCTTGGGAACCAGCAGTTAGCGTAATGGCTATGTTGCTGGACTCCCACGTAGTCGACCGCGGTTTGCGTCTCGGACCCGGTGGCTTACAACTCACGCCGGGCGCGTGTGCGTGCGTGCCCAAGATCCCGAGAGGAGAATGGAGGAGAAGGGATTGCGGCGTGACCATCCCCCCTGGGGGGTGATTTCTCGTTTTCTGTCTCTATGTCTCTCTCTGTCTGTCTGGCGAGCGCACGCTCCCTATAGCGAAAAACCTCTCAAAAAAAAAAAAAAACAAAAAACTATATGGGTCTTCAAAAAGTTTATGGAACGGGGGTGGGGGTGAGGAGAAGAGGATAGAGGAAGATAGCAAGAGAACAATAGAGAGGTAAGACGTTAGTGAGAAACAGATACGGCTTATTACCTGCTGGTGATGACATGTATAGTATTCTCAACTGGATTGGTCTGAGAAGTATTTCATGATGGGTAAAGTCTTTTTACAAGCAAAATGAGAAATAGTGATTGACTGTTTTAGAAAATAATTAGAATAATAATAATAATGATTGGAAAAACATAGAAAAGATATTGAATGATGAAGTGAGGAGATTAATGTCTCTGTATTGACTGACATGCATGGCATTCCCTTTTGAAAAAGCAATGTAATACACTGTAAAATTATATGTAACCCAATGTAATATAAAGAAGATTATGATGATAAAAAAAGTTTATGGAAAATGAATAGCATAAAAAATGCATGGATTTCAATATTTTTTTGTACCCAAAATAAACTCATACTTTAATTCTCTCTATTTTTTTTAGGGAGACTTTTGCTTAGGACATGTGCACTTGCCAAAGAGACAGAGTCAGAGAAACAGAAAGTGAGAAATCATTCCCTAGGGGAGATGGTCATGTGCAATCCTTTCTCCTCCAGTTTCCTCTCAGGATTTTGGGCACACACGCACATGTGCCCAGGGTGAGTTTTAAACCACTGGGTCTGGGACTTTAACATGGTCAACCATGTGGGAGTATAGCTGCATAACCATTACATCATCTACAGGTCCCATTTTAATTCTATTTTTATAAAATTTTTTATGATGGGTGTGTACTCTGCATTTAGTGGACCATAAGGTAACAAAATTAGATTCATTATCCTAGACATAACACCCTATTTCTCTGGCTCTGTTGTAACTATAATGGCAGTATTTCCAATCTTCATCTACAGTTCACCAATTCTAGCTCCACCACTTTTTCTGGGAGTCCCTGGGGGACTGTCTTGCCTGTTCTTTTTCTTTTTCTTTTTCTTTTTCTTTTTCTTTTTCCTTTTTCTTTTCTTTTCCTTTTTTTTTTTTTTTTTTTTTTTTTTTGGAGAGAAACAGAAAGACAGAAAGTGAGAAGTCACCCCCCCAGGGGGGATGGCCACGCCTCAATACCTTCTTCTCCATTCTACTCTTGGGATCCTGGGCACACATGCACATGTACCCAGCATGAATTTAAGCCACCGGGTCTGGGACTTGAACTGCAGTCGACTACATGGGAGTCCAGCGACATAGCTATTACACTAACTGCTGGTCCCTGTCTTGCCTGTTCCTGAAAGTCAACTTTGCTGGGCCATCCTGTAAAGCCTGCCGTTTTCTTTCTGTTTTGCACTGCTACCCTATGGGTAAGAACACTGCTGGTACCAAAGGTTATGAGATGAAATTGAACCATCCTGGCTCTCCAAAGTCTGTGGAAAACCACTATTGCTGAGTCCCCCAATGACCACTGGTGTACTCAATATTTCTAGAAATTTCCCTGAAATGATCCTTTTGGTTGTGATCCTGTCTTTTCTTGAAATCTGTGCTTTTTAGCATTCATTCATGAGTCCCTAGACCCAGATGGACTGATCTTAATTGGAAGATCTCTGCTAGTTTCTACATCACTTTTTCCTTCTAGTTCTGGACCTGAGGATCCTGGTGGTTAAAACTCAAAGTTTTTTGTAGGGTGGAGGGTAGGGGTCTCAATATAGCTCCATCATATACCATCTCTGTGACTTTGGCTAAGTCATACAGTCATTTTAAGTCTGAGTTTCATCATGTGCAAACTGGGGAAAATAATTAAATGAAATAACATAAAGGGAATATTCTGGCATGTATTAGATACTGAATAAATGCAGTCTTTTTGTTCCCTTAGGTAAATTTTATTTTCCTAGTGGCTACACCATCTCATATGCCCATATTGCCTTTTGGTAGAACTGCCACAACTACCAAATAGTAGGGGACGGTGAAAGAGTTAGATGGTAGTGGGATGGAGGAAAAGCCTTTCTAACATCAGAAGAATAAAACAGTAACTGTCAGAAACATGACACTGCTGTCAAAATCAGCGATAGAACCAGGTATACGGACCGTAAAACTCAGAGCTTGAGAACAAAGGTGGTGTAGTTGTTCAAAGTTCAGGCTTTGGAACTTAGCAGCTGAGTCTCCTTTTATTTTAATAATTTTAAATTTTATTTTATTTATTAATATTTTAATTTGCTAGAGGGCTTGTACACTCACCAGAGACAGATACAGAAAGAGGTAATGTAGAAAGCAAGCCACTAGGTCCAGGACTTGAACTGCAGTTGGCCATGTGGGAGTCCAGCACCTTAACCACCATGCCACCTGCTGATCCCCAGTAGCTGAGTTTTAATTTTGTTCTATCATTCATTAGCAGATATCTTTGGACAAGTTCCTTAATCTTTCTATGTCTCAGTGTTTTCATCTGCAAATGGGGGTGATGGCACCTATTTCATAGGATTGCTATGAGAATAAAATAGCTTCATTTGCGTCAAACACCTGGCCTTTTCTGTCTCTCTTGCCTACAACCCAAATGTAGCCACCCAGATTCTCTTCATGTTCTCTCAGTTGGGTGCTCAAAATGAGCCAGGAAGAAAAATCAAGCACAGTCTCAAATTCCCAGGGGAACTGATCAGCTCACCTCGAGCCTACTAGTCCCAGCACCCATGCCCAGTGTGGGGTTAAAGTCACATATCACAAACATGACGTGGGGTGTTCCCAGGCTGGGGTCAGCAGGGGAACAGATAGCAGATCTCAGGGTGTGAACGGGACACAGGTCCCTAAACAGTGTCCGCCCCTAGACAAAGCAGGAAAAGAGGCTGAAAACACGTGGGGATTGACCATGACATAGGCTTTGGGAGGGTCACTTGCCAAGGAAGCTCATCAGAATCTCAGAGGCATCAAGATTACCAGGGGCTAGTTCAGCTCAGGGGACTGTCTTCAGCTTTTTGGTGTTTCAGACTCAGGAAAGGGCCAGGCAACCCTGCTGGCTCACAGTCTCTGCACTCTCTCTGCACTGCTCCAGAGGGACAACCTTTCTCCCTATGCCAGAGGCTCTGCTACACCCTCTGCCCTGACACTTTGTCCTGTTCCTCCTCTCTCTACACTCCTGCAGAGCTGGTCCATTGTCCTTCAGGTCTTCCTCGGATCTCACTTTCACATCTCACATTTGTAACTTACTCTGGCTTTATCCATACTTACATGCTCTCTTCATGGAATTATCACAATCTGAATGAAATGTTTACAATAAAAATACTAATACCTACGTGATGTTTCCTGTGTGCTGGGTATTTTCATAAGTCTGAGGAAAGACATTAAGGAGAAAAATAGAGACTCAAGACATTTATGGGACAGAGAAATGGGTTATTATCTGTTGATGATAACGTGTATAGTATCCCCAACTGGACTGGTGAGAAATGTATTCATGTTGGAACACTCACTTTACAAGCTAAGTGACATATGTGATTGAATGTATAAAAGGAATTAAAATTAAATTAAATTGAAAGAAGAGCTGTGTGTGTGTGAATTTCTTTCACCCTTCCCCAAATCTATTGGAGCAGGTCAGTGTGAGGTTCAGCAAGATGGCAGCCATTTTGAAATTCAGAAAGGCCTTTAATGAGAACAATCTGACCAAGTGCTGAGTCATAGGGGGTTCTGTTTGAGGAATGGTTAGATGAGAAACCAGGAAGGGGTATTTGAAGTAAAGCAGGAATTAGAATAATTACTAGGGGAAAGCGATTGCCTTTGTAGTGAGGAATGATTTGCACATTCTTGGATCTCCTATCTGTAAATACTGAGTACTTGCCGAGCTTTTGGAGACAGTTTGATGGTGCTTGCTGCCTGTCTCTCTGAAACTGGCTGCAGAAATTAGCTTCCCTCTCCAGCCTCTGCCTCTCATCTTACTGACTGTGAGTAGAAGCAGTCATACTTAGTTTGCCGGTAACGCTATAAAGCAGGCATGCTTAGTAGCCCTCATTTTACAAATGAAAAAAACTGAAATACAGAGAGGCTAGGTAACTTGTCCAAGAGCACTCAGCAAGGAGTCTAGCTCCCCGGGCTGCATCCTAGCTCTGCTGCCTCTTGACCATGTCATTCCATGGCTTATGGGTTTGATTAAATAAATAATAATCTCAAATAATCTCCTTGACTATGGGCTCTATGCAGCACGGAACTGGACCACATGTGTCCATTGTATATTTTCATAATTTATCAGAATGCCTGGCCCTCAGAATATTCATGACATACATAAGTGAATGAACACACGAAGATGACAATTCACACATCAATTCCTTTTAAAAATAACAACCCAGATGCCTGCCTGCATGAGAACACAGAACCCAGCAAGTGATCTCTTCCAAGACTTCAAGGTGTGTAGGGTCCTGTGGGATTAGAGACAGGAAGCTCTCCCAAAATAGCACAAGAGGAGGACTGAGCAAAGAGATGCTTCTCATGAAATAGCTTTTCCTTTCTGTCACGGCTGCAACTGCTGGCATCTTCCTCCTGGGCTCTCCTGTGCCCAGCCTCAGGTTGCCAACTGGAGCTTCACGGAACTGCTTCCACACCATCCAAGGTGGAAGCAGCTGGCACTGATCAAAGGAGAGCTCTCCAAGAAATCGGTGAGCAGAGGCTCGTGAGACGTCCCGTGCTCAGACAGTGGATGCTGATGATGGTTCCCTGCTTACCCAGATCCTTTGTAGCAGAAATAATACAGTGATTGAGGGGAGAGGAAAAGAGCAGGGGACCAGGGAGGGGATTCTAACCCCAAACAAATCCAGAATCCTGTTCATCCTCATTGCCTCCACCCTTACCAACTGGGCCTCAGCCATGATCCTCCTGGACCAACACGGATTCCTGCAATGGCTTCCTACCTGGTCTCCCTGCTTCTAGCCACCTCCAACCCCAGGATCTTCTAAACCCAGCAATTAAACCCCCTGTTAGAGCCTAGAGGCACCCAAATCATGACCCTTCTCTGTACAGAGCCCTCCAGGGCACCCAAAGCACTTGTGGCCAAAGTCAAAGTCCCTCTGATAGCCTTGAGGCCCTATGTCACCTGCCCCCCCTCATTCTTCTGACCTCATTATCTCCTCCTCTCCCCCTCTTTCGCTTCCCACCAGCTCCCTGGTATCTTTAATATTCAATTGCTGCATCAGTGAGGTTCCCCCTCCAGACCTCTGCTCCAACTCTGCCTTTTGCTTGCAATGCTCTTCCTGCAAACATCTGCTTCCCAAATCCCTCACCTCATCCAAACCTTTGTTCTCAATGATGCCTGATCATGCCACTTACTAGGACTTAATACCAAGCCTAGCCTCTCCTGACCTCTCCTTTGTATCTGCTATCCACATCACTGACTGCCCTTTACATATTCCTTTATCATCTATCTATCTAGCTAGCTAGCTCGCTCTCACACTTGGATGGAACTTCACGAGAGCAGGGATCTTTGTATGCCATGAGAACTCATGAATCTTAAGTATCCAGAACAATGCCTAGCACATAATCAGCCCTCCATTAATATTTATTCACTGATCAAATGAAGAATTGCCAATATCCATTCATCTGTCGAAGGCTTGCTGTGCACCCAGCAGTAGACTAGGCACCTGTTCACAGATGATCTCATTTAAACTTTGTGGTGGAAGAGAAGTGAAACCCTTTCCATGCCCTTGGAGGTCCTTCATGATCTTGGTTCTATTTCTTGTCATCCTCCACGACCTCCTGCATCAACCACCCTAGCTCTATAGCCTCTCTTGCTCTCCAAACACTGGAGCATAGTGTGGCTTCAGGGTCTTTATATCTGCTGTTTCCTCCTTCGGAAACATAATCTCCTAGAATATCATGTGATTGTTTGTTCCCTCATTTTATTAGGATCTCTGCTCAAATATCACCTCATCAGAAAGGTGTTTGCTGATTACTCTATTTAAACTCCTACCTCCATCACTCACTCTTTCTCTGCTTTATTATTTTTAAACAGCATTTACTATATTAACATTAAATTATACATTGGTTCTATGGTTTTCTATCCTTTTTTCCCTACTAGAAAAAAGAGCTGAGGATGGTTCACTCATTGCTGAAGCACTGGCATATAGAATGATATCTGATATAGAAGAGACACTCAGAGCATCCTGCTCAGTAAACAGTCCCAAAGGGTAGACTCTATAACCACCCTGCTTTAAATGAGGATCTGGAGGCTGGGAGAAGTTAAGCAGCTCCCCTAGGTTAGATAGCTCATAACATAAGAGAAATTAAGGGCCTAGTGGTGTCCTTAAGCACTAGCTTATAGTCTTTCTGTTAAAGTCCCTAAGAATCCAGTCTAGGATTTGCATATGCAGCTGACTGATAAGTTAATAAATAGTTGTTTAAAGTTTATTCATTGAGTGAGAGAGAGAAGCACGCCCAACACAGTCCTCACACCGATCCAACCCCAGAATCAGTCATTCCAGATCATGGACATCCACATGTATGTCTAACATGTATAAGGAGGTCGTGGGGTGCCAACTGGGAACCTTCTCATGTGAGTTCAATTGTGTTACCACTGTGCCACTGTCTGGATCCTCACAAATACATTCCTTTTTTTTTTTTTTTTTGGAGAGGTTTTCGCTATAGGGCGCATGCGCTCGCCAGACAGACAGAGACAGAGAGACAGAAAGTGAGAAATCACTCCCCAGGGGGGATGGTCACGCCACAATCCCTTCTCCTCCTTTCTCCTCTCGGGATCTTGGGCACGCACGCACATGCGCCCGGCGTGAGTTTTAAGCCACCGGGTCCGGGACGTGAACCGCGGTCGACTACGTGGGAGTCCAGTGACATAGCCATTACGCTAACTGCTGGTTCCCCTCAGAAATACATTCTTGAAAAGCAAAATGTCTTAAACAACCTTATGATCTTTACATTTGAAGTGTGGGATACATCCTGCAGACTGTTAACTCCTGAAGGGCAGGATTGTGTGAACTTCAACAACTGACATTACCTTTCTAAATCTCCATTTGCTCATCTTTTATCATAGCTGATGTGGGGATTAAATGAGCTGATGCATGTAATGTGCTTAAAATCATGTCTGGTGGGCCAGCAGATGGCATAGTGGACTCCCACATGACTGACTGTGTCCCAGTCCCATGGGCTTGAAAATCACACCAGACATATGTGTGTGCATGCCCAAGATCCCAGGAAAAGAATGGAGAAGGGATTGCAGTGTGGCCATCCTCCTGAGGGGTACTTTCTCACTTTCCCTCTTACAGTCTCTATTATGAGGCTGCTCTTACCACAGTGACATTTTTAAAGCCAGTATGTATTCTATGATAAAAGTTTACATTTAATACAGCACTTAAAAAATAGGGTCCAGGTGATTGTGCAGCTGTAAAATGTGATGTGGTGAATGACCTAAGGCAAAAATCTAAAAAAAAAAAAATGAAAGTCACATCAGGAGTAATAAGGTCTTTAAAAGCTTAGCTTTTATTACAGATTGAGTATCTCTTATTCAAAATGCTTGGGACCGGAAGTATTAGGGATTTCAGATATTTTCAATATTTGTGTGTGTGTGTATGTTTGTGTTTGTATATATACTCTTCTATATCAGATATCATTGTATATATACATACACAAACATACATATACATACACAATAAGGTAGTTTGAGGGCTGAGATAAAAAAATAAGCCTTTGTTTTTCTGAGTGAGGTCCCGAGATTTGAGAGTCATTTGTTATTGCAGCATACCCAGGCCTACCCTGACTGATACATTGTCATGAAATTGTGGTAATAGTATCATTTCTGGATTTTACATGTTTTTGAACAAAACGCATGTGCATAATGACAACCCTATACATTAAGCAAAACAATGGAGAGTGAGGGAAAGGAGAATATTCTAGCTTGGATGAAGGCAAGGAGCCAGGAGAACCAAAGATAGATAAGCCAGGGTAACAAGTGAGAATATCAGGTGCTGGCGGTGGTGGTGAGAAGATGAATGATGAGACCAAAGGTGCATAAATTAAGTAAGTTTTTCCACCCAGATTACTAACTTTCATTATGAATTCTCATTTGGTAGATATAATGATGCCATATATATATTTTCCCTGTGGAAAAGGAACCCAATGGAAAAAATATAAAATAAATAAATATATAAAGAAAATCTGGAAATCTTGATTCTATTCTGCTCAATTCCCCACAGGAGATAATCACCGATAGTGTTTGACATACATCCTTTATTTGTGCATTTACATGGATAGATATCTTTTCCATCAAAAACTAAATGGAATCATACTATATACATTGTTCTGCAATTTGCCTTTTTATTTTAACTTGGTGTTTCTCGGAGAGCTTTCTGTGGCACTCCGTAGAGGTCTATCTCATTTTTATAATGGCTTCTTATTATTCTATGATATGGATGAAGAGTAATTTATATAACTTTTCTGCTATTAATGGACATTTATATCCATTTGAATTTTTACCTCCTTCTGTGATTCATGGGCTCCAATAGCTCCACTAGTGTCAAGCTTTACAACGCAGTCGTATAAATGAACACATTTTTCTCTCGCTGAATTTGTAAATGTCTTATCAACAACAGCACGGGGAGGGGGAGGGAGGTGAACGTGTGGGCTGGTTGCAGATGCCACGTGTGCGGACCGAGGGCACTCTTTCTGGAGATGGGCACTGCTCACCTGCACTGATTCGGAAAGGAGGAGGACGCTCCGACAGAAGCAGCCCCTTCCCCATTTCTGATTCTCGTTCTCCGCCCCCTCTCCCAGGCATCATAAGGAGCGATACACAGTTCCCAAGGAGACATCGGGTCAAAACATTTCCTGTCCTTTGACCCAAAAGCCACATCCACTTACTAATGGAATCTGAATTAATTTTACATGTGTGTTTCCCTGGACTGTTTCGTAAGCCCACGCTATTAATTACATGTGGGTTTCTTGCTCTTCCTATTTGAATCCGTTTCTGTCAATCCCTGTTTCTGTGTGTCTGCTTTTCTCTTTCTCCCCAAGATACAAAATTCTATTCTCTGTGGACAATCAATATGTCCTTATTAATTATCATAAGCAATATTGCTGGGAGAGAGGAGCGGAACATAGCAGCTCTGGGGAAATGAGATTTTATTTATTTATTTATTTATTTATTTATTTATTTATCTATCTATCGTAGGTTCCCTTATCCATGGTTTCACTTTCCTTCATTTCAGTTGTCCAGGGTCAAAACAGATGAGTTCAGCTATCTGGAGAGAGAGGGAGAGCCCTCATTCCCATAAATGTTATTACAGTATATTGTTATAATTGTTCTGCTTTCTTATTAGTGACTTTGGTTAATCTCTTACCATAACTAATTCGTAAATTAAACTTTATCATTGGTTATGTCTGTATAGGAAGAAAACCACAGCATGTATGGGGTTCAGTATTATCTGTAGTTTCAGGCATCCCCTGGGGGTCTTGCGACATATTCTGTGTGAATAAGGAGAGACTACCATACTGGAGGTTTACCAGGTGCCTCACCCAAGACCTCATGCTGATACAGAACTCAATCCCCTCTTCCTGCTGTTAAGAGGCTGCCTTTACCACAATGACATGTTTAAAGCCAGTGTGTGTTCTGTAATAAAAGCTTACATTTATTACAGCATTTAAAAACTAGGGGCCAGGTGACCGTGCGGCTGTAAAATGTGATGCTGTGTGAGGCTGGCCTATGGGAGAAGGTTTCGGGTTCATATCCAGAAACCCGCCTGAGTATGCCAGGCATGTGTGCCCATGATCCAGGCTGGCTGAAGCAGGGCTGGTGGGGGGGTCGTGGCATGAAGACTCTGTTGGGGTACCACCTTTCTCTCTCTCATCCATCTTTCTCACAGGATAAATAAACAAACTTAAAAAAAATAACCAATGGCTTTTATAACTGAAGTAAGTTTCTCTAAGTAAGAATGATTCAGCAGCCCCTGCTACTAGGAACAGAGTAAAAGCCAACTATGTTGAAGGGCCCAAGAACAGGTCACAAGGCTTCCTGTCAACTCCAAGCTCCCAGCCCCACACTCATGGTCTTTTATGTCTGAAATGTTCACCAGTCAGGCTTTTTCTTAGGAGCTTTACAGCACCTTGGGCTCCAGGAATGGTCTCCTAGTCTGGCAAAGCAAAGCACTGGCTCCCCTTGGTTGGAGGGATTGGTTTATGGACAGGAAAGCTGGGCCACTGGGAAACCTCCTCAGAAAAGTCATAAAACCAGAGAGAAAGAGGCTCTCTGCTGGGGACTAATCCAATAGGACCCAGATCCAGAGCTGAGGGCAGTTGTCTTTGCTTTCCTATGGAAAGAACCCACTAGAGATAGAACCGACCCTTAAAGACAGAGTTCAAAGATGGAGAGAGGGAGTCCTCCATGCCTTATAGAGACCGGAATCCAACCCTCACATCTCAGACCCCTTTCAGATGCTTCACATATCCTATTTCCTCCTCCTCAGGGCATTTTCACATGTCCTTTATTTCTGGAATGTTCATGCCCCATTGTTAGTTAATAACTCATGTGCTCTGAGTTGTAAGCCCTGAGCTCAAAGATCTTCTGATGAAGTTTTCCTTGTCACCATTCCAGGCAGATCTCCCTCCTGGTTACGCTCAGCTCTGTCTCCGTTTTCTCCCCAGTGCTCTCTCCATCTCATCTGTAAGGACGTGTGTGTGTGTGTGTGCGCGCGCATGCATTTGTGTGTGCGAGTGTGGGCTAATTCTTCCCATTAGACTAAGCTCACCGAGAGAGAAGTCTCTTTCTCTTTTCACCATCATATCTATAGTGCCTCCCACAAGCCTGGCACTTGATAGGTACTTAGTAAATATTTGGTGAACAAAGGATCAAGGGTCTCACTTGGGTTGAGGTCAACTGATCAGAGTACAGACTCTGAATTCAGTCTCCGGGGTTCAAGCCTGACTCGATGTTATCTTGGGAAAGTCACCTACACTTCTGAGTGTGAGCCTTGGTTTCCTCATCTGTGGAATGGGAATAATAGTGACACCTATCCAAGAACCGAGAATGGGGCCTGGCATACAGTCAACATGGTGTGAAGGTGGATGGTGCTGCTGCTTGTCAGGGCCACTGCTGCTGCTGCTACTGCTAACAGGGAGAAGAACCAGCACAGTGTCGCTGAAGGGTTTCTTTTTTTTCTTCCCTCCCTCCCTCCCTCCCTTCCTTCCTCTTTCCCCCCTTCCCTTCTTTCTTTCCTTCCTTCCTTGGCAGTATGTCACTCTTGTCTCCAGGCCAACCTGAAATATCTAGGGAAAAAAATCTCCTGAGGAATGCTGGGTTGGCTTCACCAAGGTTTGGACCCCATTGTGACCCATAGGTCCACGGTCCAGCTATGTTCACCAAAACATTACCTGGTGTCTAGAAGGTCCTGAATACTGCACTTTCTGCAGCTGAATATGCTCAAGAACCTTGTGGGGACCTTTCTAAGGAGCGAGTTCTGATTCGGCAGGTCTGGATGGGGCTCAAGCTTCTGCACTGCTCACAAGCTCCCAGGCGATGCTCGTGAACAGGTCTGGAGACCACACTTTCAGTCGCCGGGCAGATGCACACCGGGAAGCAATTCCTATCACTCAGAAGAAGCTGGCTGGCTCTAGCGCCCTGTGCTCTTTGTGAGAGTGGGTGACCGAGAAAGAAAACAACCTGAAATGGAAATAAATACTGTGCACCACAATCTCATTAATGTCTAAAATTAGATTAACATAATTAAAAATTTAAAAGCTAGATTAAAGCGTGTCAGCCCGAATTCGAGTGCTGAATTATGCCACGGCTCTCTTTGCGTTTTCCTTAACGGGTTGTGCTAATGGGTATTTCAAAGACTACTGGGTTACATGTTGTTCTTTGTGATTTTTAATTATTACCAAACACATCCAATTGGCCCTATTTCGGAGATGGCTCTCCCAGGACAGGGCTGCCATGACTCTGAAAATATTCAAGCATGCTGAGCCTTTGGCCCCTTCCTCCCACAGACAGTAGCTCCTCTGGGGCCAGAAAGGAGGCTGAGTCACTCTGCAGAGGTAGGCATGCATCGAAGATGTGTCATGCCAGTCACGGCCACTGGCATAAGTATTGTTGAGATTGCCATTTTGAAAGAAAAGAAATGGAGGTCCCGACAGGTAAAGTAAGCTACTCAGGGTCACAGAGCTAACGTAGTTCTGTTTGGCTTCGAAACATCCACATTTTTTTATGACTTCTCAGAAGAATAATGAGGTTCCATAGAAGGCGTGTGTATTCACATGTCTGTGTGTGTAAGTATACGTGTGTAAGCGGAAGTGGTGAAATAGCATTGAAAGAAAGGGTGACAGAGTGAACACCCAACTGCAGAATATCTGTGTCTTTGTTTTTGGTCCAGTTGCCATCCAGAACCCATGACCAACTGATATAATTTACTACATATTTGAACAGAACTGGACTGAGTGATCTACCTGTTCCTGCACCAGATTTGCAAAGCACTTAGCAGATCAGGCTCTAACTCTGCTTCTAGAGCCATGGTCTGTTCTCATCCAAGAGCCTGGGATCCTGAGGGTGACTATTATCTTGGCAACATCACTGGTTGTTGCAACTTGAATATTGGAAAGGAGAAGGTCATCCTTTCTCAGGGTAAGTGGACAGAGAGGCAATTTGGGGTGGGGGGTCCTGGGAACTAAACCTGGGTCATTGTGGCCATTGTTTCATGGGAAAGCTTCTGCCAAGCTTCTCTCCTGAGTTTTCTGAGACTTACTTTCCTAAAACGTCTTCCTATAAACCCAACTTCCTTCAGTGAGGTGAACCATTTAAAAGGGTCCTGGGAGTGGGTCCAGCAGTTAGCCTAATAGCTATGTCACTGGACTCCCATGTAGTCGACTGCAGTTCGAGTCCCGGACCCGGTGGCTTAAACTCACTCAGGGTGCGTGTGCATGCGTGTCCAAGATCCCAAGAGAAGAATGGAGGAGAAGGGATTGCGGTGTGGCCATGCCCCCTGGGGGGGTGAGTTTTTGCTTTCTGTCTCTCTGTCTCTGTCTGTCTTTCTGGCAAGTGCACGTGCCCTATAGCAAAAACCTTTCAAAAAAGAATAATAATTTTAAAAAAGAATAAAAAAAATGAGGGTCCTGGGAGTGATCCTCACCTATCCTGGAATTAAACCAGAAGGTCTCTGATGCCAGTAAAGGCTGTTGTGGATGAACTGAAAACTACCTTTTCCACTTACAAGAGAGAAAGTTATGTCTACCAGGTTTATTTGTTTCAGAAATATTTACTGAGGACCTAGTCTAGGCTGGCCAATTTTCTAGATACTGAATACAAATCTTGGATTGTAGAGAATAAGATGTTAAAAATACTGGTAAAATGTAAAATGCTTTAGCTTCTGTTAAAAAACAAACAAACAAAAAAAACCCAACCAGGTTGGTGGTTTTATTTATTAAAACTTTAAACACAGAATTACCATCTACCATAACAATTCCATTCCCCAAAGTCTTAAAAAAATAGACTCAGGGGCCAGCAAGTGGTAAGGTGGTTAAGGCACTCCCACATGGCTGACCATGGTTCAAGTCCCAGACCCAGCAGCTTGCTTTCTCACTTTCTCTCTCTGCCCTCTCTCTTTCTATCTCTGGTGAGCACACATGTCCTATAACAAATTAAAATAAATAAATAAATGAATGAATAATTCATAAAAAAAATCTACTGTAAAAAGAAAAAGATACTAAAATTGTGGTACACGGCTGTCCATAATAGCATTATTTATAATTGCTACAAGGTAGAAACAACGGAAACACCTATCAGCAGATAAGTGGAAAAATAAGATGTACTATATCATCTAATGGAATATTATTTGGCCCTAAAAGGGAATGACTTTCTGGTATATCTTGCAACATGGGAGAATCTGGAAAATATTATGCTAAGTGAAATAAGTCAGATGAAAAAGATTACATATTGCAAGAACATGTATACAAAAATATCCAACATGTGTAAATCTATAGAGACTGAAAGCAGATTGGTGGTGGTTTGGGGATGGGAGACTAGTTGCCAAGGCTGTTGTCAGCATCCAGGGAGGACATGACAGTGGCCAACACTTCATTACAAAAGTAGAAAGTGAAAATGGACAGAGTCGAGATTGTTTGGAGGGTCTCCTGGGTTACCTGAAAACTTCAGGTGGAATCTAGTTGTTGGGGAAAAATTGCACAAAGGTAACTGTGGAATGCCTTTGAAGTATCAGGTCGTGGGGTGATTTCAGTCCTTGGGATGGGGAAATTTTGGGGGGGTACTCTCAGCTCAATTGAGTATGTTTTTGCGTAGTAGTGAAATTTCCATTATCTTGCCAGCTGCCTTGAGAATCCCTCTCAAGGACACAATTATCTCTGTTTAGGAGCACACCTTGATGGGCAGCTGGGAGGAAAAGTGAGACTGAAGTCAAGCCACATCATTGAAAGTCACAGTGGAGGAAAGTCGGGTCCCCAGGATTTCTTCTGAGGGGTTGGAGGAGAGAGGGAAGAAATGAGAGAGGGAGTGAAAGAGGCATCAGTGAAGTGACGCCTGGTGGCTGCCGGAAAGCCACCGTTGTGACCAATGTCCGGTGAGCTTGTTGAACCATCTGGCTTAATGTCCAGTGAAAAGGTGAGGAAACAGAGTCCCAGGGCAGCAAAATGCTTGCACAAAGACAGGAAGCTGTCCGTAGCAAAGCCCCAAATCAAAGGCCCTTGTCACTTTTCTCCTGTTGCTGAGTGTTTTTAGTGGATTTCTTTAAAGAGAAACACAATTACCCAAGCTGTGCTCTCTAAGTTTACAGTCACGACAAAGGAAGAGAGGACATCCATCCACACCCCTCCACGTGTCCATCCACCCAGCCGCGTCTCTTTCATCTCCCATTCTTTTCATTCATCAACAAACATTTGGAGCCCGTTTACTTCATGATCTGGGTTGGAGGTTGCCAGGAGGCAGATCCTTCAGGGCCCTATAGGCCACAACAAGGAATTTGAATTTATTCTATTCCACCTAAGGGTTTTAATCTGGGTTTGGATTAATCTTTCTTTCTTATTTTTAAGAGTTTTTCCTTTTCTTTTCTTTTTTTTGCTATAGGGCATGTGCACTCACTAGAGAGACAGAGAGACAAAAAGTGAGAAATCACCCCCTGGGGGGATGGGCAAACCACAGCCCTTCTCTTCCATTCTCCTCTTAGGATTTTGGGCATGGACACGCATACACCCGGTGTGAATTTCAACCCTCTATGTCCAGGACTCGAACCGCAGTCAGCCACGTGGAAGTCCAGTGCGTAAACTACTACACCACCTGCTGGCCCCTGGCCTAATCTTATTTAAATTCACATGATTACCTAGACATGTGGATGATAAACTAGAGGGGGGGACAAAAGCATGAAGAGAGAGGTGAACTGTCCAACAGCCTCATCACCTGCACTTACCAGGCTTCTGTGCAGCTCAACAGGCACTTCCTGAGCTGCGCTCAAGGGCCGGGCTCAGCACTCTGGTGCAGAGAGGACCATGTAGTGTTTTCTGCCCTCCATGGAGCTGACACTGCAGTGGAGGAGGCAGAATGGGAAACTGATGATGGTGACCAAGAATAGGACAGTGGGAGGCACGGACATGACGGCTAGGGTGAGGCCTTGACAAAGCCTATCAGAGGCAGAGACAAGTTCTCCGAGGAGGGCTTCTTGGAGGAGTTGGCGTTTAAGCTGAGGATGTAAGGATGATCAAGACTTAGGAAGGGCCCTCTTGGCAAAGAAAACAGCCTCATGCCATGTGGGAAGCTGCAAGAGCTTCCTTCAGGAGTTAGGCAGAGTATTACTACATCGGTATGTTTATGTGGTGTGTGTGTGTGTGTGTGTGTGTGTGTGTGTGTGTGTGTGTGTGTATGTTTAAGAATGATCACAGGATGATCAGTATTAGTGGGGTGGCTTCAAGAGGTAAAGGAGACTTGCGATGTTGGCAGAGGCTTTAAATTATAACAAACCATATGTGGATTACACCCTACTGGTACTGGGGAGCTACTGATTATAAAAGGGAGAGGGTATAAATCCTCCCTCCTTTGCTCCTTTCTGAGTGCCAAGATGTCCTCTGAGCACATGTGCGTGAGAAGAAATGTTTCAAGGCCGAGTCCTTAGAAAGCAAATTCAATACGCTGTTTATTGGTATAAGATGAATGTGTGGACAGCATAGGAGGGGACTTCTGAAAGCTCATGGGAAAAATGGAATTAAAGTACGAGTTTGGGTGCAAAAAATTAGAAATTCATGCATACTGTTTTCATAATACATATTTTCCTTGAGCTTTTTGAAGGTCCATCATATTTCTAGGAGCAATTATCTCTCATGTAAAAATGAAATTTATATTTTCTATTATACCACTAATCTGCTCTGAAAATGTAGAAAATACAGACTAGAAAAATGGGCAAAAACGGAGGCCTGCAATTCCATCACCTAATGATAACTTGGGTACTATTTGTTTGGAATTACCTAATCGCCATTTTATATAAGTGGGGCCTCAGTCGGCACACCCTATATTAGCTGCTTTTTCACTTGGCACTATAGCAGTAACGGGTTCTGTGCTCATTTTCCAGGGCTGGCAAAACAAACTGGAGGACTTGAAATGACAGAAGTTTATTATCTTATGGTTTTAGAGGCTTGAGGTCTGAAACCAAGGTGCCAACAGGGCCAGGTCTCCTGCCTCTGCCTCTTTTTTGGTGGGTTGCTGGCAGTCCTTGGTGTTCTCTGGCTTGTGACTGTATATCTCCAATGTCTGCCTTTGTTACAGGACTTTCTCCCATGTGTCTGTCTTCATATGGCCATCGTCTTCTAAACACCCCAGGCGTACTGGCTCAGAACCACCGTACTCAAGTCTGACCTCATCTGACTAATTAGATTTGCAAGAATTGTATCTCCAAATAGTGTTACATTCTAAGGTACTGGGCTAACATTAGGACCTCATTATCATTATCAATATCAGTAGGACCTCATTTTATTTATATATATATATAAAATATCATTAAATATATATATATATATATATATATAAAATGAGGGCTATCTTTTTTATCATTAGAGAGATAGAAATAGAGAGAATAAGAACTTTTTTAAAAAATATTTATTTTTATTTATTCATTCATTTATTTTAATTTGACCGAAAAGAGACACACACACACAAAGAGAGAGAGAAAGTGAGAAAGTAAGCCACCAGGTCCGAGACTCGAACCATGGTTGGCCATGTGGGAAGTACCCAGCGCCTTAACCACCACGCCACCTGCTGGTCCCTAAGAACTTTTTTTTAACGGAGTCTCACTATATTGCAATCCTCCTGCCTCAGTCTCCCGACCATCTGGGACCACAGGCACATGCCACCATGCCTGGCTCTCTCCTTTTAGACAGGACAGGGTCTTGTACTGCATGATGCTTCTGCCTCATCTTCTCTGTTAGCTAAGAGTGTAGGTGCATGCCACCATGACTGGCTTATTCGGGTTGGGCCAGGAATCAAACTCAAGCCTCCCATGTGACCTCGGCTTCCTAGTAAGAGTGTCTACCAGGGCAGTCATCGCAACTGGGCCTCAACACACTTCTTCGGGAGCGTAGAAGACAGAAGAGGGGAACACAATTCAATGTATAACAGTTTTATTTGCCATTATATCTTCTTTTATAATATTAGGATTTTTTAATTGTCAGAGGGCACATGTACTCTACCAAGAGAGAAAGAGAGAGGGAGAGAAGGAGGGAGGGAGGGAGGGAGGGAGGGAGAAAGTACCCCCAATGGGGCATGGTCACACCATATTTCCTTCTCCTCTATTTTTCCATCCTATCAGGATTTTGAGACATATGCACATGTGCCCGGTGTGGTTTTCAAGCTACTAGGGCTGGCCCAGTTTGAACTGCAGTTGGCCATGTGGGGTCCAGCTCCCTCTGCACCATTGTGCTTCACCATTGTGCTGTGAGGCTGGTCCTACAATATTAGTTTTAGTAGCTACAAAATACTCTGTTTTCTGGACATACAAATGCCCCAGGGTCAGCCCTCTCACGCAGAATGTGCAACGAGCTTTGTCCTGGTCCAGCCCTGTGCAGTGACAGGGCTGAGGAGTTTGATACTAAGCTCACCAAAGCCCCCTACTCCCTGCTGGTCCCAACTGATGAAAAAAGACAGCAGACTCAAGTTACTCAAAAATCCTTTAACATACAAGGGCAAGAGCAAAAAGGGAAACCTCACGTAAGCAGAATGGGTGATTGATCAGAATTTCCCCCACGCATTCCAGTCCATCACAAATTGACCATATTTTGGAACATGACCAGCGATAGGCAGATAATTCATCAGTGACTCAGCTGAACACAACTGTTTTATTCAACCTGCTTTATGAGTGTAGGCAAAAAACGTCCACCTCCAGTTTCTTAGGAGGTCACTCATTATCCCAAAGGATGTTGTAACAGCCTATAAAGAAAGTTTGTTTTAAGTCATAGAACCTCCCCTTTATGTGCAGGCGGGTGTTGGAAGCACGCCTTAACTCATGCACAGAGCAATACCACTTCTGTTTAAATTCACTATAGGATGCATGTGCTCATCAAAGAGAGAGAGAAATCAAGAAAGCACTCCCCCTATGGGAGATGGCCATGCCTTCTTGTCCATTCTCGTTTTGGAATTTTAGGCATGCATACACACGTGCCTGGACTGTTTTTCAAGTCACCGGGTCCAGGACTTGAACCACCCAGTCGTCCAAGTGGGGTCCAGTCCCCTGAACAATAACACCACTGACTGGCCTCAGTGCTTTAAGTACTGCCTGCTATGATTATAGAAGGGCTTTCATGCCCTGCACACTCTATTTGACGGTCTGCCTAACCGGGTCAGGAGTGCAGAGCTGTTATTCTGTGAGGCTCCATAGTGTCCTGGCTTGCCCAGACCTGCTCAGCTTAGAGCCACCACCACAAATAGGAACCTCAGCCCTGTGTGTACAATCCTATTTACTATTCCCCCAAACATCAGAGGAAAGTGCTGTGCTCTTCCCCTGACTAGAGAAAAGAAAACTAACCCTTAGGAAACATGTAAGACAGCACAGCTAGTAAGTGCTGGAGCCTAGTCTCGAACCTGGGTTGCCTGGCTCCCAAGGTCATTTTTGTACATGAAACTACTCTGGGCTGGGCTAAGAAAGCCTTTCACTTCCCCTCTGGATCCTGACTCTTTCTTTCCCATGGTCTCATTTGGTTCCATAATGGCAGTGTATCTCCATTTAAAAATAGATGAGATCGAGCCAGCCCTTTAGCTTTGTGGTTAAGAAAGCTGGATAATACATGGACAAATCACAGTTCAAATCCTGGCTCCAGCAGTCTGAAAAGCACTCCAGGTGTGTGCCCTAAACACTGACAGGATGGTGTAATGGAGAAGATGGGGTTGCAGTGTGACCATACCCCATTGAGAGGTGCTTTCTCCTTACCTCTCTCACAAGTGTACATGCTCTCTGGCAGTTAAAAAAAGTAGGTGAGATCATGTCAACCCCTGAGAGCATGGCCTGGCTCCACCATTTACAGGGGGTGGCACCTATGCTGAAAACGAGGATGTTATAGAACGATTTCCATTTCAAGGGGGTAAATACATAGTCACCCGATAGATGAAAATCTTTACAGGGGTCCACAGGCCCCCAAAGTGTTCAAGAATAGTCTTTAAAGAAATATATATATGGGGACCAGCAGATGGCATAATGGCTATGTTGCTGAACTCCCATGTAGTCGACCGTGGTTCGAGTCCCAGACCCAGTGGCTTAAACTCATGCTGGTCACGTGTGCATGTATGCCCAAGATCCCGAGAGGAGAAGGGAGGAGAAGGGATTGTGATGTGGCCATTCCCCCTGGGGGGTGATTTATCGCTTTCTGTCTCTCTGTCTCTCTCTCTCTCTCTCTGGCGAGTGCACACACCCTAAAGCAAAAATCTCTTTAAAAAAAAAAAAGAAATTTATGTATGAATGATTTTGTGAGCAAATGCGTGTTTTCTGGGAGTTAGTCTGTAATAGTCCTCAGCATAACTTGGAAGGTCCTTAGGACCCAGAAATAAACCCAAACCAACACCAACACCACTCCTTGTTTGCTTGACAGGTTTCCAGGAAAACTGTGGACAGAGCTTTAGGGAGGCCTCCAATCTACGCACACAAGTGCTTATGAAACATGGGGCTGGGAAGAGGGTGCTTTGTAGAGAGAGCCTGTGTGCCCTGGTCTCAGGAGGAAATGAGGGGCTGTGACCAGGGGTCTGGGAAGCTTGCCATTTAACCCCACCCCCCAGGGCCCACAGGCTCCCCTTAAGAATATTCCCGGACCCGCCCCTGTGGCAAGCACCCTATTCCAAGCCTTCGGCAGCCAGTCATCGGTCTCCTTGCCTGCATGCCTGGTCCCTTCTGGCCTTTGAGCTCACGGAAGCTGATATGATTTCTATTCTTGTCTCTCCCATTCTTCGAGACTTCGAGGGGTTCTGACTACCCTAGAATACAAAGCTCAGGACAATGGCTGCAAATCCAAGATGATCTCTGCCAGTCTCCTACAACTGACTCTAGCTGCCCTGGCGTCTGGAGCTGGCTCCTTCCTCGAACCCTTGCATTTGCCAAATCTTCCTCCCCTAGATATTTGCAAGGTCACACCACCTTTATCATCTGGGCACCTGAGATGCTGCCTCTCCGAGAAGATTCGCTGACCCCATTCTTTCTGAAGTTCATTTCTTTCTTTCATGAGAGAGTCAGAGTAAGAGACAGAGAAAGAGGGAACGGGACAGAGCCTGTACCAGGCTCCTGACACCATGATCCTCCCCCGACCCAGCCAGCCCTGGATTCCGGACAGATGGGTGCTTGGTGTACTCACTGAAGTCTCCGGAAGCAAACCTGAAACTTTCCCATGCAAGTCCACCTCACAGAGCATCTTATTCTGTTACTGCGACCCCATTCAGTCCTCTGGAACCCATTCAAAGGCAACTTGGTGTTTGCTTTTCTCCATGACCTATCACCACTAAAGCATGATCTTTTTCAGTTACTTTTTTTTTTTTTTTAAAGAGAGAACTTTCGGCTATCGGGCATATGCGTTTGCCAGAGAGACAGACAGAAACAGAGAGAGAAAGTAAGAAATCACCCCCCAGGCGGAATGGCCACATCATAATCTCCTGCAATCTCCTCTCAAGACTTTGAGCACACATGCACATATGCCTGGCATGAGTTTTTTTTTTTTCTTTTTTCTTTTTTTTGGAGAGGTTTTTGCTATAGGGCGTGTGCGCTCACCAGACAGACAGACAGAAACAGAGAGATAGAAAGCGAGAAATCACCCCCCAGGGGGGATGGCCACACCGCAATCCCTTCTCCTTCATTCTCCTCTCGGGATCTTGGGCACACACGCACACACGCCCGGCGTGAGTTTAAGCCGCCGGGTCCGGGACTCGAACCGCGGTCGACTACGTGGGAGTCCAGCGACATAGCCATTACGCTAACTGCTGGTCCCAACCTGGCATGAGTTTTAAGCCTCTGGGTCCAGGATCTGAACTGCAGTCAGTCATGTTGGAGTCTAGCATATGACCTGCTGGCCTCTTTAATTACTTCTTTGTTTTATTTATTTTATTTTATTTTTTGAAGAGAAGTTTTGCTATAGGGCAGGTGTGCTTACTGGAAAGACAGAGACAGAGGGACAGAAAGTGAGAAATTATTCCCCAGGGGGGATGGCCATGCCACACTCCCTTTTTCTCTATTCTCCTCTCAGGATCTTGGGCACGCACACATATGTGCCTGGCTGTGGGAGGTTGCGCACCAGTGAGTCTGCCGAGATTTCTCAAAGACCAAACAATTGCCATGATTGGTTCTCTTCATAAAACCTGACCTTTGAAACTTTGCTCTGATTGGCCACTAGAATCCCTCAGATTTGCATATCTGGCACCTCATGATTGGTCCAAAAGCAACCAATCATAACCCACTGTTTACAACCAATCACGGCCCACCATTTACAACCAATCATAACCCACCTTTTACGATCCTTCATTCAACCAATCACGGCCCACCAGCGTGTATATAACCACGATGCCTGGCCCACAATAGCCAGACGACCAGGAAGACAACGAAGATGACACAGAAGACCAGGAAGACAACAACCCTGGAGAGCCCGAAGAGCTGAAACACCGCACAGTCTCCAGACGACCCTGAAGACCCTGAGGAGTTGTAACACTACATCATCTCCAGACCTACCCTGAAGAGCTGTGACACTGTGTCGTCTCCGTGCTGCTCACAACAGATGACGTGACCCTAAAGAGTTGTAACACTGCGTCGTCTCCGTGCTATACCGTGCTGCCCACAATAAACAGACGACGCTGAAGACACTGTGTCGTCTCCGTGCTGTGACACTGTGCCGCTTGTCCCGGCTCTCACTCCTTCCCTCAGGAAACCTGTTCGACTGTCCCCCCCGGGTCGGGACACGTGGCACCCGAACTGGGTCGGGACACCTGGCATGAATTTAAGCTGTTGGGTCTAGGACTTGAACCACGATTGACTATGTAGAAGTCCAGAGTTGTAACCATTATGCCATCTGCTGGTCCCCCTGCCCCTCACCCTTTATTACTTCTTATCTGGCTCATCCAGTAGGATAGCAACACCACCAGGAAGTGTCTGACATTAGGTCCTCCAGTATTTGCCGAAAGGGAAGGGATAACAGGTGGACAGGTGGGTAGGGCTACCCTAAAAGCTGAAGCACATCTGACCCCACCCCAGCTTCCTTGCAGGAAGCTGGAGTAGACAGTGCTAAAATGTTACAGGAAGACAACTGCCTCCTCTGAAGCATGAGAGGCTCATGTTCACCCCACTTAACAGTGAATTATGTTACCTGCTGGTGAGGGCGACGCCATGAGGCCCATAATTAGTTCCCTGATTATTCACAATTGAAGCGATCATGACTAACGGATGGTGTTCCCACAAAAACCTGTAGGAGAGCCAGGCCATTTGGCAGCGATGGCATTCCCAGGAAGGCAGATCAATTTCCATTTGATTTGTTTAAAAATAACAAATAAACAATGCAGAGCTGCTTGCAAGGTTTCAGTCCCTCCTTTTCTGAAATTTGGGAAAGAAGGCGGCTTGAAATTGCCAGTTAGGACAAGACAAGGCAGATCACTCATGGCTCAATCGGATTCCTCTGTAATCATAGCTAATAACTGTATTTTTCTACTACTAAACAATTCCGTTATTTTCAAACTAACTATAGCAAGCTAGCTAAATGGTACTCCTGGGCTAGCCACGGAGGAGGCTCCTCTGAAATGCAGCAATGAAGGCCATTTTTTCTCACTTCGTTCTAATTTTATCCCCGGCTAACGGGTGACCTGCTGACACTTGTGGGGAGAGAGGCTAGAAGGGTGTCTGGGGAGATTTCTTATGAAATCCAGAACTGTACACTTTTTCCTTGCATACAAAGGGAAGCGACTAGTGTTTCCCATAGGGTTACAAATTTAAAAGATTTCTCTCTCTCAATTCACTCTTAATCTGGGCTCCCCTGACTCACGCTGTGCTCCGAATATCTGAATATGTCCCTTTCTCAGCTAAATCCTTCAGTGACTTTCCACTGCTATTAAGGTCTGTCTGTTTGTGTTTGGGCTTCAACTGAGTCTACACTGGAGCTCGACAGGGACAGCCAACAGTTTAAAACATAAGTTCAGTACTCACAGGGTTATGAAAAAATGAATTCTGAGTCCTCTAGTTCATTAAGTGACCATACCATCCTACCTGGTCAAAATTACTAAGGAAATATTCTCCTTGATTTTATTTTGTTGTTGTTGTTTTTGCTGTTATAGGGCATGCTCTAGAGAGAGAGAGAGAGAGAGAGAGAGAGAGAACACCCCCTAGGGGGGATGGCCATGCTACAATCCCTACTGTTCCACTCTCTTCTTGATATTTTTTGGCACATACAAACACATATGTACCCACTATGGTTTTCAAGTCGCTGGATTCAGGACTCAACCACATAGCCGGCCATGTGGGATCCAGCCACCTTAACCACCATGCCACTGACTAGCCTCTCTGATTTTATGTATCTATGGTGGTACTCAGTTGGACCACTCAGTGGCTTGTATGGCCCTGTTGGTCTGTCCCTAGGGTCTTCTTTGGCCTCAACTTCCTACCCTCACCCACCACCCCCTTCTGCCATGTTCCTGCTCTAATGGATTATGACCTGCATGTAGCAACTTGGGTGAGGTTATAGACTCTAGGAGCTGTGGTGTTCCAGTGCCTATGAGCTGGTGGCCTTGGACAAGTCATTTGACCCCTTTGGGCCTCAGTTGCTGCATGAGGAGATGAGCAGTACCTGATGTGCTTCTGGCTGCATCGGCGATCGCGCAGTGCCCAGGGCAGCGTCTGTGCTGCAGCGGCCGGCCAGTGCATCATTGCTCGGCCATGTTTGTATGTCTCTGTCCATGCCGCTTCCTCGGTCTTCTGGCCCAGTCCCTGACTTTCGTGTTCGACTCAACTTTTGGGTTTCAGCCCAGTCATCACCTCCTCCTGCAAGCCTTCCAGATGCCATCTCTGTGGGTTGGTACCTTTCCCTGGATCCCCCTTCTGCCATCACAAAAGTTCCCTCAGCCTGTTACCATGCCTGTTTGTGTTTCTATCCTACGGACAACTCCTGGGTTTCACAACCTCACTGTGGTTGCACCGAGGGCTGGCAATTTCTGGCTGTGGGCTGCCCTGTTTCTCATGAGATGCTCAGCAGCATCCCTGTCCTCTGCTCACTAGATGACAGTAGCACTCCTCCTCCATCCACAGTTGTGACAATCAAAAGTGTCTCCAGACATAGCCAGTATGTGTAGGGGGGGCAGTGTCTCGGGAGCAGTGTCTTGGGGAGAGGGACAGTTATGAAATCGCCCCTGGTTGAAATTGCTGCACTAGATTTTAAGCTCTGAGAAGATAAGATCTGTGTCTCTCTTTTCTTTTCAATTGTAAGGGCACACGTGTGTGCCAGAGAGAGGAGAAAGCACCCCTACATGGGGTGTGGTCACACTGCAATTACTTCTCTATTTTTCAATCCTATTGGGGTCTGGAGTATGCGCGCGCGCACACACACACACACACACACACACACACATCCAGCATGTCTTTCAAGCATCCAGGGCTGGGATTCAAACCATGGTCAATCACGTGGGATCTGAGACCCTCTCCCCCTACCTGCTGTGCTATGGAGCTAGTCCTCTGTCCTTTTCATCTTAAATCCTGAGCATCTGGCATAGCACTGACTACTTATGTGATTCTTACTAAATGCCTGCTGGCTGGAGGACTTGAGAGGCTGGACTGGCAAGCAAAGCAAGCCCCAGACCACTGTCAGAAGATCTGAATTCTCCTGGAGGTGCCAGTGCCCAAGGTACACAGAGTGTGCCTGAGTTTGATTCTTGGAAAATGACCCAGACGAGCATCCCAGTGGGCTCAGAGAGGGCAGTGTCCGCATTGCCTGGGGATTTGTTAGAGATGCTCATTCTTGGGCTCTACCTAGAACCGGCAAATTGGAATCTGGGTGGAGCCCTCAAACTTGTGTTTAACAAGTTCTCCAGGGGTTGGTTTGTTTGTTTTATTAGGTTTTTGCAAGTTTTAGATTATAGACTCCTGGCTGGGCTTAGAATTTGCCTGGAGTGCTCGTTAATGATAGGACGCCTAACAGGCTAGATTTTCCCCAGCCCAGGAACATGCAAAGCTCTGAGGTTGGGGCTGGCCATTGGTTCTCTTCACCTGACTCAAGTGATTCCAATTCACGCACAGGATTGAGTCACTCTAAAGCACAGGGTTTTCCCTGTAAAACCTTTTGGAAATTGCATTAACTCTTTGAGTCCACTAGGGGGCCATTCACAGCACTACAAGGGATAGGGTTATCATTTCAGGGCATAGGGGCTGAGAAGTCAGGAACCACAAATACATAGGGAGAAAGAAGTACGTGTCTGAAACCTCCCTCCCCAGCTCTGCCTGCAGAAACACTGAGACCAGAGTAGGAAGCATCAGAAGAGACTCGGCGCTTGACTCCTGCTCATTGCAGCAATCCTAGGACAGGGAAAGGGGACAGGAAAGCCCTAACAGTATTCCTTGTCTGACCCAGTAGTTTATAAAGCCACGTTTTAGAGGGACCAGCAGTTAGTGTAATGGCTATGTCGCTGAACTCCCATGTAGTCGACCGCGGTTCAAGTCCTGGACCCAGTGACTTAAACTCATGCTGGGCATGTGTGTGTGCGTGCCCAAGATTCCGAGAGGAGATTTCTTGCTTTCTATCTCTCTGTCTTTCTGGTGAGCTCATGCACCCTATAGCAAAAACCTTTAAAAAAAAAAAAAAAAAAAAAAAGAAAGAAAGCCACGTTTTAAAACCTGCCATGACTCAGAGACTGTGAAATCTGCCGAGTTCTGACGGTGGCTGCAACGGAGTGTACAGAGGAGGGGCTGTGAGGTCAGACACACCTGTGTGCCCTGAGCATGATGATTCCTTCTGCAGATTGTTTGCATTCTTCAAGTTTATTCTTTGCAGAGAGGGAGGGAGACACATGCAGGCACCCTCGACAGGGTTTTTATGCTGCAATCTTCCCGAGCCCTGAGGCCAGTCATGGTCACAGGAACACCCGTGGGTGCAGCCAGCATGTTGAGACACACCTAGGACATGAACGTGGAGACTTACCACATGGTCTCCAGCTTTGTGCAGTGTAATAGCACCCCCTACACCCCCTACTGCCTGCACCACTGCGGTGGGGCCTGGACATCAGATGATAAAGCATGGCTGGCTGGACTGTAGTGAGGGTCAGCACAGGTGAGCAGGTGGGATGCTAGACTTCAGGAACTCAGTGGTGCTCAAATGTGCCACCAGACAAGTGGCATTACCTGGAAACCCATTAGCAATACAAATTCTCCAGTCTATACCAAACACTTTGAATCTTTTGGGAATGGAATAACTTCACTTCTCCAAACCTCAATTTCCTCATTTATACAACCAGAATAATAATGGTCCCTATGTCTCAGAGACCCCGTGTAAGGGTTAAATGATATCTTAGCACAGTTCCTGGCATACCATACAGAAATAACTCAGTAAATGTAGCTATTATTGTAATTTCAACTAAAATGACCTTCAAAGTTCCCTGTCCCGTTGAAGCCTTGGAAAGAAGCTTTCGTTAAAACTCTGCACAAATATTTCTTGTTGAACTTTGCAAAATGCCACAGTTTGGCCCAAAACATTCCCTGTAGATGTGCTGAACGGGCATTACGGTATTCCAGTGTGCCATGAGAATACCTCAGCCAGGGGAACCAGCAGTTAGCATAATGGCTATGTCGCTGGACTCCCACGTAGTCGACTACGGTTTGTGTCCTGCACCCGGTGGCTTAAAACTCATGCCGGCTGCGTGTGCATGCATGCCCAGGATCCTGAGAGGAGAATGGAGGAGAAGGGATTGTGGCATGACCATCCCCCCTGGGGGGTGATTTCTCACTTTCTGTCTCTAATGTCTCTCTCTGTCTGTCTGGCGAGTGCACGCGCCCTATAGCGAAAATCTCTCCAAAAACAAAACAAAACAAAAACAAAACAAAAAAAACACCTCAGTCAGCTTTGTAACATTCCGAGAAAGACCTTTGCTCAGAGCAATAACTCTTCATTGTAGTGTCCCGTTATGGATTGTGATCTATTTAAGTCTGTCCAGCTGTTTGAAAAATCAGCTTTTCCTCCACCAACCAGGAACAAGGAGAGAGGCTTGGGCAGGGAAAAGCAACAGCAAACACACAGCAGGCAGGACCTGAGGAATATTCCACTTGCGGCCAGAGGAAATGTAAAAGATGCTGAGAGAGGGAGAGTCAGCTCTGAGTGGCTTTGCAGAAGCAGCGGAGAAGTTTCTAGATGAATCAATCAAAGCAGAAGAACATCTGATGTTTGGGGGCTTTCAATAGGGAACAGGAAGAGAGCTGAATTTTTAGGTAGAAGGGGGAAGGTGGAATTGAAATTTACTTTCAAGCATAGCCAGTTTCAATAATCAGGGTGAGAATTGGAGAACCACTCAGCTATAGTGTTTACCTTCTGCTAAATTGGACTCTACTTCCATCTCCTCTTCAGCAAGGAATTTTTCTCCTGCTTACATCTCCTAAGTCCCCTCCACTGACCCCAGCATCAAGACCCATCTTTCTCTGAGGGCTCAACTGGCCATTAACTAAAAAGCAATTGCACGAAGTGTGGCTATTTGCAGTTAGCAATCTGGAAAACACAAATGTGTAGAGAGCTAAGAGTTTATCCAAAAGGTGTGAGTGTTGGCGTGTGGCTGATGCTGTGAGGGACTAAGGAGCACATGCCTCACCTGGAAGCATTTCAGTTAAAACACACTTGAAAGCAGATTATGGTGGGGCTGGCAACAAGGGAAGACCCTCTGTGATGCTGACCCACATAGAGAGACTCTGGGTTAGTGTCTGGAGACCTCCCAGAATATGCCAGGCATCATGTGTCCACAACTTGGGGCTGGGTAAGGCTGTGGGTGCATCATGACAAGAGAACCTTGATGGGTGCTGTCTCTCTTTCTCACTCATAGAAGAAATAAACTAAAATAATAAATAGCATTGATAAGGTAAATATGTAACTATGTAATGCACCTATTACCTGGATGGCTTAAATGTGTGATGAGGATACAAATGGCAGCACAGAACCAGAGGTTCCAGTTGCAGTGGCCTCAAAAAGAACTTGGCTGAGCTTCTTCCCTCTTCCTCAAAAGTAGTTGCTTTTTATGAACCATCCGTTGAAGAGGAGGCACCGCACTGCTCTAAGTGGTTCTGACAGGGAGTTATTCAAATGAGAATTAGAAGCTGGCCTAGGAGTGGTGATGAGCTGGGGAAGGCCAGGACAGTTCCCTGAGAGATCGCCTGGCATTTCAAGAAATCCACTGCATGAGAAGTCTGAATCCCAGTCCTGCTATGTGATTTTGAACTCGTTCTTAAAGTCACTGAGCCTCAGTTTCCTCATAATGAAAATGGGGACAATTACACTCCTCTCTTAAGAACGTCATGAATCAAATACATTGTTGGCAATGGGCCCAGCAATGTGCCTGGTATACAATAGACTTTACCCCAATGGTGCTTATTGATACTAACTGCACTATAGTACTACCATTATCCCTACCACCACAGTGTCCCAAATATGATTCAAGGTGAGTCCATCAAATGGCAGATAAGTTATTAAGAATGGAAGAATAGAGATGGCAGGTGGCATGGTGGTTGAGGCACTGGACTCCCACATGACTGACTTTGGTGTGAGTCCCAGACCTGGCAGCTTGCTTTCTCATTTTCTCTTTCTCTCTGGCCAAATTAAAAAAAAAAAATTATAAAATAAATAATTCTTTAAAAAATGGTTAAAAGAATGGAGGAATAACAGATTTCAGATTTTTAAAAGAATATCGTTTTCTTGGGACCAGCAGTTAGCGTAATGGCTATGTCACTGGACTCCCACGTAGTCGACCGCGGTTTGAGTCCCAGACCTGGTGACTTAAACTCACGCCGGGCATGTGTGCGTGTGTGCCCAAGATTCCAAGAGGAGAATGGAGGAGAAAGGATTGAGGCATGGCCATCCCCCCTGGGGGGTGATTTCTCACTTTCTGTCTCTCTGTCTCTCTCTCTCTCTGTCTGGCAAGCGCACACGCCCTATAGCAAAAACCTCTCCAAAAAAAAAAAAAAAGAATATTGTTTTCTTAAGGAACACATGCTAAGATCTTTGGTCTTTGGGATGAAGCCCTCAATGAGACCCACAGCAAAGCTCACTGACACTCACAGTACCAATCACTGGATCCAAAGCACACCCCAATTTAAGCCACCACACACCCCACTGTGACAGGGAGCACACCTCATTGAGACCACTGCACAAACCTGAGACCAACAGAACACCCCACTCAGACCCAAACTTGAGACCCACAACAAACCTCACTGACACCCACAGCACAATTCACTGGACACAAAGCACACCCAACTTTAAGCCACTGCACACCCCACTGCGACAGGCAGCTCACCTCATTTAGACCACTGTACATATCCCTGAAACCGACCGCACAAACTTGAGACCCACAGCACATACCACACAGACTCAAACCTCCTGAGATCCACAGCAAAACTGAATGATACCCACAGAACAATTCACTGGACCCAAAGCACACCTCACTTTAAGCCACTGCACACCCCACTGTGACAGGCAACTCACCTCATTGAGACCAAAGAACATATCCACGAAACCCACTGCACTAACCTGAGACCCACAGCACACCCAACTCAGACACAAACCTCACTGAGACCCACAGCAAATGTCACTCACACCCACAGTACAATTCATTAGACCCAAAGCACACTCCACATTAAGTCACTGGATACCCAATGGGATATGCAGATCAACTTATTGAGACCACCACACAGATCCCTGAAAAACTCCACACAAAACTGAAAGCAACAGCAAACCCTATTCAGACCCAAGCCTAACTGAGACCAAAAAAAACAGCACTGACACACACAGTACAATTTATTAGACCCCAAATACACCCTACTTTTAGTCACCATACACCCCAGTGCGATATGCAGAATACCTTTTTGAGACCACCACACAGATCACTGCATCCCACTGCACAAAACTGAGACACACAGCACACTCCACTCAGACCCATACCTCACTGAGACCCACAGGAAATCTCCATGATGCCCACCGTACCACTCACTGGACCCAAAGCACACCCAAATTTAAATCATCACACACACCACTGGGATATGGATAACACCTTATTCAGACCACTGCACAGATACTGAAATCCACCACACAAAATGGAGAGCCACAGCACATTCCACTCAAACCCAAACCTCACTGAGACCCACGGCAAACATCGCTGACACCCACAGAACAATTCAGTAGACCCAAAGCACACCCCACAGACCACTGCGATATTATTTTGCTGACTCACTGCCTAGTTAAATTTTATGCTATTATCTTGGCATCCAAGGTCACTTTTTTTTTGTTTGCTATAGGCACGTGCACTCACTGGAAAGAGACAGAGAAAGAGATCTAGAGAGAGAGGGAAAGTGAGAAATCATCCCCCTGGGGGATGGCCATGCCACAATCCCTTCTCTTTCATTCTCCTCTCAGGATTTTGGGCAACACGCCTACCCAGTGTGATACTCAAGCCTCTGGGACTGGAACTCAAACCACATAGTTGACTATGTGGGATTCAGCTGCCCCAACCTCCATACAACCTGCTGGCCCCCAAGTTCACCTTTTATCTCCTTCATTCAAGAAGCATTTAATGAACATCTGCTATGTTCCAGGCACTGTTCTAGGTAACAACCATCCAAACCATCTCATCTCCATTTGCACCACTCAAATTTATCTCCAAATCTTATGCTTAATATTATTCTTTACATATTTTTTCCACTAGAGCTCTTTTCTTTGCCTAAAATACCTTCCAATTATCTTTATTCATCTTTTAAATCTCACCCCCAATATTGTAATCAAAAGTATTTATTGGGGTTGATGGGGGTCTGTGAGGCTGACTCACATGGTGAAGGGTTCTGGGCTTACATCTGGAGACCTCACTGAGGATGCCAGGTATGTAATGCCCGTGATCTGGGGCTGGCTGAGGGTAGGGGTGGATCATGGCATCAGGATCTTGTTGGGGGCAGCAGTGATGAACTGCTCCAAAGAAGCTGAATCCCACATGGCAACTGCAGTTTGAATCCCCAGCTAGTCCACCTGGAACACATCAGGCACTTGAGTGAGTGCCCAGGATCCAAAGGGCTGGAAGACTAGAGAAAGGGGATCATGGCATGACCAGATCCTGTGGAGGGTGCACCTTTCTCTCACTCTCTTTCCCATTAAAAAAAAAAAAATTGCCAGAGGACACATGTGCTTTTAGGAGAGAGACAGACAAAAGTGAGAAAGTGCTCACACTTCTCTCCACACCCCCACCTCAACTCCCACCACAGGGCATAGGCACATTGTAATTCCTTCTCCTCTATTTCTCCTTTCAGTATTTTGCGCATGCATGCAGTCATGCCTGGCATGTTTTTCAAGCTACTGGGTCAGGGACTCTGACAGTGCAGCTGGCCATGTGGGATCCAGCTGCCTTAACCACCATGACAAGAGCTGGCCTTCTTTCTCTTCCATTTTCACATGAGCCTGCATCTGCTCCAGCAAGAATAAAGAAAAAAAGTGAAAAAGACCCTGTTGGGGGTGCTTTCTTACCCATGGAATAAATAAACGAATACACTTTTATTTCCAAATATTTATGAAACACCTTTTCAGTGTGTCCCTATCCCTTGCATTAGATTGGAGAGTCTGGGTGCACAGAAATGCGTTACTCTTTACTTTCCTACATGACTGGTACATCATCAGTGCACAGTGGCTGCCAAATTGGGGGAAGGAAAAAGAGCCCAAATAGAGTAAGCACAAACTTAGAGCCTCTTTTGCCTTTAAAGCTTAAAATATCTGGGCCAACAGTATGGATACTTCCCTCAAATAAAAAAAATAAAAAAGTAAATGGGCACCCCAGCATCAGAATGATTATATGTAAATGGTATGTAAATTATTTACTCTGCAAATAATGCACATTACTATATGATAACAATTTGTTGTACACACACGCACACAAACACACGCACACACACACACACACACTAAGACAATGAAAAGCATAAGATAAAAAACTAAACACAGATAGATATTCTAATGTTTTCATCCAGTGCAATTCTTTTGCCTGTCCCTGTTTTAGAGGCTTTTTGGTAGAACCTTTGTAGATGATTCAAGTCAAAAGGCAGGGACCTTTCAGAAACTATTAGGATACTGGTCATTGGGGAGGCCTACAATTGAGTTCTGGTGGATTTATTCTGGGCTTAAGTCCAGAACAGAGAGATTCTGATGGACACTACCACTCTGCCCCTGTCCTTATGGTGTGCCTGAAGGTCTGCAAGACTCCTATCAGTCATGGCCCTGGCTCTTAGTCCTCCAAACTGTCAGCTGAATAGGTCTCCATTTTTATAAATTACCCAGTTGCAGGTATTTTCTATTAGCTACAAAACAGACTAGAGCCAAGGCTGACTCCGGTTCTCATGGAGCAGTTATAAGCATCTTCTGGGAAAAGCAACATATTTTGGCTCAATGTCTGAGAAGTATTTGTCCTGGGGCTTCTATTTTGTTGTTTCCTATGACCTCTGGCATCTCTGTTCTGTGGTCCTTCCTTGAATTCTGCTCCTTGAAGCTAAAAGATTAGCTATTCTTTTTTTCTTCTGTTTTGTGTCATCCATTACCTGGGATTAAGCAGCAGGTTGTAAAACTGGGTTGATTTGGGCACTGACCAAGGTACAAGGTTCTTCTCTGGCATGTCTTTGCTTCAGATGAATCATGACTTGTAATGTCTCAAGGTGGGCAGAGGACTTCTGTGAATGTCTCATGCTTTGTAAAAATCTAGCCTGCCAGGAGATGTATCCAGATACTGTTTCCTTTGTATGTCACAATAATTTACAAAGCCTCCTCATCTCCCTTCCATCCCACTTGCTCCTTGTGAGTGACATGAGATCCCGCTGTCTTCCAACAGCCACCCACCATCTCTGCAGACAGAGCCCTGTTAGAAACTGCTCACTCTGCATCTCTGAGTCCAGAGCCGGAGTGTGGCCTACATACATGGTCTAGGCCTCAGGCCTCTACCCAATGCCAGGTGCCCTCCAACTTGGGGCAGTCAGGGGCTTAGGAGTAAAGCTACCAGATGCCTTGCTAAGGTAACTTGCTCTCTTCTTGGCCTGGACCCTGCAGACCAGTGTGGGTGATCAACTATCACCCAGTGACGTCTCAGTTTTAGCACTAAATGTTTGGTGTCCTTGGAAATCTCTTGGTTCAGAAACAATCAGATACAGAATTTGCAAGGTCCAATGAAAAATGAAAGTGTAGAGTCCTTGCTCGAAAATTAAAAATGTCAGGGCCAGACAGGGGTGCAGCAGTAACACAACTAGAGACACATGAGAAGGTTCCAGGATTGTGTCCTGGAACCTTCAAATGCATGCCAGGTATGTGTTCTTGTGATCCATGCTGGCTAAGGTCAGGGCTGGATCATGGCATGCAGACCCTGTAGAGTTGTTTCTCTCTCTCTCTCTCTCTCTCTCTCTCTCTCTCTCTGTGTGTGTGTGTGTGTGTGTGTGTGTGTGTGCGTGTGTGTGTCTCATGCAAGACAAAAATAACCTTTAAAAAGTTGCAAATTTCAAGACTGGGACAGCAGAGCACTTAACCACATGTAGTGCCCTTCTAATCATAGGGGCCTTTATGACCCAAAAACTAATGTTCATGGAGCCAGCCCTGGTCCCAGGCAATATCGGATGGTTGGTCACTCTACTCCCAATACAGAGATCCAGAAGTAGTGATACTTCCATGAGGTTGCTATAATAGTTTCTCATAGCAGCCCTTGTCTATGCTACCACCTTCAGCCCCTCTACCCCATACTGCCAAAACTTTCTGAAACACAAAAGCATGCCACTCCCCAATTTAAAGCCCTTCAACTGCCTCGCCACTGTATATAGTATTCTCAAATGTGAGTAATAATAAGACAAAGATCGCAGGCTCCTAGTATTGACACACACACACACACACACACACACACACACACACACATATATATATATATATATATTTTTTTTTTTTTTTTTTTTTTTTTTGGAGAGGTTTTCGCTATAGGGCACATGCACTCGCCAGACAGACAGAGAGAGACATAGAGACAGAAAGCGAGAAATCACCCCCCAGTGGGGATGGTCATGCCGCAATCCCTCCTCCTCCATTCTCCTCTCGGGATCTTGGGCACGCACGCACACGCGCCCAGCGTGAGGTTTAAGCCACCGGGTCCAGGACGTGAACCGTAGTCGACTACGTGGGAGTCCAGCGACATAGCCATTACGCTAACTGCTGGTTCCCTTGACATATTTTTTGAGAGATTTTTGCTAGAGGGGACATAAGCTCACCAGAGAGACAGAGAGAAATAGAGAGACAGAAAGCAAGGAACCACCCTCCCATGGGGGGAACTGCCACACCACCTTCTCCTCCATTCTCCTCTCGGGACTTTGGGCATGCACACACATGCGCCCAGTGATAGTCTCAAGCTGCCAGCTGCAGGACTTGAACCTCTGTCAACTCCATGGGAGGCCGGTGCTGTAACCACTAAGCCACCTGCTGGCCTCAGTAAATTATTTTTAATATACCATTGCTTAAATATGTATCAACACAAAACAACATAAACTTTGTATACAAATTGTTCTTATACAACAATAAAGTTAAATTTATAAATAAAAACTAAGACTACGGAACCAATAAAATTCAAATGAACAACATTGACTTTATGGGACAAATGAGGTTGTTCTGTCCAAACCAAAGTTCCCCTTGCAGAATGATCATGGCCCTGTGCTGGTTTCAGTGACAGAGGGTTTTTCTCAAGGGCTTTCTTCTTTTCATTGCTCCAGTCCCAGCATGGCTAGGTTCTCCCACCACTTTGCCCTCTCTGACCCTAAATACCATGAATGGACACTATCAGAACCTTTCTTGCTATATAACAGCCCTTTATGAACCAAACCCATTTCTATTATTTTCCTACTCCCCCACGATGATGAAAGCTGTACTAATTGGCACCAAGGCAATCATAAATATCAGGGCAAACATGGGCATTGGGACCCTATTGCAGTGCCAGGTTATAAGTGGGTGACCAAAATCACCTAAAAAATGCCTATATTAATTTTTAGAATTATCATCTAAATAAGATGAATGACAATAACTAGCATTTTAAAAGCAACTACTATGTGCAAGGCATTATTCGAAGTACTTGGATGCCAAATATTTAATCCTCATGGCTCTGTATTACTACCATAAAACAATTGAGAAAACCAAGGCTCCAAGAAGTGACACAGATGGTTTGGGAGTTACTAACTGAGGAGTCTTGTAGTAAAACCTTCAACGCAAATTCACAGAACTCTTTCATCAGGCATGGGGTTGCTTGTGGGATTCTTTTTTTTTTTTTTTTTTTTTTTTTGAGAGGTTTTTTTTTTTGCTATAGGGCACGTGCGCTCGCCAGACAGACAGAGAGAGACAGAGAGACAGAAAGCGAGAAATCACCCCCCAGGGGGGATGGCCACGCCGCAATCCCTTCTCCTCCATTCTCCTCTGGGATCTTGGGCACGCACGCACACGCGCCCAGCATGAATTTAAGCTGCTGGGTCCAGGACTTGAACCGCGGTCGACTACGTGGGAGTCCAGCGACATAGCCATTACGCTAACTGCTGGTCCCGCTTGTGGGATTCTTGAGGTCCACTCTGAGATTACTAGCCTGCAGAGTGAAGTTTGAACTCCCAAGTTTAGCAATAGAGGGCTTTCTTCATCTTGTATGTTGACCTCCCATCCTTCTCTCTTGACTATCTCTTTGCACTTTCATACGGCCAGTCTTACTCCAGACTCCAAGAGGCATCCTGTTCTCTCATATTTTTCTGTTCTCTTTGTTTAGGAGTCTTCCCTCTGCCTGGAATGTTCTTGCCCTTTCCCACATGGAAACCATCTATGTGTTTAAGATGCTCAGCAACACCTCTCTGAGATGCTGTTCCCAAATAAGTCCTCCTCTGGGCTCCCCTAACACCGTGGTCTCACCTTCTCTTCTCAAAGACTCCAGTAACCACACCACAGCCTCTGTCCTGGCAGCCCTATAGAACTGAGCCCACCAGATCCTTCCCCTCTGGAGACGTTACATGAAGAAGCCCAGAGCCCGTGGGATCCTGAAGTCAGAAGTAGGCAGAATACTAACACCACTGTATTGGGCCTGTGCATATTTTACCTTATTTAAAGCTCATGGTCATTTTACAAGGTGGATCTCATTGTCTGCCCATTTTTGACATAGAAGTTGAAACACAGAGGGGATGATGAAGTTGGCATGGTTATGCCGGTAGTGGAAGAACCTGCATGTGAATCCAGAGTCTGTGCTGTGAGCCATGACCCTGTACAGCCTTGTTTGTTTCAGGAGAGCCGGGACTGGGGCTGATGCATGGCAAAACCCAACCATAAGCAAGGTGAGAGTATTCAGGATCAGAAACTGGAGGGGAAGTAGAGAGCAGCTGACTCCCAGCGAGGGAACAGACTGAACATGCAGACAGAAGCAAAGAAGGGGTAAAACTGACTCCAGGAAGAGAGGTAGAGTCCTCTGCCCTCAGTTGCCCCGATTTTCCCCATCAGTGTTCAGCCACCTGATGGACATCTTGTTTGGAGACCAAGAGTCTTCCCTGTACCTTTTTTTTTTTTTTTTTTTTTGGAGAGGTTTTTCGCTATAGGGCGTGTGCGCTCGCCAGACAGACAGAGAGAGACATAGAGACAGAAAGCAAGAAATCACCCCCCAGGGGGGATGGTCACGCCGCAATCCCTTCTCCTCCATTCTCCTCTCGGGATCTTGGGCACGCACGCACACGCGCCCGGTGTGAGTTGCAAGCCACCGGGTCCGAGACGCGAACCGCGGTCGACTACGTGGGAGTCCAGCGACATAGCCATTACGCTAACTGCTGGTTCCCTTCCCTGTACCTTTTTCATCAACTTTTTTTTTTTTCCCAAACCTGTCTCAGATTGAAACTTTTTACCTTGTCACCAATACTAAAAACAAAAACAAACACTGAAAATCTGCCAGCCCTGATGAAACCTAGGGCCGTGGTGATGAATGCTTTTGCTCCATATAAAAGGAAGCTCACCCCTGGACTACCAGGAACATTTTGGTCATAAATATACTAAAATAGTTAAGCATAAGTATGTGATCCTTATAATATACTTATATTTCAAAAAATACTTGCTGTGTATCCCTTCTTCTCCATTCTCCTCTTGGGATTTTGGGCATCCATGCTTACGTGATTGGCATGCTTTCATGCCACCAGTTCTAAGACTCGAATCATGGAGTCAGCCATGTGGGATCCAGCACCTTAACCACCACACCATCTGCTGGCTTTTGTGCACTTTAGCAAGATACAAAATCATATACCTGCATACAAGGGGTCTTCAAAAAGTTTACAGGAAGTGTGTCTTGTAAAAAACTAGGCATGGACTTCAAATTTATTGCACCCAAATAAATTTATACCTCAAATTTCATTTTTTTTCCTGTTAACTTTTTGAAGCTCTCTCATATTAGAATACTTAGGAGGAGACAGAGAAACAAAAGGAAGGGAAGAGAAGGAGGAAGAGATACCGGATCTAAAGAACTGAAACATGAAATGGATTGTGCGAGTGTGTCCTACCAGTTCACTGTGTCTCATCAGTTACACATGGCTTCACTGTCCTTTGAAACCCAGGTGTGTTTGAAATGAAGACAGAACATGGGTAGGATGGAGGAGGGAGACTGGGTCTCATTGTTTTCCTCAAAACAGAGATTTGTATAGTTTTGGTCATTCCCCTGGGTCTTTAGTGCCTAGTGGATTCAATCAAAAGTGGATGGCAAGTTCATTGTCTACAGAAAAAGTCTGCAAAGAGTTGAACCTGAACCTCCAAGCATCTAACGTGAATGGAGATGACAACCAAAAGACTTCTGCCTTTTAGGCAGGTGGCATGGTGGTTAAAGGCGCTGGACTCCCACATGGCTGACCGTGGTTCAAGTCCTGAATCTGGTGGCTTGCTTTCTCACTTTCCCTCTCTCTCTGTCTGTCTGATCAAACTGGAAGTAACAATAATAATAAAGTTAAATAAAAAAAAAAATTTGTAAATACTATTTAAAAAAAAAAAAAAAAAAGAGGCCCTATATCCAGGAGGTCTAGAAATTAGCTAGGGAGCCCCATTAACTGCCACAGCTTGTCAATGTGATTACCACCCAACTGGCCTTAGGCATCTCTTCTAAAACAGGCCAACAATTAGGTCTTTGTTTTTGTCAGTGTAAGTCCAGATGGTGGTTTGAAGGATGTGAGTATCACTCACCTCAATGAGACTCAATGCCTTGGGTGTGATCTCTGTGACCCTGTGTGACCTACCCCTTCCACCACCTTTACAATTTCACCTCCCCTGTTTTCCCCCCTACTTCACACCACAGGCTTCTCAATCCCCTGATCCTGGCAGATAAACTGCCATTGCAGGGTCTCTGAACTTGTTGTTCCCTTTGCTTACAATTCTTCTCCAGATACTCAGCCCCCTCCACATCCTCAGCTCTCACCTTGAATGTCATCTTCCCCAACAGCCCTATCTAAAATTTTAAACTGCCTGTCCCTTGTCTACGTTCTCATCTTTTCATCCTAAGCACTTATCCCCATGTAGCAGACTGGGTAATTTACTGGTTTAACCAGTACTTTGTCCACCTCCTTCAACAAGAATGAACATCAATGCCCAATGAGGGATTTGATCTGTTCCTTTCACTGCTCAATCCCCAGTGCCGAAGACAGACTGGAGTATGGCCAGTCCTTAGAAAACTGTCAGATGATCTAATTATCAAGCAGGAATGAGCATTTAAAAAATAAAAAAAGAAATTATCCTAAGTTTGCACTTAACTCCATGATATAGTCTTGCTTGGTAGAATTAATTGGTCAATTAACGAATTTAGACAGAGTCTTGCTGTGTCTGGATATTCCTTCCTTGGTCTTCTGAATATCTGGGATCATAGGGGCATGTCACCACATCCAGCTCTTTCCACACAGTCTCAGTTGCTGAGGCCAGCTGCAGCTCTTGGTCCTCCTGCCTCAGCCTCCCGAGTCTCTGAGATTCCAGGTTCACACCACTGTGCTTTCAGGTTGAACTGAAAATCGAAACTGGGCCTCCCATGTAGTCCCATCCTACAGAGCACAGTGTGTTAGCAGCTTTCACCACTGCAGCTGGGCCTTGCCTCATAGACTAGTCAAAGAACATTTTTGTTTTCAGAATTCTACACTTTAGCTCAGCTTTTCACCTTTGCTCATCTAAATGGCATGTCAGGAGGCTTCATATTTAGGGGCTCTGCTTACCTTTTTCAGGGGTTTCTTAATACCAAGGGCCCTTGAATCTACTAGGAATGATTGAGTTTTCTTTGGCAGCATTTACTAAATATCACACAAAGGACAATCCTAGCATCTAGGGCAAGCAGTATCTGGCAGGTCATTTAACCCATAATGCACACTGGACACTCACCATATAAATACACCAATACACACACATACACACACACACACACACACACACATACACACAAGCATATGTACACAGACATTCAGAATCAAACACATACAATGCAAGACACAAACATATAAACCACATACAAGGTAGATATTCATAAACACACTGAATCTCATGATTTAAATTCAACATTCTGTCTGGACTTTCTGGAAAAATATTAAAAAACATCCACAGCTTGTTGCTTACAGGAAGAAGCATTACTTCTTAATCCAAACAGAAAGTTGTTTTCCTTTTTCTTTCCCTGGAATGAGCTTTTTTGACTAACTCAAGCTTTTGGCTTAGTTTTGTGTTAAAATAACTGTAGATTAACCTTATGCCAGGATGTTGTGATATGCTCTTTCCTAACCAAATGTTACCTAAGGATTATTACAGGAATTATTTGGGGGAATGATTTTGAGGAAAAGTTTTAGGCTTAATAAGAGAAATTTCTCCTTTGCATTGGGGATGTCTTCAGATATAATAGAAAGTAAGAAGAGACAACAGGTTATCGCAGGTGAGAAAAATCAAGAAAGGGACATCCTACAACTTTTTTGAATAGGGATAAATATTGTAAGGGAAGTTTCTCTTATAGCACCAGGTTGTTATAGCTGATCTGACAAAGGAAGATAAATAAACAAAGTTTCAAGGGAGTCAGGAAGAAGATAGTTTCTTGCCCTCTTACTCTCTGTAGTCGCTTGTGTCTTTCACTCTTCTGGCTATTCATCTACAAAAAGCTTCCTCTACTAGGTATTAGACAACTGATCTTGTAATTTTGTGATAAAATGCATATATACACATGCATGCACACATGTACACACACACACACACACACACACACACACACTCACACACACATATACACAGGACTGAAAATTCTCTGGAAAGGTGTTTTTCTTCTTTTGTCTTTTAATAAAAGGCAATGTGGTACTGCTTCCAAACCTGTTTATAAAAGGCACATCAATCCAGTTGCAAAGTGAGAACTTTTTAAGGAAAGAAGGAATTGTTCTCATTAAGCTCTAAAATAGTGTTCTTTCCCATTGATCAACCAAACCAATTTGCTCTATGTAGAATTGCTGTATTAAGAAAAAAAAAATAGCTGTTGATACCATTCAATGCCAGTTAGATGGATTTTTCCCTCAACAGAAGGTGCAGTTGTAGTTTTTCTCAATCTCATAATTAAAAAAAGGTGATAAGCTATGTGTTCTGAATCAATTCAGTTAGATTTAAAGAAGCATAATGGAATGTCTGTTGTTCCTGAAATAAACAACACAATCTCAAGCTCTTAGTCAGCATGCCTAAGGTGGTAGGAATAGCCAAATACAAATAAGCATTTAGCCAAGCAGGACTCTTCACCTAGGGCTTACTGACCCAGGAAATCTGGGGATAAAATTCAGGGGTCTGTAAATTAGATGGGACATTTATATATAATGATTTCTTAATATATGATTTTCACCTAAAATTAGCATTTCAGTTAATGAAGAATATATACCAATATATGTATCTAGTAATACTGTGAATTTTCACTTACAGCAACCATAGGTAGACTATATCAAATTATGGAATTATTTTATAATCTGATGTCTGTTTTATGCATTTTTTAAATTTATTTTTTATTTAAAATTTTTATATACATTCAATCATATTATTTAGCTTACAAAGTGAACATTTCAATATGTGAACATTATGTTTTATGCATTTAAAAATATCATTTTAAGATGAGGCCCTTGGACTTCCTCAGACTACAAAAGGGTCTCTAGCACAGTAAGGGTTAAAATCTCTGTTCCAGAAGACCTGGATCACAATAAGTGTTAAATTACCTGTTCTAGAAGGCCTGGATCAAGAGTAAAGGTCATTCTTGGGGCCAGCAGGTGGCATGATGGTTAAGGCACTGGATTACCACATGACCGACTGTGGTATGAATTCCCAACCTGGCGATTTGCCTTCTTACTTTCCCTCTCTCTTTCTCTTTCTGGTGAGCACATGTGCCCTATGGTGAATTGAAAAGTAGTAGTAGTAATAATAATAATAATAATAATAAATAAAATTAAAAAAATAATTATTTAAATAAAAGAGTAAAGGTTTTCCTCTGGCATAGCAGGTAGAGGGACCTATTCAGTCCCACCACTGGAAAACCCTTCCCCTTGGGCCTGGAAGGCTTCTCAAACACCCAGCACCATGTGCCTTTGAGAGCCCCAGGGTAAAACTTGTTACTGAATGTATTTAAGGTTCTCTGGAGCAGAGCCAGAGATAAAGGGGAAAGAGAAAATGGAGATCCTGCACTCACCATTTCTCCACACATTTGGAAAATGGGATCCCACTCTATACCAGTATTTTATAAAGCATTTTCTCTCCTTTAATATTCAGAGAGTGAGCCTTGTAGGAGGGCTTTCTCTGTAACAAGCACTGTCCCAAGCACTTGGTCTCTTACAACCACCCTTCCAGGGAGGTATTGTTCTGCGCTAAATGTTGGCTAATGAGTGATACCTATTCCTGAATTCTCACCGTGAGTCGGGCACTGTTCTCAGAGCTTTGTACATGCCTCATTTACTCCTCCCCAAAGCTCAGAGAATGGTGTCATTATTATGCCCTTTTAAAGACAAGGAAGCGAGATTAGGCACTTTGGTCAAGGTCATACAGGTGAAAAGACTGGAAACTTCTGGATTTCAGGAAGGCAGTTTGACTCCAAAGGGAAACTTTTTAAGTGGCAGGCAATCCTGCCCTCTGCTGTAAACTTTTGTCACAGTGATTCTTTGAGTGTACTTCAAGCATCATTCCCGGAATAGGATTTCACTTTTCCTCTCATTTGGGGTAAATGCTAAAAGGTGAGTCTACCCTCAACATCACAGCATTTGTTGAGAAAAAGAAGAGAAATAAGGCAGTGTACTGGCAGTTTCTCTTCCTACTGGGCTATAATCTGGCCTGATTTTATGCAGTGGCTCAAAGAGCTGACAAAATTCTAGCTACCTCTGGCTCAGGGCACCCACGCAGGCAAGCCACTCGCCACGCCACCTAGTGATGGAATGAGCCGCAGGAGGGAGACAGTGCAGGAGGAGTCAGGCTGGATTAGGAAAAAGTTCTCTCTGAGCTGATAAAGCAGATTAAGGAAAGGATTCCAGCCTAGGGGACTTCATCCAGCATCTGGATGAGATGCTGAAGGAAGCCTTCAGTCGTCCTTGTGGGCACATCTGGATGGCTGATGGGATGTTTTCATGGTACATCTGGTTGGATAATTATAACCAGAGCCACCACTATGGACTCATGCTAACTGAGCAGATTTTTCCAATACAACTTAACTGCCTGGGGGTGGGGGGATACATGACACAAACAAACAAACAAAATACATAAAACATATGTGTATTTTTTCAAGTCTTAGTAAACTAAGAGATTTACACTTTTTATTGAGACTTCCAGTTTTATGATAGGCACCGTGCTGTGTTTTACATAACAGTATCTCATCTCATCCCCTCCCCTTAAAAAAAACAGCACTGAGAGCTACAGATTAAATAATTCCTATGATCAGATTGTAGCTCATGGAAGCTTAGATACTATGCGGATTCCTACTGATGGTTGTGACAGAGCTGGGCCTTGAATATAGACCTTTCTGACTCCAAATACAAGAGTAGACTTCTCTGCTGCACTGCCCCAACTGCACACATGTATGTGCATGCACTTCACACACACTCAAGAACATGCATGTTCTTTGACTTCTCTGCTGCACTGCCCCAACTGCACACATGTACGTGCATGCACTTCACACACACTCAAGAACATGCATGTTCTTTGACTTCAAAGACTTCAAATGTAACTGTGCCCTGATAAGCACATTATAAATTGAAAATATCGTAAGTAAAAAACACATTTAATATACCTAATTTATCAAACATCGAAGCTTAGTTTGGCCTATTTTAAATGTGCTCAGAACATGCTTATTAGCCTAGAGTTTGGCAAAATTGTCTGGCAACCCACTACACTGCTGTGTATTGACGGTTTACTCTGGTTTTTGTATGGCTGGCTGGGAGCTGCAGCTCACTGCCACAGCCCAGCATCCTGAGAGAATATCACACTGACAGTTACCTGCCCAAAAATTTGACATGTGGTTTCTGCTGAATATGTATTGCATGTGCACCACTGTAGAGTTGAAACATTGTTAGTTGAGACATTGTAAGTTAGAGACTGCACACATATACATTTAAAGATGAAAAATATTTTGGCCTGTATTAGATACTTTTCTTTGAGAGATTTTTGCTATAGGGTATGCATGCTTGCTGGAGAGACAATGAGAGACTGAGAACAAGAAAGTGAAAAATCACCCCCTGTGGGGATTGCAATAACACAATCTCTTCTCCATTTTTCTCTTGGGATTTTGGGCACACATGCACCCGGTTCAAGTTTCAGGCTGTTGAGTCTGGTATTTGAGCCATGGTTGGCCATGTGGGAGTCCAGTGCTTTAACCACTACACCAACTGCTGGCACCATGTATTAGACACTTCTATCTCTGTTATGAGTTTTACTCATTGGCTACACTAGAGAGGTGTAAGTACGAATTTTTCTCTTTTAAAAAAATATTTTCCACAAGACATGTGTGCTCGCCAGAGAGAGACAGAAGTGGAGAGAGAGAGAGAGAGGGAGAGAGAGAGAGAGAGAGAGAGAGAGAGAGAATATGCCAATGCCTCCCAAGGGGAATGGCCAGCTATAATCCCTTCTCTCTTTCCCCCTCCTTTTAGGGTTTTGGGCACACACATCCAGTGTGCCTCTCAAGCAGCCAGGCCCAGGACTTGAATGATAAGAGTCGGCCATGTGGGATCCAGCTGCCTCAACCACCATGCCATGGGCTGGCCAGAAATTTTTCTATTTCTTATTTTCATCTCTTTCAGTTAATAGTGTGTGAAACAGAATATTTTTAGTTAGGAACCTGGTCTCTTCCTTCTGATAGATTTTATCAGAGGGAAACATGGGAGTTTCTGATGAAAACGATGTGTTTTTAGCACATAAGATCTTGACAGTCCAAATGAAAGGATATTAGTAGCCTAGTGGTATTGCAAAGGTGGCAGTTTGATCTGCAGATGGAAATGACTATTAGTCTTGGATAATAAAAATCTAAGTTTTCTGAATTAAAAAAATAAAGATGAAAAATAGTTATTTAAGCTACCCTCTCTATAGCAAACATATTATCAAAATTAAAATCTAGTGCTATTATTAGCAAAACAAGTTAGTATATGTAGGCAGGAAAGAGAGGGTTACTGTTCATCACCATATGGTTACAATGACCTTTTTGAGAATTTCACCTTATCAAAAATATCGTTTGCAAATATATATATATATATGTGTGTGTGTGTGTGTATGTATGTGTATGTATGTATGTGTGTGTGTGTGTGTGTGCACACACACACACACACACAGTGTGATGTCACTGGGCCCACAGGGGCAGAACCTCACTGAGTATGTCGGCTGAGACTGGAAGTGGATCATGTCATGAAGACCCTTTTGGGAGCACCTCTCTGTCTCTCTCTTAGGGAAGAAAAAAATAAATAAACATTTAAATTAAAATTATTACTTTAAATCAACTAATACTAGCAAATTGCATCTAATAGCATATTGAAAAGATTATGCAGCATGACCCAGTGGGGTTTTCTCAGGAATATAAGAGTAATTTACTAGAAGAAACTCAATCAACATAACTTCACATTAATAGAATGAAGAAAAAAAAATCACATTAATAGAATGAAGAAAAAATAATCATCTCAATTGATACAGAAAAGACATTTGACAAAATCCAATACCTTTTCATGATAAAAAAAATTCCTAAAACAACGAATAGAAAGTAATTTCCTCAATATGATAAAGGTAATTTATTTTTTAAAAATTATGACATTATTCCTAATGGTAAATGACTAAAAGCCCTTTCCCTCTCAAATCAGGAGTAAGACAAGGAGGCCTGCTTTCACCACTGGTATTCAGCATTGTACTGAAATTTCTAACCAGAGCAATTAGACAAGAAAAAAAAATTTACAAAGTAAGAAGGAAAAATATATTTGCTTACAGATGACATGATTCTATACATAGAAAATCCCAAAGAATCTACAAGAAAACTTCTAAAGCTAACAAATAAATTCAGCAAAGTTGCAGGATATAATGTGAACACATGGAACTCAGTTGTGTTTTTAATATACCTCCTATGAACAATCAAAAATGGAAATTAAATGATTTCATTTACAATAGCATCTCAAAGAATATCTGAAAAAATTAATCAAGAAGATAAAAAGACTTGTAGGGACCAGTAGTTAGCATAATGGCTATGTCTCTGGACTCCATATAGTCGACCGCGGTTCAAGTCCCGGACCTGGTGGATTAAACTCATGCCAGGTGCGTGTGCGTGTGCGTGTGCGCCCAAGATCCCAAGAGGAGAATGGAGGAGAAGGGATTGCGGCGTGACCATCCCCCCTTGGGGGTGATTTCTCGCTTTCTGTCTCTATGTTTCTCTCTGTCTCTCTGGCGAGCGCACGTGTCCTATAGCGAAAACCTCTCAAAAAAAAAAAATTAATCAAGAAGATAAAAAGACTTGTAGGGAGCAGAAGTTAGCATAATGGCTATGTCACTGGACTCCATATAGTCGACCGTGGTTCAAGTCCCGGACCTGGTGGCTTAAACTCATGCCAGGTGCGTGTGTGTGCTTGCCCAAGATCCTGAGAGGAGAATGGAGGAGAAGGAATTGTGGCGCAGTCATGCCCCCTGGAGGGTGATTTCTTGCTTTCTGTCTCTCTCTCTCCTTTTGGCGAGTGCACACATCCTATAGCAAAAACCTCTCAAAAAAAAAAAAAAAAAAAAAAAGAAGAAGATGATAAAAGACGTGTACACAAAAACCATAAAACATTGTTAAAAAAATTAAAGAAGACTTAAATAAGTAAAAAAAAACCCGTTATTGTTAAGGTGTCAATATACTGAAAATAATCTACATATACAAAGCAATTCTTATCAAAATTACAATAGCATTTTTGGCAGAGATGTAAAAGCTAATTTTCAAATTCATATAGAATTGCCATGGGGCCCTGAATAGCTAAATCAATCTTGAAAAAAGAAAAACAAAATCAGATAATCAGAAAACTCATACTTCCCTATTTCAAAACTTACTACACAACGATAGCAATTAAAACGATATACTGACATAAGGATAACATATAGACCAACAGGATAGAAATAAACCCATAGATACATAGCCAATTCATTTTTGACAGGATTGCTAAGTCTGTTCAGTGGAAGAAAGAATTGTTTCAGCTGTTGCTGGGACAACTGAATTTCCACATGCAAAAATATGAAGTTTGACACCTACCAAATAAAAAAATTAACTCAAAAGAGATCAATGACTTAAATATAAGAGCTATAAGCATAAAACTCTTGGAAGAAAACAGAGAGATAAATGTTTGTGACCTAGGGTTGGTGATGGATTCATAGATATAGTATTAAAAGCACTAGAAAAAAAATATTTATATGCATGTGCTTGAATATCTTCAGGATTATGGTAGAACAAGCAACAGGGACAATAACTTTTTAGAGCATCTTCACCCACCATCTTCAGTACAATTCAGACATGGGATAATGACAGAAATAGCTGTGGACTGCTTTCTGTATGCTTTCATCTTAACAATACTGTCCTCTGATCCTTGAACACAGGATGTTTTCCCACTTAGTTAGTTTACTGAAACCAAAAAGAAGTGATTTATTCAAGATCATTCAATGAACAAACAGGCATATGTCAACTGGAACCCTGGTCTTCAGACTCAAAGTTGAGTGGTCTCTCCCAGGGAAAGAGCAATTATTCATTTGTAGTATGTTCTGGACCTGGACCTTTACAGAAAAGTATACAACCCTTGGTATATAGAGTCAGCTGACAGATAAACTAGAAATTGAATTTGTGATAATTCAGGCAAGGGCTGGTTATTCTCGCATGTTCTTGGGAAAGCTTTCTCCTAGGTAGGTGAACAATATGGAGAAAAGGTTGCAAAGAGAATGCTTAAACTACTTATAATCAAATTGCTTTTAAGCACACTTCAGCACTTTAGAAGAATCCATTTATATATTAAGAATGAGTATGCTAATTGCAAGCCTTTCTTGTGTATCCTTGAGGGATCTCCACTGGGCAAGCCTCATTTGAATTACTCTCTTTAACAAACATCCAGTACTTGAGACTTAACTGATTTTTAGCATTGAGTATGAATTACCAAGTTTTTTTTTTTTTTTTTTTTTTTTTTTGGTAAAGATGGAATTATTAAGGTAGAATGAGAATGGAGCTAAGTAGCATTTACTGAATACCTAGGGGACCCTGGCTTTCAGCTCATGTCTAATGCAAAGTGGGGTTCAACTCTTTAGCAGATTAGCCCTCCTGAAAACAAATAAATGTAACTCCCCAATGAAATAATAAGAAATGGATATTTAACTGGAGCCTCATGAGTACTGAATGGAAAGGATTTTCCATTATACTCCACACTGCATGAAAATCTCCCACTCTCCCACCCTGCCAAGTCTGCTCTCCTTGCTAGTTGCCTCATCTTTCTCTCCCTTCTTCCCTCAGAAAGCATTACACTCACACAAAACTTCTATTATCCTGAGCAATTTAGTGGTACTTCTATAGTATAAAAATCACTCAGGAGAAAAAGTTACTGAGCAGAGACAAAACTATTTTTTGCAAGATATGAACACACATGTATATGCCCATGTGTGTGTGTTGGGTGGTTCTTGGTTCATTGAAATCACTTACATTATCTCATTTACTTCTTAAAACAACCCTAAGAGATTATTTAGTCTTATTTTATTAGAGGGAAGATTAAGATACGTAACGATTTGGTAATGTGTCCAAGGTTACATGATGCCAAAAGCTGTTCTTAGAAATGAAAGGCTATGGCTTTCTTGATTTCCATAGCAATGGGTAAATTCTAGTCTCTACCACATTGGCTCTTCTTCACCAGGCCCTTAGTAAGGGCTGCCGACTAGGTATTATGGTTACTCAAGAAGCTTAGAGTCTAAAAGGAAGGTTTAGCAAACCACATCCAATGAGTCAGACTGAGCATGCCACAGATAAACAAGGTTCACTGGCACACATTAGGCACACTCCTTTAAGTCCTGCCTGTGGCTGATTTTGTAATACAGTAGGAGTGTTGAATAGTTGTGACAGAGACTGAGTTGTCCTCAAAGCCTACAATGTTTACTACTTGACCTTTACAGAAAAGTATGCAATCCTTGGTCTATAAAGTCAGCTGACAGATAAATTGGAAATTGAAAACCAGAGCGTCAGGAGGTGGTAGGTAAGCACAACATGCCCCTCGACTTCCGATGAGTGGAATTTTGTAGTATCACTCACAAGGGGTCAGCGTACTTCCATTTCCCCAGTGTCCACATTGACATTGAGACATTGAAAATAACCAATTATATATGTTTTTATATATTTATTAGTTACTTGCTATTGCCAAACTCTCTCACAGGTGCTTCAGATAGAGCTGTGAACAACATAATGAAAAAGATGAGCATGAAAGGTGGGAGGGACAGAAAGAAAGCCAAAGGAACTGGTGACAAGTAGGAGCCTGGAACTTGGTACTAGATGAGGCTAGGAGGGAGACAGGGGCCAGGACATGGATTGTACATTAAGCAAAGGAGAGGGTGACATTATCTGGTATAAAATGATCACTTCAACTGCTCCATGGAGAATGGAATTCTTTTTTTTTTTTTTTTTTTTTTTGAGAGGTTTTCGCTATAGGGCACATGTGCTTGCCAGAAAGACAGAGAGACAGAGAAACAGAAAGCGAGAAATCACCCCCCAGGGGGGATGGCCATGCCACAATCCCTTCTCCATTCTCCTCTTAGGATTTTGGGCATGTACACTCACACGCCCAGTATGAATTTAAGCAACTGGGTCCAGAACTTGAACTGCGGTCGACTACATGGGAGTCGAGTGACATAGCCATTATGCCAACTGCTGCCCCAAGAATGGAATTTTTATAGCTTATTTATTTCAGGAGGGAGACAAAAAAGAGAGTGAAAGAGAGAGATGCAGAGAAACAGGCACTCCCAATAGGATCTCCATGCCATGATCCAATCCTCAGTCTCAGCCAGCCCAGATCATGGACACATACATGGATTTCCAAAATACGCTAGAGATACCAGGACATGGATCTAAATCTTCCCATGTGGGCCTGGTTGCATTACCGCTGCACCACTACCTGGCCACAAGATGGGCTATTGAAAGGTGAGCATGGGAGCAGTAGAATAAGAAGAAGATTCTTGCAGGATGGATTTATTTATTTATTTATTTTTGCCTTAGGGAAAGTGTACTCACTGGGGAGAGAGAGACAGAGACAGAGAGAAAGTGAGAAATCACCCCCAGGAGGTATGGCCATATCACGATCCCTTCTCCTCCTTTCCCCTCTTGGGATTCTGGGCATGCATGCACATGTGCCCACTGTGAGTTTCAAGCCTCTGGGTCTAGGATTTGAACCACAGTAGGCCATGTGGAAGTCCAGTGATATAACCACTACTCCACCTGTAGGCATGAGGTAGCACTAACTTCATAGGCTAATAACAGCACACAGAGAGATAAATGTTTGGATTTAGGATATATTTATAGTTATAGCTAAGAGGAGTTTGATAGGATGCATCCTAACAAAGCTCAAAGCTTGTCAAAGGCTCCCAAAAGAACTGAGGAAAGTATGGCAAGTTGTAATGGGATTGATTTACGATGATTCCTGCCTACTGTCCACACACAGGCAGAACTGAGGCAGCTTGCAATGCCTAGGACCCCTGGTGCAGAGGCAGCCATTTTGTTTGGACAGACTCATCCTGGTGCCTGCATGCCACTGCTGCAGAAACAGGCAGATGCGGCATCAAAATAAATGAATCGCCTCATGCCAGGCAGCTGGCCTCCTTGCAAAAGGATAGATTGGACTGGTTAGAGAGATCTCGACACTTGTGTTTCAAATCCATTAATGTCAGCCACAGGTTAATTCTGAGCAATTTCCAGGTGATCCAATAATTCATTAAACTGACGAAAACAAATCTTTGGAAAATCGAGCCAGTGACAGATAGGAAGCCAATGATTTATTGTCTGGAGAGGAATAAGTGTCTCCTGTTCCATTCTTCAGTCTGTTGAGTGAATCGAAGTGTGCAGGAAGAACAAGGTAGGTGTGAGTTCTAGTTAATGGGCATTGTTCAGGCCCAGCGTCACATGCCCTTCATACTGCTTGCTTCATAAAGTATTAAGGTGGAAAGAAGCAAGATGTAGCAGGAAGACATGGACTTTGGGGTTAGGCAAAACTGAGTTTGAATTCCTGCTCCAGCACTTACTAGTTTCTGTGATGCTGGGTGAGTCACGTATTTCTGAGCCTCCATTGGTTTATCCTTTGACTGAGTAATAATATATTTTCTCCTATATTCAAGACTGAATATGATAAATGACAATTATGGAGCACAGTGCTTAGAACATTATAAGATGCTCAATAAGATGCTTATGGCCGACATGGTTGTTATTGGTAATAACACAGAAGATGGGTCAGTTTTTCTCTCTGAGGTGCATACTCACACACTGTGAGCATGGCAAGGCATTGTAGGCATTCATACTGCTGCCACAAGAATGTTGCAAAACACTTACTTAGACATCCAAGACATCAAGTTTTCCCAAGTTAAAGCCATTGTAAAAAAGTGGGTAATCAGAAGACTAGAAAATGGGTGATGCAATTTGGAGGTTGGGGGGACAGGTATTGGTGAATAGGAAAAAGGGTCTGGAGCTTAAGGAGTTAATGAAGGACACCTTAAGGACTTCCTTCAGTGTCAGTGGAGAGGATGAGTGGTATGCAGAAAAGGATCATACTTCGAAAATAATGCTGCAATTGATTTAAAGTCTGGCATAGAGAAGGCAGTTTCTAAACTTAGACTGATGTTGCATGCGGAAGACCTCAGACACCAAATGGAAGAACTGATATCTTTCAAACCCTTGTAGTTATGGCTGTCCACTATCCTTTTCATCACATGGTAATAGCATTTCTATATTTCTTAAGGGTCTATACCTCCAGGGTGCATACATATCTTATTTTCTATCTCTATCCTTTCAGCTTTTATCTATGGGAGCTCTTCATAAGTATAGCAATTCTAGAAAGGAATGGTGCCTTTCCTCACTGAAAATAGCTAAGAGCCAGAAAGATGCCTGAAAGGAATGACTTATCATGGATTACTGTTCTTGTAAACGGATCCCTACCTAACTGAATGTATTTAAGGCAGTATTTGTTGGAAATTTGCTAGACAAACTTTATTTGGAATCTAAAGACTCTAAGCACCTCCAAGAGGAACTTTGAGTTTTGGCACCCCCGTAGTTTGTGTAAGAAGCCTTTGACTTGGTCTGTCTTCTAAATATTTAAAATTACCAATAGCTTAAAATCACAGGAGGTCTGCTTAGAATATAAGCCAAACCCACTGGAAATATATTCCCAAATATTCACCATTTCTTCCTGTAAAATGATAATATGCTTTTGCACTACTGCAATATAGCTGTGCTGCTTTCTGAGGGGGGTGTATACTTCCTTATCCATTAACATTAGATTTGTCTGCGACTTACTTTGGCCAATGGCATAGGAGTCACTGTCATGCAAACTATGTTTGAACAGAAGATTATGATTGTATATTCTATTAGCTTTCTTTATCTTTCCCTCTGTCCCATGAATGGCATATCTTTGATAGGGGAGTTTTCTTCACCCTGGACCCTGGAATGAGAAGACATATGGAGCAAAGCTACAGCTAATCTATGAGTATATATAATGAGACAGGGAAATAAACATAATTTGGTGTAAGCCATTGAAATCTTGGGGGATGCTTGTTACAGAGTATAACCTAGTGGAAAGTAACTGACACAGAAGATGAGAGGAATCATTAACCAAAGAGCTGGCCATAAAACAGTATAACAGTAGCCAGAGATTTGTTTATAATGCTAAACTCCTCAAACTTAATCACATGGACCATATCCTCTACTCTTTCTGCTGATTCAGGAGTTTGATGGATCTGATCTTCGCAGTCTATATGTCCATGTGAAATATGTGTGATGGGGAACCAGCAGTTAGCGTAATGGCTATGTCGCTGAACTCCCACGTAGTCAACCGCGGTTCAAGTCCCGGACCCAGTGGCTTAGAACTCACGCCGGGTGCGTGTGCGTGCGTGCCCAAGATCCCGAGTGGAGAATGGAAGAGAAGGGATTGTGGCGTGGCCATACCCCCTGGGGGGTGATTTCTCACTTTCTGTCTCTATGTCTCTGTCTGTTTGGCGAGCACATGCGCCCTATAGCAAAAATCTCTCAAAAAAAAAAAAAAAAGAAAAAGAAAAAAAAGAAATATGTGTGATGAAGTTTCCCTGATGTAGCTCATGTCAGAAGAACACATGTTCTTGCTTAAAACCAACACAGATGTGGCCTTTAGGAGCTGTGCTTTCTAAAGCAATTATACATATTCAGATGTTTATTATTCAGGATTGATTATTTTATCTCTTCTCTTAATATAGATTTAGACTATCTCATGTACATTAGGCCTGCTCTTCAATAGTGATAGATAATACTAAGGGATGAGCCCAAAGCCACTTACTTGCTTGTTGGCTAATAGCTCTGGCAGAAATGAGCAACTACTACATTCTGACATTCTCCAGGTGCTGAACATACAAAATATAATTTAATATTTATGGCAATCCATGAGGTGTCATTATTCTCCTTTCGCAGATGATAAAACTGAGACTCATAGGCTTTAAGTCACTTGTTCAGAATCTCACAACTGGTAGATAGAGTTGGAATATAGAATAAAGTATTTGTATGTTTTTCTTGACTTCAGTCATTACCAAAAAACTGATTTAAGTGCATATCAAATAAGATGAAGACAACTTCAACATACTATGTAGGAGTACTGGGCTGGGGAGCTCCTATATAATAGCATGATGAAAAATGGAAACTAAGAAGCAAACTTACCATCTGGAGAAAGAGGACCAGTTCTTTTGTCCACTGTACATAAATAGGCTTCCTGGGAAGATCTTGCCAGAAGTGGTAGAAATAAAGGGTGAGAAGACTCTATTTTTATTTTGGGAGGTTTCTCTTTTGCTTTAAAATGAAAAAGTAACAGCTTTTGTTTAAACCCCTAAACAAACTGTTTACTCTTATTCCTCATGTGAGCAGAAACTGAGAAATGTGTGGCGGTATACTTTGAATGGTAATATGTCCTCAGCCTGTGTTATTAGTGATGCAATGGAGGTATTTAATTAATTACCACTGACATATGTTTGTGCTAATTTATGAGACTGGTTAGCTCACACATTGCATCTGAACTCTTGCCTGCCTAAAGATCTTCTTGAATGTAAAGCAGTCACCTAACTTGAAGCTAAAGGAAGTGAAAGGAATCCTAGACTGTTTTCAGTTTAGAAAGTCCTGACAGATTACTTAGTTCAGTAGTTCTCAGTCAGCAGAAATTTTGCTCCCACCAGGGACTATTAATATTTGGAGACATGTACGTTTATTCTCTTAGCTGGGCAGGGTGGGAAGGGTCACTGACAGTGTCTAGTGAGTTGAGTTCAGGGATGTTGCTCAACACCCTGCACTGTTAAAAAGCCTTCTTCCACAGAGAATTCTCCAGTACCAAATGTCAGAGCTAAGGCTTAAAAGCTGACCTAACCCAGTACTGCTACTTTGGCTACTGTCCAAAGAGGGAAAGTCCAAAGAGCATACTCAGTCACACAGCAAGTTAGCGGGAGACCCAGGTAGCAGGAGGGTCTGCGATATTTGGCGCTCAGGCTCTGACTTAGGAACATTTGGCTCTAAATCTTAGATTTGACTCTTACTAAGTGGGAGTCTTGGGTGAGTTACTTAGGTTTTCTGTACCTCAGTCAGCCTCTCCCACAAAGAGGGATAATAATGGTGTCTACCAGAAGGTCTTTGAGGATGATCCAATGAGCAAAGGCTTGTGCAGAGAATGTGCACACAGTGTATCTTCCATTAATTGTCAGAATTTTGTGGCTTCTTTTTTTTCACATTGTTTTATTTCATTTTATTTTATATATTCAATCACATTATTTATCTTACAAAATGAATATTTCAACAGGTGAACATTTCTCCCTAGTCCAGTTGATAAAACTATAAAATACCTTCAGCAGAGATAATACCTCATGTCTTTGTCCCATTAAAGCTTTGCCTCCCTATTTTTCTTCTAAATGTCCTTCCTCAGACCCTACTCTTATCAATGGGACTCAGAGCAATAATTATGACTAATAAAGGAAAAGAAACTTCATTCAAACAGTTGATGGTACTTTCTGTCTTGTGGTAGAGACATCCTGAATCGTTAAGGAACACCTCAGTGCTCTTTTAGTCTCTCGAATGTAATCTAAGGAGGTACTACTAGCTCTGAAAAAAGGATGTATTCAACAATGTACAAACACTTTTCTCATTTAGATAACTTCAAGACTTCTATTCTCCTTTATAAAATAGAGAGTGCGATATTCTGATTAACAACCCTTCTCTGGTTCTCATCAACAAAGGTACCCTATCCCTAAATATAGTGAATGCTGATTTATATGAAAAAAAAAAAAAGGACTTTATGGATGTGATTAAACTAAGGATTTTGAGATGGAGAGATTATCTCAGATTATCTGGATGGGCCCTAAATGTTGTTTCAAAGGTTCTTACAAAAGGAAGGCAAGGGAACCAGCAGTTAGCGTAATGGCTATGTCGCTGGACTCCCACGTAGTCGACCGCGGTTCGCGTCTCGGACCCGGTGGCTTACAACTCACGCCGGGCGCGTGTGCATGCATGCCCAAGATCCCGAGAGGAGAATGGAGGAGAAGGGATTGCGGCGTGACCATCCCCCCTGGGGGGTGATTTCTCGCTTTCTGTCTCTATGTCTCTCTCTGTCTGTCTGGCGAGCGCACGCGCCCTATAGCAAAAAAAAAAAAAAAAAAAAAAAAAAACCTCTCCAAAAAAAAAAAAAAAAAAAAAAAAAAGGAAGGCAAGACGAAAAAAGGAGGAAGAAGGTAAGGTGATATGGAAGTGGAGGGTCAAAGGGTGCTAGGATAGGGGATCGGTAACCAACGAATGAGGACGTCCTTGAGGGTGGAGAGGCAAATAAACATATTCTCTCCCAGAGCTTCTAGAAGAAACTAGCCCTACCAACACCTTGGCTTGAGCATCATGAGACTCATTATGGACTTCTGACCTCCAGAATGGTGGGAGAATAAATTTGGTTGAAGCCACAGCCTTCGTGGTAATGTGTTACAACAACAATAGGTAGTTCATGTAGAGGTTGTTAATGGTGTGAGGGAGAGCACATCTGCATAGGGCCTTAGTGATTTTCTGGGGAAAAAGGGATTGAGATGCTGACCCCTTCACCTCTGAAGTTCAAGGTTATAGGCTATCTCTGCTTACCCATGTGGCCCTGACTGAGGTCAGCTGGCAAAACAAATCATGAGAGGGACTTACTGCAGTTGAAAGGATGGAGACTGAGACCAAGCTTGGGTTGTACTAGGAGAAAGGTTGGTTCTGTGAGAGGTTGAGGCCAGGGTTAAGACCTTTCTAGAACCTGATACTGCAAACATGAGTTAGAAAGCTTGGCCTCCGGGACCAGCAAATGACATAAGGATTATGTCACTGGACCCCCTAGTAGTTGACCATGGTTCAAGTCCCAGACCCAGCAGCTTAAATTCATGCCAGGTGCATTTGCATGCATGCCTAAAATCCTGAGAGAAGAATGGAAGAAAAGGGATTGTGGCATGGCCATCCCCCCATGGGGAGTGATTTCTTGCTTTCTGTCTCTCTCTCTCTGTCTCTGTCTCTCTGTGAGTGCACGTGCCCTATAGCAAAAATCTCTCTAAAAAAAGAAAAGAAGAGAAAATAAAAAAAATAGAAAGCATGGTCTCTTATATTGAAAACATGGAATGGATGTTGTATTAAGAGGAGGTGAGATCCCCATAAATGACAGGCCTAAGAAATCATGGCTTAGACCTAGGGCCAGTGCAGTGAGATACAGGGTGGTGTTGCAAAGGGCGATTTTGAAAAGCAAAGCAATTGGGGCAAGAATTGCAGTAAGAGTGGGAGAAAAAAAAAAAAAAAAAAAAAAACAATGAAAAACAACAACACAATTTCCAGCAAGTTATCAGCCTATACTAAGGGATACAGCACCCTCGCCTACTACAGACACATATGGAGCTACCATCACAGACACATAAAAATACCCAGCCAAATGTGAACGTCGGTGAGGGAATTCCACAGAGGCCAGAAATATAGAGATGAAAGCTGGGGCTGTCAGGGTGGTACACAGGTGGTCGAGACCTGTTTATGGGCTGTTAGAACTACAGTCCAGGGTTTAAACACGGGAATAGAAGAAGCGGATACAGGCCTGTGAAAGGCAGAGAGCAGGGAGAACTCTTCCTACAGTCTAGAACAGTGGTTCTCCTTGGGGTAGTCTGCCTTGTAGGAGGACAGTGGGGAACTTGAGGCAATTTTTTGTTATCACAATGATGGCCAGAGGTATTGGTACAATTTAGTGGGCAGGGGCCAGGATACAAAATGTCTGGTAATGCTTGGTACCAGCAGTTAGCATAATGGCTATGTCGCTGGACTCCCATGTAGTTGACCCCGGTTCGAGTCCCAGACCCGACGGCTTAAACTCACGCCAGGTGCATGTGCGTGCGTGCCCAAGATCTCAAGAGGAGAATGGAGGAGAAGGGATTGCAGCGTGGCCATCCCCTCTGGGGGGTAATTTCTCGCTTTCTGTCTCTCTGTCTCTCTCTGTCTTTCTGGCAAGCACATGTACTCTAAAGCAAAAAAAAAAAAAAAAACACACACACACACACACACACACAAACAACTCTCCAAAAAAATAAAAATGTCTGGTAATGCCTGCAACAGTCTCATCCAAAGAATTCCTGTTGTTTTGCACAAAATTCAAATACCTTGCTGAAAATATATCCACATAAGATTAATTTATTACTATCTAGGCCTGTTGCTATCTAAGGGCATTCTTTTGCATATAAACACAAGATTTGTGTGTGCATGTGTGCCATTTTATATATCCACTGACTTTCACAGAAACTTTTAAAAAAGATTTATTTAAATCTATTTACCATCTTTATTTCTTATTTAATATTCTGTAGGATACATGTGATCACCAGAGAGAGATTGGGGCGAGTGTAAAAGCAAGCTGCCAGGTCAGGGACTCAAAGTGTGTTTGGCCATGTGGGAGTCCAGTGCCATAACCACCATACCACCTTCTGGCCCCACGAGAAATTAAAATACAATGCCAATCAAGGCAAGCATGAATGTTACATATCCAGAACTGTAGTGAGAATTGTTCACCATCTTAGAAAATCACATTACCAGTGATGGCACCAATAATGGCGTGTGAGTCACCCTGTTCTTTCCACTTCCACCTAGGTTTGTGCTGCCATGGTCATGGCAATTCTACACATTGCTCTGTGCGTCTCACTATTTCATTAAGTCTTCCGTTTGTAATCATACCTGAGCATTGATACATTAAAATTAATACTGTAATGCATTTTTTTCCTTTTCTTTTTTGAGAGGTTTTTGCCATAGGGCAAGTGCGCTCACCAGACAGAGAGAGACAGAGAGACAGAAAGCGAGAAATCACCCCCCCCAGGGGGGATGGCCACGCCGCAATCCCTTCTCCTCCATTCTCCTCTCATGCATTATTATTTTTATTTAGCATGGATTTTTTAAAGAAAGATTTTTGGCCATAGGATGAGGGTGCTCACCAGAGAGATGGAGAAACCATGAGAGGGAAAGTGAGAAATTGCTCCCAAGGGAGGATGGCCATGCCACAATTCCTTCTCCTCCACCGTCCTGTTGGGATTCTGGACACACACACACACACACACACACACACACAGCGCACTCAGTATAATTTTCAAGCCACCAAGTCTGGGACTCGAACTGTAGTCAGTCATGTGGGAGTCTAGCGCTTTAACCACCATACCACCTGCTGGACCCTAACATGGAATTTAAAAAATATCTATATAGATAAATTCTATTAACTACAGTTTTCATTTCAAGGCAGTAAAGAATATATTATAAATTGTTTATTATAAAAATGCCCACCGAGGGCTGGCTCCATGAGGAAGCGGTAATGTATGCTCAGGAGAAGCCAGATCCCTCATTGTTATCATGGTTTGAATCTCCAGCATGATCATCCCAAAACACATGGGGCATGCCTGCAAGTGTCTGAGATCTAACCGGGTAGAGGACTGGAGGAAGGAGATGATGGTGTGATTAGACCCTGTGGAGGGTGCTCTTCTCTCTCTCTCACATGAGCATACACATGCTTGATCATGAATAAAGACAAAAAATTAAATAAAAATTGCCCTCAAATTAGAAAACAGTCACTGGTCTACAGTCTCAAAGTGCTGTTGTGTTGATTCCAGAGAAGTGGAAGTGGCTAGCAGCCAGGAGAACAGCAAGGAAGCTGTCTATTGTCAGTCTGACTCCTTTGGATGAAAGAGAAGAAAAATATCACCTGAGTCACTGATGGTTCCTGCAAGATGGAGGAAATTAACAGACTTTCTTGAATGAAGTAAAAAAATCTTGGTAGGCAAGCTTGGGGAGAGAGAGAGGCGATAGGTAGAAGAACCCAGAGCGCCATACTCCTCCACGGGGCTGGCTAGCATTCTGGACGAGTCAGAGAAGCAAGGTTCTCTCACAGAAACGTCTTGTCATCCCCAACATCCTCCAATTAAGAAAAATTTCAAAGACTCAGTGTGAAGGCACAAAAATCAGTAATTCACAAGTACTCAATGATGGGAAAATACTGGCTCACTTCCTAGCAAGTAGGCAGGTTGCTCGATTCTCTAAACCTCCTTTTCTTTATCCAGATGCAGGCACCACCTTTGTAAAGGTGATATAAAACAGTGACTCTCAACTGAGGGAGAATTTCCCCCGGGGGACATTTGTCAATGTTTGAGACATTTTCGATTGTCACAGTGGTGGAGGAGGAGGGATTGCTGTTGGCATCTAGAGAGTAGAGGGATCTTGCTGTCCTACAATGTACAGGACAAGCCACCACTACTAGGGAGTAATTGGCTCCAACTGTCAACAAGGCTGAGGATGAGAAAGCCTGCAGTCAAGAGGGAAGGTCATGAGCTAATGCTTGGAAAGAGTAGGCATGACTACTGGCTCACAGCAGAGTCAGAAAATATGAGCTCCCTGCTAGAGTTTAACCATGCCCTGGTAGCATTGCTGTTTCCAGACTTGGATTTTCCAGAGAACACCAACACCATTAATTACTATTATCATCATCCTTATTGTGATTATTACTAATGGCTGGTATTGAGAACTTACCACGTGGGGCCCTGTCCTCAGTACTTTCCATGCAGTGACTCACAACTTCATGATGTACAAAAGGTAGATCTTATTCTTCAGAACATTGCAGAGAAAGGGTATGGGGCTACTATAGTGAATATTATGTCCACTGCTTACTTAGCTGGATATAGGATCTTTTCTTTTTTAAAAATGATGACTGAGCAATTGATTAATATACCATCCTCTTCAGGTAGATTGGCAAAATTGTATAAATTTAAGATGTAAAATGTGATGATACAGGGCCAGCAGATGGTGTGGAGAAAAGGTGGCTAGGTCCCACATGGTTGTTTTTGTGGTTCAAGTCCCAGACCTAGTGGCTTAAAAATCACATGGGGCTCATGTGTGTGCATGCTCAAAATCCCCAGAGGAAAATGGAGGAGAAGGGATTGTGGCATGGCCAGTCCCCTGGGGGAGTAACTTCTCACTTTTCCTCCCTCTGTCTCTCTCTGGTGAGTGCACGTACCCTATAGCAAAAACTAGGGGGGAAAAGCTATGATACATACATAAAATAGTATATTTATAATTTATAGTGAAATTCTTACCATAATCAATTTAACACATTTATCCCTTCACTAATTTGTGTGTGTGTGTGTGAACATTTAAGATCTACTCTTAGTGATTTTCAAGTACACAACACAGTTGTGAAACTACAGTCGTCATTGCGTACCTTGGATCCCCACAACTTACTCATCTTTAAAACAAAACTTTGTACTCTTTGACCAATATATCCCATTTTTCCCATGCCCTAGCCACTGCTTCTACAAGTTTGACATTTTAGGTTCTACATATAAATGAGATCATATAGTATTTCTCCTTCTCTGATTTATTTCACTTAGCGTAATTTCCTCAAAGTTTATCCAGGCTATCACTATCACAAAAGGCAGTCTTTTCTTCTTTTTATGGGGGAATAGTATTCAATTCTGTCTCTTTCTCTTTCTATCATCTATCTATTTCTATCACATTTCCCTGTCAACAGACATTTAGGTGTGTCTTGGCTATTGTAAATAATGCTGTAAAGAACATGGGAAGGCAGATGTTTGTTTGAGCTACTGAATTTGTTTCTTTTGGCTATAGACCTAGACGTGAGTGCAAACATCATATGGTAGCTTATTTTTAATTTGTGAGGACTTTTTGTACTGTTTTCTATAATGGCTGTAACCAATTTGCATTCTCATCAACAAGGTACAAGGGTTCCCATAACCCTGCAACCTCACCAACCCTTGTTACCTCTCTCTCTCTCTCTTTTAAATAATAGGCATTCTAATAGGTGTTATATAATGTTAGAGTTTTCATTGGCATTTTCCTAAAGATTAGTGATACTGAGCACATTTTCTTGTACATGCTGGCCATTTGGATGCCGGTTTTGGGGAAAAAAAAAACAACCAGGTCTTATGCTCATGTTTTAATTTATTTATTATTCAGTTTTATGGATTCCTTATGTATTTTAGATATTAATGTCAAACAAATATGACCTGAAACTAATTTCTGCCATTCCATAGATTGTCTCTTACTTTATCAATTATTTCCACTGCTATACAGAAGCTTTTAGTTTGATGTAATCCCACTTATTTATATTTTTTTGCTTGTACTTTTAGTGTCATATTAAAAAAATCATTGTCAAGACCAATGTCAAATAGTTTTTCCCCTATGTTTTCTTTTAGGAGTTTTATGGCTTTACACTTAAGTCTTTAATCCATGCTGAGTTCGTTTGTGAGTGATGTAAGATAGGGGTCCAATTTCATTTTTTTGCCTGTGGATATTGTTTTCCCAACACTATCTATTGAAGATACTATTCTTTTCCCATCGTGTATTTTTGGCATCTTTGTCAACCTTAGTTAACTACATATACATGAATTTATTTCTAAGTTCTGAACTCTGTCCATTTGTTCTATGTCTATTTTTATGCCAGTACCATGTTATTTTGATTATTGTACTTTTGTAACATAGTTCAAAATCAAGAAGTTTGATGTTTCCAGTTTTGTTCTTTCTCAAGACTGTTTTGTCTATTCAGGGTCCTTAGGGGTTTCAAATAGATTTTAAGATTGTTCTTCTCTGTTTCAGTAAAAAATGCTACTGAAATTTTTATAGAGGTTGTAGTAATTTTTCATAAATTTTTTGAAGATCCCTCATGTGTTGAAATACACACACACACACACATACACACGTGTAACATAAATAGAATCTTCTTAGGCATTATTTGAAAAGTCTGTATTTGTGCATTTGCCTACTCATAGAATTTCTTCATAATCCCCAAATCAATACTATGCACAGAGTTGTGAAAAATTGGAGTCACCCAATGTCCCAATGTGCACACTCACAGCTGAGGTCCAACAAGGTGACATTCTCCTTTCTTGTCTCAGTTTTCATAATCTAAATGAGTGTCGTTTTTTGTGTGTTCTATTTAGTGACATATTTTTTGTGCTTTTGTACTTATTGCTGGTGATTTTGCTGTTTAAAATGACCCACAAGCACAGCACTGAAGAGCTGTTTCGCTTTCCTAAGTGCAAGAATTCTGTGATGTACCCTGTGGAGAAAAATGTATACATTCTGTATATATTTGGGCTTCATTGGGCATGAGTTATAGTGTTGTTGGCTGTAGGTTCAAAATCAATATCTATTAAATAAAGTGTCTTTAAACAGAAACAAACATAAAACAATGTATTATGTGTTATGCATTGATCATTTAAGGAAAATGCCATGAACAGAAGCTCACAGGAAATTAACCTGTATTTCCCGTAGGATAAATAGTTTGGTATTCAATAATTTAGTGTTCATGGCAGCATTATTGAACTTGATTACCTCAAATAATGAGAAGTACACATAGACACAGACACCCACAACTTTTTTGGTCTCATTTTATGTTCCCAGCAACTTGTAAAGTAGGTCCTATTTTGCCCACTTGTCAGATGAACGTGTTGGGGCTCTGAGATGCTAAGAAGTTGGCCCACAATCACATAGACCTAGAAATGAAAAATCTACTTCTGCCAGAATTAATCATCTACAGTCTACAAAATTTCACTGATGCTAGAAATTTGCTGATTGAGTAAAATAATCTTAAACACTCAAAAGTACCTCCATGTTTAACTAAAGTAGCTTTTCTTGCTTCCTTCTCTCATCTCAGACAGAAGTTAATTCAAGTGATCTGCTCAACCAAAGACCCTCCAAAGTAATGTTCCTTAAGGCTATCTTGTCGCATCTGAAAGCAAGAGAAAGCTCATTCTAGCACCTTTAAGAAAGCATGTCAAAGTTTAAATATATCCTTTTATAAAAGAATAATTTTATTTATTTATTATTATTTTTTAATTAACTAGAGAGAAACAGAGAGACAGAGAGAGGGAAAGTGGGAAAGCAAGCCGTCAAGTCTGGGACTAGAACCATGAGTGACCATGAGGGACTCCAGTGCCTTAATTTCCATACCACCTGCTGGTCTCTAAATATACTTTTTTTAATCTAGAAGAGAAAATGAATCTTAAATCAATGCCCACATTTTTGCCTTTTAATCAAATTCTTTATTTCAGTATGGGAGACAATTTGAGGAGGGGGTTAGGTGGGCTTTTTATAATTTTTTAGTTTGAAACGTTAACAGTTTTGTTGGTTCTGTTTGGAGAACTTCTTTCACTGTTTTTTTCTTCTTAAACTGACCCAGTCATAAGGATGAATTATAAACCTAGTTTTCCCAGTGAGAAAAACTCAGTTTAAAGATACAGAATCTAGGAGCCAATATAGGGGTTCGGCAGGTGGCATGGTGGTTAAGGGCACTGGACTCCCACCTGGCCAACCGCAGTTCGAATCCTGGACCTGGTAGCTTGCTTTCTCAATTTCTCTCTCTCTCTTCTTCTATGATCAAATTAAAATAAATAAATAAATAAATAAAGTTAAATAAAACAATTCTTTAAAAAAAAAAAGATACGGAAGAACATAATGGCTATGTCACTGAACTCCCATGTAGTCAACTGCAGTTTGAGTCCCGGACCCGGTGGCTTAAACACACTGGGCGCGTGTGCGTGTGTGCCCAAGATCCCGAGAGGAGATTGGAGGAGAAGGGATTGCAGTGTGGCTATCCCCCTGAAGGGGTGATTTCTCACTTTCTGTCTCTCTCTGTTTTCCTGGTGAGCACATAAGCCCTATAGCAAAAACCTCTCAAAAAAAAAATATGGAATCTGTGTATTACCACAGAAAATACTATAAAGGAGAGGATCATGTGACTCACAAGACAGATGAAAAAACTCTTCCCTGTTTCCTTAAAATTGACTCAAGCCTTGAGTTTCACACTTGGTTGGACAATATAATCTCTGCTCCAAGATTCCTATGGATTTCAGGGTCTTATATTATGGTTTACTGATGCTCTAATTTCCCATTCATCTCACCATGACCTCTGGGGATGCCAATGCAGATTGGATACCACAAACTTTTCCTTTTGAGTCCAAAATTCACAAAAGACATTTATTTGGGTATGTTAATGTCTTAAAGGAAGGTTTGAACTGGTGGATGACTTCTAGCCAGCACACAACTTGAAAATCAATTTTAGGGTACATGTGATTTTGGAAATGCTTCAGCTATTCCTATTTTTTATTTTTATTTTTTAAATTAATAATTCCTAGCCCTTTCATTTGATGTTCTTTCTGACTTTCTCCTTTTCTTCTCTTACTTCTTCCAACCCACATTTTCTGAGATATAGTCCTTTTTTACTGTCCTTCCACACTTGAAGCTTATTACAAAGATATTTTTATTAAAAAAAAAAAAAAAAAAAAAAAAAGACAAGATCCTGGGCCAGCAAGTGGCATGGTAGCACTGGATCTTACATGGTTAACTCCAGTTTGAGTCCCATATCCAGTGACTTGAAAAACATGCCAGGTGAATATGTATACATGCCCCAAATCCTGAGAGGATAATGGAGAAGAAGGTATTGTGGTGATGTCAGCGCCCCCTGGGGTGGTGAGTTCTCATTTTCTTTCTCTCTCTGTCCTGTGAGCATCATATGATGAAAATATACCAAAAAAAAAAAAAAAAAAAAAAAAAAAAAGACTAAAAACCCCCCTTAAAAATCTTTTAAGGGGCATTTTTATGCCAGCCACAAAAGTACATAAGTAACATCTTCACTCCTTTTAGTTTTAAAAGTTATTTATCTGTAACCTTATTTACAAGAGGAAGAGAGCAAGCTAGACAGAGATAGGTACTTTGACAGGGTCTCACCATACCATGACCCTCCTGGCCCAGCCTCCCTGTTAGCTAGGATTACAGGTGTGCACCACCGTGCCTGGCCTGTTTAGGTTGGTCTGGAAGCCAACCCTGGGCCTCCCATGTTACCGGAGTCTACGTAGCAGCCCCCTACTGCCTGTGCCGCTGCGGCTAGGCCATTTTCACCCCTTTTCTCTGGAATGGAAGCTCCACAGAAGAGAAGATGGAGATGAGTTTATTGGGGATTTGAAGAATCAAGATGAAGGAGGTGTCTGAAAACACTACCATATAAATAACAACTGGACTTTGTAGCTTTATGTCTGCTTGACTCTGCAACTACCACAGTTCTCACACTGCTTGTTCACTTTTGTAAGTGTGTAAATCCCACTTCCAGTATCAGATGCTGTGACTTTTAAAGATGGCCAAATTTACTTCAAAAAGATGAGACTGCACAAGAAATCTAAGAGTTTGCATTGATTAGCCCATTTTTACTGTACGTCTTCTTACCATTTTCTGGACACATGGGTCAGAGTCTAGGTGGGAAGACTGCTCCTTCATTCCAAACAGGAGCATTAACTCTTACAATTGCTAAAACTCAAGCAGTGTTTGCTATTCGAGTGTTTGACATGATCTGATTACATTGGGTGGTCAGAAAAGCCATGCATTTTTGCATAGGAAAACAGGAAATTACATCATGACTTTTTTAACGAGTCAATATTATTTAATTCACTCTGTCTTCACCATGAACCAATGAGGCATACACTATTTTCATCCCTGTTTTACAGATGGAGAAAGCGAGGGAGAGCAGCCACCCTGGACCGTTACAAACCAAAGCAATTTGACTCCTGAATTGTATTCCAAATTGCCATGCAGTTCAGTGTCTGTGGTTTCACAAACAGCCAGTTGAATGCTGAGTTTAGGGAACCAACACAGAATTACTGGAACACGAGGGTCATAGGTTAAATCTTGCCGGATCCTTTAAGTGTCATCCCAAATGCCACCTCCACAGAGCAGCCTTGTCTAACTCGCATACTGGGGAAGCTTCTGCTATCCCATACTCAACCCTGCATGCAGTTTGGTGACCTGTCCTGTAACTGTTAAGTAATTATTTGAGCTATTACTTCCCATCTATCTCCTCAGCTAAAATGCAATCTTTATGAGAACAGGGATAATGTCCCTCTTGCTCACCACCATATTTCTAACACCTAACCGAGTATTTGACACATAGTTTGGCCTCAATAAATAATTGTTTAAAGCATGCATGAGTGAACACAAGAGAGCACAGATGAACATAATGTTAACTCCTCATTCTAAAGTAGGATTTCTCAACCTGGACACTGTGGACATTTCAGGCCAGATAACTCTTAGTTGTAGGAAGCTGCATGCATTGCAGGGCATTTGGCAGTGTCCCTGCCTCCACACTAGATGTTAAGAGCATCTTAACATGTGTACCAAAAAACACACATGATTGACTGCCTGAATGAGAGGATACTAGACAAATATATGCCATCTTTTCTTTATTCCTCTGTGGAAATGATCAAAACAGAAATTTCAGTGGTTAAGTTTTACTAATAACATTGGCTTAGTATAAAAGAATACTTTTGAATAGTTATAGATCAGGAAAGTAGTTAAAGGTCAGGATCTTTGAGAACAAAGATAGAAGATTTTGTTTAAAAACATAGAGGTTTTATTTAATAGTGCCAGCTGTCATTATGAAGTACATGTAAACAGACGCTGTGTTATCATTTCGTTTTTTAACAACCTAGTGCCTGACTGAAGCCCAGAAATCTTAGTAACTTGACCAGGGTCACATGACTGGTAAGTAGAAGAACAGAGACCTTAACCCCTAGCAGGTGGCAAAGCCCTTACTTTCAGCCACCAAGCTATAAAAATTCTTTAGTGTTCTTGAAGTCTTATTTTGGCAAACATGTCTCTAAATGCCCTGACCCCTATCTATATTAATGGAAAGATATCTGGAAGACAAACACAGGGGTTTTCCTGGGTGTCCCAGAGTCTGGCACATAAAATACTTGTTGAACAAATACGTAGTTACAAAGGCCTTCTCCACTTCAAGGTTAATATAATTCTCATGACTTAACAAAGGGTGTCCCCTTGTTAAGTCCAATTCTTGTCCATTTCTAGAAAAAGTACTTTTACTGGGACCAGCAGTTGGCATAATGGCTATGTCGCTGGATTCCCATGTAGCCGACCATGGTTCAAGTCCCAGACCCGGTGGCTTAAACTCATGCCAGGCACATGTGTGTGCATGCCCAAGATCCCGAGAGGAGAATAGAGGAGAAGTGATTGTGGTGTGGCCATTCCCCCTGGGGAGGTGATTTCTCGCTTTCTCTCTGTCTCTCTCTCTCTTTCTGGCGAGCACACACGCCCTATAGCAAAAACCTCTCCAAAAAAAAAAAAAGGAAAAAGTTATTTTACCAAGGTACTTTTACCAGGCTCATCTGAGCTTCAGCAGGCTTACGCTGTCCACACTTGTCCTTTTTTTAAGAAAATAAAAATGGTAATCTTTTTTTTTTTTTTTTTTTTTTTTTTTACTTCTTCCATGAGTGAGAAAGACAGAGACAGTGCAGCCCTGATAGTCTTGATAGCACCAGCCAGCAACCAGCGCCGACCACAGGCACGCATGTACCTGGCATACTCAGAAAGTCTCAGATGCAAACCTGGAACCTTCTCCCATAGGTCAGCCTCACAGCATCGCTTGTATTGCTGTGTCACAGTCTGGCCCCACCCTACTTGTCCTTTAACCCTAGAGAATATACCAAAATATTTTCCCTAAGTAGAGCATCCCCTGGGAACCAGCAGTTAACGTAATGGCTATGTCGCTGGACTCCCACGTAGTCGACCGCGGTTTGCGTCTCGGACCCGGTGGCTTACAACTCACACCGGGCGCGTGTGCGTGCGTGCCCAAGATCCCGAGAGGAGAATGGAGGAGAAGGGATTGCGGCGTGACCATCCCACCTGGGGGGTGATTTCTCGCTTTCTGTCTCTATGTCTCTCTCTGTCTGTCTGGCGAGCGCACGCGCCCTATAGCGAAAAAAACCTCTCCAAAAAAAAAAAAAAAAAAGAAGAGTATCCCCTCTCAGGCAAATTCGTAATAAAATTTCCATCCCTTACATATACATTTCTCTCAGTTACTAGTGGTTATTTTAGCAATGGGGGTGGGGAGAAGGGAGCTACATTTATTAGTAAATGATGGTCTGGGTGTCCCTTAAAAGCTCATTACTAAATGTGTATTTTTCCTCTGATAAACTTCTATTTCAATTGCAAGCTGCAGAAGTGGAATATGAAGACTTTCTCTAGCAATTCGGGCAGAATGATGCTTTCGGACTCTTTTGATTTCCTTTTGGGTTATGGCTGATGCCCTGAAATTCCCCACCCTCCTGACTGTTGCTTCAAGACAGTGGGTGTGAGCCAAGAAAATCTTTTCAGCCATTTGTTACATCCTAAAAAAGCTCCAGTGAGATAGAAGGCCTCAAGCTACAGGGCCCCCAAGGCAGATCTGAACATTCTGGTACTTCTATTTTAAGAGGTGCAATGGGATAAGTGGAAACTCCGCAAAAGAACAATCAAAATAGCTCTTGCCATCGGTCCCCTCCCCTGGCCCCTAACTCTATCCTGGGACCAGGAAGGACTTAAGTGGGCTATGACAAAATAGAATGTCACCAGAAGAATGGAACTTGTCGTTTAAGAGTGGCCTTGCGAGGCATAATATGTCTTTGATGGACGTATTCCTCTTGTGATGGAATCAATGCAGACAGAACACGCTCTCTGAAGTGATCTTCTCTCTGAGCTCAATACTTCTTGATGAAAGAAAACCACAAAAGAATACAATGACAGGGTCAATTCTCTGCTCCCCAGCAGCAAAAACCTGCACTTGAATGAGACACAAGGAACTTGCATAGCGAGGCTCAGTATCCTTTGAAGACTGCAAGAATCTTGATGTGTATGATACTTGTTTAGGTACTTGTTCCCCTCCAGGACAGCAGGGTCACTGGGGGAAGAGGTTCTGGTTTGCTCATTTCAGAATCCAACTTTCATGGCGTACAGGGACAGACAAACAGGATGTGTTCATAAGGGAGGGGCCAGGTCTGTGGAGTCAGAGTAGAAGCCTGTCTCATCACACCTCCTTATTTCTTCAACCTTTAAACCAAGGATCCTAACCTTTTTTATTTTTTTTTAAAGAGTTATTTGAGAGACACACAGAGAGAGAAACACCCTCAATAAGGTCTCATGACATAATTTTCACCTCAAGCCTCATCCAGCCAGAATCATGGGCATGCTTGTACTCTCCGAGGGAACCAGACCCTGCTCTTCCACGTGGCTCCAGCGCACTACCACTGTGCCACTGCTTTTGGGCCTAACCTTATTTTCTGTGGCTTGTACCCCTGCAGCAGCTAGATGGAGTTTATGTAAACCTTCTTAGAATAACAATTTTAAAAAATTCATGAAATAGAGTGCATTTCAAAGAAGCAAATTATATTGAAAAAATAGTTATCAAAATGTTTTAAATGGGGCCAGCAAGTGGCATGGTGGTTAAGGGCGCTGGACTCCCACATGGCCGACCATGGTTCAAATCTCGGATCTGGCGGCTTGCTTTCTCACTTCCTCTCTATCTATCTGTCTCTCTCTGATCAAACTGGAAAATAATAATGATAATAATAATAAATAAAGTTAAATAAAATAATTCTTTAAAAAAAAATGTTTTAAATGACTGGGCGTGTGTGCATGCGTGCTCAAGATCCCAAGAGGAGAATGGAGAAGGGACTATGGCATGGCCATCTCTCCTGGGGAGTGATTTCCCACTTTCTGTCTCCCTGTCTCTCTCTGTCCTCTGGCAAGTGCATATATCCTACAGCAAAAATCTCTCTTAAAAAAAAAAAGAAACAAACATGTAAAATTGGTAATAGATGGGTTTCTTTATTAACACATTAAATAAAAGGATCCAGTGGTAGGTCTAAAGACTTCATAATTTTGAAATAGTGATAAAAGTAAATGGTATTTTGAAATGTTTACATCACTCCTACATGATAATTATCTGTGATTTCTATTGACAGCATGGTCATAGCTACACCAAAACTGCTGTGCTTTATACCCCCATTTATAATTCAGGAACACATCAAATTTCATGTAGAAGTTAATGAGAATGAAGATGTATTTTATTTTTCCCCTCTGAGTTCTTGGCCTTCCTGAATTCTATTGGCAGGCGAGGCTAGAAACTTCTGCTTTCAATACTGAAGTGACAGCGACTAATCCCTTAGTCCCCTTTTCTTCCTTGTCTATGTTAATTTCCTGCACCAAATCTTCTAGTCCCCCAGGTAAAGTCTGTTTGTAAACTGGTAATTCCCACAGTTCTTCTAACTCCAAGCCTCATCTTTCCCCAGAAACTCCTTCCGACGAGAAGCTCTACTTTGGTGTCTTGTGGGCATCTACCTTAATCTGCTCAGTCTACTAGGATAAAATACTACAAGCTGCATACAAGTCTTTAATCAACAGAAATGTCTCACAGCCCTGGAACCTGGGAAGTCCAAAATCAAGGCCCAACAGGTTCGGTATGTGGTGGGGGCCCTTTTCCTGGTTTGTTGATGGCACCTTCTTGCCTTGTCGTCTTCCTTGATAGGCACAAGGGATTTCTCTGGGTTCTCGTTTATGAGGACACTAAGTCCATTCACCAGAAGCCACTATTATCAACACCTCCCAAAGGCCTCCCCTCTTAATCCTATCACCATGAGGGCTATGGTTTCAACATACGGATTTTAGAGGGCACACATATTCCAAATAAAGCTGCAGCTCATACTAAATGTGTCCTGATAGGCTCCTCATTTCCCCTTGCCATCCCCCGCCTTTCCAACCTAGTTTTGCCCATCTCTATTAATGAAGCTCCACACACTTGGCAGTCCAGGCCAGAGAAGCTGGTACCTCCCTGCCACTTCTTCTTTCGCCTCACCCACATGCAACCTATCAGCGAGTCCTGTTACCTCTGTTTTCAAACAGATTCTACTCAGCTCCGCTTCTCACTGCCTCCAGAGCTACCATCTAGAATGAGGCCACCCTTGTACCTCATCTGGATTATTGAAATAATTTCTTAACCAGCCCTCCTCCTCTCTTACCTGTCTCAGCTCTACTGTCAGCCTGACAGCCAGAGGAATCTTTTACGAACACAAGTGGTGCAGTTTGGATAGTGCCACTGTTCAAAACTCTCCAAAAGCCTTTCCATTTCACTAAGAGTAAAATTCAGAGTTCTGACAGCGGGGTGGGAGACTCATATAGCCCCATCACCTCTCTGACCATATCACTCGATTCGCTCAGGTCACTTTTGCCTTCTGTTGTTCTTCAAATTCTCCAACCATTTCTTACCCCAGGACTTTTGCCCTTGCTGCCACTTGGCAAGAACACTCTTATAAGCTTGTAAGAATGATATCTCTACTGCCTTCAAATGTCCAATCAAATATAATTGTACAGCTGAGGCTTCCCCTCACCATCCCATGTACTAGATTGTTGGAAAAGTCATGACACATTTTTGCATAGAAAAACACATCATGACTTTCCCGATGAAGTAACAAAATAATCATTTCACTCTGCATCTCAGGACTTAATCTTTCTGTTTATCCTGCTTCACTTTCCTCTATGCACTCATCATCACTAGATGCACTAAGTGTTCACTTGTTTTATTTGGTTATGGTCCATCCCCCTGCTAGCATGTTGAATGAATGAATGAAATGGTTAGCTTATAATGAAATGACTACCCTACTTCCCAAAGAGCACAAGAACCACTGTAATTAGTAACAGGTGCCACCATTTTGGAGTTAGATGGATCATTGACATCTTGCATGGATCAATATGGGCCATCTTGAGACCTCCCACTGAGCCAGCCACCTAGACGATCATGGCAATAAAGAGGACCTACACTGCCTTTCTGTCACACTTGAGACCTATTCTTCCTTACCTGAACAGGTAGAGAAGGGGTTATCTCAAGTTGCTGACAGTATTTTCTATTTTTTTGGTATGTGTGTGCCCTTACATCATTTTTTTTTTCCTATACATTAGATTTAATCCTCTCCCCTCCCACCTCAGAAAAAGTCATTAGCTCAGTATTTGCCCAAGATTTTATTCATACTGTACACATCATATTGTAAGTTAGTTACGGGTTGGTCTATGGATTGCTAGAAGGAAAGAGTGTATTCTCAGGGCTGAGAATAGTACTTGGCAGGTAGTAAATGCTGATCCAATGCTTGCTGATAGTATTATCATCTAATATTTATTGAGTTATTCTGGTTTTCTAATATAAAAATAGGGATATTATTAGCAGCATCTCTCAAGGTTTCTGTGAGTACTAAGGAGTTAACGTTAAGTAGACCACTAGAAATGTGTCTGGCACACAGTAAGCAGTCAGCAAGTGCTAGTCACTGACCCCATGGTTGATGGTGTCATCTGCACATCTACTTAATGTCCTGGAGTGTATCCATGAAACAACTGTGTAAGATGATGAACCAGCCGTAATCAAAATAACATTAATAATTATTGAGTAGCTAATAAATGCCAAGTTTGGGGCTATTTAAAAAATGCATTATATAATTTTCACTGCAATCATATGAGCTATACATGATTCTCAATTTAGAGAAGTTGGAACAGATTCAGATAGATTAAGTGACCTGCCCAGGGTCACAGAGCAAAAAAGTGGCAGAGCTGGGATTTGAAGCTAAGTCACTCTGACTCCAACATTTTAAGCACTATATTGTAGTAGATGACATTATTCTCATTCAAGGAAAGAGGAAACAGGAAAGTGAAAAGCTCAGTCAACTGGATCAAAGTTATGTAGATTCTAAGCATTAGGGGTGAGATGATCTGAGACAGGAGGGTTTTCTCCTAGTCTGTGGCCTGGGGTACTGCCTCCAGTCTGGAATGCATCTCCAAACACAAGGGGAGGTTCAGGGAATGACCAGATGGCTATGAGTCCTTCAGGGTGGATTAATTTTGTGCTATTAAACAAAAAGTCTGAAATCTGAAAGCATACTGAAAAAAAAAAGCAGGCACGTTTCCCCACCCTAATAGGACATTAAACAGCTACATAGACAATTAATTATTTAAGTGCAGACTGATAAGAGTCCAAGTTGTAGGGGCTCTGAGAGTTCATGGCAGGAAGTCCTGGCTGAGTCTGGATGAGAAGAAACCACAGTAACAAAGACGCACGCTTGCAGCAGGAGGCCCTGACAGTTTGCACAAACCTCGCCCCAGTGGGGGCCTGAAAAGAAGCTAAGGAACATCTTCCAGGAGAAACAGACCTTGAGAACTCAACAATCTCTTGCATTTCTTCTCAGCCATACAATTTAATTATTGAGAGATGCCACACTCACCTTTCTGTAGGGACAGATGTGTGGAAAGGAAGATAGGCAGCACTAAAATTTTTTTTCTTCTAGTTTATGAGGTTCATTGATTTTCCTAGAAGGAAAAGCCTTCTCATTGACTTTGTTCCCATAAGTGGGTTTACTTGGGACAAGGAGTCTGGCAGTTGCTGGGAGACCGATGACCTGGCCTGATACCCTGAGGGAAGTCAGGAGGCAGCCAGACAGAGGGTGAAGGTAGAGACAGCCCTAGTGCCTGATGATATCACTTAACAGTTACTGAGTAGCTAATAAACGCCAAGCTTCAGGCTATTTAAAAAATACATTATCCAATTTTCATAGCAATTATATGACATAGATATGATTCTCAGTTTAGAGAAGTGGAAACAGACTCAGACAGGTTAAGTCACCCGTCGAAGGTCACATGTCAAGGAAGTGGCAGAACTAGGATTTGAACCTGAGCCATTCTGACTCTGAGTTCTTAACCAACTGTACTGCAGTGGGTGGCACTCACACATGCTCCCATCCTTATATCCAAACTATATAAATTGACACCAAGTCTTGTCAGTTTAGCCCCTCAACCTCTCTCCAATCTGCCCATTCCTCCCAACAATGCTACCCCAATCCAAGTTGCCATCTTTTCTTAAAAAGGACTCTAAACTCACCTCTCACCTCCACTCTTATGTCTTTCCATTATCACCTTATCTGAGCTATAGTGACTATCTGATATATAAGTTAGATCATTGTCATCTTCCATCTTCTTAAAACCCTTTGGTTGCTTCCTACTGTACTTGGGATAAACAAAAAGTCCTTCATATGTGTAGATGACCTGATTGTCCATCCAGGGATGACTGGATAAAGAAAACGTGGCATATATACACAAGGAAATACTATTCAGTCTTCAAAAGGACAATATGGATGAAACGTGAAGACATTATGTTAAGTGAAATAAGCCTGGCACAGAAAGACAATATTGCATGATTTCACTGTGTTGGATCTCTAAACAGTTTAACTCACAGACTCAGAAAGTTGAATGGTGGTTGCCAAGGGCTGGGAAAGAGGAAGTGGGAATTGGCTGCTCAAGGAGCAGGAAATTTTCACTCCCCAAGATGATTAAATTCTAGATATCTGCTGTACAGCATTGTGTAATATTGGGTATTTAAATATGTGTAAAATTACACATGTAAAATTACATCTCATGTGTAATGTGCTCATCACAATAAAATATAATAAAAAAAAATTAAACCAAGCCTTACCACTAACATTATTTTAATATCGAAATATAAGGAATCACCAAAACGCTGTATGCACCAGTTCATCTGGAAATTAGGTATTTACTATTTTATGCCAGCAATGAGATAAGCTACCTGTATATTATTAATAAGTACTAGAGAGGTACTGTTGATTTGATAATTTGATAATCAGTATTTTCTGGAATCATTTGACTTAAGTGTCATTAAAACACATACAATTTGTGACACAATTGGATAATTTTAACATAAAAAATAACTTTTTTTTTTTAGAGGTTTTCCCTATCAGGCGTGTGCTCTCACTGGAAAGACAGAGAGAGACAGAGAGACAGAAAGTGAGAAATCACCCCCCAGGGTGGATGGCCATGCTGCAATCCCTTCTCCTCCATTCTCTTCTTGGGATCTTGGGCACGCACGCACACACGTCCGGCATGACTTTAAGCCACCGGGTCTGGGACTTAAACCGTGGTCGACTACATGGGAGTCCAGCAACATAGCCATTATGCTAACTGCTGGTCCCCCAAAATAACTTTTTTTTTTTTTTAAGTTATTTTATTTTACTCATTCATTTATTTTTTTAATTTGACCAGAGAGAAAGAGAGAGAGAGAGAGAGAGAGAGAGAGAGAGAGAAAGTAAGCTGCCAGGTCCAGGACTTGAACCGTGGACAGCCCCAAAATAACTTTTTTATAGCAACACAATGTTTACAGTCTTCAGAGTCTGCCATGGTAGGTCCTTGCTTACCTCACATGCCTCTCACCTCTCTTCTTCCCTAACATGCTATGGCCACAGTGACTCTCTTCCAGTTCTTCAGAAATTCCAATTTCACCCCTATTTTGTGGCCTTTAATGTCTGAACAAAAGTTACTTCTTTAAAAGGCCCTAGTCAGACTTCTCTGTCCATAATCTTAATTAAATTTGATGTTATTCTCTTCACAGCAACTTCATGTCTCCTTTGTAGCATTTCCCACATTTCCAAAGCTTATGTGTATCTGTGATTATCTGTTGACTGAGCCTCCCAGCTGGAGTGTTTAGGCCATGACAGCAGGGACTGTTGTGTCTTATGCATTGCTTTATTGCCTGTGCCTAGCAGGTTGATTTTTTTTTTTTTTTTGAGAGGTTTTTGCTATAGGGCATGTGTGCTTGCCAGAAAGACAGAGACAGAGAGACAGAAAGCGAGAAATCATCCCCCAGGGGGATGGCCACACTGCAATCCTTTCTCTTCCATTCTCCTCTCAGGATCTTGGGCACACACATACATGTGTGTGGCATGAGTTTAATTCACTGGGTCCGGGACTCGAACTGCGGTCAACTACATGGGAGTTCAGCGGCATAGCCATTACGCTAACTGCTGGCCCCAGATTTTTTTTTCTTCTTTTTAAGATCGTTTATTGGAATCCTGAAATATTCAGACAAGAAGCTATTTTAAAGCTGAGGTGTGTCCTGGCATGTTCAGAGAAGCTATGCTTTAAATTCCATCTCCTAGATTCCTGAAATATTTGGACAAATGGAGGATAGATTTTTGTCACAGAATGCTCAGAAACAACCACAGAGGCACAATAAACATGAGAAATCAAGAAAATATCTCTCCCCTAAGGGAAAAGAACAATCCCTCATCATCCACAGACAGTACAGTAGAACTCATGGAATGGTTCGTTAGAGGATTCAGAATATTCATAGTGACAAAACTAAATGAGATTCAAGAGTCAAGAGATAATGAACTCCAGAAGATGCAGGAGAAAAGAGACAATGAGTTCCAGGAGGTGTTGAACTTCTTTCATGATCTGAAAGAGGAAATACACATCATAAAAAAGAATCAAATGGAGCTATTAAAGATGAAGGCTGCCATTTACGAAATCAAAACCTCCCTCGAAAGTATTAAAAGCAGATTAGTTCATGCAGAAAATTGAATCTCTGATGTTGAAGGCAAAACCTCTGATCTAGAAAAAAAACAACCAAAAAAAAAAAAAAAAACAACTGTGAAAATAATCCCCCAAAATGAGAATACTATATGAGAAATATTAGACAGCATTAAGCACTCAAACATCCAGATAATCGGTATTCCAGAAGGTGAGGAAACTAATAAGGGCATTAATAATCTATTCTATGAAATTGTAGAAGAAAACTTTCCAAATCTAGAGAGGCATTCAAATATCCAGACCCAAGAAATACAAAGGACCCCTAATAGAATCAACCCAAGAAGATCTTCTCCAAGGCACATCATAGCCAGACTGGCCAAATCTACAGACAAAGACAAGATACTAAAATTGGGACCAGCAGTTAGTGTAATGGCTATGTTGCTGGACTCCCAAGTAGTCGACCGCGGTTTGCATCCCGGACCCGGTAGCTTAAAACTCACGCCGGGCACGTGTGCATGCGTGCCCAAGATCCTGAGAGGAGAATGGAGGAGAAGGGATTGCAGAGTGGCCATCCCCCCCTGGGGAGTGATTTCTCGCTTTCTGTCTCTGTCTGTCTGGCGAGCACACGCGCCCTATAGCAAAAACCTCTCCAATAAATAAATAAACAAACAAACAAACAAACAAACAAACAAACTAAAATTGTCAAGAGAGAAACGTCAGGTTACTTGTACAGGTTATCCAATCAGGTTAACCTCAGACCTCTCATCAGAAACAGTGTGAGCAAGGAAAGAATGGGAAAATATATTCAAGTGTTAAGTAAAAAACAGTTTTAACCAAGAATACCCAGCAAGATTATCTTTCATATGGAAAGAAAGGATAAAAACATTCTCAGATAAACAAGAATTGAAAGAATTTGCCAATAGCAGACCCACTCTTCCAGAAGTTCTGAAATGAGTGCTCTACCAGAAAAACTAAAGACACAGAAATAAGAGAACAAAAGGCAACCAAGAAAACGACCAGTTTAATGCTAGGAACAAGAAATATCAATAATAACATTGAATGTTAACTTCTGGGATTTAAATGGAAAGATTGGACCACAGTAACACTGCATATTCAACAGAAGAGAGTTTGAACATAAGACTGAAATCGTGAAATTTATAGAATTTTATAACTTTTGAGTAAAACATTACTGATTTCTTTTTTTTTTACTATGCTTTGTTTTCCCAATTTAAACATTTTACTTTGAGTTGTTGATGGGTTCAGCAATTTGTTGAAATATTTTTCTTATTAGTTTCTTTAAATGGAAATATAAACTTTTCTTCCTTCCTGACCCCTCTTGAATTGAAAATATTTGGGAGTATTCTTATTTTGTAACAGAACGGTTATTTGCATAAGTTCAATAATGCTTGTTGCACTGAATCAGAAATTGGAAATACTTATTATTGGACAGGGAGTGTCATACCTGAAGATTAATCAGAAGACTATGGAACTAAGGTGGATCTCAAGTAAGCCAACAGAAGCTCTTAGAAAGATGGCCTGGCACCATAAATAGTTCTGCCTGGCAGAGAGGATTAGAGAAGGTATATGAAAGAATGTATAACAAAATAACCTAGACTTTTCTAGCCCAGCATTGCAATCAGTAGAGATTGCAAAAGAGCAACCACAGAAGAGGATTAACTTGAGAATGACTTTGAAGGAAGAAAAAGAGACTGATCTTTGCTAGCAGATGGTATGTCACAGAATACTTGGTAGGCAGGGCTGAACTGAGAAGGTTTATGTGTGATTAGTGTGCTGGGCATTTGCTTTTCAACCATTTGAGTAGCTGACATGTAAATATTTTCCCAAGGGGCCAGCAGTTAGCATAATGACTATGTTGCTGAACTCCCATGTAGTCGACCATGGTTTGAGTCCTGGACCTGGTGACTTAAACTCACGCCAGGTGCATGTGTGTGCGTGCCCAAGATCCCGAGGGGAGAATAGAGGAGAAGGAATTGCGGCATGGCCATCCCCCCTGGGGGGTGATTTCTCGCTTTCTGTCTCTCTGTCTCTGTCTTTCTGGAGAGCACACGTGCCCTATAGCAAAAACCTCTCCAAAAAAAAACCCCAAACTTAAAACCATACTGTCTCTGTTGTTATAGAGTTGCAAACAAAATTATACAAATTACAATAAATATTTTGAACATTATCTTTAAAATTCTGCATTCCAAAAGTTGTTTATTAACTGTCAAGAACTATGGAATATGAGCAAAAATTTTTTGATATGCAAAGTAAATGTTTGTGGAAAAATGTAAAAATAAATCAATTGAAAAAAAAAAGATCCTTTATTGGCAGTAAGAATCTTTTAAAAGACACCTAAAAACAATGTACCAGTTAACTTAAAGTAAAACAGGGGCATGGGGCTGGCAAGTGGCGTGGTGGTTAATGTGCTGGACTCCCACGTGGCTGACCATTGTTCAAGTCCTGGGCCTGGCAGCTTGCTTTCTCACTTGCCCTTTTTTCTCTCTGGTCAAATTAAAATAATAAAATAATAACAACAAATGGAATTTAAAAATTTTTAAAAATACTGGGGCATGTAGAGTGAAATGAAACACCTAAATATACAGATTTTCTTAAATATTATCTTTAATTATTACTGCTTGAGATGCCCAGATTCTGAAAGCTTATTTTGATCATATTACCCTCTGTTGAGAGTGACTCGACATTTTCATAATAGGATATGTAATAGATATAAAAAAGAAAATGATGCCTTAGCATTTCTGAGAGTCAACAATGCAAATTAGTTGTGTTTCCTATAGATGGTAAATTCAAAGAAGTCGCAGACACAAGTGAAGCTGTAAAAAGAACACTATCCTACACCTGAACCTGACACTCCCACCTTGGCCCCTCGTCTACTGAGAACTAACAAGAAATGACGACTTAGTATTTTCAGTGAGATAATGAAATAGGCTTAATAAAGCACTCAAAGTAAAATTAAGTTTTAAAAATGGAAATCTACAATACTCAGCAGGAATGCGATGAAATCTACAATACTCTGGGTACCTGACAGAGCCATTGACTTGGTCTCAGAAAGCAGAAGGCAGATGATGAAATTGTACTTAATCCTGAAGCAGTTCAGATCCTGTCCCCCTCCTCCCTACTGGGAAAGTAAGCATCTACAAGGTGATTCTGAGCCCCAGAAAGGCTTGCCCACGTTCTGACTCTGGAGTGTCACACTTGTCACCACTGGGAAACAGCCACAGGACTTCCCCTACCACATCTGCTGAGCAGCAACGAACTGCAGGAGACCGCAATCGGGCAGTCCCAACACAGGGTTCACAAAGCTGAGTACAGAGTTGCTGTTAGTGTCCACGTCAGCCCCAACTAAGTTGTTCTCCCACTGGAACCCGTTGGAGTCATTGGAAGCAGAAGCGGCCTAGCTTTCAGCCTAGAAGGTTGATTTTTATCCAACAAATATTTGTGGAGTTCTCATGAGGCACCAGATCCTGAGCTAGGTGGTAGAGGAATAAGGGGTATAGTTGTCCTTCAACCACTGTTTTGCTTTCGACACTCTGTTACCCAAGTATGGTACAATAAGATATTTTGAGAGGAATGGATGATGGTAAAACGTGATACTCTGCAAGGCTGACCCATATGGGAAGGTTCTATGTTCACATCTAGAGACTTCTCTGTACACTGGGCACATGTGTGCCCATGTTCCAGGGCTGGCTGAAATAGAATTCTAATCACCAGTAGCTTAAATAATATAGAAATCTCTTAGCTCACTAACAAGAAGATTGTAAGCACGCATCTCAAAGTTACTTGAGCAACTCAATTATGACTTTACAGATCCAAGTCCATTCATTCCATTATAAATGTCAGTCTTTAACATACTGACTTTTTATATTCATGCTTGATATCTCATGGTTGCAATACGGCTGCCATTGTTCCAAGCACCATGGCTATATTCAAAGACAGAAGGAGCAGGTGAGGAGGGGAAATCAGAGCATTAAGAAAAGGTTATTTTCTTTTTCCCTTTACTAGGGATGAAATATTTCCCAAAGTTCCCTAGCAGATAGCTTCTGATATTTCACCACCCAGGATGGTGTCATATGGCCATTTCTAGTTGCAAAGGGAGCTGAGAAATCAGGTATTTAGTAAAAGAAAACAAGGGTGCCATGAGTGGCTCAAGACCAGTCATAATTTACATTCTGTAGCTTGCATACGGCCCTCTTAAATGAAACTGAGATTCTGTTAAATAGAAGGACTGGCTATTTGGTAAACAACCAACAGGGTCTGCCTTAGAGAAGGTGGGATTCAGTTGTTCAGTCTCCTGGATGTAAAACAATGGCAACGATCTGTTGGCTGCAGTGCTGTGGAAACGACCGCTTGTTCCAGCTGAGCCTGCTGCTCTTTGCTCATACATCCCAAGAAGATGATTATGCAGAACAGTGAGAGCTTCCTTGTTTCCCAGAATATTCTCAAGAAATAAGACTGCATTAATAATTTGTTTTCTTGGTATGGGCCATTCGGTTGCAAAACGACATTCTAGGCATAGCACGATACTTCCTTTCCTCATTTACATTCACTGTTGGTTTAATTATGCTTTTCAGTCAGAATACTTATTAATTTTATAGACCTACCTGAAAATTAAATTGGATAAATTCCTTTTGCTTGGTACCTTGAAAAATGTGTTTTTCCAAGCTGTTGCCGGAGCCCACTTCGGCCCTGTGCAATTTTGTTCCTCTTTAAGTTCATTTGCAAATAACACTGTGTTGGTTTAAAGGACATTCATCATCTCTGAGCAGGAGAAACACTGCGAAATGCAGCCCGATTCAAAGCAAAGTAGGAGGACGATGGAGAAAATTGTCAAATATTTTATTTCCTCATTGGAGGGAGGAGTCATTGAGTGAGGCATAAAATTTCTCTTAAGATTCAACAAATTTATCTTAACTGTGATGAGAATACTACATGGTGCTGTAAAGACCCACTAAAACACAAAGTGCAAAAAAGACAGGAAGCAGGGGCCTTCTCCACTGACCAGGGCCAAGGAGGCACAATATGAGAATGGCAGATGGTGTACTCCTTCATTAAATGTTTACCAACATTTATTGTGTCTCGGGAATTATGGTGCTGGAATTACAATTAGGACATGTTACCTACTCTTGAACAACTCACATTTTCATAGGATAGACAGGCAAATACACAATATAATAGTGTGGGCCCAGGCTAGGTGGTGCAGTCTGTAATGTGCTGGAAGCCACATGGCCAACCACAGGTTCAGATCCCTAGGTCATCCTGAGAATATGCCAAGCAAGGGTGCCCATGATCCTGAGGAGCTGGAGAGGTGGAAAAAGGGGACTGCAGAGTGAGATCCCGTCAGTGTGCTTCCTTTCTCTCTTGCATATGTGTGCACATGCTTTTTTATGATAGAGATCACCAAACAAAACCATGGCAAGTATTAGGCAGTTGGGAAAGTCATGATGTATTTTCCTATGTTTTTCGATGCAAAAAATGCGCCCTGACTTTCCCAAGGCAAGAATATAGGCCACTGTGAAAGCCCAGAAGGGCAACAAACCTCTGGACTAAAATCTCTGAGGTCAGGAAATATATATATGCTATATGTGCTGTAACTGTATTGCCTACCTAGCTCAGTACCAACATTCAGATACTCAATACATAGTTCAGTTGAATTTGGATTAAAATGAAGCAAGACAGGAGGCATGTATTGATTAGGTGATGTTACTCTCTGTAACAATGAAATCTTCCCATTGTCTATAATGCAGTAAAAGTGTGTGTGTGTGTGTGTGTGTGTGTGTGTATCATTTGTCCTTTACAAAAATAAAATCAAATCAGAGATGACAGAGGCTATCCACCTGGCCCAAGCTGTCATTTAGGAACCCAAACTCTTCCCATCTTGTGGTTCTATCAACCCCTGAGGTCTTACTTCCTTTACTTTCAGTTGATGAACAGAGAAGGGGATGGGGAGAGAGAGCCACAAAAAATCAATAGGGCAATGATTAGAAGTGGCACCTGGTGCCTCTCTCATTCTGTTGATCAGAAGGGTTACATGGCCATATCTAGCTGCAAGAGAGTTTGGGAAATGTGGTCAGGTTTCATGCACTGGGGGAAAGGACATAGGTTTGCTAAAGATGTCACTGGCTCTGCTGTGTGGTTGGAAATGAACTGGAAATGTCTCAAATAGTCTTTAAGATGAATAGCAAGTACCCTCAAGGATAGGAAGTAAAGAGAATTGTATGCAGAAGGATCACTGTGGGGGGAAAAGCAGTGTGGATCTCAGCCCTGCTAACGCATCATGTGTGCAGTGGGAGAAAGCTGTTAAAGAAGAAGAAGAGATTTTTCATTATGCTGAGGAGTTTGGATGGACCTTGTCCTAAGGGCAGTTGGAAGCCACTGAAGCTTTCTGATGAAAAGGGCAGTATGTGGCTGTCCAAAGCACAGCAGTTAAGCACTATGCATATGGAGGTGGATCCCACATGACTGACTGCAGTTCAAATCTTGGTCCTGGCACTTGCAAAACATGCTGGATACGTGTGTGTGCCTTTCAATGAAATGGACAAATGAAGGAGAAAGGACTGCAGTGTGATCATGTCCCGTTAGAGGATGCTTTCTCTCTCATGTGTACATATGCCCTCTGATAATTAACAACAACCAAATAGCAGTGTGGTAAGCTTTGCATTTTAGAAGGGTTACTCTGGCTCTGGTATGGGGAGCGTGAGGGGCCATGATTACACACGGAGATAGAGAGAAGAGGATGGACTTGAGAAATACTTGGAAGGTAAAAATGGCAGGGCTAGGTGCCTAACATGGATCATCTCTTTGTCCTTTCTGTGAATTTGTTCCATCTTTCTCATTTTGAATAACCTTGTTAAACTTCTCCACCTGAGTGCTTAGCTCAAGCTCACTGTTCATACCAATTTGGCCCTCGAGCATTAGACCTAGTACCAATTATTGAGTATGTCTGATATATTATAATCTCAGCCCAAAGATCTGGCAGAGCAAGGATCATTACTGGATTCCTAAATTGTAGATAAAATAATGCAGAATTTATCTGGGAATCCAAATTTATATGCCCAATCATTATTCATTTTATAGCCAGCAACTTATAGACAGTCCCATTTTCTAAACAGAAATCCAGAGATATGTAACATTTACTGCAGTGTGCTTTAAATTTAAGTTACAGTTGGGTAGATGAGGGGGAGTTAGATGGTAGGAAGGAATGTCGCTTGGGCAAGTTGCCCTCTCCATAGCAACAACTGTCACCAGTAGGTTCAAGGATAGTTTGGAAATAAGTAGACATAACTGGGGGAAAAAACAAAAACAAAAACAAAGACATAACTAAAAGGATGCTACTTATATTACAGTCTCAAAAGTGTCAAAATTATAGTGATAGAGAAAAATCAGTCATTACCAGGGTTGGGGTGGGGGAGAATGACTATAAAAGGATAGCAGGAAGTATTTTCTTGGGGGTGATAGAGCAGTTGTATTTTGATTATGGTGGTAATTACATGAATCTATTAATTTGATGAAATTTCATCAATCCGTATACCAGAGTCAAATAGTAGCATACATGTAAAAAATTCAATCTGCAAGGCAACTCACTTAGAAAAGTCTCCAATTCAAGTCCAGAGAGCTCCGAGAGCAGGCCAGATGTACACATGCCTGTAATCTGGGGCTGGCTGAAGCCTGAGTGTGGATTGCAGTATTGGGACCCTGCTTTTGGGTGTGTGATCAACTTTCTCTCTCTCTTTTTCTCTTGCTTATAACAGGACTAAATATACTGGGGAAAAAGAAAAAAATAACAACAAGAAGTGCATGACAGAAAAAATCCAAATTAGACTTCTAGTTTATTAATGCTATTGTGCCCATGTCAGTTTCCTGGTTCTGATAGTGTACTGCAGTTAAGTTAGAGGTCTCACTGAGGGAAGCTGGGGAAAAAGTATGCAGGTGCTCTCTTCACTTCTTTTTAGTCAAAAAATATGTCAAAATTAAAAAATAAAAATCTTGAAAGAAAATCACAATGGCAAACTTCAGCCCAATGATGGTTTTTACAGAAATAGAAAAACTCACCCTAAAATTCACATGGAATCTCAAGATACTCAGAATAGCTATAGCAATCTTGAGAAAGAAGAACAAAGCAGGAGAACTCACACTTCATGATTTTAAAACATTCTATAAAGCCACAATGAACACAACAGCATGGTACTGGCATAAAGACAGACATTTAGTCCAATGGAATAGAATAGAGATCCCAGAAGTAAACCCTCACATATTATGGTCAAATGATTTTTGATAAGAGTGCCAAGGTCATTCAACAGAAAAAAGATAATATTTTCAACAAATGGTGCTGAGAAAATTGAGCATCTACATGAAAAAGAACAAACAAAGTTGGAGCCTTTTTTAGTACCATATTTTAAAAATTAACTCAAAATGGATCAAAGCCCCAGATTTAAGACCTAAAGGTAAAGTAAAACTCTTAGAAGAAAATGTAGGATAGAAACTTCACAACATTGTATTTAGCAATGATTTGTTGGATATGACACCAAAGGTACAGGCAATAACAACAAATGGACAAATTAGACTTCATGGAAATTTTTAAAATATGTACAAAAAATCAAGAAAGTGAAAAGACAACCCACATAATGGTAGAAAATGTTTTAAAATCATATATCTGATAAGGGGTTATTATCCAGTATATACATAGGACTTCTAACACTCAATGACAACAACACAAAACTCAATTGAAAAATGGGCAAAGGACTTGAATACATTACATCTCTGAGGAATATATATGAATATCCAATATGCACATGGAAATATGCTCAATGTCACTAATAATTAGGAAATGCCACAAAACAACTATAAAATGATACTGCCCCGCATTCATCAGGATGGCACTATTAAAAAATGAAAAAAAAACCAGAAAATAATAAGTGTTGGTGATAATGTGGAGTAATTATTGTACAAACTCTTGTGTACTGTTTGTGGGAATACAAGATCAGATATATTGGGTCATCTGGAAAGTCATGACACATTTTTGCATAGAAAAACATAGAAAAGTATGTCATGACTTTCCTGATGATCTAATTAATATAAAATAAAGCAACTGTGAAAAACAGTATGGAGGTTCTATCCAAAATTAAAAATGAACTGCTGTATGATCCAGCATTACACTTTTGGGAATATATCCCAAAGAATTAAAAGCAGGGCCTTGGAGAAGTATTTGTATATATAGATATATGGCAGCATTATTCATAATATCTAAAACATGGAAGCAACCCATGTGTCCACTGACAGATGAATGAATAAGTAAAATAGTATATCCACATGATGGACATTGTTCAACCATTATTCAACCACAATGGACATTATTCAAAAGAGGAGAGATGGCATGGTGGTGAGGGTGTTGTACTCCCACATGGCCAATCACAGTTTAAGTCCCAGATCTGGTGACTTGCTTTCTCATGGCATGCCCCATCTCTGTCTCTCTCTGGTAAGTGCAAGTGCCCTATAGCAAAATTAAATAATAATAGTACATAAAATTAAATAATAATTCTTAACAAAAAAAAGAAAATTATGACATAGGCTATAGCATAGACCTTGAAGAGAGTATGCTAAGTGAAATAAGCAAGTAATGAAGAGAAAAACACTATTATTCCACCAACATGAGGTACTTAGAGCAGTCAAACTCAGAGACAGAAAGCATAATGGTAGTTGCAAAGGATTGAGGGGGGAGTGGAAGTCCCTGCTTATTGGGTGGAGTGTTCCAATTTTGCAAGATGAAAAGTGTGGTGGGGATAGATGATGGTGGTGGATACACAACATTATGAAGGTATATAATACCACTGAGCTTACATTCGCTAAGATTATCAATTTTTGTTATTTTACCACAATAAAAGGTTGAAAAAATTACAATGGCAGTAGAAAAATTAAAATTGTCCATTTGACAGTAATAGGCTATTATAAGACATAATTAAAAGTAGATTTCTGATTTTTTCCAATCAATTTAATCACAGAATCAAATACAGAGCAACAATGGAAAGAAAACTCAATCTCTTTGGTTATCACCAAAGAGTGACCGACTTTTGTGGCCACAGACACCGAACCTCTCCTTGTAGTACCATGATAATATGGTTCAAGAAGGAGGGCTGTGTGTAGGTAGCTCTGCGGCACCCTCCTAGGAATGTGCACAAGATCCTGTTGGAGGTATCTAAGGCAAATTTGGGCATGGGCCTTCTGGTTTTGCTAAATATGTAAGTTGAAGTGTGCATGTTGAACATTCAGGCGCTGCAGGATTCTTTCTCTCACAAATTCCATCACCAGGCTGGGGTTGAATCAGTACCAGGCAAATACCTGCCCTGTCAGCATCTTTGAGGGACTGTTTCTAGAACTGGCATACAAAGGGCTGATTCCTACCATATCTCTTTTGCTATGTTTGATCGGGATGGTGGAGGAGGAGGAGAAAGAGGAGGAAGAGAGCAGTAAATATGTACATGGTATCTAGGTACACCAGACCTTGTTCTAAAAATGTCATAGATTCCTTTTTTTTTTTTTTTTTTTTTTTTTCTGGAGAGGTTTTTGCTACAGGGCATGTACACTTGCCAGAAAGAGAGAGACAGAGAGACAGAAAGCAAGAAATCACCCCTCCAGGGGGATGGCCACACCACAATCCCTTCTCCTCCATTCTCCTCTCGGGATCTTAGGGACACACACACACACACCTGGCATGAGTTTAAGACACTGGGTCCGGGAGTCAAAATGTGGTCAACTACATCAGAGTCCCAGTGACATAGCCATTACACCAACTGCTGGTCCCAAACATGTCATAGATTCTTATATAATTCTCACAACTGACCCTGTGAAGCCAATATTATTATCTCTATCTTATCAGTAAGGTAAGTGAGGCTCAGATACACAGTGATTAAATGTATAAAAATAGAAAAAAAAATAGAAAACAAAAACCATCCTAACTCTGTGTAAGTAAAACCACCATATTAAGCAGACTGACCAAATTTTCAAAAAAATAAGATCAATGCTGGATCTGTTACCAATGTAGTTAAGGTGAGTAGAAAGTCCATAAACAAAATAAACAAAAATAAAATAATAATTAACTGGTTGCCACGTGGCAGCTGAGGCTGGAATCCCCAGCAACGTCAGCCTGAACCACAAATAATAAACAAAAATAATATAAAAGTGTAAATAAAATAAATAAATTGCCTGATAGTAAACAGTTTGTAGTTGAGGCTAATGAATGTGTTCTTTCTTTTTTAAAGTTTACTTATTGAGGTGGGGTCGGGGAAGAGGACCAGGGGATAGGGATCCCTACAGGATCTTGTCAATCCTTTGTCTAGCCTTCCAGCCAGTCAGGATCCCAGGCACACCCAACATGCTCAGGTTGACACAGGTACTGAACCCAGGCCCTTCCCATCAGGCTCCAGTATCTCAGAGTAAGGCTCTACTGCTTTTGCGACTGCGACTGGGCTAAGTTTGCTATTGTTATGATCGTCCTCTTCCCTATTGCTTATAAGTACGAAAGAGGAAGGGGGTCATAAAGACTGGAAACCTTGTTTAGAAACCTTAAAGACTGTCTTTTTTGATTTTTAGTCTTTTAAAAAAACCTTGCTTCCCCTATTTTGTATATTTCCTTAAAACAGGGGAGGGTGGATATGTGATAAGGAATAAAATAAACTATGATATAATAAGAGTGAGATTCATGGTACAGTGCTAACACAATACTCCAGAGAAGCTGGTTGCCACGTGGCATTTGGGGCTGGAGTCCCCAGCAACGTCAGCCTGAACCACACTGGGCACGCACTCAACTGCCCCAAGTCCAGTGGCCTGGAGGACTGAAGGTGAGGGATCCTGGTGTGACCAGACCCTAGGGACAGTGCTCCTCTATCTCTTTTTTACTCTCACATGCATACTTCTATTATGAATAAAGAAGAAATATGAAATATTCTATATAAGTGTAGGTTTAAGGATACATGGAGATAAGTAGACATAAGCAGGAAAACAAACATAACCAAAAACTAGAATCAAAAGTACAAGGGTGAGGGACCAGTAGTTAGCGTAATGGCTATGTCGCTGAACTCCCATGTAGTTGACCACGGTTCGAGTTCCAGACCCGGTGGCTTCAACTCACGCCAGGCATGTGTGCGTGCATGCCCAAGAACCCGAGAGGAGAACGGAGGAGAAGATATCGTGGCATGGCCATCCCCCCTGGGGGTGATTTCTCGCTTTCTGTCTCTCTGTCTCTCTCTGTCTTTCTGGCAAGTGCATGCGCCCTATAGCAAAAACCTCTCCAAAAAAAAAAAAAAAGAAAAGAAAAAGTACAACGGTGATATTTATATTGGGTTGTGGGAAACGTCATGACATGTTTTTCTTCACAAAAATGCATCATGATGTTTTCAGCAACCCAATAGAACATCCTCAAAGTATTACAGCAAAATGTCAGAGTCATACTCGTCAGTGCTTGCCAGGGGTTAGGACTGGGGGAAGTGTGGGTCTGTCAGTAATATACTGCACCAGCATTCGTTTCCAGGGTGAAGAAGGGAGTTTTGCCGTTACCCTGTGCCACTCAGGGCATAAAACAGTGTTGGGTCCCTAGGCCACTGTCTACAAAAACATTAAAAAAAAGATGACTAACAAAAGTAATTTTAAATATACTCACGAAAAAGTTATTAAAACACAGTACTTTAAAATAAAAAAAGCAATCCAACCTCTTTGCAGAGGTTCATAAAAATCCCAACGTGCGTCAAGACTGAGAGGATTTTCAATTATAAATGAGACGTGAAAAGGTAGACAGAGCCCCTGAAGCTCACACACACCACACAGCTTTGTGGCACATAGAAGGAAAATTGTCTCCCCGTATTGACGGCATATTTATAATGGAAGAATTTGAGGATGCAAATGCAAATGACTCAATGCCAACAGGGATGCCTAAAAGACATAAGTGAGAATTAAGGCAATTAAGAATGTTGTCTCAGAGGAAATTAGACTAGTCCATTAATTACAATGCCTTAAAGGGAAAGAGGTCCCAATGAAAATGCAATAAATTAAAATATCAAAAAGAAAATTAGTGGGAAGAGAAGATGGAAGTGCCAACAAGAAGCTAATCTCAGAGGTGCTGATGGGGTAAGAAGAGGGAGAAAAAATACTGAGTGGATAGTGGCAGTAAATAGCTGGTCCCTGGCTCCCTCCTCCTCCTCTTCTCCCTTGGTCCCGCCTTCTCCCCCTCTTTCTTTCTCTCCCTCCCCCTTCCTTTCTTCCTTCCCCTCCATCTCTCTTTCTTCTTCCTTCCTCCCTCTCCTGTTCTTCCCTTTCTTTTTCCTTCTTCCCTCTCTCCCTCCCTCCTTCCTTTCCTTTTATCATCTTCCCCACCCCCCCCCCCCCGTCTTACCATCCTAGTGCCACTCTCTCACCTCTATCTCCCTTTCTCCTCCTTTCTCTCTCCCCTCTCCCCTTCCCTTTCTCTTCCTTCCTTCCCTTCTTTTTCCTTCTCTACTTCCTCCTTTGTTCTTTCTCACCTTCCAACCCTTTCTTTTTCTCTACACTCTCTTTTTCCTCTTGCCTTCCCTCCCTTCCTCCCCTTGTGACTCGAAGTGCCAATTCCTGAGTAGCACACAGTCCTCATACTAACTTAGTGGGGGGGAAAAACGCCAATTCCTAGGGGCCAGATACAAGCCGGAGGCCATCATCCTCTCAGAAAACTGGGGTCTACCTGGGGAAGCCCCCCCAGCTCGCTGCCACCTGGTCCCATCTCTGCTCTGCCCTTGACATCGGCAGCCAGGCTTACCAAGGTGAGCAGCCACGCGGCTGTTCCAGGTGAAAGCATTCGTAGTCCAGGGGCGTGCTGGAATCCCCTTGCTTTAACTTCAATTCTTTGTATTTCTTTGTTTCCTCAATTAGATAGACAGATGGAACTTTACTAATTTCTTCCATGAGAGAGGGAGACAGAGACAGAGAGAAGGAGACAGAGAGAGGCACACCCAACAGGGTATTTATGCCTCCATCTACGTCCTGTACCAGCTGACCCAGATCACAGGCAGATGCACACACCTCATGCGTGGGGAAGTCCCAGGATGCAAATTCAGGACTTCTCCCAGGTGGGTCCAGTTCTGTTACCACTGCACACCCAGGCCCTTGAGCTTTTGTTTCTGATATTGATGCTAACCAGACCCTCTGGCCATGGTGCCTGTTTCTCTGGCCATCTCCACACCCTACCATCCGGCTGACCTACCTCTCTGCAAAACTGCATCCCCCTCCACAGGAATTACAAGTCCCAGTAATCCCCAGATTCCTCAGCTGCTGTCTAGGCATATAAGATAGGCTTGAATCACCTCACGACAGGAGTTGTTTTCTGTGGTGCCAACTGTCCCCACTATTTCAGTGGTTCATGGATTCTGTCATATGTGCTATCAACTACATGATAATTTACTCAATACTGTCCTCTCAACATGTCGCAATATTTGAAAATATTACAACGTCTTCTGAAGCAATAATATCTGTGAAAACAGAGCTTTTCAATATTAGTTATATGTCTTTTTCCTTATAAATCTGGACATAAATGCATGACTGCACAACTTAAAATGTCCAACCAGCTTCCACTTAGTGGGCCTCTGTTAGCAGTACTCCCTGCTATGTGAAACATGGCTGGCATGAGAAAGCACAAGACATGGATTAACTACAGTCTGCTCTAGCTTTACCACCTGCTGTGTGACCTTGGGCAAACTTGTATTACCCTGGGAACCTCAGCTCAGTCTTTCCATCTGCACATTAGGTGTGATTGTCTTTCTAATGGAATTTTTGAAGACCTAATGCATGTATTAGGGTACATATTCATTTCCCTCCTCCATGAGTGCAACTCCTAACTCCCAAAGAATTGTGCGTGCAATTCTTTGAAAGGCTTGAGTAACTTTAATAGCTTTTTATTGTAAATACTCGTGACTGTCTAGCCCAATACAGTATGTTTGTTTAAGTGGTAATATGGAGAGGTGAGGACATCCGGCCTTCTTTTAAAGTAGATCATAAGCTCTTTAATAAATGGGCAATATTTCAGCATTCTTTCCATCACCACGATGCTTCAGCATATGGTGGTGTTCCATCGATACCCGCTGACCCACTGATTGATTTCCCATCCTGGCCAGCACTCTGAGTGGTGCCAAGGCAGGGCTCTGCTGGAGGTGTGGAGGTGAGATCTGCGAATGGGTCCATGGAACAGTCCTGTCTGTAAGTTCCAGAAGCTTTCAGGCTTGCCAACTCTGCTACCATTTCCCATCTGTGTTTCTATTTTTCCTACGAGAGGAGCTTTATTGATCTCATTAATTCTCTTTTCCATCTTCGGCATAAGAAGGTGATATTATCCACGCTTTAATGCCTCCTGTGCCTTTTGCAAATTATAGGATTATTATGGGTGGAATGACAAGAAAAACTGTTTTCACCAAATTGCAGCAAAAGCCATGAACTGTCCTTCAATTAAAGGCCGGGGCTTATCTGTCCTGGGGGTCCATTTACTCAGGTCTGAGGTCTCCAAATGCATATGGAGAATTTCCTCTTGGCTTAGACATTTCCATGTGAAGCAAAGGATTCTTTCATGTGAACATTTTTAATTCCTAAAGGCAGTTATTGGTTTCCTAATGAGGGTTTTTTTTCTTCTTTTACAATTTGACTATTTTTTTCTTCTCTTGATCAAAAATTAGCTTGAAAAGGTCTTAAAAGGAATCATCTGAGGGATGTTTGAGCAAGTCTAGAGTTCAAGTACTTTAAAAAAAAGAAATCTCTGCTGTTCTGCTAGAAAGATGAAGAAAAGTCTCTCTTATGCAAGTTCTTTCAGTTCAATAACTAATTAAAATCACAGCCACCACTAACGGTAAAGTTTCTCCTGATCTTATCTTCTACTTAGAAGTCTTTTAAGAGAAAGAGAAAATAAGTGCTTTCTCCATAGACTCTGGTCCCCTAGAACTGGGTTTCTCTCATCTTTATGGGTCTTCCCAGAGGTAGAGGTTCTAGAACTGAGGATGCACCAATAAATGTTGACTATGGAAAAAAAAATATATATTTTCCTCTTCAATTTTTTATTAAAGTATAATCTATTTACTGAAAAGTATGCACACATAAGCACACAACTAGATGAATTTTTGCAAACTCAAAATCTCCTGCAAAACTAAAGCCCTTATCAAGAAACAGAATACTAGGGACCAGCAGTTAGCGTAATGGCTATGTTGCTGGACTCCCATGTAGTTGACCGCGGTTCGAGTCCTGCACCCGGTGGCTTACACTCATGCCAGGCGCTTGTGCGCATGTGCCAAAGATCCCGAGAGGAAAATGGAGGAAAAGCGATTGCGGCGTGGCCATCCCCCCCTGGGGGGTGATTTCTCGCTTTCTATCTCTCTGTCTCTGTCTTTCTGTTGAGCGCATGCGCCCTATAGCAAAAAACTCTCCAAAAAAAGAAAAAAAAAAAAGAAACAGAATACTATAACCCCAAGAGTCTCCCTCATGTTCCTTTCCATCATCACCCCTCAAACATAACCTGACTTATAACAGCACAGACTAATTTTGCTCTGGAGACCACACAGTGTGTCTACTTCCATGTCTGTCTTCTTCCATTCAGCATGAAGTTTCTGAAATCCATCCACAGTGATGTGTGTAGTTTTGATTTGTTCTTTCACATTGTTATGTAAGGTCCAGCCTGGGTGCTACCAATGGAATGCTGTTTTCCCCACAAACCTCATATGGAAAGTCCCAGGTCCTCATCATCAGGATGAAGCCCAGATGATGGAATAGAAAAGAGAGACACACACAAGATCACGTTCTTTCCCCTCCGATTTGCAGTCTATATTAGACATGACCAAGGGCAAACACTCAATTAAACATCTTTTACACTTTGTCTCAGGAGTGTTGACTTCTCCATTGTGCCTTTTGACATGCGGTACACACATGCATGCACACACACACACACACACACACAGTTTAACACATCACCTTTCTTTCTTGCCCCTTGGCCCGAGGGGTACCCTAAGTGACAATAACAGTCAGCATTTCTGCCAGTCCTCCTATAGGAAAGGCACTGTTCCAGGTGCCTCCCATGTATTGGGTAGTGGGAAATGTCAGACACATTTTTGCATAGAAAAATACATCATAATTTTTCTGATGATCCAATAGCTCCTTTTCACAATAGCCCTCCAATCTAAGTTAGGCACTTCTGTCACACCCAAGTTTTAGACAAAGAAATCGAGGCACAGTGAGGTTCAGTGACTTGTCCAAGGCCACACGGCTTATGAGCAGCAGGTGCTGGTTCTAATCGCACGACCCCTATCACACCCTCATGGCTGGTGCACTCAGAGAGAAGAAGGACCAGGAAACTCTGCCCTGAGAACCGAGAGATCTCTGAGACATTGAACTTAGTCAAGGTAGGAGCAGCCCACCCTGATAGGAGGTGCTGGAGTGACAGCTGTCCCAGAGATGACTTCCTACAGCCTCCAGGGGTTCTCAGTGGGGGGCTCAGTCCTTCTCTGAAGGGGCTAAGAGAGTGGATTCAGAATTCTCATCCATCTGCTCAACATATAACCAACACACTCAAACCAATCTTCATGCCATGGCAGTTTTCAGCCCACACATACTTGCTAATTTAATTAGCTAAAGCAAGTCAAGTCCCATTTCTTGGTATACAAACATGAGGCACAAACATACCCAAGGGGCATTTTCTCTGGCAACAGCACCCTCTTCCATTTCTCGACACTGGCACCTACTGATCCCCCCTCTGGATTGTTCTACCTTCTCCCCTCCTCCAGGTAATGCCTGACCTCCTTAGGGTTCCAGCTCAAGAATCAGTTCCCCAGGTCCATCTGCCTTGATTCTTCCAAGACAGTCAGTCTAGAGCTTCTTGTTTGTTTGCGTAGTACCTTATATTTTCCTCTCTGTATTCTTATCCCAATTTAGAATTATATGTGAGTGTGTGTAACTCCCTAAGAAACATCTCCTCTACTACAGTTTCAGGGTCTTAGAGCGGAAATGCTCTTCATTTTTACTTAGCATTTTATATCCATGGGGTAGTACCTGCCATATAGCAGGCACTTAAGAAATGCTTAGGGAGGTGAATGAGCCCGTGAATGAAGAAAAATCTGAATGAATGAATAACCAAAGTTCCATCAGAAAGGACTTGATGTCCTAAAAGTACATTAATTTCCCAAGATATTTTGGTCACTGCTGGTGTTACAGGGTCCCTGGACACTCAAGGGCCAATCTTCCAGACATATTCGTAAGGTTCCCGGGCTTCTTTGAACCAAGCCCTGCCCAACCCCGCCCAACTTGCCTGGAAAGTCTGTATTTAAGTCCCTTGGTTTGAGTTCCATCATCATCCATTGCAAGCAGGAATTGTTGATTTTCTTTAATTAAGTCTGGAAGGATGGCTTCCTGAGTGGGTAATACATTTCCCGAGTTCAGCATTTCATCTGCACAGCCCACATTTCACTCAGAAATAGGGCAGATTCATTAAAAGTGTGGCCAGACGGCTTCCTCTTTGGTTGCTTGTTTGCCTACGCTTAATGAATGAATAAATAACGTGCCTATTCATTACCAACTTCTGAGTGGAAATAATTGCTGGGTTCCCTCATTTGCTGGGAATAATGTTCTTTGCGTTCAGAGTAACTACCGCTTCGGTCACTGAAGTATTTCCCAACCAATGGGCCCGAGATGTCCTCCAGGGGCTGATATTCACCTCCAGCTCACCTCTGAAAGAAGCCACAGCTCTTCTGGTCCTCCAGGGTCTCATTCATTGCACTGGGAATGTTCATGTAAGGAAGGAGACCCTGGGACCCTACAAAGTAAATGAGACTAGTAGGTCCATTAATTCTCTGAGCACACCCTGGGGGCACCTGGGGCATTATAATGTAATTACAACTAAGAAAGTCTAAATTCCTATGTACTTTGCCAAAAAGCATTTTACAGACAAGAAAGCACTTAACTGTGCCTTCTCTGAACATGTGCCTAAATGTGAAGCCTAAAGGGCATCTTGGTTGATTTCAGGGGTAAGTAGTCCTTGAGATATCACTCATCTCTCAATCATTAGCAAATGCTCATCAGGCACTGCACTGGACATAGACTGCAGATTACCAGTCACACATCTCTATCCTGGACCTGTGCAGTAGCTGCCCAAGTGGCCTCCCAGCCTCTATCTGCCAATTTTATTCTCTCCAGGGTTGACGATGGCCTTTCAAAAACACAAATATCATCACAACACTCCCTTTCCAAGAATCCTGAGGCTCCCATTGCCTTCAGAATTCAATACAGAATGAATTGCATGACACACAGGGCTTTCCATTAGTGATTTGGCCTTTGCCTTCTCCAGGTTCACTTCCAACTGCCACCATTTCTGTCCCAATTTGTAATCATCTGCCTTCCACCTAAAACTGAAGTTCTCTGAGTATATTTCATGTTCCCATCTCTGTGCCTTTGCCCACACATTTTCTCCATTTCCTGTGATCCTCTTGCAGTTTATGAAAAGCTAGATCAGAGAATTTCAATTTAAATCCCTAGAAAGGACAGGTAGGCTACATAACATTATGATGGGAGCCATGAATGATGTAATAGGGAGTGGTGGGAAGTGGGGCAAGCTGGTAAGTGCATGAAAGGAGCAGCTACTACCCAGCCATACCTAATTGCTGCCATGAAGGATATGGGCTCAGTGTTTTCAGATCTATTTTTCAAGAGATTCTAGAAACTTGAATTGCTATTGGAAAACTTTTTAATTGTTAAATGTGGTATACTTCTTTAAAACTTAGTTTTTTTAATGTGAGGGCCATCCAAAGTAGGTCTAAGTTCTAAGTGCAGGTCCTAACTTCTCTGACACTTGACCTGTATCCAAAATGGACTCCTCCTTGTCTTGATTAGTAACATGACACCCCCTCCAGGAAGCTGCCGGTCCTTTGTGTCAATATCATAGCTTGTGGCTCAGCTGAGAGCTTCAAGGGCCTATCTTGTCTCTGGAAGCCAGTGTGGTACATTCACTACAGCATATAACGAATGCTCAGTAAACACAGGATAGATTAAAAAAAGGAATGAAAAGAGACATTTCTTTTTTCCCCCCTCATTTATAAGCTTATAAATCACACCCTCTTTAGAAAGACTGGGGGATGTTATATGTTTTTTAATAGCTGGGAAAAGTCTGTTTGTTTTAGAGTCAGTCTTCAACCCTGTCATAAGAGGAGTTGGCATCTGCCTGTGAAAACCATTTTTTAAAGGGAACACTTGGTCGTGCTGCCTAGAAATAACCATCACCTGCTCTATCTGAGATTCCCACATTAGCACCTGTTGCGAACTGCATCCGAGACTACTACCTTTGCAGGCATCCTTAGGAACTAGGCCTTCTCTGGCAGGAAATGTAGAGTATTGTTGGCTGCTGATAGTTACTGTAAAAATATTCTAGGTTCTTTTGTCATTGGTGCTACCAACTTGCTATGTGACTTCAGACAACTTCCTTCCCTTCCCAAGACCCTAATTTTCCCATCTATAAGGAGAGAAATGAGGCCAAATCATGTGACGTGAAAGTAGATAACTGCTAACTTAGATGAGGCCAGAAACTCAAATAGTCATGGGAATGAGGAAAATGAGCTATAGAACTGGGTGGGGAGTTTGGCAAACTGGGAAGCTCAGGCCCATCTGAAAGGACATCCTGCAGATGATATTTGCCACCTAGGACTGTCAGCCCAGAATTGTTTGATAATCTGATTTTAAGAAAAGTCAGGAACCCAAGATTTCACATAAATGTCTCATTGCTTAAATGCTGGCAACTATATCTTGTAAGCAAAATAAAACATTTATGTTGACTACATTTGATCCATGGCCTAACCAATCCCCACGAGCAGGGGCATGAAGGTTGACTGGCTAAACCTGCATCACATGTCTACCCCCCTGAGATGGCTCCTTAAGTCAAAATCAGGAAAAAATTGGACAAAAGCTGCAGATGCCTATTACATATTTGAAAAGACAAATATCACCCAGACTCTTTGCTGTATTTTTGTCCCCTAAAACCATGTACTGTTTAGCTGAAAATGGGTTGATTTGAAAAAGAACCCATATACCTATTAGAAGCAGGTCTCCTTACCCATGTAGAATTTTGGCAGCTGCTCCCAGAAGAGGCAGCTCTTAATGATCCATGTGCTTTTACCTCGAGATCTTGCTCGCCATGGAGCAGTTCTGCTCATTGAGACCCTGGTTCACTTGTCAGTAATTCTGACTTCTCAGGGACTGGCTTTTGTTTATTTCCCTCTCTCCAAAGCATACATATTTCATTCTAGCAGCTTTTCCACATCAGCAAAATCCGTTGTGCCAGCACCAGATTCCTCTTGTACACTGGTTCCGTCCTGATTAACTCTATTTATATAATTTATTTTGGTTGCCTGTTTCCCATTTGGGAGATCGATACAAATTTAAATGAGAAGTGAGAGTATTTACAGCCACTTGAAGTGTTGATCAAACACAAGGCAGGATGCTGCTGTTCTGTCTTGGAGATGAGCTCTCTGTGGGATCATCTTGCGCTCATCCTTCCTGAAATGGAGAGAGATAGGGAGGGAGGGAAGAGAGAAGAGATAGGAAGGAAGAGAGAAGGAAAGAAAAAAGGGAAGAGGGTAAAAGAAAGGAGGAAAAGAAATCAAGAAGCCAAACCAGTTTCACAGCTTTCCTGTTTGGTTGGTCAATGCCAGGCTCTTTTGATCTTTGGCTAAACTTTTACACAGATATCTGCATGCTGAGACTTGACTAGAAATGAGTGTCCCAAGTTTTTGCTTATGTCGGTTTCCAGGTAAAGCAAGAAGACACTGCCAGAGCACTCGTGTGCCAGTTTCTGGCTGACAACGAACATTTCAAACAGCAGGCAGGGACTGCTGGCATACATCAAGCTCTGTCAGACATGGGTGCTCTTCAGCCAGCATGGTGTGTGATCCAGGATGTGATCTGGTTTCAGGACTCTTTCCTTAGCAGAAGATGGCTTGAGGACCTGCCTTCCTGAGGGGGACCACCTGTGTATTTGGGGGAGTATGTGGTAGAGACTCCTTTAGTCTCAGAGGCCTTCTTTCGTTTATTCTTACTCTGGACACTGCCTGTTTGTGTGTGTGCATGTGTGCGGATCGTCTGTGTATGTGTTAGACAATGTCTCACTGTGTTGCAATCCTCTTATCTCAGCTTCCTGAGTAGCTGAGACTGTAGACACAGGCCATAGTGTCTGTCTGGCCTTTTAGGATGTGCTGAGATTTAAAGGGTTAAGAAGCAGGTCTGTCAAGTTTTGGCTCCGTTTTTCTGAGATTCCACCCAGTCCCATAATTCTACACTCAGCTGACTGTGGCACCTCAATCCATGGGGAAGACTCAGCAGAACTGGTCTATTTAGCTCTCCTCTAGGAAGATGAATCCATCAATCAGATACAGATACCAATTCTGAGTAGATTGCATATATAAATGCACAGAAGCAATAGAAAAAAAAAAAGAGAGAGAGAGAGAGAGAGACTATGGGCAAACACAGGATGGGAATACCTCAAAAGCCAGAGAAAAAAATCCAGCAACTGTAAAATAAATGATTAACAAACTGATTAACAAAAGACTTCTTTGAACATCTCTTCAACCAAACACCCTATCAAAGAAAAGACAGTGACAAAATGGGATAGAATATTGATGTACATAAGATAGACAAAAGGGTGATATTCCCAGCAGCTAGGGAACTCCTCTAAAATGATAAGAAAGAAGATAAACCACCAAGCTTACTATTGGGCAAAACACATGAACAGGCAATTTGTAAGAAGGAAGTCATTAAACATACAAACATTTGCCCAACCCCACTGCTAATCAGGAAATTGTAAATTAAGACTTCTTTGTAGTTCCATTTTCTAATCAATATGACATTAAAAAAATTAAAAATCTTTGATGCTGGTGAGGGTATGGAGAAATGGCAATTACGTGTTCAATTTGTTGAAATGGCATACAGATTCTGCAACATAATTCTTGCAATATGTATTAAAATTCAAAGTACTGTAGTCTTTCCACTAGGACTAGAGTTTCTCTTTTTTGGAGCATATAGTCTAGAAATAAAAGCTATACAGAGGTTTGTTTGGACAAGGATACATATGTATCTCACAGCATTGTTTGTAGTAATCCACTTCAAAGGGAAGAAAAGGAGAGGAAAAACAAAGGAAAGGCAAAGCAAGAGAGAAAGAGCGGCAGACTCAGACAGACAAAGAGAAGACAGCTAACCACATTCTGATGTCTCTTGAAAGAGGGTTAATGAAATATGGAAAAACATTCAAGGTAACCTGATGTAGTCATTTGGAGGAGTGAGTCAGTTCTATGTGCGTACTGATATGAGGGACAGCAATGACATGGTTAAAGTAAAACTTAAAAAACAACACATAACCTCAAAGCAATAACAAAAGTTCAGAGTAGCAGACTTAGTGTAGGTTAGTTCAACTACTAAGAAAGAAGGTTCTGTAGCCAGGTTACATGGGTCCTATTTTCTCCTTCAACACTTAGTAGCTCGCAAGATAATTGACATGTCTGTGCCTCAGTCTCCTCCTCTGTTAAGTGAGAAAACTATGGGAGAGACTAGAAGTGAGTCTTAGAAAGGACTTAGAACTGTGTCTGGGACACTCTTAATGAATGCTAGCTATTACTTGTAATGTAGCAATCAACTTGCTGTGGTTCAACAAAAAAAGATTAAAAAAAAAAATAAAACTACCCATGAATGCAAGTGTTCCTTGTGTTTGGTAAAATAAAGGGAAGGGTACAAGATGTTAGACTGAAAAAAGTGGAAGACAAACAATTTCAGGATACTCTTTCTGTTGCCATGGTACAGCTAATGTGGCTAATATCCAGCAGTTAGGCAACCTTAACCTTAGGGTTAAGTTGTAAAAGCACTGCAAAATCTCCATACCAGTTGGTAAAATGTGTCCTATCCAGACCATTCTGGGTCCTTCCCTAGTGTCTTCCCCCTCCCCACAGATTTCTCCATGATCTTGCATGTAAATGGTTAATCCTTTGTCTTCCCAGGTCAGCTCCAGACCTGGGATACAGCCTAGACCTGGGATCCTTGCTTGTCATGGCTGTGTATTCTGAATATCACCTCTAACCACAGCAATGTATTACCTGTGGGATTAGAAAAATCAATATGCTATAAAATAGAATATAAGGCAAGCCTACGTTTCTGCAGCTTGGTGCCATTCTCCAAAGCCCAGGCTAGCTCATGTGATTTGCAAACTGCTGCTGTCTCCTCCACTCTTCCCTCCTAGACAGTGATAGTCAAATTGCTTTTCAGCTAAAGCTACCATGGTAAATAACTGAACCTCTGAAAGAATACTAGAGACTTAATAATAATAAAAAAAAAACCCTTAAATATTACCTACATAAGCTTTTACTGCAATCTACAGGGTGTCTTCCTCAAATTCACTGCTCGAAATCTCTTAAGCTCTAGAAGTCTTTTAGAATAATACCAGGAAACGAATATTCACCTGGTAATGTGTTATAATTTCTAGGTCTGGTTGTGGATAGAAGCCAAGACCAGGTTTGTACAAGTTGGAAGAGAATAAAATGTCCCTGGCTCCAAATAAATAGCAGTGCCAATAACAGATTTTAATGTACTATATCCTCAGAAGCCTGGGAGGAGAGAAGTGAGCAGAAAGATTAGATAATAGGCCTAAAAGAGCAAAACGAGCTCTTCTGCACTGGCTCCTTTGCAGGTGGAACAGAGAGAGGAAGCGCCTGTCTAAAATCAAGAATAATGCAAATAGAAAGACTGTTTTAGGACTGAATATGGGGGGGTGGTCTTCAAAAATGGTCATGGAAAATTCAGATGACGGAAAAACTATAGATTTCAAAATGATGATGGAGAAACTATAGATTTCAAAATTTTTTGAAAATTATACAGTTTCCCATATTTCAGAAGAAATTCCTATATTAACTGAATTTTTTTGATGAACATTTTGATGTCACTTCATATGTTCTGAGTTTTCAGAGGAGGCTCTGATGGGACCCACATTACAGAGGAGGAAACTGAGGTGCAGGAAAGTGAACTCTTATTCATAGTCTCAAAAGCAATACATTTTGTGGGTAGGGTATGCAAGCGGATGTCTGTCAGTACAGTCCACACCAGGCTGCAAAATGAGACATTTCTATCTCCCGATGACATGCAGACACAGCAAGGGTGGTGAGAGTGGGGGGTCTCTGAGATGTTTTAGAATCTGACATATTTACCAGAGACCCTGAATTTAAAAGCAATTCAGAGCTGATCCTGCAGTACAGCAGTTAGGCATTGTGCAAAAGAAGCCAGAACCCACATGGCCAGCCAAGGTTTGAATCCTGGTCTCTGAAGTTTGAAAATCCCACTGAGCACGTGCACACATGCCTAAGATCCTGCTGGGATGGAGAAGTGGAGGAAAGTGTGACTACCCCACTGGAGGGTGCTTTCTCTCTTCATCTCTCATGCATGTGCAGTAGCCTCTGGCATTAAAAAAACCCAAAAATCCCTTTCCAGGTAAAGTGATTTGTAGCTCACAAGTTTTAATTCACTTGGGGCTGGTTTGTCTGTGGATTGTGCAATGCTTAGACACTCCCGGTTAGCACACAAGCCCTGCTTGGTTCTGGCCACGTGCACCTGTGCATTGCTGTGGCCCATGCAATGAATGAACTGGAGGTGAAATCACTGTAACTGTCAGGAGCTCCCCCCTCCCCAGACTGACACAGAGGAGATTGAAATGAAAGGGAGGGAGGGAAGGTCTGACGAGTGCCTGATGCTTGTCTGAGATATACTATAATTATATTTATATAGGACAGTGATTCTTCACCTCCTGAAATGGAGTATAATGGTTAGACAACGTTTTGTTTACATGCTCCAATTTTCTGGGAAAGGCTTTTTTAGGAATAGCTTCCTTTAAATTCTCAAAGGTATTTTTGGCCCAAAAGAGGTTTAAAAATCTACTGTCATGATGCTTCTGCACCAAATATGTTAAGAGGGCCATCTCTATTCATTATTTTCATTTGACACATATTTATTAAGTCTTTGCTATGGGCAAGCTGTGGTCGGGCACAGAGACTACAATGGGGAACCAGAGGGATGCTCCTTGCTTTGTGTAACTGGTGTATTTCAGTTGAGGACACAGTTACTAAACAAGTTATCCGGTGACGCCTTACAATGCATGTGACAATGGAGTTAAGAGCTTCAAAAAACAGGAACATGTCATCTAAGTAGCCTAGTGGTTAAGGAGCTGGATCCCACCTGGCTGACTATGGTTTGAATCTCAGCCCCACCAGTTTGCAAAGCATGGGCATGTGTGTATGCATGCCCAAAACATCCTAACAGGAGGGAGAGGTGAAGGAGGAAGGATTGTGGTATGACTATGCCCTATTGGGGGTTCTTCCTTTCCAATCCATGAGTGCACGTACCCTCTGACAATATTTTAAAAAGCAAGGACAAATTGTACTAAGGATGTATATAGGTCAAGTCTGGGTTAGGGAAGGAGTTCCTTGAGATAGTGATCGTTAAGCTGAGCTCAGAAACATGGGGAGTTAGTTGGAGGAGCAGGGAGGGTCTGGCAGGGTGGAGTGAAGGTGTTCTAAATCCTGGCTGCTCACTGTGGTCTGCAGACCAGCAGTGTCAGCACCGCCTGGGAGCTTACTAGAGATGCAGATGCTCAAACTCCACCTCAGATGTACTGAACAAGGATCTGAATGTTTAACACAATCCCCAGGTCATTTGTATTGTCGTGGAAAGTTGAGAAATTCTGCTCTGAAGGAAAGAATTAGCATTTGGGGAGCTCTAAGAAGACTGGAGTTCCTGGAACCAGAAAGAGGTGCTGATGATAGAGATGAGGCTGGGGAGACAGGCAGGGCAGAACACATCTGATTCTCATCTTCATGTTTTTAAAAAATTTTGAAGGTAAAAAGTTGATTATAAATTTGGCAAGAACTTATTTTTAGATTTATTTAATTGTGTTCATTATTACTATTATTATCGTTATTTTTAAATTTGATATAGGACATATGTGCTCACCAAAGAGAGACAGGGACACACACAGAGAGAGAGAGAGAGAGAGAGAGAGAGAGTGAGAAAGCAAGCTACCAGGTCTAGGACTTGACCTTCTTCTGTGGTTGGTCATTTGGGAGTCCAACGCCTTAAGTACCATGCTACCTGCTGGTCCCTTGGCAAGAACTTTTTTTTTTTTTTTTTTTTGAGAGGTTTTTGCTATAGGGTGCATGCGCTCACCAGACAGACAGAGAGATACAGAGAGACAGAAAGTGAGAAATCACCCCCCAAGGGGGATGGCCACGCCACAATCCCTTCTCCTCCATTCTCCTCTTGGGATCTTGGGCACTCACGCACACGCGCCCGGTGTGCGTTTAAGCCACCGGGTCCGGGACGCGAACTGCGGTCGACTTGGGAGTCCAGCGACATAGCCATTATTCTAACTGCTGATTCCATGAACTTTTAAAATCCTAATTTGGCAGCTTGAGGTATGGAGCCATATATATAGAACGAGTGAGGAAAATAGCATATGTTTGTGAGCATCCCTCCCTCTCTCAATGCAATCCAAGTCATCTATTTTCTCATCTGTGAAATGGGGATCATGAATTCTCCAGTGCGGGGACAGTTTAGTGGATTATTGCCTGTAATACTTATATATCAGGGTTTAATGCCTAAGAAGTATTTAACAAATAAGTTTATTGCCCATTGATTGAACAAAAACTTCTTCTGAGCCTTCATTCTAAGCCCTGAAATGGGAACTGCAGATGTCACACTAAACAAGATATGATCTATAGCCTTTAGGATCCCAATATCACTGTGGAGGAACTGGAATTCAAACAGGTGATTATGATAGATGGATAAGTGTAATAACAGGGGAGGAACATAGGACTATAGAGGCATATACGAGATAGATAACAGAAGGCAGGGAACTTGTGCAGGGCCTCATAGAAGAAGGGGTACCTGGGCTGATACTGAAGAATCAGGTGGAATCAACCACCCAAAAAAAGAGGAAGGTCAATAGCCACATGCCAGACCCTGAGAAATATTTACAACATTCAGAAATAACAAGGGACAGATATGTAAAATACACAAAGAACACCTAGAAATGATAAGATGCAAAAAGCCCATGAACAAATGCTTTGGCTATGGAGAAAACTGATAATAACCAGAGAAATACAAATTAGAACAAGGAGATACTACTTCATATCCATCAAGAATGACAAAACATTAAAAAGACGGTAAATGTCAAGAAACATAGATCTGGAAACTCTCTTTTCTCCTGGTACATACCACAACACCATTATGCAAGCAATCTGGTGGGCTTTGGCCAACTTACATATAGGAGGGGGGTCTTCAAAAAGTTCATGAAAGAGTGGGTATTATGAAAATAAATATGCATGGATTTCAAAATTTTTGCACCAAGGGGGACCAGCTGTTGGCATAATGGCTATGTCACTGGACTCCCATGTAGTCGACCTCGATTCAAGTACTGGACCCAGTGGCTTAAACTCACACCGGGTGTGTGTGCGTGCATGCCCAAGATCCCGAGAGGAGAATGGAGAAGTAGGGATTGTGGCATGGCCATCTCCCCTGGAGGGTGATTTCTCGCTTTCTGTCTCTCTGTCTCTCTTTGTCTTTCTGGTAAGCGCACGCGCCCTATAGCAAAGACCTCTCCAAAAAAAGAATTTTTTTGCACCAAAATAAACTAGTACTTTAATCTCATTTTCCATTTTTTTTGGAAGTCTCCTTTTATGCACAAATGAATGAGCTAAGGTTGAAACAGCCCTATCACCTATTAATCTCTCTCCTGGGAAATTCATGAAGGAATTTGTTTGGAATATAATTTTATTTATAGTATCAAGAAGTTGGAAGCAACTCAGGTGCCTTTCATTAGGGGACTGGCTAAATAAAATGTGATAGGTGTTTATTACAGAAAATCATATAGCATGAGGAAGACATAAACTAAATATATATAATGCAATGTGAATAGATTGTAAAACAGTGTTGAACAGATAAAGCCTCGGAATGAGGTTTATAACACAATGCTAGTTACATTCATTTAAAAATTTACGATCAAAGTAACTCCATGCGCCAGCTCTATCGCACAGTGGTTAAGTGCTGTGCATTGGGAGCTAGATCCCTCTTGGTGGACTGTGATTTGAATCCTTGCCCTGGTAGCTTGAAAAGCATGCCGGGTCCATGTGTGTGTATGTGTCCCAAATCTTGACGGGATGGAGAAACAGAGGAAAAAAGATTGCGGTGTGACCACACCACTTTCTCTTTCCATTTCCTGCTATTTTTCTCTCTACTGAGCATATGCACCCTCTGGTAAAAACAAACAAACAAAAACCTGTGTATTTTATAATTCCTATAAACACATATCAAAGCAATTTTGAGAAAGGGTGCCCAATGGGAAAGGGAAATGATACTGGAGACTAGGTATAGAGAGGAAGAAATAAACTAGTAGTAAATTAAGCCAATACTTAACCATGTATAATGCTGCACCATGGATTAGGAAATATGACTGACTTAGCTCTATGCTCTTAAGATCCAATAAATGAACAAATAATCAATAAAAAGGAGGGAGGGAGGGAGGGAGGGAGGGAGGGAGAAAATGAATGAATGAATTATAGGCAGAGGGAAAAAATACCTGCAACTTCCAGAGGCAAAGAGGACACAATGCATTATGAAATGAAGAGAGTTCAGGACCAGCAGATGGCAAAATGGTTACATCGTTGGTCTCTCACAAAGTCAGCTGCAGTTCGAGTATTGGACCTGGTGGTTTAAAACTCATACTGAGCATGTGTGCGTATGTGCTCAAGATCTCGAGAAATGGGGAGAGTTCAGTAGAGAAAGAATTTAAGGTTTAAGGGAAGGAATGGTAAGAAGAGACCAAATCATAAGGAGATCCTAAAGTCATACTGAGTAATTAAGATTTATCCCACTAGGGAGCCGTTAAAGCGACAGGATTGGGTTTTTAATCTTGCCCTAAACTCCAACATTGAGAAAATAAACCAGTCTCTCTTCACATATCGAAATGGTCTCATTGTAAGCCAAACAATATGATTGAAAGTATATACAAAAAAAAAAATAATGTGAAAAAATAAAAAATAAATAAATAAATAAATAAAAAAGAAAATAAACCAGTCAGGCGAGGCAAAAGCCCATGACATTTATCTGTGGTCGAGAGTTAATAAAATGAGTTTCAGGCATCTAGTACCAAAGTCATAGACCTCATTTTTCCCCCACTTTTAAGTCAGTTATGAAACAATAATTGACACTTTTACAATGTTGGGTCAAGTATGGACTGACCCTGAGCACAGTCACCTAAGCTCTGAACATGGGTTGTCTCAGTTACAAAAACAATACAAGCACTTCCTATACCCGGGTACTGCTGGAATCAAAGTGTTTTATTAGAGAGATTTTTGCTATAGGGCATACTCACCAGAGAGACAGAGAGATAGAAAGCAAGAAATCAACCCCCAGGGGGAATGGCCATGTTGCAATCCTTTCTCCTCCATTCACCTCTCGGGATTTGGGGAATGTGCACACATGCGCCTCGTGTGATTTTCCAGTCAGTGGATCGGGAACTCAAACCATGGTTGATTATGTGGGAGTCCAGTGACATAATCATAATGCCATCTGCTGGTCCCTCAAACAGGAATTAATTCTAGATCTTCACAATTACCTTATGAGAAAAATATTATTGGGTTGTTGGAAAAGTCATGACACATTTTGTCACAGAAAAATATGTTATGACTTTTCTGATGACCCAGTATCTACATTATATATGAAGAAGAAACCAAATGGAGACAGAGCTCTTAAGTAACTTGCCCAAGGTCATTCATTAGCAGTTAGTAGATGCATGAGCTAAGGCGGAACAGGCCATTCTGTTCGTAAATGACTTCAACATCTGTTCTGCGACCCATGTCTTATCGTATTACCCTTATTTTGCTTACTTCAAAGTTTGAATGAGTACTGGATTTAGTACATCCGGCATATTGTAACCTAGAAAACTAAAACACATGGCTTCTTGGCTACATTGAGACTGTATGCATGTTTATTCCAACTGAATAATTTTTTTAAAAAAAATTGTATTAATAGCCTATGTTTTGAAACCTGAAGGTTTTACATAAAAATTCAGAGTTTGAGTTTCTTGTGAGAAATTGGAAAACATGACAAGACTGGTCCCCCATTTCCTTCTAGAAGAATTAATTGGCACTGAGTAACAGCTACTCATGTAGACAGAACATATATCGTCCAATTTTCCACAGTCCCCACCACTTTCTAATATACTGTAATAGACTTTAATGTTATGACACCAGTTGAAGGCAATAAGTGGCCTAATCACAGAGAAGATTAGACAATCTAAGGTCTTAAAAATCCAAAACTTGGGTCAGTAAAGTGACATGGAAGATGAGGTACTAGATCCCACATGGTCATCTGTGCTGTTCAAGTCCCAAACCTAGCAGCTTGAGAATCACACCGGGCATGTGTGCATAAGTGCCAAAAATCCTGAGAGGAGATTGGAGGAGAAAGGATTGTAGCATGACCCTCCCCACGAGTAAATGATTTCTCACTTTCCCTCTCTCTATTGAGCACATGCTATGGCAAAACCTAAAAACAAAAACAAAAAACAAAACCCAAAACTTGATCTATCTCAGAATGTGAATCAAAATTTAAATCTTTCAGGAGATTTATCTTTATCTTCCTGGTCTCAACTCTCATCAGTTGTTCCACTTTGGTTTAATTTCCTCTAGCATGAAATAGCCAAGTGACACAACAATTAATACCATCCAAACATGAACACTGGTGTTATTCCTTCATCAGCTGAACATTAAGCTTGGCTTTTCCAATAACTCCCTATTCATTCAAATCTAATTACAAAATGATTTTTTAATCATTGTAAAATAAATTCACTCTTCACGTCTGGAAATGGTAAAGCCCTGAATTAATAGCAACGACCCTCCGCCCCCCCCAAAAAATAAAAAGGAACTGTAATGGATTTACACTAAGAAACAGAACATGGCCTGTGTTGTCAGATGTTCAATAATTTAACTGCAAATGAAGTGTGTAAAATACAATATTTGTGTCATAAGCCACCCAGCTTGTCACATAATAGATTTTTTAAAGAGTCAGGTTTCACGACACTGAGCAACGTGACGTTGGAACATTAGAGTAGCCAAATTGAGGTTTATAGGTTGCATATGCTGATGAGAAAGAGACTGAGTCTCACTTTACCCAGTGACAAGAAGCATGGAAATGCACTGTTCTCTGGATCCTACACAGATGTTTCAATTCTTGGTACCTGGGAATATGTTAGGTGACAAAACAACTGGAGGAATTAAGATTGCAAATGAAATTAAATTGCTAATCAGTCGATTTCAAAACAGCCTAAAAAATTTAGAGTACCCAAATGGGCCCAAAGTAATCAATCACAAAGATCCTTAAAAATAGAAGGAGAAAGCAGAAGGGGAGAGGCAGAGGGAGTTGTGATTATGGAAGGTCAGAGTGACACAATGTAAGAGCTGACCTGTTGCTGAAAAAAGCATAAACGGTGGAAGTAGCTATGAGCTGAAGAATGCCGGTGGCCTCTAGAAGCTGGAAAAAGTACTAAAGCCTCTAGAAGGGAAGCAGCCCTGTCAACACCTTGATTTTAACCTGTAAGATTTCTACCAGACTTTTTGACCTACCTGTCAAGATAATAAATTAGTTGAAGGTAATTTGTTGCAGAACCAATAGAAAGCCAATACATTTACATTGAAACCATGTCTGTGGGAAAAATAATAGAGGAACTGACACACTGCTCTTTTATTCAAATTTAGTAGATGATATAAGCAAGTGATGATAACCGTATTTCCTCAATTTTGCAATGCACACTTGTCAAATTTTAACACTCCTCAAATCAGGATGTACCTCACAATGGAAGAATATAGGCAATAGACGTTTTTCCGACCCAAATTGAATGCTGTTACTAAACAGATTGCACATTTTACAATCTCAAGCAATTTAGGATTCACAGAGAAAGTCATGGTTTTAAGAAGTAAGCAAGTCAATTCAGCAGGGATTGACTGAGTATCTCGTCAGCTCCCAGCACATTACGGGGCACTAATGTGGGGTGAGGGCATGGACAAAGACCATCTGAGTCAATGGCTTTCAGAAACAATGGGACATGACCTCTGCACAATAAATTATACTAAAATTCCAAATGATGCTATTCTTAAGTCCCTAAACACAAAATGCTATGAGGTCAGGGACTGTACCTAACTAGCTCATCTCCAATTCCCTTTCATAGGAAACAGATGCTCTGTTGAATGAGTGTATGTGTTCAAAAAGCTTTATTTGTCTACTGGATGGATTATACTGTGTTCTCTTTTTATAACAAAGGAAGCTGAAGCATTGTATTGGTCCATTATTGTGTCGCTAAATAGAAATACCTGGAACTTAGTGATTTTAAAGAACAGAGGTTTATTTGGCTCATAATTCTGATGGCTAGAAAGTCCATATTTGTGGGCCTGGCATCTGGCTGGTCTCTGGTGCTGAATCAAGATATGGCCGAGAGAAGCAGGTAGATCATCTGCCCTGTAGAGACAGAGACAGAAAGAGAGGAGAGAGAGATGGAAAGAAGACAGGGAGAGAGGGAAAAGGGGAGAGAACAAGAGAGAGAGATGTGGAGAAAGAGAGAGGGAGAAACAAAACATACTTGTTCATGTCCTCTGTTCATCTTTTCCACTCAAGCTGACTGGACGCTGCCCACCCACAATGAAGGTGGGTTTTTTTCTTAAATGTCTCACCACCTCCCAATGTCATTATTATTAGGAACAAAATTCAAACACATGAACTCTTGGAGGACAAATCACAGCAGGATTAAAGAGAGCAAGTCATTTTTTTATTAATTAATTTTTCATTTAATTTTCTTTTATACATTCAATCACATTATTACTTGTCTTACAAAATTCATATTTCAACAGGTGAGCATTTCTTCCTAATACAGTTGATAAAACTACAAAATATCTTCAACAGATAACACCACATTTCTTTGTGACATTAATACTTTGCCTCCCTATTTTTCTTCTAAATGTCCTCCCTCAGACCCTCCTCTTGCACACATACTATCGCTGGTATTTACATCTATATACTGTGTTTCTATATCCTTTAGTGAATTAGTTTCAGTCATAGGGTGCGGACACTCGGTATATATTAAGTGGGGACATACAATGCCTCTCTTTCATAACCTGGCTTGCTTCACTCAGCAGTAAGTCTTCCATATTCATCCACTTCCTGTCAAAAGCCAGGGTTTTGTTGTTTTTTAGGGCTGAATAGTATTTCATTGAATATATTTGCCACAGTTTTTCTATCCATTCATCTGTTGATGGGCATTTGGGTTGTTTCCATGACTTAGCAATTGTGAATAGTGCCGCAATAAACATCGTTGTGCAAGCACTTTTCCTATTAAGTATTCTTCTGTCCTTTGGGTAGATACCAAGGAGTGGGATTGCTGGATCTCATATTGTAGCTCTATTTGTAGATTTTTGAAAAATCTTCAAATTGTTCTCCACAGTGGCTGAACCAATTTACATTCCCACCAGCAGTGTAAGAGAGTTCCCCTTTCACCACATCCCTGCCAGCACTTATCATTTTTTGTTTTTTTTTTAATCTTAGTCATTCTGACTGGGGTTAGGTGGTATCTCATTGTTGTTTTGATCTGTATTTCCCTTACAATGAGGGATGTTGAGCATTTTTCATATGCCTTTTAGCTATTCGTATGTCATCTTTAGGGAGTGTTTTTTTCAACTCATTCTCCCATCTTTTAATAGGATTGATCATCTTTTTTTTTAGAACAGCTGCTTGAGTTCCTTATGAATTCTGGTTATCAGTCCCTTATCTGACACATAGTTTACAAAAATATTTTCCCATTCTGTGGGCTGTCTATTCACACTAATTACTGTGTCTTTTGCCATGCAGAAACTTCTTAGTCTGATGTAATACCACTTATCTATTTTAAGGATTATTGACTATGTGTTGGGGGTCTTATTTAAGAAGTCTTTCTCTACCCCAATGTCTCCTAGAGTTTCCCCAGTGTTTTCCAGGAGCAGTTTTATAGTTTGGGGTCTTAGATTTAGATCTTTGATCCACCTTGACTTGATTTTTGTCAGAGGTGAGAGGTAGGGGTTCAGATTCATCTTTCTGTAAGTGGAAATCCAGTTTTTCCAGCACCATTTGCTGAAGAGGTTTTCCTTTTCCCATTGGATTGACTGGTATCCCTTGTCAAAAAATCAGTTGACTGTATGTTTGGGAATTTATTTCTGGGGACTGTATTCTGTTCCATTGTTCCACATGTCTGTTTTTGTGCCAGTACCATGCTGTTTTGATTACCACAGCTTTGTAGTATATTTTTGGGTCAGGGAGTGAGATGCTGCCCACTCCACTCTTCTTGAGCAGAATTGCTTTGGCAATACGGGGTCTTTTAAGACTTAACCCCCATTCTGCTCAAGTTATTTCTAAAGATCCAAAAGGGTGAATCTCTCCCTAATTCATTCTATGAAGCCTCTATCACCCTTATCCTTAAAACAGGACAAGGAAGGAAAATTATAGACCAATATCCCTGATGAATATAAACACAAAGATTCTCAATAAGATGCTAGCAAATTGTATCCAACAACTTATAAAAAAGATTATACATCATGATCAGGTAGGCTTTATTCCAGGAATGCAAGGTTGGTTCAACATACACAAAACCATAAATGTAATACACCATATTAATAGGAAGAAAGATAAAAACCATATGATCATATCAACTGATGCAGAAAAAGCATTTGATAAGCTACAACATCGCTTCATGATCAAGACTCTCAGCAAATCAGCAGAGAAGTGTCATTTCTAAACACAATAAAAGCTATCTATGAAAAACCCATAGTGGACATCATCCTCAATGGAGAAACCTGAAAGCTTTTCCACTAAAAACAGGTACAAGACAAGGTTACCCACTTTCTCCACTCCTCTTCAATATAGTACTGGAAGTCCTGGCTAACACAATCAGAAAAGAGGAAAAAATAAAAGGCATTCAAATAGGAAAAGAAGAGGTGAAACTGTCTCTATTTGCAGATGACATGATTGTATACATAGAAGACCCAATGGTTTCCGTGAAAAAATTTCTGGAAGTTATACATGAATACAGTAAAGTTGCAGGATACAAAATTAATATACAGAAATCTATAGCATTTCTATATATGAACAACAGGCAGACTGAGATAGAACTGAAAAAAGTTATCCCATTTACTATAGCCAAAAAAATTATAAGATACCTACAGATAAATCTAACCAAAGAAGTTAAAGACCTCCACAAGGAAAACTACGAGAAGACAAAAAAAAGAAATTGAAAATGACACAAAAAAGTGAAAGGATATCCCATGTTCCTGGATTGGAAGAATTAATATAATCAAAATGGCAATTTTATCCAAATTAATCTACATATTTAATGCAATGTCAATCAAAGTACCAGACACATTCTTCACAGATCTAGGAAAGGCAATTCATTTTTTTTAAAGTCACACAGTTACTACCAGCTTAGAGCAGGGTTTCTCAGCCTCAGCAGGGCTGACACTTTGGTGGGATAACTCTTCATAGCAGGGGCTGCCCTGTGTCTTGTAGCATGTTCAGTAGCATCCATGGGCTGTAGCTTGTGGATGCCAGTAGTATACTGTTCTATGCATGGCAACCAACAATGTCTCCAGACACTGTCAAAAGTTTCCCAGGTGGAGAGGAATAAAATTACCTCCACTTGAGAACCACTGGCTAAGACAAAGGGACATCAACATTAAGCTATGTGTACTTAAAAAAAAATTAAGAAATCTTTTTGCTATAGGGTATGTGCACTCACCAGAGACAGAGAGACAGAAAGTTAGAAGTCACCTTCCAGGGGAGGGCCACACTGCAATCCCTTCTCTTCCATTCTCCTTTCAGGATTTTGGACATGTACACACACCTGCCCAGCATGCGTCTGAAGCTGTCTGGTCTGAGACTCAAACCATGGTCCACTACGTGGGAGTCCAGCGACATAACCATTATGCCATCTGCTGGTCCCAAGCTATGTGTACTCTTAAAATATGCCCACAAGATCTTTGATGCTCTTCCTTTAAACTGTTGGAGTCTAATTCCTATTTTCTTGAGTAGGGGTTAAAACCGAGTGACTGATAAATGGAATATTGTGAACACAACAGGGACATGTGAGATTAAGTCAGAGGAGGCAGTTTGACCTCTTTGTTCTCTCTCTTGAACCGCTTTATTGAGGGGAAGTTAGCTGCCACATCATGAGAACAAACAAGCAGCCCAGTGGAGTTACCTACATGGTAAGAAAGGGAAGCCTCTTGCCTATTGTCAGTGAGGACTAGGGTATGTGGACACTTGCTAGAGTAAGGCATCTGGAGGAAGATCCTCCAGTCTCAGTCTCCAGTCAAGACTTTTGATAGCTCTCATCCCCAGTTGACATCTTAACTGCAATCTCACAAGAGACCCTGAGCCATAACCACATAGCTAAGCCACTCCTGGATTCTTAACTCTGAACTAAACTGAGTGAGAAAATAAATGCTTGTGGTTTAAGTTTCTCATCTTTGGGATATTTGTTATGCAGCAATGGATGGCTAATAAAATTAAATAACATGTTAAGGGCAGTAAATGGTCTAGAATGACCAGTATTTGGGGTGCATATATGGGGAAAGAAATAAATACAAAAAAAAATAAGGAAACTGGAAAGTCAGAGGAGGGAAGTTTCCAAACATCCCAGAAATGCATGTTCGAGAGTTTGAACTTCATTCTAGAGACCCCCAGGAATATTATGGGGCAACACAACTTGGGCATTTTTAATACAAACATGATTTACTAATAAGTACACATCTGAGCACATTATTCTTCTGTTTATGTTTCCCAATGGCTTACCATTGCTTTAAGCACAAAGAACAAACACTAAGGAACTTGGAGAGGGCCTTTCATCCTCTTGCACTGCCTATCTGGTCAGCCTAATGTACCACTCTGCTCCAACATCATGCTCACCTCAATACGCACATACACACCAGACACTCCTACTTCAAACTTTTAGTTTTCTATACTTGATTCTCTCATGCTTTTATATACTTGTCCTTGTCCAGGATACCTCCCCATATCTGCCTTTGGGACTGCCTGGACTAACTGCCCTGTTTTGAAAACCTTCTCTATCCTCCTCTAGCTGGGGATGCTTGCCTCTTACACACTCACATTTTAGTTTAGGGAGGTCTTTATCCAGGCATTCATAAGATCATTTTGTATTCATCCATGTACATAACATTTTCTCCCACCTAGACTTGAGCTCCACAACTCCTTGACTTCATTTTTGTTTTAGCTCTGATGATGGTGTCTAATAAATGCTTGTTGAATAAATGAACAAATCATAATTGAGTTGTTGCTGACTGCTGTGTTGGAGAAAAATACAGAATTCTCTGTAGTTTGGTAGCTGGGTAATTTGTCTCAGGAAGGTTTCTGAAGAAAAATAAGTCTAGCATTAAAGACACCTTATCTTACCCAACAGATGTATATCCCTTGTAGTCCCGCTGGACATAAACACGGATATAGCAATAGCGGGTCTCGTTCTCTTCCACAAATCACCAGACTAGCTCCCCTCAGAGCAGACCAAGAGGCATTACCCTCACTTTGAAACATGACCTAATTTCACTGACTCATAGGCAGAACCTCTGAGATGTTGGTTCCCTTCCACAATGTCCCTAATCTTTCCTCCTATGACAGGATTAAAAAACAATAGCTATCCATTACCCTGACCATTCTCAAACACATTTGCCCCTATTAACTCTTTGATTGCTTGTTGTGGCAATCATCGAACAAAGCTTAAGCAAACTAGCAGGAAAGACCTGAATGACCTGAGTGGTTTGGATATATCAAGGCAAAATATGAGCCAGAAATCTGAAAATGATGTAGAATAGAGGTTGGGAAACTATAGTTCCCTGGCTGAATCCATCTCTCCTTGTTTGGCCCTGGAGCTATAAATGGTTTTTATATTTTTTTGAATTGTTACATTTTTAGATGGTTGTCTAAATACCTATATGATTTCATCAATTTTGCCTTTGACTTGCAAAGCCTAAAATATTTACCACATATGGTCACTTAAAAAGTTTTCTGACCCTGTCTTAGTCCATTTTGTTGCTAATAACAGAAAATATCTGAGTCTAGGCAATTTAAGGGAATTATGTGGCTCATAGTTTGGAGGTCTAAGGGCCAGGGTCACCTCTGGTGGGGGTCTTCTGGCTGCCTTACTATGTCTCCTGGCAGAGGGCAGGAGAGCCTAGTCTGTGTCCCACATGGGTCTCCCTGCTGTATCCACCCACCAGGAGTCAATCGTGGAGGCCCCACCCTAATGATCTCAATTCCAATGTCTTCCCAAAGGCCACACCTTTTGATACCATAAAGGTATTAAGTTTTCTTTTAACATCTTTGAAATATAACCAATTTTCAACATGTGAACTTTGGGGAGGATGCTCAAATCATACCAGACCTCTAACATAGGACAAAAAAAAAAATCTATCCGAGATGAAATTAAAAGACGATACATGTGTACCATGAATTTTAAAGTTGCTTACAGTGGAGTGGAGCATGTATCCTGTATCCCCCAGGGAAGCTGTTATGTCTGTGCTGGCCATTAAGGCTTGTGCCTCGTGACTCTTTGATGGAACTCGATATGTACATCTAAAGCAGCAAATAAGAGAGCAGAGGCTAGTGGACAAGAGGGCAGTGTTGGCTCATCACTCTGGCCACCCTGTTTATTGTCTTCAGGATCATAGGCCAGGCCTGGGATGAATAATACAGACCTATCACCCCTCTTTGCTTCCTCCTGCTTAGATGGGCTCCTGCTTGCTGGGTCTTGCTAGTGCTGTCCTCTGAGAGGGCGTGTCCTGCCTTCACTTAATCACGAGGCTCCTCTCTTCTCCCAGCAGCCCATCAGGCAGAGAGCACAGACACTTCTTGCAGAGAGCCCTCTTACCCATCAGGGGAAGATAATGCCCAGCAATCATTCTGGCTTTTTCAGACTTAATGTTCTCTCTCCTTAGGTCCTTCCTGGCCCAGTGGAAAGCATAAGGATGCTATTTTAAGACATCCTTTAGTACCAAAATACCACTTTGAGACACTCATGTCCTTCCTTCCAATAATCTCTTTTGTTTAAGGCATAAGGAACTTATCAGGAGGGTCGAGTCATGGCTTCCTATGGGAAGACAGCCAAAGGCCAGTGTGGAGATTCTTCTAGTTTTTCTGCAGTTCCAGAGCAGCAGTGCTTTCACCCCCATGCTACTGAGGATGGTGAGGATTCTTGGTTTTCCTTAGTCTCTCACTGTCATCCTCCTCAATTGGGGACTAAGGAAAAGGAGTAACAGGAGTCTTAGGCTTTATGTGGATGGAGCAAAAGGGTGAGAAAGGATGGACTGATCATGAAGAAGCAGGCACTCGGTCAAGCCACAAGAAAGAAGCAGGGGACCATGAAGAGAAGAAGAGTGGGCAGTGGAATAATTTCCCCACAATGGTGAAGACGAATGGGTCTATGACTGAAGGCAGTATTAGGCTGAGTGTCCAGGAATGTCGTGTAGACTAACAGACACTTGCAAGGATGAATTACAAGTACACTTCCCATACAGCTTTGTTTTTTCTTTTAGTTCATGTATTTCCTGAGGGAGAAACAGAGAGAGAGAGAGAGAGAGAGAGAGAGAGAGAGAGAGAGAGACAGAAAGAGACAGATGCCTCCAATAGGGTCCTCATGCTGCAATCTACCTCCAACCTCAGACAACCTGGATAATGGGAATGTATGCATACAGCCCGTATAGGGAGGCCTTAGGACTCAAACCTGAAACTTTCACAAGTAGCTCTGACATCGCAGAGCATTAGATTATCACCGTGTCACTGGCTGGTGCTCCCATGAGTTTTAGGTCTTATTTCCATCACTATATTTTGCCCTTTTAATGGAAACCATGTGCCAGGTTCAGTGCTGATCCAGTTACAAGATTCACTTCATTTACTGCAGATAAAAACCCTATAGTCTTACTGTTCCCCTGTTTTTGTAGAAGATGAGCCAAAGCTCAGAGAGGTTAAGCCACTTGCCTACCATAACACAGCTCATGAGTGGTGGAGCTGGGACTTAAACTCAGGCCTGAGCCTAGAAACTGCACACATAACCTTTCCATTAGTTGGCTCTCCTAAGGAGTCTGTCTCCAGTATCTTTTCCTCCACGCCAGCCAGGTGCCAGCATGTGCTTTGGAGAAACCAGCTCCCATAGACAGCTGTCTAGATGGTGCTGATATTATAAATAGTATTATGAAAAAATAAGGATACGGCTTATAAATCAGGCAAAGGGAAGTTATGATTCTTCTGGACACTCTAATCTATCTCCCTATAATTGCCTGTATATGCAATGCCTGCATGAGGTTATCGGAGTATTCCCCAAGTCGTCTGCGAAGGTAAGATTGCAATTTTAGCGACCCTTGTTACACAAACCAAAGCAATCTGTTCTACTTTGACACTCTGACACTTCTGGCTTGTAAAAGGGATGGAGACAGGGACAGAGAGGCATTTGTCCACATCCTCCTTCCAAAACAAAGTCTGAAGGGTTAACCATGAGGAATTCTTTGTGCACACGACAATTCTGGCCTCTACCCATACTGAGTAATAGCCAGAGATCTTGGGCATACTTAAGGAGAAAACTATAGCTCTATTTCTTTAAACCATCCTTAACCTTTAGTTCTAAAAACCCTAATTAAAAATCAATTCTCTTTTTTGTAGTAAATCTGACAGTAATTTTACCTCTAATGGCAATGACAAGATAAATAGTATGCCAAGTAAACTCAGGAAAATGACATTTTCATTTGCAATTTACTGGTTGTAAAATTTCCACCATGATAAAGCATTCCTGAGCAACACTGGTAACCATCCACCTAGGACAACTCATTCTGCTAATTAATGGAGGACACTAGTGGGACTAAATGTCTGTTTCCCAAATTATTTTAGCGTTCACAGCGGTTACTCTGTATGTACTTTGCACTAAGAAAATAGGTCGGAGCCCAAAACAATAAGCAAGCTGACATAACAAGATGATTGCAACCTACTGCAGTCCAGAAAAATCTAATCCAGTCTCCTAACAGCATCGCAATCTTTATTGTGACTGTATGGGTCTCAATTCATCAGCCCATTTCGGCAAGCTATCCCTGCCAGTAATCATTCACTTTCAGGGTAGCCTCTGAACAGGTATTGACTTCTGAGAATGGCAATTCATCCTGGGTTCTGTATCCCTCCATCAAGATTCTTCAGCAGACTATGAAGCAGGCTGGGAAAAAAAGAATAGGGCACATCCCTCCTGAACCCTCAGACTCTGGGGGAAGCAAAAAATGAAAAGAGCACAAAGTTCACTCAGTGGTGACATGCTGCTCAAGTGATGCAGAACCCCATAAGGAGGAGCCCGAGTCTGGGCCACAGTTAATCCTAATATGTTGAGTGGCCATAGCCATGACCCTGGCCGCTTAGGAAAGTTGAGGGGAGTCATGAGACTCTACTGGGGATGCTTATCTTTCTCTTTCTCTGTCTCTCATGGAAAAAAATAAACCTTAAAAAATATTCTTTAAAAAAGAAGTCAAACGGGTCAGCAGGTGGTGTGGTGGTAAAGGTAATGGACTCCCACACGGCCAACATGGTTCAAGCCCTGGCATCTCCCTCTGGTGAGCACATGGGCCCTATAGTAAATTAAAATAATAAGTAAAATTAAATAATTCTAAAAACAAGCAAAATTCTTATGCAAAATGAGACTAAAACACAGGTATCACATCTTTCCTCTGCTAAAGTCCCAGTGATAGTCCCAACAATCTAGTGACTCAAGGGAGAATCATGAAGTAGGAATATTAAAAGGGAGCTAGAAGAAGCACTTTACACTTACCAAAGGGCTACTGCTATCTATGTCCAAGACTGCAAAATCACTTTCTCACTTAAAACTTTTATCAAACCCATGACATAGGTCCACTTATTAACCCTCTTCCAGATGATGAAACGGAGTCTGGGAGAGGTGAAGGAATTTATACCAGCTAACCATGACTTCTAAACAAGACTATTTAAAACTGGCTGGTGTTAAGTTTTTCATATTTATGTATGTATGTATTTTCTGATTTCTTAATTACATTTAATTGTTAAACATTTTTGTGGGGTACAGTATGGTTTTTCAAAGCATGCATGCAATGTCTAATAATTAAATCAAGGATATTACCATATTCATCATTTTCGACAAAGAACATTACATCATGTTATACATCTTTGGTTTTTATTCTACTAGTGTGTGTGTTGTATGTGTGTGTTTTTAACAGGAGGTTAATTGTTTTTTGAGATATATTATGAGACTGGGAACACTTTTTTTTTTTTTTTAACTCTGTTATGGTATACCGTTTCATAACCTAGCTGCCTTGTTTACATGCATTCTTGCTTCTTCACACCATATAAAGTTAACCATTTACAGTGCGCAATTCAGTGGCATTAGTATATTCAGCCCTGTGCAATCCTCCTCCTCCTCCTCTTTCTCTCTCCTTCTCATCTGAAGACATTTCCACCATCACAAAAAGTTTTGAAAACCCCTGCCCCTGGGAAATCCCCCTCATTCCCAGTCCCCGCCCCTCAGCCCCTGGCTGGTTCACTAGTCTGCACTGTGTCCATGGACTGTTGTGTCTTAGTGGAGTGCTAATCTACAAAATAAGAGAAAGCAGAGCCAGTAGTTGAAGTTAGAGGATATCTTGGAGCTTTGTGCTCTGTTCTTCTCAGACTTCAGTGGGGACTCCAGAGGCTGGAGCTTTTGAATCCTAGAGGTTTGTTAAGGAGGACTCTTGACAAAATTTACACTAAAGGGCTTTGTCACCATCCCACATTTTTTTTTTCCTTTTCAGGACAACAGATGAGACCAAACAGCTGGGAAATGTTCCTCAGCAGGTTGTCACAAGGTCTCCCCCTGCTGACAGAGAGCCTAGGCATCTCCACCAGGGAAGGACAGATGAAACAGGCGGAGGCTCTGAACAAAGCACCGTGATTAGAAATCCTGCTGGGTAACTTTGCTTATTTGGTTCATCTCTATTGACAGATGGGGGAGGGACTTTACTTTTTGTTTCTCAGAGAAGGCCAAATGAAGACGTAATTGGGTTTTACTATAGACTCATAATTACAGCCCAGAAAATAGCAAGTGTCAGCAAGCAGCCCTCCCATGTGCTAGAATGGTCTCCTGATACTCCATTCTGACCAGGCTTGGCTGTAGCTCTAGAGCTGATGATGGCGTGACTCCATAGGATTTCCATCTGTCCTCACTAATGGCAAATAGGAGTCATATGTGTAACTAGCATGTCCACCATTTGCACACATGCCCCATCTCTAAGTGGGCTTTCTCAGAGCCTACTGGCTATAAGATGAGTCTTTTGGTTCTCCCCCTTGATCACAGATTGGGTCCCCAATAGACATGCAAGCTAAATCTGAATGAGAATGTAGCTCAGCAACTCCCATGGGTGCTGTCAGGTACTGGGCTGAAGAGCCACATAATTCTGACGTTTGCCTGGGTCAAAAAGACACAGCTGACATGCAGAGAGAGTAAGAATGAAAAATACAGGCACACAAAAAGAGAGGCAAGAGACATGTGTCCCCCACCTAGCTATACCTAGTTGCACCTGGCCGTTTTTTTTTTTTTTTTTTTAATGGTATTTATTTACTTCCTCTATGAATGAGAGAGACAGGTACCCCCAATGTGGCCTTCATGTCCTGATCCACCCAGCTTCAACCAGCTCAGAACGTGGGCATGTGCTTGTCTAGTGTACTCAGGGAGGTCTCCAGATTTAAACCCAGAATCTTCCCAGAGGGTTCAGCCTCACAGAGCATTGCATTGCCTCTGTGGCACTGTCTGGTCTCATGCACTTGAATTCCCAGTTCTAGGACTCTGGAAGATGTGGCTGAAATGCCTGCTCTTAGATTCCAAATGTTGCTCATTGAATCAGTTGGAGTTCTTTGGTTTCAAGTGCCAAAACAACCCACACAACAAACTAGTTCAAGTACCAAGGGAGTATACTGGTGCACAGAGCTGCCAAGTCCAGGTGCAATGGTCGCAGGTGCACAGACAATGCCAAGAAGGTTCTCTTTCTCCACTTCTGCCTGTTTTCCTCTGGGTTGGCTTCATTCTCAAGTGGGCCCACCAAAAGCTCCTGGAAGTTCTGGGCTAGCAATTTCAATGGAGAAAGCACTCCACATTCCTAGTAGGCTTAGAAAGATGAGTGGGCTGCTGCTCATTGGAGAGCTGGGGTCACATATCCACCCATGAATCAAGATAACGTGGCTTCTTGGGTGGAACATGCTGCCCAGTGAACCCACTTTTAGAACTCACCATAAGGAATCGTCTCCAACCCAAACCCCAAGGACTAAAGGGAAGCCAACAAATACCATCTAAAGGAGCAGTAGCATGCTGGAACTGAAAATGGATGCTGGGCAGGAAATGAGAGGAACCATCTGCCATAGCCCAGCCCCCCTCCTTCCAAGAAACACTTGTAAGTTAGTTTGAGCAGATTTTGGTTTTCTGTCATCAAACAGTCCTTGACTAAATATCTAGAAAAATGTGTCCAAGGTGCTGTGGGGGAAATAAAAATGAGTAAGACAGATTTCAGCTGTCACGCACCTTACCATTTCATAAGGAAGATAAACTCAAATATACAAATTGTACATCACAAGGAAGAGCTTGTTCCAAATGTACAGACAACACTGGGATTTCAAAGGCAGTGACACAGTTAACTGGGAGGTTCTGATGGTGTTTATTTGGCTTGGTGCATTAAGAATGATTAGGGTTTCAAGTAGACAGAATATTTCCAGTTAATTTCGACTAATCAGACTACCGCCAGTTATCTGGTGATAATAATGTATATGGTAATATCTTTGACTGGACAAATAATACAATGTATTTCTGCTGGGAATATCCATTTTATATGCTGTGATGATGTACAATGAATGTATATGAAAAAATAGAGGATATAGAAACATAGTGTATAGATGTAAATACCAGATATAGTATGTGAGCAAGAGGAGGGTCTGAGGAAGGACATTTAGAAGAAAAATAGGGAGGCAAACTATTAATGTCACAAAAAAATGTGGTATTATCTGTTGAAGATATTTTGTAGTTTTATCAACTGCATTAGGGAGAAATGTTCACCTGTTGAAATATGAATTTTGTAAGACAATAATGTGATTGAATGTATAAAAGAAAATGAAATGAAAAATAAATTAATTAATTAAAAAAAAAAAAAGAAAATGAAAGAAAAAAGTAAAGAATGACACATTAGAGGACCAGCAGGTGGCATGGTGGTTAAGTTGCTGGATACTCCCACATGGCTGACCATGGTTTGAGTAGCGAACCTGGTGACTTGCTTTCTCACGTTCCCTCTCTCTATTTCTCTCTCTCTGTGTCTCTCTCTGGTCAGATTAAAAAAATGAATGAATAAATTAAATTAAATAAGTTTTAAAAATGGCACATCAACCTCCTAGAGGTTGAAAAGTATAAACAGACTTCAAAAAATTTGTAGAAGAATAAGATTAAAATAAGAGTTTATTTTGGTGAAAAAAATAAATTCATACAGTTTTTTCATAGTATGCACTTTCTTTGAACTTTCAGAAGACCCCCTCTTGCAAGGCACAGAGCTTGTTACAGGTATGCTGTAAGTTTCTCTTGCATCTATTTCTTCCCAAGTCTCCCATTACTACCCTAGTCTAATATCTCTCCCAGACTCTGGGACATGTACTATTGTTCCATTCCAATCCAGTCTCCACCTGCTAGCCAGTATAACATTTTTCAAATAAATAGCTCATGAGAATTATACCCTCTTTGCCTCTCAGTAAGTTTCCCATTGCTCTGATGACCAAGATTAATATTCTCCAGCCTCCTCTCTTTCTTTGCATTCCTACCCATTGGATCGTCTCTAAGTAATGTGAATTTCCCTAAGGTTAAGACATGCTGTGGAGGTCCCCAGAAATGTTGCTTCTATCCCTGATCTTTCCATGTGGTGACTAATTTACATCCTCCCTTCAGATGTCTACTTAAGGATGACCACTCTAGCCAGTGTAGTTCAGATCTCCTTGTGAGGCTCACCCCCTGTCACCCTATATTTATCTTTTAAATTGCCCTCATTCCAGTTAATAAATAAACTTTCATTTGTGTGGTTATTTCTATAGAGATTTTTTTTTCCTACAGCAAGGTTCTCGCCCTTGGCTCTATAGACATTTTGGGTCAAATAATCCTTTAATGTATTTTATTTGGGGGGGGTATTCAATGCACTGTAGGATGTCTGGAACACCCATGGTCTCTGCCCACTAGATGCCAATAACACCCCTCTCCCAATAGTAACAAGCACAAATGTCTCCTGATAGTTACAAACTTTCCCCTGGAAACAGGTGGCTGGGTGGGGAAGCAAAGCTGTGCTCATTGAAGACCATTGCTCTACAGTCTTTCCTGCTGTAAAGTCCACGAGGAAAGAAACCAGTCCAATGCCTCTCTCTCTCGTGTACGCAAGTATATACTCTACCATGAATTAAGAAAGGGGGAAAATGTTTTTAAAGAGATGTTAACAAAATGTTTTCAAGACTTTGAACTCACCTGATTGGGGAGGAGAAATGTAATACTAACAGCAATGATAGGAGTTTTGGAACAACAAACATTTGAACATTTTCTCCGAATTTGAAAAAAACTTCTAGGCTCCTGGAGCAGAGTCACCATGTTGGTAAGAGAGTTAAGAAGAACCCCTGCATTGTTCTAGGCACTGCATACTGTACCCCACTCCCTACCTGCAGCTGTCCATGCTTCAGCAAGAGCTGCCTCAGTGGATAAATCAGGACTCCCTTTAACTCTGGGAAGTCAAGCAATTCTCCTATGAGGTAGTCTCTTTGTGGCCCTGAAGAACATGAGCTGCAGAGCCAGCTCAATATGACCTGCAACCCTTATCCCTACAACTGACCAGCTAGGCAATTTCTCAACTACTCTGAGCCTCTGTTTCCTCATTTACAAAATAAGGATACAATACCTCCCTCGATATGTGAGGATCAAATGATAGAAAATGTTTGGACATTGCCTAGAAAAGTAGTTGGAAGTGGACAAAGACTGGTTCTCCTTCCCCTCCACATGGAAGCATCTAAACCATGCAGATGAGTCACCAGCCTAAGCTGTTTGCTGCTACAAACCACTACACTGTGAGCTGCCATTTCTACAATGTAGTATTACATCAAAATGGCACAGGTAGGGAAGTTTTGTCGAAAGGCTCTCCCATTTGCTTAAGAACGTTAGATGGATATTCATAGGGTAAAGGAAAAAATTCAGGACCCCAGACGATTGAAATATTTGAATAATTGCAGAGCTAGAACATTTGCAGCAGGTCAATAGACCATTCTTTTCTCTATCCTGAGCTTCTATAATATTGGCATCTTTGTTATGGAGCAACTTCTGATCTATTACTCTTCTGCAGGTGTACTGAATCCATCTGAAAGAGAATTTTGCTTTATTACAGACCCAGGCCTTGTGTTTATGATTTACAATATGGTGGTGTGTGTGTACCATGTATCTTCTGCAAAGGTGACAAATCATGCAAAGGAAATTAACTTAGCTTGATGCTGGACTGTGTATTTAGCCTGCACTCTTCAGACTGAGAGTGGCAGGCACGTAACTCGACAGAGCTTAAGGAAAAAAAGGAAGACACAGGGATTTCATGAAAGAATGGAACAACCAAGCCAAAGATTAGGCAGTTATGCACGTGGGTGAGTATTCAGGCATACTGGGATCCTTTTTTTTTCCATTTCTTACAGCAGATGCCTATTCCTTTATTCTTCTTTCTCATTACAAGTGAGATTTGATAACACAGCAAAAAAAACATGGCTCTCAATAGCTCCTGAGTTTTCTACAAGGTGTTCGTCCTCAAGAGAGATACCGAGTTCACTCCCTCAATGCCAAGTCCAAAAGTCCCAGTGAAGAGATTCAGTGACCTCACTTGAATCAGGTGCCCACTCTTGGGCCAACCTGCTATTTCCAGAGCAGAGTAGAGCATCCTATGGCTGATTCTGGGATGGATGTCTACTCATGGTCCAAGTCACAGCCATCACAAATGCAGGGTCATGTGAGAATGTGGTTCCTCAAAAGAAAACTGAACAGATGTTGTAGGGAGAGGTACAATTTCCAGAAAAAGAGTCAGACTGGACAGAAAAACAATGGGTGAACATGAGACCTCTCTCTGCAGAGGGTTGTAAGAGGACTCCTTTGTTGTGAGAGTCCCTCATTTATTTACTCATCTGATTATTCATTTGTCCCAACACCGAGCCCCTATGGAAGCACCATCTGCCATCATCTGTGTTTAGTGGAAAGCAAAGCCCCTTTATCACTGACCGTCTTCTAAAACAGAAGCATTCACTCTCACTCTTCAATCATGCCTTCACTGGAGAGGCACTTGGCCCGTTTAATGGAGTGCAAGAGCCTTACTTCATGGCTTTGATTGCTCCTGGTGAGAGAGCGACTCTCTGAAACACGCAACAATGGACAGAGAAGTCCCAGGCAGAGTTTCCCAATCTCTTGACAGTCTACTGTCTGTCTCTCTATCTCTGTCTCTCTCTGTCTCTCTCTCTCTCTCTCTCTCACATATAAGCCATTGAAAAGCCACTTCATTTTCCTCTGGGAAATAAAACATCTTGCTCACAAAGTTCATACTTTTGTACTGAATGGCTTGCTAAGAAGACATTATAAGAAGCCTAAAGTCAAATCTGGTACAGACGCAGTGGTCTTCCTAGAACAAGAGTTATCCGACCCCCCCCCCCCCCCCCCCCCCCCCCCCCCCCCCCCCCCCGCATCCTGTCCTTGAGCTTTCCTATCTGAAACGTGGAGAGTCTGAATAAATCCTTGCAGCCAGTTTTGGGAGGGAAACACCATGTTGTACATTTTTAAAATTGAGGTACCATCAAGGATTCGTTCCCTGATACTCAAGGTGATGTTAAATGATCAAATTATTGTTTTTTTTTTCCTTTTCTGTCATAGTTGTGTGTTGTAATCATCTGTATCTACTGCGTTTCCTGCTAGACTGTAACTTCCAGAAAGCATACACCAACATTTTTTCATTATATTCTAAATGCCCAGCAGAGAATCTGTATATAATAGTCACTCAGTAACTGTTTATTAAACAAGCGGGTAGATTTATGAAAGACACATTATGTTGGCCAATCTCACTTTTCCACAGAAGTGCCTGTTCTCAGAGAAATGGTGACCACATTGGCTTCTGCACTGTGAATCCAAAGAATAGCGAGATCAGGCTAAGTCACCGTGGCCACCAGAATGCACATCTCCTTAGATGTTCCCCACCGCTGGGTCGCAGACCACCCTGGCCTATCAAATAGAGCGGAGGTTCAAGGATGGTACACTCAACCCAGAACCAATGAGACCCGTTCAGCCTGCTCTCCTAAATTAAAAAAGAAAACCTTAATTATTAGTTATTGAGCTCTTACGGTAGTATAGGCATCATTTTTAAAAGATTACTTATTGGGGCCAGCAGGTGGTATGATAGTTAAGGTGCTGGACTCCCACATGGCCAACAGCAGTTTGAGCCCTGGACCCAGTGGCTTGAAAATCATGTCAGGGATGTGTGTCTAAAATCCTAAGAGAAGGGATTGTAGTCATCCCTGCAGGGGGTGATTTCTCACTTTCCCTCTCTGCCTCTCTCTAGTACATGCACACACTTTATGGCAAACCTTTCCTCAAAAAAAAAAAAGGTTATTTTTGCCATGAGCAAGAGGCAGGGAGAGACAGCACCTCCAATGTAATCTTCATGCTATGATCCACACTTAACCTCAACCAACCATAGTACGCATGTGCCTGGGGGACTCAGGGAGTCTCTGAACACAAACTCAGAACCTTTCCGTGTAGGCCAGCCTTGCACAGGGTTACATTTTTTGCCACTGTGCTACCATCTAGCCTTACCATCAAAGGGCTTTGAAAATATTACCTAAATCAGTGATTTTTCAATTGGGGCTGATTTTGGCCCCCAGGGGATATTTGGCAATGTCTGGACACAATTTTGATTGTCACCCTGCAGGTATTTTCTGCTGATATCTACCAGGTAGAGCGCAAGGATTTGAGCAAACACCCCATATGTATATAGGACAGCCCCATGGCAAAGACTGGTCCATCCTCCAATGTCAACGGTGCTGAGGCTGGGAGGGGTAAGTCAATCTCTTCTTCAACTCCATTATTATCAACTTCATGATTTTACAGAAGAAACTGAGGAATATACTGAATATAATTTGCCCAATTAGCAAAGCTCATCCTCTGTTTTAGTTTTTGCTTTTTTGACCAGAGGGTACATGCACTTGCCAGAGACAGAGACAGAGAGAGAGAGAGAGAGAGAGGACCCTCCCATGGGGCATGGCCATACTGTAATTCTTCTGCATTTTTCTATCTTGTCAGGATTTGGTGCATACATGAATATGAACCTGACATGTTTGTCAACATGCTGGGGCCGAGATTCTAGCCCTATCTATGGGATCTGCCTCTCTAAGAATAGGGCTTAACCACTATGCTACGGAGCTGGCCTAAGAGCTAGGATTTGAACTCTGTTTTTCGGAGTCTCAATTCTATGCTCCCACTCTCTCTTCAACCATGGGTGGGTCTTGTCCATAAGATTGAGCTAAACAGGGAACTCCACAGTAACAATCCTGAATCTACTTAATATGCTGGGACTTAAACTTTCCAGCTGCTTCACATCTGAGTTTACCTAGCTTCATGTGAGAAACTAAAGATGTTACTTTGGCTAGGGCTGGGAGTATCTTTAAATTGAATCCAGTTCCCTCTATTGAAACATAATAACTTTTAAAGTAATCTAGTCTCTTCATTACCAGTGCTACATCCAGTTGTCGAAATCTCTTTTGAGTTGGTAGTTAAAAGGCCCAGCCACACATCCGTAACGTTATTGTTGCTGGCTAAAATGCTTAGCAACAACACAAACATCACTCAGAATCAAATTATCAGATGTCCTGACAAGATGCTCCTCGATTTAATAGCACAGTAAATGATGGCTGGGAGATGTTCTTTGAAGCTGTGGAGGCAAATGTGAAAGCTAATTCAATTCTCAAATGAATAAAAGTGAGAAACTGTTCTTATAAACCTGATATTACCAGAGATAGGGACAGAACATCCTACTGCCTTGTGTGGGGGAGGAAAGAAGAGCAGGAGTTTATTTTATTTCTGATAATGAAGAGCTGGGCTCTGCGACCACACACATTTGACCTTGAGTCCCGGGCTGGGAACTTGAGTAGGAGGAAGCCGTCATTTCTAGCTCAGCCAACAGGCATGCTACTTAATCCTCAGCTCCCCTTGGAGCTGCCTGAGGGAGTGAGGGGCCTCCTGAAGAAACATTCAGGGCCTTGGGGGAATCAGGTCTCTGTTTATTAGACTTTGAGAGACCCCATAATAGAATTTCCTAAGAGGAGAGGGGACCTCAGACCACCTGGGCCAATGGCTTTTCATTTGCTGAGGAAGGCCCTAGGTTTTTACAAAAGTATCTCAGCCCCAAGAAGGAAGGTCGAAAGGGATTCGAGGCCTGATGTGTTTTAATTTGCTATATATTGGGTCACTGGGAAAGCCATAATGCATTTTTGCATAAAGAAACAGAAAAACACATCATGAGTTTTCCAATGATCCAATACATCGGGCATGGGGTAAGGTATCATTTATACAGAAAAAGCTTTTGTTGTTGAATGTCATGAACCCCAATAATCTCTTCCCTTAGACAAGAGAAGCCAGGCTCTGGAGGAGGAGAGGGGACTTACCAAGGCCACACAACCAGTCAAGAGCTACAGTCTGATACCATTGGGCCTCCAGTAATTCAGTTCTGGCACTAACGAACTTTACACGTGAAGGGGCTCAGTACCGTGAGACTGCCCTCCCTTCAGGAGCTGGCTGCACGTCCCAGGGGCCACCTGCATTTCTGGCCAATTTGGCTATAACTTCGGGGATTCCAAACTCCCCTCCAGGTTCAGTAATTTGCTAGAATGACTCAAAAAACTCGAGAAAGAGCTATATTTATGACTGGATACCGATGAATGACTGGATGAAGAGACACGCAGAGCTGCAAGGTTTGGAAGGTTCCTAAGCGCAGGCGCTTCTGGACCTGGGAACTCAGGGCACACCACCCTCTCTGTACATAAATACGCTCACCAACCACAAAGCCCTGAGCTCTGTTGTTCAGTTTTTGGCGAGGGTCTATTCCATAGGCATGATTGCCTAAATCACTGCCTACATGACTGAACTCTCTCCTCAGAGATCCTGGCATAGGGGCTGAATGTTCCAATTCTCTAATCATTTGCTTGGTCTTTGGGGGCATGACCAACCAGCCTTGAAAATAACTGTCCACCTTGAGTTATCGTGTTAGCATAAACTCAGGTGTGGCTGAAGAGAGTTCATTATATGTAAATAACTAAAGACACACCTATCACTCAGTAAATTTCAAAGGATTTTACAGCTTTGTGCCAGGAACCAGGGGCAAAAAAATAGATTTCTTTTATAATCAATGTAAGGGCATAGGCTACCCGTTGTGTTACCTAACAGACCCATTGAGAGCTGGCTCACTGTCTGCAGAATGGTGGAATGGAAAAAAGAACCTATGGGTCAGGGCAGGAGGCACCTAGAAATGAGCTAATTTATAGAAGAGTAAAATGAGGCTCAGAAATGCTGAGGACCTCGGCATCTTGGTGATAAAAATGGGCTGAAAGCTGAGTCTTTGAATCTAAGCCATGGAGACTATCCAGAAGGTTCTGTGTCTGTTTCCTGTGGCTGCTATAATAAATTATCACAAACTTAGTGCTGTAAATGCATTATCTTGCAGATCTGAAGGTTAGAAGTCTAAAATGAGCCTTCGGGGCTACATTCCTCCAGTCCTGGAAACTCAAGGAAAGAGCTGTTTCCTTGCCCTTTCAGTCTCCAAAAGCTGTCTACATCTGTTTGTGCATGTCCCTCTTCCTTCATTTTTGAAGCCAGCAACATGGTGATTTCAATCTCTGTTTTCCTCTGCTTTCATTGTTACAGTGCTTTCTGCTTAACCAGGACTTCTGCATCCTTATCGGGAGGACCCTGAGATTACATCAGACCCACCATGATAACCCCTGACAATGGCCCCATCTCTCAAGGCTTGGACTTTGATCACATCCGCACGGTCACATTTGCCTTGCACATAACACATTCACAGCTTCCAGGGATTAGGACAAGGGTATCTTTGGGAGGGCCAGATTCAGCCTTCCACAGTTCTATCTTTCCACGATTTCTGACGAGGACTTGCTAGGTCTCAGCTCCTGCTTTTGCTCCATAACAATCATGGTGGCTACTGCTGAGCAAAGAAGCACTCGGTCTCCTTTCTGTAGGTTGTTTTCTCTGGCTGGTCCCTTCCTAGTTTTATTGACAAGGACTGATGTGTTGCCTTTGACCTCTGAGGGTTGTATTTCCTGAAGAGAACAGTCCATTTACAGCAGATGCACACCTGTGTGCACTTCCTTCTGTCCTACCTCCCCTCTTTCTGTCCAGTCTGCGTGGCATTTCTGCCCTCTTCCATTCGAGGGTGGGGAGGTTCTAGGATGCTTGGGAATATCATTCAGGGACCGCACGCCCTCCAGCTCAGGCCATATCAGAGGACCCTGCAAACAAAGGTCCTTACACTTCCCAAGTAAATAAATTGGGGCTCCAGTTCCTATTGGACCATGTGTGATGGTTCCGAAGATGCAGCTAGCTGCCCACACAGCATTTACCCCTATTTCCTCCCTCATCACCCACTGATTTGCTGTGTGAACTTTACGAACTTATTCCCCTTTCTTTTGTTTCTAAGTAAGAGATAACAGTGACTCCAATGAGCAATACCTGTGTTCCCACATTCCTACACAGGTGTGATTTTAACACCCAGGCCCCCCACCCCACACCCTAGGGGACACTGAGCAATGTCTGAAGGCATGTTGATGGATCATAACAACCTTGGAAGAGGGCTTCTATTGGCATCTAGTGGGTGGATCCCAGGGATGCTGCTAACTCTTCTGTGAGGCATAGGACAGCCCCACAGCAGAGAAGGGTCTGGCCCAAAACATCAATAATGCTGCAGTTAAGAAACCCTGGCAAAGTCCCAAAGAGGAGGAAAAAATATCAAAACAGGCTGAGTCTCTTTCTTTACCAATTTACTTGGTCTCCTCCACAGGAGATTTGGAACAATCCTTGAGGCATGTTCATAAGCAGGCAGGGTCTTGCTTCCAAAGCTTCAAGGTCCTGACCGAGGCTATCTATTTCTGGTCCTGTCTGCTCTCACACACAGCAAGTCTTCCTTCTCGCATGCTATTCCTGCCACACAGTGAAAATAATAAGCAGGACACCCCTGCAGAGGACAAGGAGGAGCAGGCAGGAGGCCGCCCACAGTGATCACTGAAGCCTGGCCTCGAGGTGCCCAGGAGTACAGACTCAAAACCTGCTCTGGATGCTTTGCCATATTCTGCATTTTGGTGTCTTGGTAACATGAGTGAGGCATAAACAAACAAAGACGAGCACTCAGGACCACGTCTTAGTTTTTATTTCCCAGGCCTTGGGGTGAGCAAGGCTCTAATCAGAGCCGTGTAAGGCTCTCCTCCAATCAGGCTTTTCCTCAAGTGAAGCTGGCTATAAGCCATACGAGCTTGGGTTGACTCTAGGGAGGGAAACCTTCTTTTCATTTAAATTTTTTATATTGCATTTAATCACATATATCTTTACAGTGTGTAACATTTCTTTTTCCAGCATGATTACTATGCATAGCAGTTAAAACAAAGACATTACTATCCACATCATTCACTTTTTTCAGATTATTATTTTATTTTTTGTTCTCATTACTTTTTTAAACTTTTAATCACTATATATCATTTGGCTTGTAATGAAAATTTACCTAACATGAAATACTTCTCAGACCAGTCCAGCTGGGAATACTATACACGGTATCATCAACAGTTTCTGGATCCTACAATTGTCATGCCTCTCTACCTGTTCTCATGCTACCCTTCTCTATACTCTTCACCCCCCCTTCCACCTGCTCCACTCTGTCTTCAGCACCTATAACTATTTTCACTACTTTTATGCCATAGGGAGGGAGACTTTTTTTTTTTTTTTTTTTTTTTGATTCTACATCAATTTGGATCTTGGTCAACAAGAAAACAGATTGCTGAAAGGAAATTTAAAATAAAGTTTATTACATTTTTCTGAGAGAGAGACAGACTCCCAGTGGAATCCTATGCCTCAATCCACCCAAAGTTTCAGCTAGCCTAGATCCTGGGCACACACGTGTGCCTAGCATGTACATGGAGCCCAATGGCATGAACCTGGGACCTGGTTGCATTCCACTGTGCTGCTCTTGAGCCCAGAGAGAAGGGTTTTTATGGTGAATTGGAGTGGAAAAATCTCAGTACTTCTTATAACAGGAAGCACAAAATTTAAAAAAAAAAAAAAAAAAGAAAGAAAGAAAAGGCCACTGCTTCCTGTTTGAGAGATAAGTTGCATATGTAGTTATAAAAAATTTTAATTCTTCCTTTGAATACAAAGGAAAAAAATGGAAATTACTTCATTGATCAAGAATAACTACTACTGGCCACAAATATTTATTCACACAACAAAAGGCACAGGCTCCTTTATCTTAACAAGCATATGATCTTGTTACAGTTAATAGTTATTAAATTGCCTGTTATGTCCCAGGCACTGTTTAAGGCACTGCAAATATATTATCCAATTTAATATTGACCCTAACCATCAGCTGCAAAGACTACTACCTTGATTTTATAGACAAGGAACCTGAAGTTCAGAGAGGTGAATTTACTCGCCCAAGACCACACAACTGGTAAAAAAGAAATTTTGAAACAAGATTTGGCTGACTAAATGATCCATCTTAATTACAATCTCAGAATTTTCATCCAGATCAAGCCTCCATATTTCTTTATTAAAAATAATTATTATTTTCATTATTATTTTTTCTATAGGGCACATGCTTTCACCAGGGAGACAGAGAAAGAGAAAGAGAAAGCAAGTCACCAGGTCTGCACTTGAACCACAATCACTGATGTGGGAGTCCAGCACCTTAACCACCATGCCACCTGCTGGCCCCCAGATTTCTCTCAATATATTCGCACTCTATTTTGGGATTAATCAGAATCCCACTCAGGTTTTTTCATCACATCTTTCATGGAATTTGGTATCAAAATAATGTTGGACTAATGCAACAACTTACCAAGTGGTTTCTTCTTCAATTTTCTGTAAGAGTTTGTACAACAATGGGTATTATTTATTTCTAAAATGTATTGGAGAATTCACCAGTAAAGTCATTTGAGCCTTGATTTTTCTTTGTGGGAAGTTTTAAAGTTCTAATTTCATGTTCTTTCATAGATAGAACATTATTTGGATGATTTATTTCCCTTGAGTGAGCCTTCATAGTTGAATTTTTCAAGGAATTTGAGAGACTTTACAGACACAAAATTACTCATAATATTCACCTTTTTATCTTTAAAATATTTTTTAAAGGTTTTTGAAATCAGCCCCCAGTAGGGATGGCTACATTGCAATCCCTTCTCCTCTTGAGATTTTGGGCATGCACACATACCTGCCCAGTGTGATTTTCAAGTCGCTGGGTCCAGGACCCAAATCAGGACAGCCATGTGGAAATCTAGCACCTTAACCACCATGTCAACTGCTGGCCTCCACCTTTTTATCTTTTTAAATATCTGTAGCATCTGTAATGAAATGATACCTGAACTTGGTATCTATATCTTTTTTTTTTCCTGATCAGTCTGGCTAGATGTTTATCAGCTGTATTGATCTTAAAGAACCAGCTTTTGGGACCAGCAGTTAGTGTAATGGCTATGTTGCTGGACTCCCACATAGTCGGCCGCGGTTTGCGTCCCGGACCCGGTGGCTTAAAACTCACGCCGGGCGCGTGTGCGTGCGTGCCCAAGATCCCAAGAGGAGAATGGAGGAGAAGGGATTGCGGCATGGCATCCCCTCTGGGGGGTGATTTCTCGCTTTCTATCTCTCTGTCCATCTGTCTGGCGAGCGCATGTGCCCTAATAGCAAAAACCTCTCCAAAAAAAGAAAAAAGAAAAAAAAAAAAGAACCAGCTTTTCATTTTATTGATTTTCTCTGTTGTCTATTTCATTTGTTTCTGCCTGGATATTTATATCTGTTCTTCTGGTTACTTTAAGTTAATCTTCATTTTCTATTTTCCTAAGTTGGAAACTAACATCCTCTGAGAGAAAGGTCCTTAATTTGAGAACTGTATAATTTTCCAGTGTAGGTATTTAGTACTCAGATGTCTCCTTGAGTACTGCTTTAAAAACACTCCACATTTTTTGATATGTCATGCTTTAATTTTCATTCAGTTAAAATACTGAATATTTTCCCTTTTGAGCTCTTCTTTGTCCCAAGGGTTATTTAGAAATATGCTATTAAGTTTCTATATATTTGTGAGCTTCCAGAGATATGTTAGTAATTTCTAATTTAATTTTATTATAGTCGGAAAACATAGCTTGGATGACTTGAATCTTTTCAACTGTATTGGTGCTTGTATTTTGTCTCAGGATATAAGTTATACTGGTCAATGTTCTGTGTGAAAAGTCAAAATGCATTGGAAAAATGTGTATTCTGGTGCTTTTAGGTAAAGTGCTCTATAAATGTTAATTCAATGAAATTGGTTCGTAGTATTATTCAAGTTGTCTCTATCTTCACTGGTTTTCCACTTACTTATTATATCAGTTGTTGAAAGAGGAACTAGAATTTTCTGATAATTTCAGAATTATTTCTCTGCATTTCTATCAGTTCTTGCTTCATGCATTTTCAAACTGTTTCTCATATACATAAACAAGAATGTCTTCTTGAGGAACTGACCCCTTTATTATTAAAAAGTAACCTAAGTCTTTGCTCCGAAATCTACCTTAAAATTAATATCACCACATAGTGTTTTATAAAAATAGTGTTAGCATGTACATCTTTTTCTATCCTTTTATGTTTAAACAATCTGTGCATTTACACTTAAAGTGCATTTCTTGTAGGCAGCACAGTTAATTCTTGCTTTTATTATTCAAAGTGGCATCGCTGCCTTTTAAAGGGATGTTTAATCCATTTATTTTAATATAATTACTACTATATATAGGTTCATGTCTATTACCATGTCTATCGGCTATTTTTTTTTTATTAGACTTTTTTTTTTTCCTTGTTTCTTTCTTTCATGGGAGAGGAAGGGAGGCAGGGAGGGAACCTGAACCTTTAACAGGGTCTCACCACACACGTTCCTTCCTGCAAGGCTTTCAGCTTGCCAAGACCATGGGCACACATGGGTGCACCTGGTATGTTCAGGTGAACCTGAACCCAGATCCAGAGCTCCCACATGGCTCCAACATTGCTCCGTGGCACCCTACACCTGCACCAATGCAGCAGAGCTCCCATCTGTTCTTTGTTTCCTTTTTCTCTTCTTTCTCTTGTTAGAGTGGTTTATGATTTCATTAATCAAAAAAAAAAGAAATAAAATAAAACAAAACTTAAATGAGATGTAATTCGCATTCCATAAAAATCCAGTCTTTTAAGATAGAAAACTCAGTGAGTTTTAGTAAATTCGGAGTTGTCCAACCATCACCATTTGGTTGCAGAACACCTTCATGATCCCCAAAAGAAACCCCATAGCCATTAAACCCTTTATGAAGTTATCCCTCCTTTTCTCCTCCTTCAAGCCCCTGGCTTTGTGATTTTCCCTCTTCTTTTCTGTTTATTAGACTGAATAATCTCATTTAAACTGTATTCAGCTTATCAAATCTTTCTTGTCTATTCAAATATGCTGTTGATCTCCTTTTAAAATGTTTTCATTTCAGTTATTGTACTTTTAGGTCCACAATTTATATTCAATTATTTTTGTATTTTCTATGTCATTGATCTTCTTTATTTCAAAAGACATTGTTCTCATATTTTTATTTATTTAGACATACTTTAGTTACCAACATATTTAAGATAGCTGACTAATAATCTTTGCCTAGTATCTGGGTTTCCCCAGAGTCAATTTTTGATTGCCCAGGTATTAAAGACTAAAAATAATTATTTTATTTTTATTATTATTTAATTTCTTCTATGAGTAAGAAAAACAGAGATAACACAGACCCCCAACAGAATCTTTTTTTTTTTTTTTTTTTTTTTTTTTAAGAGATTTTGGTTTAGGTCATGTGTGCTTGCTGGAGAGAGACAGACACAGAGAGGGAAAGTGAAAAATTTTCCCCAAGGAGAATGGCAAGCCACAGTACCTTCTCCTCCAGTCTCCTCCTGGGATCTTGAGCATGCATGCACATGTACCTGGTGTGAGTTTCAAGCCATGGTGTCCAGGATTCAAACTGCAGTTGGTCATGTCAGAGTACAGCAATGTAACCACTACACCATCTGCTGTCACCCCACCTGAATCTTGATGCTCTGATTCACCACAGCAACAGCCAGCCCTGGATCATGGATACATGCATGCCCAATCTTCTTGGGAGAGTCTCTGAATATGAACCCAGAACCCTCCCCTGTGCATCAGCCTCTGAAGGCATCATTTTACCCCTGTGCCACCATCTAGCCTGGGACAATTTCTCCTGACCGCTTCTTCTCTTCCCCCACATGTAATATACCGGCAATACTTTCCTTTTTCTCTACCTGCAAACTTTTTATTGGAAATTGGACATTATAAATAATGTGAAGTGACAACCCTTTCTTTTCTGTTTAGTATGGAAACTTACTATACGCAAAAAGAAATTTATATACCAAGAGAGAATATAGTTAACAAACCTCATAATATAGCCCAATATTAAATGTAAAATTATTAAACCACATGTGTTTTTAATTGTAAAATATAAACTAAGAATGATCTGAACCATATTAAGCATATGGTTTAGTAGTGTTAAATACATTCATGGTGTTATGCAACCAGTCTTCATAACTCTTCATCTAATATAGCACCTCCCTTCACTCTCAGTTTCCTGAAAGTCTATTCATTTATTTCTTTCATGAGAGAGAGAAGAAGAAGGGAGAGAAAAAGAAACCATCCTGACCCACCCTGGCCACAGGATGTGTAATGGGTATACACACCTAGCATGTACAAGGAGATCTCAGGATGAGAAACCAGAACTTTCCCATGTGGGTCCAGAATCACAGAGCACTGGGTTGCTGTTGTGCTACTGGATGACCCCTGTTGTGGCTAGTTGTTGCTTGGTTGTTTAGTGTCTTTTCTGAACTATAGCTATAGTCATCTATAGCCACTTAAGCCTCTATAGTTAGCTATAAGCAAATGACTGACAGATTTCCTTTAGTGCTTTGCAACATTAAATTTTTCAGTCTTGTCAAGGGGCTCTGTGTGTGTCTGTGTTTGTACTATGGTTGTCTTCAATGGTCTGGTAGACAGTTTGCAACTCTACCTTAGCATTCATTTCCTGTGTAAGCAGCGCTTCAAAGTCAGAGAGAGATGATAGATTAAGGACTTCTCAGTGACTGTGTCCTGTAGACTCCAAAGAAGGTACTGGATCTTTTCAAAGCTTTCTATAAGCCTCTCACTCCCCAGATTTTCCTCGTAGGTATTTTGGTCAACATCTAGTTTGCCCCAACTGTTTTCTAATATCTAAGGCAGTCATGAAATTAAACAGTTGCTGTTGACTATTTTCTTTACTAATACCCAAGGAAAAGGCTGTTAAAACTGAATGAGGTCTTGGGACCAGCAGTTAGAGTAATGGCTACATTGCTGGACTACCATGTAGTCTACCGTGGTTCGAGTCCCAGACCCGATGGCTTAAACTAACTATGGGTGAGAACAGCCCTTCTTCAAGAACCAGCTCCATGGCTCCTGCGATCTAGCCATGTTGGGGGAAACGGTGGAATGAAGAGATCCCACTAATAATTCAGCCTCCAGTATAGACAACTCGCGTGGAGAGGCGGAGGGAACAGACCAGCCCTTCTTCAAGAACCAGCTCCATGGCTCCTGCGATCTAGCCATGTTGGGGGAAACGGAGGAATAAAGAGATCCCACTAATAATTCAGCCTCCAGTATAGACAACTCGCATGGTAGGAAGACTCAGGCCTCCTCTCTCTGTATCTGTCTTTGTCTCTCTCTATCTCTGTCTCTGCCTCTGACTCCTCTCTCTTTTTTTTTCTTTTTTTTTTAAATTTTTGCTTTTTAGAATTTTGTTTAAGGTGAGGCATCTTTCTGGGCTTGTTGGCCCCGCCATGCCCTTTATCTTGTTAATAATTCCTTCTCCCACTCCCCACCTAGGAGAGGCGGAGGGAACAGAACAGCCCTTCTTCAAGAACCAGCTCCATGGCTCCTGCGATCTAGCCATGTTGGGGGAAATGGAGGAATGAAGAGATCCCACTAATAATTGAGCCTCCAGTATAGACAACTCACGTGGAGAGGCGGAGGGAACAGAACAGCCCTTCTTCAAGAACCAGCTCCATGGCTCCTGCGATCTAGCTATGTCGCGTGGCGTGCAAGCGCACCACGCGTTTTTCTAATTTTTGTGTTTTTTTGAAATTTTTTAATATTAATTTTCCTTTTTCTTAGTTTTATTTGAAAGTTTTTCTCTTCATTTTCTCTCTTTTTCTTTGTTTGTTGTCCATTTTTTTTGTTTTTTTTTTTGTTGTTTGTTTGTTTTGCTGTTGTTGCTTTTGTTTCCCTCTCTCTGTTTCCTTTTCTACACAGTCCTTGACCCTCAGATTGAACTTCCAAGTTTGGGATGAAATCGACCATCCACAAGATGACTAGAAATCGTTGCAGGACCACAAGAAATATGGGAAAGCAGGAAAATACCTCTCCTCCAAGAGAAAAGGATAACTCCTCTTCATCCACACACAGTTCAATGGGAGTCATGGAAATGTCTGATAAAGAATTCAGAACATTCATAATGGCAAAGCTAACAGAGATGGAAGAGAAGAGAGACAAGGAACTACTGAAGAGGAAGGAGAAAGGAGTTGAAGAGTTCCAGGAGGTGAGGAAATTCATGCAAGATCTAAAAGAGGAATTTCACACATTACAAAAGAATCAGATGGAACTGTTAGAGATGAAGGCTATAATACAAGAAGTCAAAATTTCCCTTGAAAGTATTAAAAGCAGACTAGATCATACAGAAAATAGAATCTCAGATGTAGAAGAGAAAATGGCTGGCCTAGAAAAATCCACCATGAAGACTGAGAAAATGGCCCAAAAATTTGAGAATAATATACGTGAAATAGTAGATACAATTAAACATCCGAACATCCGGATAATAGGCATCCCAGAAGGCGAAGAAACTCATAAGGGCATTGATAATCTATTCCATGAAATCCTGCAAGAAAACTTTCCAAACCTGGAGAGGCACTCAAAGATCCATTCCCAAGAAGTACAGAGGACCCCAAACAGAATCAACCCAAGAAGATCTTCTCCAAGACACATTATAGCCAGATTGACCAAAACCACAGACAAAGACAAGATACTAAGACTGGTAAGAGAAAAACGGCAAGTTACCTACAAAGGATATCCCATCAGACTAACGGCAGATCTCTCATCGGAAACAACGCAAACGAGGAGAGAATGGGAGAATATATTCAAAGCATTAAGGGAAAAGCAATTTCAACCAAGAATTCTGTACACAGCAAAGTTATCATTCATTTGGGAAGAAAAGACACGAACATTCCTAGATAAACAAGACCTGAAAGAATTTACCAGCACCAGACCAGATCTCCAAGAAGTTCTTAAGGGAGTGCTATGTCAGTAAAATTAAATGCAGACACACAGAATCAAGAGTTCAGAAACTAAGAAAATGGGCAACTTAATTGTAGGGACAAAGTCTGGAGTTGAGTATTATATCCCAGAGCTCAATCTGGAAAATCGAACCTCAACAGAAACAGAAGAAAATTAAGTACATGAGACTGAACTGATGAAACAGCATTCTATGACTTGACTAAAATATTGCTGCTTTTCTTCTAAGCTTTGTTGTCCGGTTTTAAGGATTTTTGTCCTGTCTTGAGCTGTCAATGGATTCATGTACCTAATATTTGAACAGAATACTAACCTTGAAACCTTAAGTTTCAAGGAAATATCCTTACCAGTTCAAAACTGCTTTTCTTGAAACCATCAGCTGAACTTGCTATTGAAAATAGTTAGATTACTTATGATATTGTGTGATCAATGAAATGTCGGGAGAAAAGGAATTGAAGATAACTGTAGACAGCAGAGATAGTGTAATAAGAGAGTGGAATAGGGCAGAGGGTCAGACATGGGGTAAAAAAAAATATATATATATGAAAGTAGAAATGGAATATTATAGATGATAACATGCATGATTAAGCCACTATCCAGTTGATTAAGCCACTATCCAGTTTATTCTAGATGAGAAACCACATTTTGTATGTTGTGATGATGCTCAGGGAATGAATGTAAATTAATAGAAAAGAAATTTTTCAGAAAAAAAAGGTCATTAAAAATACCTATCTGATGACTGCAGTAAGCTATATAGCCCTAGGTAAGTGCTACTTTATAGTATGTTCATTCTACTCACTGAGGTTTATGCCTAAATTCAGACTTGTGTTCATGGATATGTATATTTCAGCTGTGCTTGCTATTGAAAATATTTAGATTTATTAAGATATTTAGTGAAACAATAAAATAGGGGAGGCAGAGAAAGCAACAATAGATACCAGACACAATGTGGGAGGTGGGTGGGAGATGGCAGAGGGTAAGATAGGGAATCAAGGATGGGAAAAAAGGCAAAATATACAAAAAACAAGAAATGGAAAATTATGTGTTGACAATAACACACATCTTGATGTGCTTGATTGAGCCAATATACAGTGCACTGTGAATGGAAAAATCTCATTTTGTATGCTATAATTATGTACAGTGAATGAATGTAAATTAAAAACAAAAACAAAAACAAAAACAAAAAACCTTACTCTGGGTGCGTGTGCATGTGTGTCCAAGATCCTGAGAGAAGAATAGAGGAGAAGGGATTGTGGTGTGGCTATTTCCCCAGGGGGTGATTTCTTGCTTGCTGTCTCTCTGTCTCTGTCTTTCTGGCAAACACATGCACCCTATAGCAAAAACCTCTAAAAATAACAATAAACTGAATTAGCTCTGAATCAGCTCAAATAAAGATGAGCCCTGAGTGGGGGGGTTTCCAGGGAACTTCTAAACAAATCAAATAGTGACAATTCTCCAAGAATGAGCTTTTGGAGACCTCCAAACAGTTTCTGCCCCTTCAATGGCTACTAGGGTTTAGGTTTGGGTGTTGCTTATGAACGTTACTATTGAGAATGGTATGGGAATAGTACAAGTTAAATCACCACAAAGCTCATTGCTTTTTACTGAGATTTGGTCATTTTTCTTTAGTAAATATCATTCATATTGTTTTGAAAGTTTTTAGTTAACTTCCAGAGTTTTGGGAAAAAATGGATTCTGGCAAATTTTGCCAGTGTTCTTGTTGGTTTTATGGGATAGATATTTGAACATGCTTACTTCATTACAGAGGAATTAATTATTTCACTTTATCTCCTTCACTGGCTTATTAAAGATAATTATTTTCTTATTTTAGTGGTGTCTTTAGAGTTTATAGTGTATGTCTTCCCTACCACAGTCTACCTTTAACTGCTATTAGAGCACGTCACATATGATAACTTTATAATAGTATACTTTCTATACTAGACTTCCATTTATCCTCCTCTTGATTTTATTTTATGATTGTCATAAATTATACTCTAATACGTATTATAGATGGCATACTACATTGTTATCTTTTGTGTAAAAATATAATATAACTTTTTAAGTTTTTTTGCCTTAGGGCATGTGTGCTCACCAGTGAGAGCAAGAGAAAAGAGAAAGAGACAGACAGACAGTGAGAGGGAAAGTGAGAAATCAGCCCTTAGGGGGGATAGTCACACTGCAATACCTTCTCCTCCATTCTCCTCCTCTAATCTTGGGCACGCACACACACACACCCAGCATGATTTTCAAGCCACCAGGTCTGGAACTCAAACTGTGGTTGACCACGTGGGAGTTCAGTGACATAAGCACTATGCCATCTGCTGGCCCCAACCATGATAAGTTTTTATATCTTTTATAGATTTAAATTTTAAAAATTAAGTATATTTAAATAACAAAAAACAGCCCTATGCATTTACCATGTAATTACCATACTTGGTGTTCTTTGTCTATTTTTATTTATATTTCCAGGGGTTGAATGGTGGTACAGAGATAATACAACACTCTGCAAGGCTGGCTCATGTAGAAGGGTTCTGGGTTAATATCCAGAAGGCCCCCCTAAACATGTTAGGCATTCACAGAACCATGATCCAGAGATGGCTGAGGCTGGAGGTGGATTGTGACATGAAGACTTTGTTGGAATGCCCCCAACTCCCTTACCTGCTCATGGAAGAAAATAAACTTAAAACAATTTATTTTCCATCTGGTATCATTTTCCTTTATACCTTTTTTTAGCATTTCTTACAAAGTGGGAGTTTTCTGGTAATTAACATTTTTACCCTTTGTGTGTCTGAAAAATGCCTTTATTTATTAATTCCTGAAATAGATTTTTGCTGAGTATAGAATTCTGATTTGACCATTTCTCTCTCTCTCTCTCTTTTTTTTTTTTCAGGATTTTAAAGAAGTTGCCCCATGGAGCCGGAAGGTGGCATAGTGGTTAAGGACACTGGACTTCCACATGGTTGACTGCAGTTCGAGTCCTGGACTAAGTGACTTACTTTCTCACCTACCTATCTCCCCCCCGCCCCGGTCAAATTAAAATAATGGTTAAAATAATTTAAAAAAACAAGTTGCCACATTCTATTCCTACTTATATTGTTTGTTATCAAAAATCTTCTGCCATTTTTACTTTTGTTATACATAACATGATGTATTTTCCTGTATACTTTTAAGATTTTTATCTTTGTCATTGGTTTTGAACCATTTGATTATAATATATCTTGGTATAGCTTTCTTCATGTTTCCCATGCTAGGGTTTTATTGAGTTTTTTGGATAATGGGTTTATATATATTTTTTCTAACTTGAAAACATTTCAGCATTATTTCTTTAAATATTTTTCTGACTCCCATAAGGGACTCCATTTAGATGTGTATTTGGTGCAGGAAGATGTCTTCATTAATGCTCTTTTCATGTTTTTTCCTCCTTCTTGGGTTTCACTTTGTATAGTTTCTATTGCTGTATCTTCAAGTTTATTTATCCTTTTGTCCAACACACCATTAATTCTGCTGGCATATTAGAGTTTTTATCTCTAGAAATTTAATATGGATTTTTTATATCTATTATGTCTCTACTTGATTTTCTTAATACATAGAACATAGTTATATTAGTTTAAATGTCCTTGCTGCTAATTCTAACATCTATCTCATGTCTGGGTGTCACTTAATTTCCTTTTCTCATTATAGGTGCACTGTGTGCCTAGTAATTTTTTATTGAATGTTAGACATTGTGAATGTTAATTTATTGAGTACTGTTTTTTTTTTATTTTATAAATATAGTTGAATTTTGTTCTAAGACATAGTTCTGATAGTTGGGGGATAGTTTGAACACCTTAAGTCTTGCATTTAAATTCGTTAGGCTGAACCAAGGTGGTATTGTAACTATGACTAATTTTTACCACTACTGAGGCAAGACCCTCTGATTCTCTACCACTTGCCCCATGAAGTTTTAGTTTACTATACAGATGATGGGAGCAAGTATTATCCTTAGCACTCTAATTCCTGGGCACTGGGGATGCCAATCATTCCAGATGGTTCTTTCCTTGGCCTTAATTAGTTTTCTCACATACATGCAGAGATCAGTACTTTTGTCATATACAAGGGGAACTTTCTGCAGATATTCAGAGTTGTTTCCTTATGAAGTTGTCTCCTTTTTATTACTCTGTCCTGGGGACTCTGGGTAGTTTGCATTCCACAACTCTCAAAAGGTTGAATGTTTAGGAGTCTCCTTCTCCAGGAGTCCATGGGTTTTGCCTGGGTTCTTTCTACCTGTGCTACAACCTGGAGAATCCTTCAAGGCAGAGATCTGGGGGTAACTGTGTGGATTTCCTCATTTTTTCCTTGTTCTTCAGAGATCAGTGTTCTTTGTTGCCTGATGTCTGGTATCTTGAAAACCATTGTTCCAAATATGCTGCATTGACTGTTATTGTTGATTTGGGTCATTTAAAGATGAAATCCAGTTTCTGATTCCATCTTGTTCATACAAAAAATTGGTGGTAGGTATTTAAAATACATTTTGGAGATAATTCATAAGACTCTGTATTTGTGAATTATCTAATTATCTAATTGGCTCTGTACTATTTGTTCAACCTCTGTTAGTGTACTGCTTTCAAATAAAATGTCAGTGAGCAGGACTGAACTTGAGGCCTTCAGATCTCCATTCATCCTTACATTCAGCAGCAATCCACTTGGTTACCATGCATAGCTCTCAACAGAGAGGGAGTTAGCCTACATGAGAATGAAGTTGAGGACACACATGTAAAAGTCAAGAAGTCAAACAAGGAACTCTAATCTTCATTCTCCCTTCCTCTAAGTCCCCCTCAACTGATATGATTGTTGATCTTAGGTGAAGTTAGGCCATGAAAGGGGGCAATAAGCTGCAAGGGGATTTCAAAAAGCTTGTCCAGATGCAGGACTAAATGAAGGCAAGGTTTTGGCATGACTAGGTCCACATGGGAAGGTCCTTTGTTTGTGTCCTGAAGCCTCCCTATGCACACCAGACACCTGTGTTTGTGCCCAAGACCCGGGTTGGCTGGGATTGGAGTCGAATTGTGGCAAAGAGCCCCTGTTATGGGTATTTTTCTCTCTTTCTCTATCTCTCCCTCTCATGGAGAAAATGTTAAAAGAATATTTTTTAAAGTTTATGAAAAATGAAATTCAAGTACAACTTTATTTTGGTGCCATAAATTCTGAAATCCAAGTATTCTTTTTTTAATAATATGCATTTTCCATGAACTTTCTGAAGACCTCTCATACATAAAATGGTTCTTAGCAATCTGTAATATTTTTTAATTTTTTTTTAAGAAAAGAGGATGAAGAGTGAAAATTCTAGTCTTGGCCTCTTCCTTAAGGAATTCCAGAGTGGTTCATTGTTCTTTCAGGAGAAATGTCTTGATCTGAGTACTCCCAGGGGAGTAGGGCCTGGGAAAGCCTTATTATGAATTGAAAAGATAAAGGGATGAGGTAGGCAGGGTCTCAGAGGGAGGAGGTGAAGCAAGTAAAAGGAAAGAAAAGCAAGGAATAAACTCAGATCTTTAATCAGTTTTCTAGCTGCTGATTCAGCCCTTTCTTTTCTGCACTCTTATCTTGTCCTCAGTGTTTTCTCATTCAACAAAACTGTGCTGGAGATGGAGGATATGAAGGTGAGGAAAACCAACCAACTGAACAAGAGCAACAGCAACAAACAATATTGACCCTAGTAGAGCTTAAACAAACTTGCCTATTTAAAAAAGTGTGAGAGGGAATGCAAGAGCTTATACCAGGTGGCCTGGATTTAATATCTGGGTGGAAGTGCTTGACATCAATTAGTGCCCAGAGAGCAGAAATTTGAAAGAGGAAGGTGTAAGTCAATGAAGCAGGTGAGGTGAGCACTTCAGGCAACAGTGGGATCCACTATGCATTGGTCAGGAAGCAGGAAACAGATTTCAGCCTTGACTCCAGGTTTTAATCTCAGAGCATGCTGGAGGTTAGAGGAAGCGTTCCCTTGGCCCTGACTCTCGCCCTTGTTTTGGAGGCCCTGGCATGACGCTGGAGTCGTTGGAGGCTTGCTTACTTTTGGAAGTCACATTTTTCTCTCTCCTCTGTCCTCTTCTGACCCTCACCCCAAGCCCAGACCCCTTTCTGCACAGAGTAGGTCCCACCACTGCCTAGTCCTAACACGCAGTTACCTAGACATGGTGTGTGAACTGACTGATGTTCCCAAGCACATTATTTCTTCTCTAATTAGCTTGTACACCTGTATTGCCAGTTGCTTCTCCTGAGCCTACTGGGCCACGAAAGGGCACATTAACAGGCTTAGTTTCATAAGTCATTGCCATGCAAGCTGAAGGTAATTAATTCTAACACTGGGAACTGTTCAAACAAATCCCTCTAAACTCTATTGTGAAACCAGGACAAAAATAAAATCATCCCACCATTTAGCAACTTTGTCCACCTGGTGCTTTTGTTATATGCTCTCACTTATTCCATGTAAGTGGCATTTTATTCGATACCTTTGCTACTTTCATTTTACAGATGAAGTAGGCTCAGAGTAAGGCTCAGAGAGGTCTGCAAAATCACACAGCTTCAAGGTAGAGTGCAATCCCATTACTGTAATTACTGAGACTATGTTCTTTCCGGCATCTTAGATGCTTCTGGTACTCTGAGTTATATTTTGCATCCCAGACTTAGCTAACCCTTATTATCATCAGAGACATGATACATTTGGCTTTTATATTATTACTATTATTATTATTACATTTAATTGTTGCACTCTCCATAGCACACAATAGAACTTTTCAAAAACCTGCATTATGTTACCATCAAGTCAAGGATATTCCCATACACATCTTTTCCATGGGAGAACTTTGCACCTGGCTTTTACAGCTGTGGCTTCTTTTCTTTCTATTTTTTTAAATTGTGTGTTCTTCACATAAATAAAATCCTCTGGTTTTAATCCATGTCCTGGCACTGCTGAGTCTCTGGTCCAAGAGAGACACAGGGAGTCTCTGTTCAGAGCTGTCTGCCTCCCAGAAGACCCAACTAGGAAAAAGGTAAGGGATAGAACTTGCTGATCCTAATTACTTTGCCTGCTGTACATGTCTCAGATCAAATACCATTTTGTCCTCTTTTTCCCCTTTAGGGGGGAATTAATTAAGCTCTAATTACACCGACAGAAAAAATAGAAGCTACAATAAAATTATTATTTTTTTTTTTTGAAAAAAGCTATTAGCAAGGTCTGAGTGGAGAGCTTGTTACAACCCGGGGAATGAGCCTCATTTGAATTTTATGGCCTTTCCATTTACATTTTTTTTCTTAAACCTTTTCTTGCAATCCTCAATATGTCTTTTTTCCTCAGTATAATCATTCTCAGAAAGTTGCAGGTGTTAAATTAGATACTTGGGGCTCCCTTCCTCTCCCTGCATTCAGTGTGTGGTGTGTCCCATGAGGCAGATTAATAATCATTTTTTAAAACTGATTTAAAAGTTCACATCACTTTTTCCCCCCAGTCTGGAATGAGGTCTGACTTGCAGAGCCCCTCTGGTCCAGGTAAATTAGATGAGATCCCAAGTTTCCCTTGTTAGAGAGAAAACTTTAAAAGTTCATTCCAAGCAGGGCATCTCACTGCAAAACAGGATTTAGATTCTTTCTCCCTGTCAGATGGAATCCAGCTTAGCAGCGAGGGCTGGGCTGATGTGAAGGTGGAAGGGCTTCCCCATGAGGAGAGTTACCCCCTGGTGGCACACACACTGCCCTGAAGTAGGCCACATGGCACAGGAAAGGCCCATTGTACCCACAAATACATACAACTATGATACAGAGGTTACAAGTTACAATACAAATTAATATTTTAAAACAGACATAGAAAACAAGATTTTCAGTCCAGATTTTATGATGTTATACTTTACAAAAATAATCTGATGCAGGGCCATCTCTGTAGCTTAGTGGTAAAAGAATCTCGGTCCCACACGACCAACCACATGGGATCAAATCCCTGTCCTTGTGGCTTCAAAAACACACTGGGAGCATGTGTATGTGTGCCCCAAATCTCAACAGGATTGAGAAATGGAGAAGGACTATGTCCCTTTCTCCCTCTCTGTCTCTCTGTCTCTCTCTCGTGAGTACATATGCCCTCTAGCAATTAAAAAAAAATTAGATGTGTCATTTTAATGTCTACCATTGTGCCCTCCTGATAAGCCAACAACCAGTTTAACACTCATGTAATCTGATGATTTCATTAAATAATGAACATATTCAGGGGGAAAAATTAACAGTTGTTTTATAAGTTTTTCTATAGGGCACATGCACTCACCAGAGAGAGACAGAGAGAGAGGAAGTGAGGTATTACCCCCAGGGGGGATGGCCACACTGAAATTCCTTCTCCTCCAGTTTCCTCCGGGGATCTGGGACACACACAGACACACACACACACACACACACACACACACACACACACACACACGTACCCAGCCTGATTCCCAAGCTGCAGGGTCCAGGACTCCACCTGAGATGCTGGCCATGTGGAATGAAAACTCCATGCCCTACTGCGCCCACACAGTTAATATTTTAAAGTATGTATTCTTAATAATTTATAATATGAGAATTATTTTCTATATATGGCTTTTAAAATGGTTATTATTAATTTTTTTTGGAGAGGTTTTTGCTATAGGGCGCATGTGCTCACCAGACAGACAGAGAGAGACATAGAGACAGAAAGCGAGAAATCACCCCCCCAGGGGGGATGGTCACGCTGCAATCCCTTCTCCTCCATTCTCCTCTCGGGATCTTGGGCACGTACGCACACGCGCCCGGCGTGAGTTTTAAGCCACCAGGTCCGGGACTTGAACCGCGGTCGACTACGTGGGAGTCCAGCGACATAGCCATTACGCTAACTGCTGGTTCCCTTTATTATTAATTTTTAATCTGCTATATGGTACGTGCACTCACCAAAGAGACAGAGAGAGAGAGAGAAAGAGAAAAAGAGAGAGAGAGAGAGGTAAAGTGAGAAAGTAAGTCACCAGGTCCAGGACTTGAACTGTGGTCAGCCATGAGGGAGCCCAGTGCCTCAGTCACCATGCCACCTGCTGGCTCTTTACATATGGCTCTGTGGACTGCTTTTACTTATTACAAACCACTGTGATGATTTCTCCTTGCTATTGCTTCTTAAAACATGATTTCTGATGGAAAAAAAAAAAAAAGAAAAAAAGAAACTATCTCAGAATAAGACATGCCCTGCCACTAGAAAATACAATGTGCTGCCAAACTATGCCTCAGACCAACACCATGCTTCTCCTCTGTGTGCCTGGGAGAAAGTTGGTGAATGGGGATATATCTGAAACCCATTCCTAGAAATAGGTGAGTTAGATTAGAATCTGTCTCTCAGGTTCTGTGAGTGCTATGGAATCCAGTATCCACAAAAGATGAGTAACCAAGGTGAGCAAAGCAGAGGAAGGGCTAAGTGTAATTCATGCTTGAAGGGGCCAGGGGATAGAGTCAGAGGTACTCCGGGGCACTTTTTCCAGGGAACAAGACAGATCCATCAATGGTCAAGGAGGAGAAGTCAGAAAGGTGTGAGCGTGTCAGTCACTGGAGTGGGCACACTGAAGACACCAGTTCAGTATGGAGACTAAATGAGAAAGCATCAAAGGATGATTTTTACGTATCAAATTAGGAAAGGCTTGATGGTTAAAGGTCACGCACCTAGAGGAGTTCTATTAGTTATTGTTGCAATAATGCTATGTAAAAAGCCATGCTCAAACTCAGTGGCACATGACACTAAGCATTTATTTCTTGTTCACAGATTTGTGAACCTGCTGGGGTTTGGCTGATCTAGGCTGTGCTCTGCCCCGAGCAACAAGCTGGGTCAACTCCATATATTTTTCACCCTTGCTGGACCAGCAGGCAAGACAGGACTGGCTTATGTCACGGCGATGACAGAAGCAAGTCAATTCATATACACGTATTTCAAGTCTCTGCTTGTGTTTTGTTGCTAGTATCCCCTCAGCCAAAGAGCTCACACAGCCCAACCTACAGGCAAGGAGTGGGGGGACACTGCATACCATGAGGCCGTGGTGGGGGGGTGGGGGGGCTGGCTAATGTTATGATGGGTAGGAAATAATAAAGGCCAATGACTAAATCTACTACAGATTCCAAAAATAGTTCGGTGCACAGTGATATGAGGGTCTATCCTGAAGAAGGAAACATGTGAGACAGTGTCCTTGACACCGCAGAAGGGAAATAGGGAGGATCCCAGAGAGGGGACCAGATATATGAGAGCTTGGGATGAGTGGAGGAGGAGAGAGATGGAGGCATGCTGTCCCTAGGTCTTGGGAGACATAGGCAGGTGGGCCTGGTTATCTCTAAGCTATCTCAGGAGAAGAATTACTCAAGATTCTTCTATGAAAACTGTGCTCAAGCAAGTTACAAACTAGTAAAGGTTTATGTTAGTAGTTAGAGACAGATGTTCAGACGTGGAATATTGGGAGTTCTTTCTTTTCTCTTCGGGGATCTGTGCACCTCTATCGCTGTACATGAAGGCTTGTTTCAGAATCAGGGAAGACCTGCAGCTGGGTGTGTTGTTGGATCCAGTGCCAGGGGAGAGAGAAAGCTGACCACGGTGGGACTGTCAGCTATCTGCTCCCAGCTTCCTAGACTGCCCCTTGCTTACATGTGCTGGAAACTTACCAACTGCCTTGTCCCTAGAGACTCTGTGGGCGCTTAGTATTTCTACAGTTATTTCAGGAGCCAAAGACAAAGTGTAAAGTAAAACTGGGAGAAGCCCATTACCCCTTCCTCATATCTTCAGGATATGGAGCGTCTCTGGTTAGAGACGGCCATCCCCATCTCCACTTGAGACCACAGAGGCTCACGAGAACTAAGGGGGTTGGCACGAACGCTCAGCGAGGAAGAACAAAGTTGGGATTTGAGCAATCTTCCAAACAAAAAATTCTGTGCTAATTCCGAGATAGAAGACCATGGTATTTGGGAGAACTGTAAATAGAACAGTCAAGGGATTTTCGTTTTTTAGTTCTGTTTTTTAATTTTTAGTTACTATCTCCCTGACAGAGGATTCTCTGGACGCCTTTTTGGAAAATCTCTTCAAATGATTTCTAAGATACCAATAAACCTTGTGAATTCATTCTCCAGTAACAACACTGCTGTGGGGGGGAAAAATACTAAACTCGTTTTTGCAACAAGAAATGGAAAAGCTTCTTTGCCAAAAAGGTTAACATCTTTCAGTTTTTCCACTGAAGAGTGGAAATGGAAACTGAGGAAGCAGAGGTGTAGAACATCAGCTCCCCTTCTCTATCAATGCTGCTTTTCTTTGGGGACTAGAGACTGCCCCCCCAACCCCACCCGCCCAAAGCTGCCTAGGGTAGACTCTACCCCCAAGGGTAGAGTCGAAGCTATTCTCATTTTCCTGGCAGGAAGCTCTCAGATGGGTAGGAGTTTGCACGGGATGGCCAAGCTGGAGGATTTATTCTCAAAGTTGACCTCCACTTGGAAATCTGGATGCCGAGCAGCAGGGAGTAGTCTGTTGTCTGTCTGCATTCCGCCCCGATTTCTTTCTCGGGCTCCAAGTTGGCTTGGCTACAGTTTTACTTTTTATTTTTCTGTCTGTCTCCCACATGCAGCCTTGGCACACTGTCCCCTATTATAAACCACATTCTACCATAATCAGGGTTAATTAGCTAGACATCCTTAGGTTCTGCTGCAACACTGATCAGTGAGCTTGACCTGGAGCCAAGGAAGCTGGTGGGCGTGCCAGCAGGGCAGAAATGTGGCTTTCTGCTACAAACACATTTACAGAATATTATCCTAAATTTCTTATCACTTTTCTGATGCACTGAGAACAGCATGGGAGATGATACAGACATTCCAGAAGGAAAGGTAGGGGTGGTGTTTTTTTGGGGGGAGGGGGTGAGGGGAGGTGTGCTGGGAGAAACAGCCTTCCTGTGATGAAGCAAATTGTTCCGCATTGCTGATTTCCTTGGAAGATTATTCTGTATTATCTATTATCGGAATGGAATGTCAAAATATTTCTTTTTCTCAAACATGTTAGAGGTTGCAAAACTCATTTCCATTGAAAATACCTGGCCGTGATTTCCCGACTAAGGACATAACCATCTCTAAAGTTATCTTCGAAAGTCAGGGAGCCAATCATGTTTGGCTACCATGACGTTTATTTGGCTTAATGGGTTCCTTCCTGAGAACTTAATGTCTTTTCCACATGCCCTGGCTACAATGGAATTGAAACTGACATACTTCTACCCGCGGGTCCCTTTCTTCTCTTTAGATTATGTGAAAAATGAGCCCAGTTGCAATTCTCTTGTTATGTTCACTCATCGAACACCAAGCAAACGTCTCTTTGAGGATCCGTTGTCTCCTGAACACCCCGTTTTCTCTTTCAGCCATACTGCTGCTTTCTCATCTTCTCAAGTCACTCCACACTCAGAGCCTGGACTCTGTCTCCGAGTTACCTGATATAGGGCTTCCAGGAATCTGCTGGAGGCCCTCACTTCCCTGTAGCACCATTATTCAGCTCCCTCCTTAAAACACGTATGAGGAAAAAAGCCCTACAGTCATGATTTGAAAACACCAAATTTAACAGATATTTAACTATGTCAGGGCCCCATCTGCGATGAAAAGGTACATAACCATCAATCCTGCCTTCCAGGGTGGACAATGTAATGAGGGGGATGTCCTCCTATCAGGGTGATATTCAAGATCCCTGCTGATAGGCATGGCATAAGCGTCCACAAATCAGAACAGACAGTGGCTTCAGTGCTGGAGCAGATGCTGGAGACTCAGCGAGCTGTTCCACAGCCTCCATGTGCTGGATTGCAGGACATCCTGGGTGAGGGGCTGGAATGATGCAGGAGGTGGTGAGGGGTGAGGCACTAAGGACCCAGGAGCACAGATGTTTGCCAAGCAGAATGGAGGTGATTCAATGTTTAACCAATTTAAATGACTGTCTGTGCTCACCAGCAGAATAACAGCCCTGCTGGGATCAAAATATAGGCTATAAACAAGTCTGTGTATCAGGAATCACTGGGACACTTGCTAAAAATGTGGACTCTGGGCCCTACATTCAGGTTCTGATTTAGTGATTCTAGATAGATGTGAATATGTATTTTAACAAAAGGCCTTAGTGGTTTGAGCATCTCCACTGAACCCTATGCTGAAATTTGACACCCAGTGCAGAGATGTGGGGAGGCTGAGCCTACTTGGAGGTGCTTGGGACTTGGGGCTGGATCCCTCATGAATAGATAACACCATCTCCCTGGAAAGAAGAGCTTCTCACTGATTAGTTCTCAAGATTATAATGAGAATAAAATGGGGAAAATAAAATATATTTTATAATGAGTCATTATAAAATAAACTCACATGTCTCTCTCTCTGCACAAGCCAATCGCCTTCCCTCTTCTCTTGGCCACGTTGTTACATTGTACCAGAAGCCAGTTAGATGCCAGCTCTGTGCTCTTACAATTTCCAGCCACCAAAATTGTGAGCCAAATAAGCCTCTTTTCTTTATTAATCATCTAGTCTCGAGTATTCTACTACAGCAACACAAAACAGTCTGAGGCAAGGACTATGACATGTCCAGCTGGGAGACTAGATTTGGGAATGATCGCTGGTCAAGAGGGCTTGCCGTGGTGTCCGGCAGTTATGCATCAGAGCTCTGGCTCTGCACTTGGCTGCAACTCTGAGTCAGCTTACTCATCTGTAAAATGGTGTTAATGACAGTGGTTGTGAGGATTACATGAGATGTTTCTGAAATGTTAAGCCCAGACCTGGCCCATGCCCCAAAGAAAGTTCCACATTTGTTCCTCCCCACCTCACTACCTACTCGGATCCATAGCTGAGTGGAAGAATTGCCAACTGAACCCGCTAAGATGCTTCATGGGAATGACGACTCTAGGGACCCATTCCAGCTCTACTAAGGCAGTATTTCTCAGTATGGAAATCTATATTTTCAACAAGCACTGTACATCATTCTTACATTTACTAAATCTAAAAACAAACACATCACTCTAGTTGGAGAAAGAACAAACAACAGCTTCAGATCACAATAGTGGGCTGCTACCTGTGCTGCCTACATATGAGGGTGCTTTTCAACATGACCAGCATGAGTGATGAAGGCCCTGGGGGGTTGGGGACTCAAGCATCAAGCCTGCCTGTCAGTCTGCTCCCCACACCCATCTCCCTCTGGGATGCTCAGTCTCATTCGGATACGGATAGGAGCCCCTGCCCCTCCCAGCACACCAGCACACCATGAGAAGGACACGAGCTAATGGATATGCAGCGCACGTGCCTAAGAAAACGTCCTAATTAATGACATAAATCGATTGTCCCGTCGTTAGGTGGAAGGCTTCAGCCTATTTCCTTTTTCACATTTTACTAACATTTTATTTATCGCTCCTTTCCCAATTAAAAAAATCCCATGACTCCTGTGGAACAATCAGAAAATAGGGAGAAGCATAAAGTCATTAAAAACATTTACTTATTCAGAGACAATCACTGTATCATCAAAAGCACTTTCATTTTAAATCAAAGAAAATAGGCACATCCTCATACAGGGTTTTGAAGGAGAGAAACAAGGCAGCACAGTGGTCGAAGGCCCGAGCTCTAATGTGGGTTCCAAGACCTACGACTTGTTTTTCTATCTCAGTTTCCTCATCTGTAACATAAAGACAATGCTATTTGCTAGTGGACAAGATTCTCACAAAGATTCAATAAGATAAAACATGTAAGGCTTTTAGCCTGCTCAAAAAATATTGGGTTATTACTTTGAATAATACATTTTGATCCAGTGAGGAAAGTCAGGTTAGAAAATGGCCATACTGAGAAGAAGCCGGGCCTTCAGCAGAAGGTTCCACATGGCGCCAGTGAACTAGATTTTTCAGGGAATGAAGATTTTATACTGATAATTCAGCCTCCAACAAACGAGCTAGCGGTAGGGAGCCCCCCACCCCACACCCCCAGCCTTCTATCTCTCTGTGTCTCAGTTCCTGTCTCTCCCTGCTTCTGTCTCCCCCTTTTTTAGTAATTTTTCCTTTTTACACTTTTTTTTAAAAGGCACAGTTTTTCTCTGGCTCTTGGCTCCACCTCTTATCTTGTTAATTATCCCTCTGGTCCTCCCTCCCAGGCAGAAGAAGCCAGGCCTTCAACAGAAGGTTCCACATGGCACCAGCGAACTAGATTTTTTCAGGGAATGAAGATTTTCTACTGGTAATTCAGCCTCCAACAAACGAGCTAGCGGCAGAAGAAGCCGGGCCTTCAGCAGAAGGTTCCACATGGCGCCAGTGAACTAGATTTTTCAGGGAATGAAGATTTTCTACTGATAATTCAGCCTCCAACAAACGAGCTAGCGGGTTAAAATATTCCCTAATATCTACTGAATCTGCAGCACCAGTGATCACAACAGAATGGCAAAGAGATTCTAGATCACCTCTGCTTGCTCCTGAACATTTAGACTGAACTTGAAGAATTTGAAAGAAACACACCATCCATCAGATGACAAGAAATCACCGCTGGATCATGAGAAATATGGGAAAACGAGAAAATACCTCTCCTCCAAGGGAAAAGAGTAACTCTCCTTCATCCACAAGCAGTTCAGTGAAAATCATGGAAATGTCTGATAAGGAATTTAGAGCATTCATAATGTCGAAGCTAACAGAGATGGAAAAGAAGAGAGATAATGAACTGCTAAAGAGAAAGGAGAGAGAAGTTGATGAGTTCCAGGAGATGAGGAAATTCTTGCTAGATCTAAAAGAGGAATTACACACTTTACAAAAGACTCAAACGGAACTGCTAGAGATGAAGTCTATAATACAAGAAGTCAAAATCTCCATTGAAACTATTAAAAGCAGACTAGATCATTCAGAAAATAGAATCTCAGATGTAGAAGAGAAAATGGCTGGCCTAGAAAAATCCATCACAAAGACTGAGAAAATGGCCCCAAAATTTGAGAAGTACTGGATACCATCAAACGTCCAAATATCCGGATAACTGGCATTCCAGAAGGTGAAGAGACCCATAAGGGCATTGATAATGTATTCCATGAAATCCTGCAAGAAAACTTTCCAAACCTAGAGAGGCATTTGAAGATCCAGTCCCAGGAAATACAAAGGACCCCAAATAGAATCAACTGAAGAAGATCTTCTCCAAGACACATTATAGCCAGGTTGATCAAAACCGTAGACAAAGACAAGATACTAAGATTGGCAAGAGAAAAACATCAAGTTACCTACAAAGGACATCCCATCAGGCTAACAGTAGATCTCTCATCAGAAACAATACGAGCAAGGAGAGAATGGGAAAATATATTCAAAGTGTTACGAGAGAAGCAATTTCAGCCAAGAATACTGTACCTGGCAAGATTATCTTCAGGTGGGAAGAAAAAATAAGAACATTCTCAGATAAACAAAACCTGAAAGAATTTACCAGCACCAGACCAGATCTCCAAGAAGTTCTCAAGGGTGTACTGTATCAGGAAAATTAAACACAGACACACGAAAATAAGAGTCCAAAAACTAAGAAAGTAGCCAACTTAATCATAGAGACAAGTCTGGAATTGAATATTATATACCAGAATTTAATCAGGAAAATTGAACCAGAACAGAAGATAAAAGTACATGAGACTGATAGGTTCATGCACCTACCATCTGAACAGAATCCTAACCTGTTTCCTGGCTTTAAGCAAAGTTCCTTGGCATTTCTTTAAGTTAAAACTGGTTTTCTTAGTAGTAACGAGTGAACTCACCATTGAAAGTAGTTAGATTATGTAGGAAATTGTGTGATCAATGCAATGTGGGTGGGAAGGGAATGAAGGACAATTGTGGACACCGGAGGTGGTGTGAGAGGAGGATGGGAAGGGACAGAGGGTCAGAAAGAGGGGTGGAAATATTTCTAGGAACTAGAAATGGAAAATTTTTTGTAATGTGCATGATTGAGTCACTATGCAGTGTGTACTGGATGGGAGAACGCATTTTGTGTGCTGTGATGATGCTTAGGGAAGGGATGTAAATTGAGTTACAAAAAAAAAAAGTTTCAGGGAAAAAGAAATACATATCTATTCAATGACTGCAGTAGGATATGTAGCCCCAGCTAGGTACTACTTTATAGGATGCGTAAAGTTAGACTTGTGTTCATGGAAATGTGTGTGTCACCTGTGTCTGCTATGAGGGTATTTGAATTGATTAGGGTCTTCGGTGATTCAATAAAATGTGGGGGGAAAACAGTATAGAAAGCAAACATAGATACCAGAGACAGTGTGGGAGGAGAATGGGAGATGGCAGAGGGTAAGAGATAGGGAATCAAGGATGGGGGGAAAAAGCAAAACAAACAGAAAACAAGAAATGGCAGATTATTTGCTGACAATAACATGTCTATTGATGTGCTTGACTGAGACAATATACAGTGTACCCTGGATGGAAAATCTCATTTTGTATGCTGTAATGATATACAGTGAATGAATGCAAATAAATACATCGAAATAAAAAAATTAAAAAAAAAAGAATTTCCAGATGAACTCAATAAAAAAAAAAAAAAAAAAAAGAAAATGGCCATACTAAGGAGCCAGCAGGAGGTGCAGAGGTTAAGGTAGCTGGACCTCACATATACAATACAGCAGTTCAAATCCCAGGCCCAGCAGCTTGAAAAATCACAGCAAGCACATGTGCATGTGTACCCAAAATCATGAGAGGAGAGTGGAAAAGGGACTGTGGTGTGGCCAGCAACCCTGGGGGGGGGGGGATAGCTTACTTTCCCTCTCCTTCTCTCTCTCTCTCTCCAGCTAGCACATGCACCCTCTGACAAACAATAAGCAAAAAGAGAGAAGTAAAAGAGAGAGAAAAGCAAATGGTGACACTAAGTGTCCATACCTGCTGTCCATTCTGATTGATCAGTTTATGAATATTTGGGCTAGCACCCTATGAATACTGAAAGTTGTATCTGACATTATTAAGCTCTAATTATTATTAAGTCACTATTCTAAACGTATTTAAACACTCAAAATCTCTCTCTTCAGATCAGAGATTTTAAAAAGTCAATATGGCAAACCAGATGGAGCCAGCCAGTGGTTCCGGACACCAGGCGGACTGAGGCTGCAAGCCCGACCCCTGCCTCCAGAACCTTCGCACATCCCCACCATTCCTCCTCTTTGGACCACAGGTTTGTTGTCTTGGACTTTAAGATGAACTCCCACCCCACCCCACCCGCAAACCAGATCGAGCCAGCCAGTGGTTCCGGACACCAGGCGGACTGAAGCTGCTGGCCCGACCCCTTCCACCCAACCTTTGTACATCCCCACCGTTCCTCCTCCTTGGACCCCAGGTTTGTTGTCTTGGACTTTAAGATGAACTCCCACCACACCCCACCTGCAAACCGCATCGGGCTGGCCAGTGGTTTCGGACACCAGGCAGACTGAGGCTGCAGGCCCGTCCCCCACTCCCCGAAACTTCGCGCATCCCCACTGTTCCTCTTCCATGGACCCCAGGTTTCTTATCTTGGACTTTAAGATGAACTCCCACCCCACCCCACCTGCAAACCGGATTGAGCTGGCCAGTGGTTCTGGACACCAGGGCGACTGAGGCTGCAGGCCCGACCCCTGCCCCCAGAAATTTCACGCATCCCCACCGTTCCTCCTCCTTGGATCCCAGGTTTGTTGTCTTGGACTTTAAGACGAACTCTCACCCCAACCCACCCGCAAACCAGATTGAGCTGGCCAGTGGTTCCGGACACCAGGCGGCCTGAGGCTGCAGGCCCGACACCCCCCACCGAACCTTCGCGTATTCCCACCGTTTCTCCACCTTGGACCCCAGGTTTGTAGTCTTGGACTTTTAAGATGAACTCCCACCCCACCCCACCCGCAAACTGGATCGAGCCAGCCAGTGGTTCCGGACACCAGGCAGACTGAGGCTTCAGGCATGACCCCACCCCCCTCGAACCTTCACGCATCTCACTGTTCCTTCTCCTTGGACCCCAGGTTTCTTGTCTTAGACATTAAGACGAACTCCCACCCCACCCCACCCGCAAACCGAATCGAGCCGGTCAGTGGTTTTGGACACCAGGCGGACTGAGGCTGCAGGCCCACCCCCCTGCCCCCGAACCTTCGCGCATTCCCACCGTTCCTCCTCCTTGGACCCCAGGTTTCTTGTCTTGGACTTTAAGAGGAACTCCCAACCCACCCCACCCGCAAACCGGATCGGGCTGACCAGTGGTTCTGGACACCAGGTGGACTGAGGCTGCAGGCCCGCCCCCTGCCCCCCAAAACTTCGCGTATCCACAACTTTTCTCCTCCTTGGACCCCAGGTTTCTTGTCTTGGACTTTAAGACGAACTCCCACCCCAGCCCACCCGCAAACCGGATCGAGATGGCCAGTGGTTCCGGACACCAGGCAGACTGAGGCTGCAGGCCCGACTCCCCCCACCGAACGTTTGCGTATCCCCACCGTTCCTCCACCTTGGACCCCAGGTTTGTTGTCTTAGACTTTAAGACGAACTCCCACCCCACCCCACCCACAAACCGAATCGAGCCGGTCAGTGGTTTTGGACACCAGGCAGACTGAGGCTGCAGGCCCACCCCCCCTGCCCCCGAACCTTCGCGCATTCCCACCGTTCCTCCTCCTTGGACCCCAGGTTTCTTGGCTTGGACTTTAAGACAAACTCCCACCCCACCCACACACCGGATCGAGCCAGCCAGTGGTTCCGGGACACCAGGCGGACTGAGGCTGCAGGCCCGACCACCGCCTCCCAAACCTTCGCGCATCCCCACCGTTCCTCCTCGTTGGACCCCAGGTTTGTTGTCTTGGACTTTAAGACGAACTCCCACCCCACCTCACCTGCAAACCGGATCGAGCCGACCAGTGTTTCCGGCTGCCAGGCGGACTGAGGCTGATGGCCCGACCCCTCCCCCCAACCTTCGCACATCCCCACCATTCCTCCTCCTTGGACCCCAGGTTTCTTGTCTTGGACTTTAAGGCGAACTCTCACCCCACCCCACCCGCAAACCACATCGAGCCAGCCAGTGGTTCTGGACATCAGGCAGACTGAGGCTGCAGGCCCGACACGCCCCCCTCCCCCGAACCTTCGCACATCCCCACCGTTCCTACTTGGACCCCACGTTTGTTGTCTTAAACTTTAAGCTGAACTCCCACCCTACCCCACCCGCAAACTGGATCGAGATGGCCAGTGGTTCCGGACACCAGGCGGACTGAGGCTGCAGGCCTGACCCTCACCCACCCAACATTCGCACATCCGTACCGTTCCTCCTCCTTGGACCCCTGGTTTGTTGTCTTGGACTTTAAGACGAATTCCCACCCCACCCCACCCGCAAACCGGATCAAGATGGCCAGTGGTTCCGGACACCAAGCGGACTGAGGCTGCAGGCCCGACTCCCCCCACCGAACCTTCGCATATCCCTACCGTTCCTCCACCTTGGATCCCAGGTTTGTTGTCTTGGACTTTAAGACGAACTCCCACCCCACCCCACCCCACCCGCAAACTGGATCGAGCCAGCCAGTGTTTCCGGACACCAGGCGGTCTGAGGCTTCAGGCCTGACACCCCCCCCCCCCCAACCTTCGCGCATCCCACTGTTCCTCCTCCTTGGACCCTAGGTTTCTTGTCTTAGACATTAAGACAAACTTCCACCCCACCCCACCCGCAAACCAGATCGAGGTGGCCAGTGGTTCCGGACACCAGGCGGACTGAGGCTGCAGGCCCGACCTGCCCCCCCCAAACCTTCGCGCATCCCCACCGTTCTTCCTCCTTGGACCCCTGGTTTGTTGTCTTGGACTTTAAGACAAACTCCCACCCCACCCCACCTGCAAACTGGATCGAGCCAGCTAGTGGTTCTGGACACCAGGCGGACTGAGGCTGCAGGCCCGCCCCCCGCCCCCCGAAGCTTCACGCATCCCCACCGTTCCTCCTCCTTGGACCCCAAGTTTCTTGTCTTGGACTTTAAGATGAACTCCCACCCCACCCCACCTGCAACCGGATCGAACTGGCCAGTGGTTCCGGACACCAGGCGGACTGAGGCTGCAGGCCCGACTCCCCCCACCAAACCTTCGCATATCCCCACCATTTCTCCACCTTGGACCCCAGGTTTGTTGTCTTGGACTTTAAGACGAACTCCCACCCCACCCCACCCGCAAATTGGATCGAGCCAGCCAGTGTTTCCGGACACCAGGCGGACTGAGGCTTCAGGCCTAACCCCCCCACCCCCCGAATCTTCGTGCATCCCACCGTTCCTCCTCCTTAGACCCTAGGTTTCTTGTCTTAGACATTAAGACAAACTTCCACCCCAACCCACCCGCAAACCGGATCGAGGTGGCCAGTGGTTCCGGACACCAGGCGAACTGAGGCTGCAGGCCCGACTCCCCCCACCGAACGTTCGCGTATCCCCACCGTTCCTCCACCTTGGACCCCAGGTTTCTTGTCTTAGACTTTAAGATGAACTCCCACTCCACCTCACCCGCAAACCGGATCGGGCTGGCCAGTGGTTCCGGACATCAGGTGTACTGAGGCTGCAGGCCCGCCCCCGCCCCCCAAAACTTCACGCATCCCCACCGTTCCTCCTCCTTGGACCCCAGGTTTCTTGTCTTGGACTTTAAGACGAACTCCCACCCTACCCCATCTGCAAACCGGATTGAGCCGGCCAGTGGTTCTGGACACCCGGTGGATTGAGGCTGAAGTCCTGACCAACCTGGTCCTGTCACTCATCTTCTTGCTCTTTCCTACTAGCCTTTGGAGTGTCTGGATTTTCGTGATTTGAACAGTGTGCGGCGCTCTTTGCGTATCACGCGATTTTCTTTCTTCATTTTTCTTTGCTCTTGAGGTGTTTCTTATTAGGTCTGTTGGAGGCTCACCACTCCTTAGAAACAGGGAGGACTTTGGGCCATCCTGGACTAGTTGCAACAGTTAATGGTAATTGTGAGCAACAGATAGGCTAACCATAATAGAAATCATCAAATTTCTAATCCTAATCAAGTTTTAACACTCAGAGTTACCTTAAATAAGTTAGGAAGCAACATATAGAGTATCTGATGACTAGGAACAATTGCAGAGGCTCAAGATATATGAGCAACCAACAAAAGGCCTCTCCCTCAAGGGAAATCATCCAGCCTACATCACTCACTGGCAATACAATGGTCATCATGGACATGTCTGATAAGGAATTCAGAATATTTGTAATGACCAAACTAACTGAGATGGAAGAGAAAAGAGACAAGGAGCTCCAGGAGATGAGGAAGTCCTTTAATGACTTTAAAGAAGAAATGGATACCTTAAACAAGAACCAGATGAAACTTCTAGGATTGAAGAATGTGCTACAGGAAATCAAAACCTCCCTTGAAAGTATTAAAAGTTGGTTAGACCAGGCAGAAGATACAATCTCTAACGTAGAAGACAAAACATCTGACCTAGAAAAAAGTATCAAGAAGATTGAGAAAACAACTATGAAAAATGAGGACAACATACGAGGAATACTGGATACCATCAAGTGCCCCAACATCCGGATAACTGGTATTCCAGAAGAGGAAGAAAATAAGGGCCTAGATAATTTATCCCGTGAAATCCTGGAAGAAAACTTTCCAAACCTAGAAAGGCATTCAAATATCCAGACGCAAGAAATACATAGGACCCCGAGTAGAATCAACCCAAGAAGATCCTCTCCAAGGCACATCATAGCCAGACTGGCAAAAACAACAGACAAAGACAAGATACTAAAGTTGGCAAGAGGGAAACGTCAAGTTACTTACAAAGGTCACCCCATCAGGCTAACATCGGATCTCTCGGCGGAAACAATGCAGGCAAGGAAAGAATGGGGAAGCAGAGTCAAAGTGTTGAGTGAAAAACAATTTCAACCAAGGATACTATACCCGGCAAAATTATCTTTCATATGGGAAAAAAAGATAAAAACATTCTCGAACAAACAAAATTTGAAGGAATTTACCATCTCCAGACCAGCTCTTCAAGAGGCTCTGAAGGGAGTACTATACCAGGAAAACTAAAGAATCAGACAGACAGTTATATGAGAACAAAAAGCAATGAAGGGGACCAGTAGTTAGTGTAGTGGCTATGTCACTGGACTCCCACATAGTCGACCGCAGTTCGAGTCCCAGAACCGGTAGCTTAAACTCACGCCGGGCATGTGTGCGTGCGTGCCCAAGATCCTGAGAGGAGAATGGAGGAGAAAGGATTGTGGCGTGGCCATCCCCTCTGGGGGGTGATTTCTCACTTTCTGTCTCTCTGTCTCCGTCTGTCTGGCGAGCACACGCGCCCTATAGCAAAAACCTCTCAAAAAAAAAAAAAAAGCAATGAAGAAAATGGCTCACTTAATGACAGGATCAGGTACGGAAATATCAATAATTACATTAAATGTCAATGGATTAAATTCTCCAGTTAAGAGACATAGACTGGCTGAATGGATAAGAAAACAGAAACCCTCTATCTGTTGCCTACAAGAAACTCACCTTATGGATAAAGACAGACATAGACTAAAAGTAAAGGGCTGGAAAAAGATACTCCATGCAAATGGAAATCAAAAAAGGGCTAGAGTAGCGATATTGATCTCAGACAAAATAGATTTCAAGACAAAGACTGTAAGAAGAGACAAAGAAGGGCATTATATAATAGTAAATGGGGTAACCCAACAAGAAGACATAACCCTCATAAATATTACGCACCCAACTCAGGTGCACCTAAATATGTAAAGGAAAGACTGCTGGAGCTAAAAGGAGAGATAGGGAGAAATACTATAATTGTTGGAGATCTCAACACCCCATTATCTCCTTTAGACAGATCTTCTAGACAGAAAATAAATAGAGAGATACAGGACTTAAATGATACTATAAATCGAATGGGCTTGACCGATATCTATAGAACTTTCCACCCTACATCCACAACATATACATATTTCTCACCCCGACATGGAACTTTTTCAAAGATTGATCATATGTTAGGATACAAATCAAGCCTTTACAGATTTAAAGGCACAGAAACTGTATCCAGCATCTTCTCTGACCATGATGGAATTAAACTCAAGATTAATTTCAAGAAACAACCCCGAAAATACACGAACACATGGAAACTGAACAACCTACTTCTGAATGACTTCTTCACTACTGAAGAAATTAAGGCTGAAATAAAAAAAAAATTATGGAAACAAATGATAATGAGTACACAAGTGTCCAGAATCTATGGGACACAGCAAAAGTAGTCATAAGAGGGAAATTCATAGCAATTAGTGTGCATAAGAAAAGGATGGAAAGATGGCAAATAGATAACTTATCATCATGCCTCAGAGAATTGGAAAAACAACAACAAACCAACCCCAAAAATTCCAGGCAAAAAGAAATAATGAAGGTTCGAGCAGAAATAAATGAAATAGAAAATAAACAAACCATACAGAAAATAAATGAAAGCAAAAGCTGGTTCTTTGAAAAGATTAACAAGATCGACACCCCATTGGCTAGATTGATCAAGAAGAAGAAAGAAAGAAACCAGATTAATCAAATATATGACAAAACAGGCAATATTACTACGGACATAGCAGAAATACAAAGTATCATTAGAGGATACTATGAGCGACTATATGCCAACAAACAAGATAACTTGGAGGAGATGGACAAATTCCTGGATGCATATAATATACCAAGATTGAATCAGGAGGACATAGAGAACCTGAATAGACCCATAACAAGCCAGGAGATTGAATCAGTAATAAATAACCTCCCAACAAAGAAAAGCCCAGGTCCAGATGGCTTCACTTCCGAATTCTACAAAACTTTTAAGAAAGAGTTAACCCCTATCCTACTAAAATTATTTCTAAAGATTCAAAAGGAAGGAAACCTTCCAAATTCATTTTATGAAGCCTCCATCATCCTCATCCCAAAAGCAGATAAGGACATGACAAAAGAGGAAAACTACAGACCAATATCATTGATGAATATAGATGTAAAAATTCTCAACAAGATACTCGCAAATCATATCCAACAACATATAACAAAGATCATTCATCACGACCAGGTAGGCTTTATACCAGGATGCAAGGGTGGTTCAATATATGCAAGACCATAAATGTAATACACCACATTAACAGAAAGAAAGATAAAAGCCATATGATCATCTCAATTGATGCAGGGAAAGCATTTAACAAAATACAACATCCTTTTATGATTAAGACTCTCATTAAGATTGGTAAAGAAGGGTCATTTCTGAACACAATAAAAGCAATCTATGAAAAACCTACAGCTAACATTATGCTGAATGGGGAAAATCTGAAAGCTTTTCCTCTGAAAACAGGTACTAGGCAAGGCTGCCCACTTTCTCCACTGCTCTTTAATATAGTACTGGAAGTCTTAGCTATTGCAATCAGAGAAGATAACAATATTAAAGGCATTCAAATAGGCAAAGAAGAGTTGAAAATATCTTTATTTGCAGATGACATGATGGTATACTTAGAAGACCCAAAGGTATCCATGAAAAAACTTCTTGAAGTAATAAGTGAATACAGTAAGGTGGCAGGATACAAAATCAATATCTAAAAGTTTACAGCATTTCTATTTATGAACAACAAGTTGAACGAAGCAGAGCTGAAGAAAGGAATCCCTTTCACCTTAGCCACAAGATGTATAAGATACCTAGGGATAAACCTAACTAAGAAAGTCAAAGACCTTTATAAAGAAAACTATGAAAATCTTAAAAAGGGTATTGAAAGTGACACAAAAAAGTGGAAGGACATCCCATGCTCCTGTATTGGAAGAATTAACATAATCAAAATGGCAATTCTACCCAAATTAATCTACATGTTTAATGCAATTCCAATCGAAGTACCAGAAATATTCTTCATAGATCTAGAAAAGACAATCATAGAATTTGTCTGGAATCATAAAAGACCTCATATTGCAAAGCAATCCTGCACAAGAAGAATGGAGTAGGAGGCATATCACTCCCTGATCCCAAGATATACTATAAAGCTGTGGTCATCAAAACAGCATGGTATTGGCATAAAAACAGACAAATGGACCAATGGAATAGAATAGAGACCCCAGAAATAACCCCCAAAACTTACAGCCAACTGATCTTTGACAAAGGATATCAGTCAATCCATTGGGAAAAGGAAAACCTCTTTAGTAAATGGTGCTGGAAAAACTGGGTATCCACCTGCAGAAAGATGAAACTGAACCCCCATTTCTCACCATTAACAACAATCAACTCAAAATGGATCAAAGATCTCAACCTAAGACCTCAAACAATGAAACTACTGGTGGAAAATGCTGGGGAAACTCTGGGAGACATTGGAGTAGGCAAAGACTTCCTAAATAAAACTCCCAAAGCACAGGCAATAATCCCTAAAATAGACAAGTGGGACTATATCAGACTAAGAAGTTTCTGCACAGCAAAGGACATAGTATCAAGTGTGAACCGACAACCCTCAGAAGGGGAAAATATTTTTGTTAAATATGCCTCAGACAAGGGACCGATAACCAGAATACACAGGGAACTCAAGTGCCTTATGTGGAAAAAAAATGATTAACCCAATTAAAAGATGGGAAAATGAGCTGAACAAAAATCTCTAAGGAAGACATACGAACAGCCAAAAAGCATATGAGGAAATGCTCAACATCCCTCATCATAAGGGAGATGCAGATAAAAACCACAATGAGATGCCACCTAACCCCTGTCAGAATGGCAAAGATTAAGAATACAAAAAATGGTAAGTGTTGGCGGGGATGTGGTGAAAAGGGAACCCTCCTACACTGTTGGTGGGAATGTAAACTACTTCAACCACTGTGGAGAACAATATGGAGGTTCCTCAAAGATCTACAAATAGAACTACCATTTGACCCAGCAATCCCACTTCTGGGTATTTACCCAAAATACAGGAGAACGCTCAGTCAGAAAAGTGCTTGCACATCAATGTTTATTGAAGCATTATTCACAATTGCCAAGACATGGAACCAACCTAAATGTCCACAAACTGATGAAGGGATTGGAAAAGTGTGGTATATATACTCTACGGAATACTACTCAGCCATAAAAAAATAACAAGACCCTGGAATCTGATAGAAAGTGGTCAGATATGGAGGATCTATTGCTGAGTGAAGTAAGCCAGGCTATGAAAGAAAGATATGTATCCACTCAATATATATTGACTATCCACACTCTATGGTAGAGAGTGAAAAATTGGAGGACATAAAAGCAGTGAAGGTACTTAACGAGAATAGGACAGTGTGGAATGGGAGGGGGGGGTGAGGAGAAGAGGATAGAGAAAGATAGCAAGAGAACAATAGAGAGGTAAGACGTGAGTGAGAAACAGATATGGCTTATTACCTGTTGGTGATAACATGTATAGTATTCTCAACTGGATTGGTCTGAGAAGTATTTCATGATAGGTAAAGTCTTTTTACAAGCAAAATGAGAAATAGTGATTGACTGTTTTAAAAAATAATTAGAATAATAATAATAATGATTGGAAAAAACATAGAAAAGATATTGAATGATGAAGTGGGGAAATTAATGTCTCTGTATTGACCGACATGCATGGCATTCCCTTTTGAAAAAGCAATGTAATACACTGTAAAACTATATGCAATCCAATGTAATATAAAGAAGATCATATATTATAAAACACAATTAGAAAAAAAATATAAATGAAAATAAAAAAGTCAGTATTCTACTCCATTTTTTTTCTATTCTAGTCTATTCTTTCTCAAAGAGTTTACCTGTCACAGAAACTGATCCTGACTCAAGTTGCTCTACTGCAGTCCAGATGAGCACACCGAGAGGCACACTGCAGCCCCTGCTGTTGCTTTGAAGGGTGATGTTTGTGATGCCAACTTCTGATTGTTTGCTGCATGGCTAATTATAAATATTTGTTTAATATGCAAATGATACCTCCCAGTGACAGCTTGGGGAGAACTGCAGATGTCTTTTCCCCAAAACGACACATCCCACTGCTGTTTCCACTCAGTTACTGGCACTGTACTACTTTGGTTCAGAGCTCTGGTATACCCAGTTAGACTGCAAATGCCCTGACTTCAAAGGAGGCCACTGCTAACACATAGAGCCCCTTTGTGATTGCTAGAAATGGCACCCCTTCTGGACAGATAAATGAGAAGGAAGCACCACCTCCCCCATGCCCCTACCCCTAGCAGACAACTAAGAAAAGCTATTCCCACCTCTGCGGTGAACTTGGGAAAAAGTACCCTTCTGGGCATGCCTCACACATAGGGGCACATAGGTTGGAAAGTGGAGAACTGGCTACCTTTTGGTCCCTGCTAGACTTCTGGGCTAGATATTTTCGTGCAGTGCGCAACCTACAAAATCTTACATGGCAGCCCTGACCACAGTCTTAAGATATTTTGCTTCTGTGATGTACTAAAATAAAAACATGCGTAAAATTAAAAAAATATATATTTCAACAGCTTTGTACCAGCAACCCTCTTAGTACGAGCGCTATGTTTGATTAAGAAAATGCCTTAATGAGCTACTTTATGTATAGAGAGATCTTCTGTGGAAGGAGATAGCTCCGTTGTTAGAGGCTTTCTGTATGTGGTTAACAGGAACTTGGTAGGAGGCTGAGATAAGAGGGAGAGGTGAAAAAACAAAAGGGGATTGAGGGACAGGATGGGAAGATGGAGCCCACGGAAAAATGTGACCAGTGGTAGAAGGTGCTCGTGGGGAGATGGTCAGAGGGCTTGTTTTTAGGAGCAAGGACACCTCATATTCCAGCTTGGGTTTTATGGGATTGCTACATACACCTCCTCCATCACCTTAAAGCTATCTATCTATCTATCTATCTATCTATTTATTTATTTAAGAGAAACGTTTGCTATAGTGCACATGCCCTCACTGGAGAGACAAAGACAAAGTGAGAAATTCCCCTCCAGAGGGGAGGGCCACACCGCAATCCCTTCTTCTCCATCTTCCTCTCAGGATCTTGGGCATGCATGCACATGCGCCTGGCATGAGTTTTTAAGTCACTAGGTCTGAGACTTGAACCACTGTCAACTACATGGGAGTCTAGTGATATAACCATTTCACCATCTGCTAGTCTCTCCTCGAAGCTTTCTTAACAATCTGATGAACAGAATCTTATCTCAGAGGAATTTAAGGATGTAAAAAGTTTGGGGTTCCATTCTTTGTAGCTGGTGCTTGCAGGAGAGTCAAGTGACCCCCAAACTGACCAAATGCCATGAAAGAAAAGACAGTAATGCAGAGTGATCAGAAAATCCCAAGAGCTGATTTTCAGCACACCTCCAAGAGCCAAGAGAGATGAAGAGAGACTCTGTTCTCCTGCCACATGTGGGGGTGCAGGTAAAGCCCATTTCGTTTGAATTTCAAAGGACAAGGGAACCCCAGCAGACATCAAGGTTATGCTTGTTAGTGACGATCATGGGGTTTGGGCTGTCATTTCTTTTTCCCCAAATTATGAATAATTACAATCCATAGTGATTGCCTAAATATGTATCAGAAATTGAATACACATGATCTCAAACTTCATGGCAAATTTAGCCAAGGATTATGTCTGCATTTTTGAGTCCATGGCCTTGAAGAAATGTGAGTCACATGTCCAGGTTCACAGAGGTGCTAAGTGACAGAGCTAAGACAAGAATCCAGACAGCTCTAGTTCCAGAGGCATTTACAGGACTAAACTCTTATCTGCTTAAACTCTCTTTCCAACCAATTTAGAAGAAAAGCAAGTTTCTAGGCTTGGATGTGGGAAACACACACAGTTACAAACCCACACATGTAGGCAATTTTCCATTCCCAAAATAAGAGCCTGCTAATTCTGGAGATAGGCCAGGCTAAACAGAGTAAGAATCTGAATTTGAATGTGATTCTTAAGGAAGGTATAAATATAGGATGCACAGAACTGTGGACGATTGCGTCCCCCTGTTGGTGTTAGTCCTGGTATGACTTTTAAGAATGTCAGAGTCCACCCCAGACAGAGACCAGGAATGGAAATGCCCTCCTCTGGCAAGAATGGAGGTTTTGTTGAGTCCCAATCTCTTCTCAGCCAGCATTCTCTTAACTCCAGGAATGCATGGTCTGGCATTTGGAGCGAGCAATTGCTTCAGTTTTTGTGAGGAGCATGCAATGTATGTGATGTGTGCCTAATTGCCCTGCAGCAGGGCGACAATGATGCTTATCATTAAATAGGTGTCGGATCACCTTGGTTAGAAGTTTTACTAATGTCAACACTTCATCCCCTTCGTGAGTGCTGAGACTTCATGCCTTTTTAATCATGTTGCAGTGTGGTTACAACTAAGATAAAAGCTAGAAGGAAACACGCTATGCAGGAACACCACGGAAAAGAAGAAGAAATGCTGTGCTCCGTGTGTCAGGCACACAATGGCAGAGGCACTGGCTTTCATTTTGACAACCAAAAATCTGGCACTGTTTCTAAATGTACTACTCCCTAGAGGGTGGTGTCACTCCCTAACGAGAACCACTGGCCCAAATATAAACATTATTGAGGCACAAGAACCTCCAGAGAGAGGGCCAAAGGGGAGTTTGGAAATCTAATGGCATTCCAGGAGGAGAGCCAATGAAGATTTGGGAGACATGGTGCCATGTGGCATTCCAGAGAGAAAGCTGTGAGAGACATTGGCAATAGGATGTTTTAGTGACATTCCCAAGAAAGAGAGAATTGTGGAGCATGGCAAGTTGAATGAGACTTACTTCTCCTCCTCTAACGAGTATAAGCCCTACACTGTCTATGTTCAGAGGAGCCCTGGGCTTTGCTTAAATCCTTCCAGAGAGATCTGGGGAGAATATTTATTTGTCAAAGGTTGGATGACCCTCTGTAGCTGCAGGACTCAACTAGCAGATCCTGGGAAGAACTGAAGTCTTCACGACCTGGTCTCTCTGGGAAAGTTGACATTGGGCTATAGCCGTGAACAAAGTGTCTTAGAGGCCAAGAAGGAGCTGAGTAGAGAGGCTGTGCTCTTCCTGACTTGGAGGCAGGGACAAATATTACAGAATCTTCCTTTAGATGTCTCTACAAGGGCTAGTCACCTGTCCATTTCCTCACCTTCACCATACAGGGCTAGAGATTATTTTACGTCCTATCATCCATGGGACTAGAACCTGATAGGGCTGACAAATTAAAATTCTGTGACAACTAATAAATAGCAAATGCTTAGACATGTCTGGCTTTGTACCAATCACTCTTCCGAGTATTTGATATATATTAGCACTTTTTAAAATTAATGAAGAAAAATCTTTTTAGAATTGTGGGTTTATATGTAGTTGTAAGAAATAATCAAGAATTCCCATATACCATTTATCCAGTTTTCCCACACAGCAATGTATTGCAAAACCATAGCACAATATCATATCAGGAAATTGACATTAATATAGCCCAGGTACAGAACCACATAGATCCTTCATATTGCTCTCGTATAGCCATGCCCACTTCCTTCCTAACTTCACTGCCAAACTGTTTTCCAGAGTAGCTGTGCCATTTTGTAATCCCACCAACAATGTAGGAGAGATCCAGCTTCTCCATATTCTCACCAGCATTACATTGGAGTTGGCATACTCTACAGAATCCACATGCTACCCCTGGGCTAAAGCAATACGCATCCCAGAAAACACTTATTAACATATTCCTAGTGGAAGAAGACATGAGTCTATTAGTGTACCATGTTTAGAATGGATGCATATGTCAAATTAGCAGAGCAGATAACATTCTGAAAGGAGATCATAGGACAGGTGAGTTTTAATGGAGATGCAGTAGAAAAAGTTCAGAAAAGTGTGTGTTGTTGTTGAAGACTACCACTACGGTGCTATAGAAAGGACTCTGGGTCCCCTGGTGGTAGAATGGAAAGGACAGAGAACATCCAAAAGCAAACTTTGGGAACTCTGAAAACCCAGATACAAACTCAGAGGTCAGTTCCCTACAGTACTTTTTGCAGAATTCTTGTAATCAACAGCTCAGGAAATATGAAACTTCATTACTCAAATACTCCAGTGTGGATCGATTAGCAACTCAGTCTCTGAAATGGACAGGGATTTGCTATATCCATCTTTCTCTCTCGCCTCTCACTTGATCCCTCTCTCTACTCTCTACTCAACGTTTATGGATGCAACAGAACTATGTCCCTGCTGTGTGGTTTCTCCTGGTCCTCAGTCTGCCTTCTTCATGCCGGTAGAGAATTCTTGGTTCTTGTGATTCCAAATTGTTTCCTCATATCAACCCCTAAGACTTCAGTTCAGCATGTCCCTTTTGTCAAAGAATAACTGTGGTAAACAAACAAGGTCTTTTTCTGAATAAGGCTTCAAGGAGGTGGATGGGATATGTATTAAGAAACAACAAAAAGTTAAAGGAAAAACTGCCACGGAAACTTTTACTTTGGAGATATTACAATTACTGGTTTTTGGTTTGGGGGTTGTTATTGTTCTTACTGAGAAATTACAAACGTGCCATGCATTGTTTTAAACACTTTCTCACCTACAACTCTTAGAATATCCCAACAAGGTACATACTATTTTCATCCCCTTTAAAAGTGAGTAGGTGTTAAGGATTAAGTTACCTAATACTAAAAATAAGGGAGACAGGATACAAACCTAGGCAGTCTGATTCCAGATCCCATGTCCTTCCCAAGATATGTCAACCCAAAGAGCCCATTTAATACCAGCTTAGACACTGAGGTGAATCTTCAGTAGTCGGTGCCTACATTGTAGAAAAGAAAAACAAGAAAGAGCTGTTCCAACATGACTTGCCTTGTATGTAGATTCAATCTGAGTTCTGAGATTGGATCTGGCTTCCTTGAGCCATGATAAATGAACATGGGTACCTATACTTGGTCTGGGCACCACCATAAAAGAGGTTTCCAACCTCATGTAGCCTGGTACCCGGTATCTAATTGAAAGAATAGCAATTCCTAGAGCAACAGTGTTTCTACCAAAACCTACATATAAAAAGATCATTTTGGAATTTCATTTTTGTCATTTGTAATTGGAAGAGTCATTCAAATGAAAGGTGACTCTTCCAGTTGCAAATGACAAAAATTACTGCTAAGGAGGAATTATCAGGCCCAAATCTAAGAGAATGCAGACATCCAGAATGGTAAGCAAATGTCATTTGCAACTTTTGTGCTGAAAGCATTTCCCCTAACCTGGTGAATTTAGGCTTCCTGGGGTATGAAAGACTAAATACCAAAACTAGAACTAATCAAAAGCAGGAAGTTAAATGAAAGACCCAACAAAATATGAGACTTCAAGCAATGCAATATCAGGGTGAGGATGACTCAGCAGTAAAACCACCACACCTATATAGACCCCAATTCTTAGTCTATAAGAAAAGTTCTTCAGCACTGAGCAAAGCAGGAAGAAAAATACCTTCTTTGAAAGCCATAAACATGGTTATAGTAGTGATAGTCCAAACTGAACCATCCCAAAGGTCCAAAAAAACTCCAAGTTATAAATTAGTTTAACACATTTGCAGACTGCCCCAGGTGTCCCGTGGAGGCAAATGAAAATGCTCTGTGGAAGAAGGCACCTTATTTCCCAGTCTTAAGGGATTATCACAAATGCATTTCCAGGAAAAATCAACAGTATACAGTAATAAATGTGTAAACACACAAGGAAAAAGGACAATGAACAGAATGAAAGAGAAACAGAAAAACCACCACAGGAGACTCTCAGAAGACGGTAGTACCGCCGCTTAGTGTTTCAGTCTCTTTCAGTCTCCACACAAAAGCAGAACTAGATAGAAAAACTGAAAACACACAGACAGAATTTATAAACAGAAAAAAAATCTACACAAACCCCCAAATTCTAGATGGTAGGGACAGACCATTAACAGATATAAGGTTTACACTGTATTGATATCTGTGGGGGAGGGAAAATAAAGTAACAAAGGCAGAATCTGGCAGACTCAAGAAAATGAGAATCCATTTCTTTAGAAAAAAAAAAAGAAACAGTGCCTTAAAGAAATAGAGGATGACAAGGAGGACAAGTGTAACAGCAAAAATGAAAAGAAGAACATGAATAGATACTGGTATACTTGTGTTTATGGTAGTAATATTCACAACAGCTTAAAGGTGGAAGCAACCTAAATATTTACCAACAGATGAATACAGAAACTGTGATACACACACACACACACACACACACACACACACACAGAGGACTATTATCCAGCCTCAGAAAGGAGACGTTCTGACATGTGCTACATCACAAATGAAACTTGAAAGTAGTATGTGACACAAAATAATCCAACCACGAAAGGGCAAATATTATGTGATCTCATTTACCTAGAATAATCAAATTCATAGAAACAGAAAAGGAGAGTGGTGGTTATGATGGGCTAGGTGGAGGGGTGTGGTGAGTAATTACTATGTCATGGGTATAGAGGGTCAGCTTTGGGTGATGGAAAAGTTCAAGCTGGTTGGTGGTGACGATTGTACGGCAGTGCGAATGTATTTAGTGCCCCAGAACTAGACACTTAACAATAGTTATAGTGGTGAATTTTGTATGTATTTTACTTCAATTAAAAATATATATAAAATATTAGGTCATCAGGGAAGTCATGATGTATTTTTCTATGTGTTTCTATGCAAAAATGTATCATGACTTTTCCAATGACCCAATACATTTTTAAAAAGAAAAACAGCAGGAGCCAGCAAATGGCATAGCAGTTACATTGCTGGACTACAACGTGACTGACTGTAGTTTGAGACCTGGACCCAGTGGCCGGGTGTGTGTGTGTGTGTGTGTGCGCACGTTGGCCCAAGATCACATGAAGAAAATGGAGGAGAAGGGATAGTGACATGGCCATCTCCCCAGAAGGTGATTTCTCACTTTTCCTCTCACTGTCTGTCTCTTTCTCTAGTGAGTTTATGTGCCCTAAGACAAAAACCTCTTAAAAAAAAAAGTTAAGGGAGGTTGAGAGGATGACAAGTATTGAAAAATAGGCAAAGATTGAGAAAAGGATAGTGGAAATTTTCCAAAGATGAAAACCAAATCAAGAACAGAATAGTAAAAACTATATTTCAAGAAAAAAATTCCTGAAATTCGAAAACAATAATTTGAAACTACATTTTGAAAGAGCACCATGCATACATGAGAATATTTCCCAGAATGATTAATAAAGACATATTCTAGTATAATATGGGATTTAAAAAATCCTTTCAGCATCTAGCAAAAAGGAACATGTGACTTTTAAAAGAAAGCAAATTAAATTATTAGCAGGCATTGATAGCCAGGCTTTATGCCAGAAGAAAACTGAGTAATTATTTAGGATACTCAAGGAAAGACAGTGCCATGGATTTCATACCTGGGGAAAAAATTGTATTTTTAAGTACACAAGGCAGGGAAAGACTCACCAAGGCTCAAGGACCCAGGAAATATTGTTCCCGTAAGCTCTTCCTAAGTAATATACCGTAGAGATTTTTCACAAATCCAAAATAACTAATTGGTTAATACCATGATGACTATATAAATAAGTAGCTATTAAGACAAATAGAACTAAGGCAAAATGAGGACAAATAGGGGAAAAAATAGGAAAGGCTCTATGCTCTGGTAGTATCTATATTGTACAACTATTAAGAATGCTGGGTCTTTATAAGTTTGTCAAAATTCATAGGGATGTAGACCTAAAATAGGAAACTTTTGCCGTATGTAAATTTTATCTCAATAAACATGAAGAAAAGGAGATAGGAAGAGCATACACAAAAAGATTTAAACATTTTCAGTAATCATAATGGAAGTGACATTTTTATTCTTTTTTTTTCTTTTCTTTTTTCTTTTGGAGAGGTTTTTGCTATAGGGTGCGTGCACTCGTCAGACACACAGAGAAAGACAGACAAAAAGCGAGAAATCGGGACCAGCAGTTAGCGTAATGGCTATGTCACTGGACTCCCATGTAGTCGACTGTGGTTCGCGTCCTGGACCCGGTGGCTTAAAACTCGTGCTGGGCGCGTGTGCGTGCATGCTCAAGATCCCGAGAGGAGAATGGAGGAGAAGGGATTGTGGCGTGGCCATCCCCCCGGGGGGTGATTTCTCGCTTTCTGTCTCTAATGTCTCTCTCTGTCCGTCTGGCGAGCACACGCGCCCTATAGCGAAAACCTCTCCAAAAAAAACCAAAAAAACAAAAAACAAAAAAAAAAAAACAAAAAAAAAAAATGAGAAATCACCCCTGGGGGGATGGCTATGCCGCAATCCCTTCTCCTCCATTCTCCTCTCGGGATCTTGGGCACGCACGCACACGCGCCCGGCGTGAGTTTTAAGCCACCGGGTCTGGGACACAAACCACGGTCGAGTCCAGTGACATAGCCATTACGCCAACTGCTGGTCCCATATTTTTATTCTAATTCACAGACTGATGTGTGTTTAAGTAAGGTAAACAAATGAGAAATTATGGAAAGGGATGGTATATTCGTTTCCTATGTCCTTCAAAACCAGGTATCTTGGAACGAAAGAGGACATACTGATATAACAGAAACAGGTTAAATACAATTTTGGAAGTCTTAGAATTTAGAGTATCAACACGAATCCATAAGCTATTTGATCATATTATGTTATAATTTATTTCCTGAAAGCTCCTAGAAATAACAAAAACCTCTGTAGTGGGACCAGAAGTTGGCATAATGACTATGTCGCTGGACTCCCAAGTAGTCGACTGCAATTTGAATCCCGGACCTAGGGGATTAAACTCAGATCAGGCACATGTGCGTACATGCCCAAGATCCAGAGAAGAGAATGGAGGAGAAGGGATTGTGGCGTGGCCATCCCCCAGGGGGATGATTTCTCGCTTTCTGTCTCTCTTTCTGGCGAGCGCATGCACCCAATAGCTAAAATCCCTCCAAATAATAGTAATAACAACAACAGCAAAACAAAACAAAATTCTGTAGCAATAGCACCCCTAGTGCCCAAATTATGGTGTTAAAATATTTATCTCATACACCAGAATTTCTTCGAGCCATAGCTGATTCCAGGTCAAGGGTAAGAAACAAAGATGAGTTGGGATTATAATGTAATACCAAATAACAAGAGAGCTGTCAAAAAATCACTAAGATCATGTGAATAAGGCCTAGTAGCAAATTTTAAAAGTTTGACATTGGCAAAAATGGGACAAGTTGAACTTCAGTAATGATAATGGAAGTAGATTAAAATCCAAATATATTCAAACACATGAGTTTATAATGCTATTTAAAAAATTCAGTCACCAGGACCAGCAGTTAGCGTAATGGCTATGTCGCTGGACTCCCATGTAGTCAACTGCGGTTCGCGTCCGGGACCCGGTGGCTTAAAACTCACGCTGGGCGTGTGTGCATGCATGCCCAAGATCCTGAGAGGAGAATGGAGGAGAAGGGATTGCGGCATGGCCATCCCCCATCCCCCCTGGGGGGTGATTTCTCACTTTCTGCCTCTCTGGTGAGCGCATGCACCCTACAGCAAAAAAAAAAAAAAAGTCACCTTCTCAAGAACTACAAGAAACCAATTCATTACATTGAAAAAGAGAAATAAAAGAATCAAGCATGTATTCTTCATTTTCCATGTGAACATCTTGGGTCATTGCTAAGTAAACGAAAGAAAGTGCTTCTTCATTAAAGCATTCTGACTTATAAGAAAGAAAACAGTAACATTTGAACACTATTATGTTAGGTTGAATAATGGCCCCCTAAATTGTTTAGGTCTTAATCTCTGGACCTGTAAATGTCCCCTTTTATGGCACCAAAATGGATTTTGCAGATGTGACTGAGTTAGAAATCTTGAGATTATCCTGGATTACCTTGGTGGACCAGACATAATCTCAGAAGTCCTTATAGGAAGGGTCAAGAGGTCAGAGAGACAGAGTTGCTACAGTAATGAAGCAGGGAAAGATTAGTAGCAGCTAAGGGGATGTCTTTGAAGATGGAAGGACGGGCCATGAGCCAAGGAATGCAGTTCCTGAAGCTGCAAAAGGTAAGAAAACCAAATCACCCTTGCAGACTCTAAACAGTTTCAGCTCAGTGAAACCACTTTGGACCTACAGAACTACACGAGAATAAATTTTGTTGATTTAAACCACTAGGTTTGAAGCAATATGTTACAGCAGCCATTGGAGAAAAAAATACAGTCAAGATTTTGCAACCATCAGTGAATATATATATTTTATATATATATATTGAGCATCAGCTAGTGCTCACATTACAAAAAGAGATTCAATCGTGCATTCTGTGCTTTCTGTAATCTTACCAAACTCTACCTATATCTGATCTCTTCACTAAGTCAATGAATCACCCCAATCATTGAGACTGTGTGCCAATTTGTAGGAAATACAGAGGATGGAAGAGCACAAATTGCCCCCTGAATAAACGATCGGCAAACTCCAAACAGTCTGGGAATCACATCAGATAAATTGCAAGGAAATGGAAGAGATGAAAAGGAAACTACACAACGAGACTTGGATTAAGATATATCTATATCTATGTATGTGTATATATAGTTTCTTCTTTCTTTTCTTTCTTCTTTATCTCTTTCTCTCTTTCTTTCTTTCAATTTGACCAGAAATGGACAGAGTGAGAATGAAAGCGAGAGACAGAGAAAGCAAGCTGCCAGGTCTAAGACTCAAATCACGGTCAGCCATGTGGGAGTCCAGCACCCTTAACCACCATACCACCTGCTAGACCCTAAAAGATATGTATTTTTACATGGGCAAAGTCAACCTCTAATATCTAGAAATATATATTTGGTGATGAACTATAAAAAACAAAATCCTCAAAGAAGCAATGATAGCACAACAGGATCATAGGTATTTATTTTATTTACTTTGAGAAGTCAAGAACTAGGAGGTGTACAGGACACATGTAGGGTTTTCTGGAATGGCTAACAGTTTTTTTTTTTTTCTTGAGTGGTGTTCACCTTTTAAAAAAATTAGGGGCCAGTAGGTTGCATAGTGGTTAAGGCACTAGACTCCGCATGGCCCATTGCACCGTAAGTCCTGAATGCAGCGGCCTAAAAAAACATGCTAGGCACATGAGTGTGCCTGCCCAAAATCCCCAGAGGAGAATGAAGAAAAAAGATTGTGCCATGGCCAACCACCCTGAGGGGGTGATTTCTGTCTTTTTCTCTCCATCTCTCTCTGCTGAGTGCACAAGCTCTATGGCAAAAATTAAAAGAAAAAAAAAAACTATATGATTAATTTTCATGACTTTATGTGTTTTACTTTAGGACTATTATTACTATGTTTAGTGAAATAAAATAGTCTTGAGATAATCCTCAAGAAACAGGAAACTAATTACTAAATAGATTAAAAGTAATCAAAAAGTCTAGAGATTAAAAAAATATAATAATTGGTTTAAAAACTCAATGGACAGGTTTAACTGCAGATTAGATACAAATAAAGAAGAATTAGGGAATTGGGAGATAGGGCGAAAGAAATTACGAAGGGGCAGTTAATAAACATGCCACATAGATTGAGAAGGCCTAACACCTAATCACAATTCAGAAGGGAAGGCAGAAAGAATAGAGAAAAGCAAATGCATGAAGACATAATGAGAATTTTTCACAACTAATGAAAGAGGGCAAATGCAGATTCAAGGAGTCCAACACATGCCCAGCAGGATAAGAAGCAGAACGAATGAGCAATAAAAACATTCTCATTTACACTGATCAGAGTGAAATGACAGAATACAACATAGAGAAAAATCTTAAAGGGAGTCAGGAAATAAAATATTACCTTCAAAGAATTTACAGTTAGACCTACAGCTGACTTCATTAGTAGCAATAGAATAAACGTTACCCTGGAGGGTTAGTCCCTGAAAATGTGAAGATGGGAACAAGAAAGCCTTTTAAAGGGGAAAGACTACAGATTTAAATTAAATTTCTGCAGGTTTCAATGCAATCTCTTCTAATTTTTTAAAAGCTTTTAGAAATTCATTTATTCATTCATTTCATGAATGGGAACGGGGGGAGAGAGTATATGCAAGTTGCGCCCCCAACAGGAACCTGACACCACATTCAATCCCTAGCTTTTGCCAGGCCCTATTGGCATGGGCACACTTGGTGTACTTAGGGAGGTCTCCAGATGCAAACCTGGAGCCTTCCCATGTGGGTCAACCTTGCAGAGTATTGCATTTTAATGCTGCAACACCACCTGTTCCCTCTTCTAACTTTAAAAATAATTACCTAGGGCTAGCAGGTGGTATAGAGGTTAAAGCAGCTGGATCCCACATGGCAATCTACATGGTTCAAGTCCTGGACCCAGTTGCTTAAAAATCATGCCAGGTGCATGTGTGTGTGTACTCAAATTCCCAAGAGGAGACTGGAGAAGGGATTGTGGTGACCATCTCCCCTAGGGGGGTGATTTTTTCACTCTCACCCCCTCTCTGTATCTTTCTGGTGAGTGCATGTGTCCTATAGCAAAACTAAAAAAAAATTACCTAAAGAGAGAAAGAAGAAAAGGGGAAAAGAGAGAGAAGGTAGACAAGTAAAAAGAACAGAAGACAGGAAAAGAGGGAGGGAGGAAAAAATAAAACTACAACCCAAAACCGCTAAATCCTTAATTCCTATCTGGTCCTGTACCACAACGTTCAAGGCAGTATAGTCCAAGTAAATACTTAACAGCTGCACCTTTGAAAGAAAAAGCCAAGATTCTGTAGCATTTGCTGATTTCTATGGTATAAGTGCATCCATGATGCCTGATTCCAAGGCACTAACATGACATCACTGAACTTGGGTTTGGGATGCAATGTGTACAATCGACTCTTCGAATCTGGTCGGAGGGCTAGCTCATACTGGTTTCAAGGCCTTACCTACTAGTACTAGTGGATGTCCAAAACCCAAGCCTACATCCCTTGACTATTCCAGGTTCTCTTCATGTATCAGTATGTATGATTACCAGTTCCTTCCTTCCAGCCTTCAAAGTTTAATTCTTTGCTGTTTCAGTGTCCTCAACGTGGTAGAGGAAAGCTAGCTGCTTGGTAGAAGCTGGTCTTACTGGTGATGTCCCAAAAGCTATAGCTTGAGAAAGCTGCTCTTATCGTAGCCACAGGTATTATTGTTCTTTCCTTGAGAAAACTGATCTGTAACAGTGGACTGAATAGGAGCCTCCCTTCTCTCAATAAACTCAGGCCCCTACATTAAATCTTTTTAAGTTCCACACCCAGCCATTTATGTAGATCACCTGTTCTAGTCCATTTCTGTTGTTAACATCAGAAATACCAGAGTCTGGGTAATTTATGATAACATAGGGTGATTTAGCTCACAGTTAAGAGGTTTAAAGTCCAGAGGTCGCACTCAGTGAGAGTCCTTTCACTGCATCACAACATGGCAGAGGGCAGGAGTGTGCAGGGAAGATTGTGTCTCCTCATAAACCCACCAGGATTCTGTCATGGGAGTCCCACCCTAATACCTAATTACTTCCTAGAGGCCTTACCTTTCAAAGCCATAATCAGATTGTCCATCCAGCTTCTCCACACAGTTACACAAGTACTCAACAATTTCAACATGGATTTTGGGAGAACACATTAAAACCATAGTGCAAAAAGACCATTCCATTAGGAATTACTTTCACACATTTACGAGCACTATATGTACTCAATTAGAGAGCCAATAACTCCTATGGAACATGCTCTAGAGATTACAAAATTTAAGCACTGTTAAGTTTTGATCATAGAAAATGACCTGAACAATTAGCCTACTCTGCAGTAAAAAAACACACAAACATATGCGTACATGCATATGTTTCCTTACCTTGTATCCTAAAATGTGGAGAAGAGGCCTGATGATCGTTGACCATGGTCTCACTTGATGCAGGCTTAAACTTCCTTGGAACAGGACTAGTTCTACCTGGATTGCCTCTTGGTCTACCAGCACCAGAAATTAGAAATGTAAATAAAATCACTGTGCATCCAAGAACAGCTTGGTTCACAGTTTACTACATTGGTGCAGAATAGGCTGCAGGGAGATGGCCCTATCCACTTTTCCGAAACCTGCTATAGGTTAGAAACGGGATGTTCTGGAGCTTAGCAACCCACACGCAGCTGCTTCCTACACAAGTCACCCCACAACTGCTAGATCAGAAGGCTTTCTAAGCTATATACATTCTGAACCTTCAGAACCACCATTAGATGTTCTTCTCTTGGTCAGTGCCAGAAATAGACCACTTTTCTGTTTATGATTACTCTTATTAATGGTCCCAATGCTCTGCTTTCACTGAAATTTGGCCAGGTTTACTCTAGCCTTAGAGCTTCGCAAAAATAATAGGAGGACATATTGTAGGAATGCTAATGTCTCCTTTCCAGGAAATTCCTGGTCTCTATACACAAAGTGGCCTTTCCTGTTTGCAAACCAAGAGGAGCTTACAGGTAGCTTCTCTACAGCAAATCAAAGACCTCCTCATAACAGTTCCACATCTGAGTCCGCTCAGCACAGACTTGCATATTAGAGAAAGCATTAACATCTGCTCCAAATTGACCTTCTATCCTCCCCAGAATTAAGAGCAGATGGCACCTTCTTTAGCTAAAGAAGGAAAAAATCTGGTTTGGCTATTGCACTTTGCAAGGACTTTGTATGGGTTTATTGTCAGAATCAGAGAGAAACTTCCACTAATAAGGCTTTTAGATAAAAACTGAAATTATGTACATAACTGTCTCACAAGATGAATTGGAGGACTTTAGTTCTCCATATTACCCCTTACACTTCCTACACATACCTCTTTCACAGTCCTACCTCTGGTGCAGAAATGTAAGATACATGCCAAGCAACAAGTCAAAAAGTGGTCATTCTACTGAATGGATGTTTTGGTTTAGTGTTGTCCAGTCCACCTCCATCAATGTCATTCTTTTGCATCTAGTCAAAGACTCTAACTCTGAGAACACTACTGGCCAGAAAGTATAAGCAACAGTACTCTGAGTCTTAAGAGGTGTGTCACACAGGCACTCACACACACAAACATTCAGAGAGAGGCCCTGTAGCACTGTATGACAGAAATGATTTTTCATTATATTGCCCATTATTTCAACATGTCAGAAAGACAGAATACAAATGGAAAGGTGGTTCTCAATGTGTAGTACCTGCAAAAGCAGCAGCATCACCTGGGAACTTGTTAGAAATGCAAATTATTAGGCCTCACCCTAGACCTGGTGAGTCAGAAACTCTGGGCAAAGAGCCCAGCACTCTGGTTTAAATAGCTTCCCAGGTGATTCTAATAACACTTATGTTTGAGAATCAGTGGAATTGAAGATGCTTCTCTTCCAGTACAGTAGTGCTGGCTAAGGGACATTTTCTGGAAAACAGATTCAACAGCATGCAAGTAGAGAGAAAGAATTTATAGAAAACCCATATATCCTATATTCTTTCTATCTGTTGACATTAAAGTTAGGCTAGTTGTCTCTTTGTTCAAGTATAACAAAAGAAGGGATTGTGGCCATGGCCATTCCCCCTAGGGGTGATTTCTCGCTTTCTGTCTCTCTGCCACTCTGTCTTTCTGGCAAGCACATGCACCCTATAGCAAAAAAAAAAAACCAAAAAAAAAAAAACAAAAAAAAAAAACAAACAACAAAAAATTAGAGACAACTATCAGACTGATGAAAACAAAGACAAAAATGTGAGAAGGGTGATAGTAATTAGTGAATAAAAAAAACTGAGGAAAATGTTTAAATGAGTAACAAAAATAATAATCAAAGATTCAACTGAAGACAACTTCACTTAACAAACTAAAGTCCAGAAGTCATAGATCCAAAGGGCTCAATATATTTGAAACAACAATCACTAATAATAGAATCCTAAATTTTCACCAGAACAGGAAAAAATGGGGTGGGAGGCTGAGGGTTGTCACCTCAGCAGACCAAACCCAATTAACATTGGTACTGCAATAAGCATGGGGGGGGGCACTTCTAGTGAGTTAGAGATGCTATTTAAAATACCACTCAGTCACACCACATTAGCAATTTATTTCATTTTGATTTGTTTCCTTCATTTATCAGAACTTTGTTATTTAGGTATAAGAATTTGCCTTTAAAAACCCTTTCCCTGATAACACTTATCAGACCAAAACATGTACATTTTTCTATTGAAAATGAAGTATATAATATCCTTGATTAGATTGTTAGTGCATCCTGAATACTTTGAAAAACCATACTATGGGAACCAGCAGGTGGCGTAGTGGTTAAGAGTGCTGGATTCCCACATGGTCAATCACAGTTCAAGTCCCAGACCTGGAGGCTTGCCTTCTCGTTTTCCCTTTCTCTCTCTCTGTCTCTCTCTGGTCAAAATTTAAAAAATGGTAATAATAACAAGTGAAATTGAATAAATAAATATTTTTAAAAAAGAAAAACCATACTATGAACTATAGAGATGTGCAATGATTGAGTATGTAAATATATATAAGGGCAAAAAACAAAAATCCTTCTTTTGGTTAGGATTTGTTGTCTGATGTTGAAGTACACCTTATAATGGAGGATTATACAGACCATCATGGCAGCTGTCTTTGGATGGTGGACCATGGATGACTTTTTTCCTCCCATATTTCCAGATTATTTTCTTTAACGAGCATTTGTTATTCATGTTTAAGTATCCATTCACAAATAGTATTGAGTGTCACCTTTGTGTTTCAAACAGCTTTCTCTCTTGGTTTTAACTCTTGCATACCTCCTCCATCCCCATAACCACCAACAAATAAACATGTATCTGTAGGGTCAGATATTTATAACTTCAAACCTAAAGAAAGAAAATACATTTTCCTACCAGCTCTCCATGTAAAAATTCTGGGGTTGGTTTCTGATTGGTCCAGCCTGGGTCCAATCACTGTGAGCACAAAGAAAAGACATTTATGATTGTCTAGTCCTGGGTTATATGTTCTGTAGGCAAGATGCAATGATTTTCAAGTTCATCCAAAACACATGGATGTATTCTTGTGACCATGCCATAACATAGACATGTACCAAAACAGTACATTGTGCCACATGAATATATACAGTAAGTAAAATTGATAAATTAAAAACAAGGCACAGGATGGTGGCATGGTAGTAAAATATGATGCTCTGAGAGGCTGACCCACACAGGAAGGTTCCAGATTCATATCTGAAGACTTCCTAGAGTACGCCAGACACATATGCCAATGATCCATGACTGGCTAAGGCTCAGGGTGGAGGGTGGCATCAAGATCTTGCTGGGGTACTATTTGTCCCTCTCTGTTTATCCCATTCATGAAGAAATAACAACACTAACTTTAAAAATAAAAAAAAAACTGAAAAAAAAAACAAAACATGGTTGTAGTCAGGGAAAAATAAAAATAAATCCGTTAAGATGATGAGGGAGGTTTGTTCCCAGGAGGAGGTCATTAGTGGTAAGCAGTAATAAACTACAGACGTCTTCTATGCAATCCCATGTCCAAGAAAGGCTGAAATACCTTTCACCACCCTTCTCAGCTAGCTTTCAACAGCACACCACCAAGACTCAGAGGTTATAAACAACACCTGTAGGACTGGTGCTATCTCAATTTGATCTTCTGGATACCTCATTTTGAGAGTATCTAGGGCTGAGACTATATTATCTTAGCTACCATATTCTCTACTATATCTCTAAGTTCAAGGGAGGCTGGGCTACCCCTCTTTACCTTTCTGATTTATCTTCTTCAAATAAACCAGTAGGATTTAATAACTATCCCACAAGCAGCAACAGTCAGAGGCACGAGCAGCTGTCTGAATTTGATACTCTGGCTAACCAATTTTGCAAGCATACAGAGTTGAGAGTATTATTATTATCTCAAGTTCCATATTCTCCATTGATTTTTCACAATCAATGATTGGAACAAGGTCAGTGCTTGGCAACCTGGAAGTCTTCAATTTATCAAAAAATTGTCACTCCTGATAGCCAGTTGCTTTTGTTGATGTGGAATTTACAATAGATGATGACAGAACAATGAACAATGATTTTGCTATTGTAATCCTTCACTATTGCCCTTCAGGCAGCACTAAAACAAAAACCAAAAACAACAACAAAACAATGTCAAGTTCTTCTGACTGGTCACTCTTGCCCTTATAACTCGATGGGCAGGTTTAGTAACAGTTGCTTCCTTGAGGAAAAATTAATAAATTTCAATCATTGTGCATTGTGAACTTACCAAAACAGGAGACTCCCCTTGGCACTCAGCAAACATTCACCTCTTCTCCTATTTAGAATACTCGGATTTTCCTCTGGATAACCGTTTCTCTCTGACTCAGTCCAAAGACCTTGGGTGGAAATGAATCCACTTCCTGCTTTAGGGATGGTCATGTGACTCACAGTAGCCCTATCAAAGTAGGTATCACTGTGGTTTTACAGGGATGGTCACATGATTCAAGCTGAGCCAATGAGCCATAAGACACTTTATGGTAGAAGACCCGAGGATCAGGTTTTTCATGGCTGGACTCAAATCTGGAGTTCAACTTGGTAACACTGGTAGCCATTTTGCTGCCACACAGAGAATGAAACCAATGTGGAGCAAAGTATTCTGGCAGAGGGAGACTTCATTCTGATGACTTAATTATAACACCTGAGTTAGGCCTCACCTGAACCTAGTTTTGAACCTCATCTTTTCATTTATAAGAAGGAAAGCTAGTTTGTTTGGGTTTTTCTATCACCTGAAACAGATAAGAATTCTATGGTACATTAATTTCTAGTCCCAGCTCTGCCACAAATAAGCAGAGTTTGAGCAAGCTTCTTTAATCCTTCCAAACCTAGGTTTGCTCATTTATGAAATTAGATCATTAGATAAAGCAGATATTTTAGTTTTGGCATAGAGTATTTGACTGAATTACTGTTTTAAACATGGGTTTTTGTAAGAGGCCCAACATCCTTAATTCAGGTCCTCAGAGAAAGTAAACAGATTAGACCAGATATATTAAGATTAATTTATAGAAAGTAAAATGAGTTAAAAGGCTAAGTAGGAAGAGCTGGTTTTCTGAACCATCTTAATATCTGAACAGCTAACTGGTAGCAGTATGTGTTAGGATTTATGTTTTACATAACCTTCAATCACTTGAATTTAATTATATATATGGCTAAATGTAATTTATGGTCCTGAAACATAATCCAGAACTAGGTTTTATCATTTTGTAAATTCCTTATATGAGCTTGATGTCTTATCATTCTAACTCAAATGTCCCTGAGGCTAGACTTCAAGATTTTTTTTTTTTTTAAGGGAGATTTTTGCTATAGGGCACGTGTGTTTGCTGGAGAGACAGAAAGCAAAAAATCACCCCTCAGGAGGGATGGCCACACTGCAATCCTCCTTCATTCTCCTCTTGGGATTTTGGGCATGCACACACATGTCTGGTGTGAATTTTAAGCCCCTGGGTCCAGGACTGGAACCAAGGTCAACTACATGGGAGTCCAGCTACGTAACCATCACACCATCTGCTGTCCCAAGATTTTTTTTTTACAAGAGTAACTAACCTAAGGGTGACATTTCATAAAACAAGAGTATATTAATAGAGCAAGAATAAAAAATTAGTGGGACATATCATCTTTAAGCAAATAAAATCCTTTCTTAGAAAAAAGGTATTTGCCAACCTAATTCAACATTTATATCTTTCTTTCAACCATTATTTCTGACCTTTCTCTATGGTTTTATTTAAGATTTCCTAAGGAACATGTAGTTAAGTTTACCCTTTTCCAAAAACTTCCTAATAGTCCTTGCCTTTTAGTATGATAATATTATTTATATTTATTATAATCACTGTTAGCTTTACTTCTGTCATCTTCATTTGTGTCTACTTTTCATCTTGAGTGTTTCCTTTCCTAGATGTTAGCTAATTTAATCCAATGGTCTTTTTATTTCTCCAGTAAAATAGAAATCTTCTTTTCTATACTTGTATTTTAATTTGTTTATTTCTTACAAACACAAATACATTTCAAATTCTATTTCCTTTGCAATGTCAAAAGTAACCAATATTCTGAAGTCTCCTTTTTCTTTTAAGCTTTATGCTGTAGGAAGTATGCATTTGCCAGAGACAGAGAGAGAGGAAATGAGAAATCATCCCTACCAGGAGGATGACCACACCATATCCCCTTTGGGATTTGGGGCATGCACACACGCACACAGGCCTGGAGTGTTTTTCAAGTTGCTGGGATTAGGACTTGAACCACAGAGTTGGCCGTGTGACTCCACCTTAACTATCATGCTACCTGCTGGTCCCTAAAGTCTCCTTTCTGAAAAGACAATCTTAATCTTCATACTATACCTTCTTTTCTTCTGCCCTCCACACTTCACCTCCCAGGTTCTATTATATAGAATTTTGGCTTAAGACTGATGTTTTTGTTGCAGGTATGCATGTTGGTTTTTTTTTTTTTTAAGCTAATTTATTTCTTTAATGAAAAAGAGAGAGATGCCCTTGATGGGGTCTGGCCATGCCATGATCCTTTCCTCAGCCTCTCAGCTAGCCAGGATCATGGGCCTGTCCAGGGGCATGCCTGGGGTGTTCGGGAAAACAGGCTATGGCTCCAGTATCGCAGTGGTACCCTACCACCTGTGCCATCATTGCTGGGCCATGCCTGGATTTCACATATTTAATTTTCTGTGAAGCCCTTCTTATTTTATTAACTCTTATTTAACAGCTACACTGACATTCTACACCTGCATTATGAGCAATTATTTGGATTTCCCCCCAATTATATCTTTGCCTCTTCCTTAGTTCCATTATGTCTGTTCACTATAGAATCACTCTTTGATTTCTTGGGTATATCCTTCATGTATCAACTTTTCTGTTATAATTTTTATGTTATTGCTCTGTGGATTGGGAGAGTACTTTGGGGAGCTATTCCAGATCACTAAATCAATTTTTAATTTAATTTTTAATTCTGCCATTCAGTTCTATTTTGTTTTTAACACTATCAATCATATATCCATTTCCAAGGTTTATTTTGTATTATTAAAGCCTCCTTGTTAGCTGTGCTAGGTTTTTGTATTAATAGTACATTCTCTCCAATCTGAGAGTATAACGTCACATTTTTTGAAGTCATCTTTTGTTTCCTAAATTTGGTCAGTGTTTAAATCTCAGTATGTTCAGTTTAATATCTCTCTTGTATGTTATTTAGTTCCTTCAATTCGTTGATAATATGGCTGTTTATATTTGTAAAGGCGAGTATGAGCCTGTTGTCCAATATGGTAGCTATTTACAATTTCAATTTAAATTCAATAAAGTTAACTGAAATTAAAATTCAGTTACTCCCTTGTACTGGCTTCATTTCAAGTGCTTACTCACCACGTGTGGTTAGAGGTTATGATTTTGTGTAGCACAGAGTTGTTGAACATTTCCAACACCACGGACTGTTTGGTTGTCCAGAGCCAGTCTAGATTGGTTAGTTTTGGCAGCTAGAATTGTTTTCCTCCAAACACACAGCAGTGGCTGTCCTCCAGGTAGTGACAGAGGAGATCAAGTGTCCACATGGGACTCCTCTCGTGATGCGAGGGAAGCTTAATGTCTAGTCCTGGGTGCTCTCTCTTGGTTTCGTTCAGCCCAAGTTACTCTCTCCAGCTATCTAAACTCCAGTCCTGACTTTCTATGAAAAACTGACTTTGCAGAAAACCTACGAGTGCATGCTTTTCAATTAGCAATAATTGTACCTTGGATAAACCTCATTGGCTATAGTACCGCTATTGCACAAGGCGTCAGCCTCTCTTTCAAATGGGAAATTTGTGTTATTGTTCTGTTGTTCTCTAATTTATTATCTTTAGACCATCTCACAGATCATTGCTTCTCCCAGCCTTCTGTCTTGGGTCTTGCTTTTTTTCCAGGGCTCTATTGGAAGAACTGTTTTATAATCATCTCCTCCTTTATCTAGGGGTTATGGTTTCCTGAAGGCTGTTAAGGAATCACCATTAATCTGATGCCAGATATTTTATCTCTTCCACACATTTTTCAAAATTTCTGGCTTGCTGGTAGCAATATTCCCCGTTTTCCAGCACTCTCACTGATTTATTCTTTCTCTTCTATGTCTTCTGTCAAGATGTGCTCAGTCAGCCATCTTGAACCGAAAGTAGTAACCCTACTTCTAAAGTATTTTGTGTCTACCAAATTAGTTTTATAAAGAATCATAGAATGTCAGGGCCAAAAAGGAAATCTGAGATTCATCCAATCCATTCATTTTATAGTTGAACAGAATGAGACTCATATAAGGGAAGTGATTTGGCCAGAACTTCACAGCATGGTAATAGCAAAGCTGGGACAATGAGGGAAGTCATTTCTCTTCTAGGCTGATCTCTGACCATTGTGGCCTGCTGCAAGAACCCGAAGAAATGATCAAAACAGGTCAATGTGTTGGCCCACGCATCACCCAGGCTCAGCACAGTCCTTGCCCTTTTATGTCGCCCTTTTCTAAGCTTCTCCTATTATGAAATAATAAACATAATTTAACAGAACTGAATGAAATTAAGAGAATCTTCCTCTTGACCTACAAATTCATTTACTCAGAATTGTCCTTTACCAAGCACAGTGAAAAAGCAAGGCTAGATTTCAAAAGTATAAGAAGAAAGGGGCTTGGAAAATGCAAGCAGTTCTTACTTAGAAATGATCAGGACATTGCAGGGGGAGGAAGGAGCGCAGCAGATAGGAGAAGCAGGCTTCCCTCCTCCCCAGAAAGTTCTGGGGTGGGAGCTCATTGTCCATCTAAGTGAAATGTCTCACCTCAAGCATCTGCCTAATTGCACTGATCTACAATCTGTTTTCAGTGAAGCAAAGTAATTAATTGTTTTAAAATGCTTTTTGAGACTTTGGAAAACTGACCTAAGGTTAATGGTTCATAAACCTCATTTGTGCTTCTATTAGAGATTTTAAAATGTGAGCTGATGTACTTCTGGATTGGAGAGGAGGAGAGGGCCTCAGAGACCTCCCAGGAGACGGGCAGCAATGACTGCAGCGTGGGAGTTATTCCTCTTTTGCTATGTTTTAGCGAGAGAGAGAGCAGTGCAGATTTCTTGACCTTGTTACCCGGAGGATTTGATCTCATGATGATTAAACATGGCAAGAAGTAGCACACTTTCCCCATCCCAGAAGATCCATCTCCTACCATCATATACTCTAGAGTGTGTTTTGAGCCAGAGTTTCTAGACCTACCTGGGCTTTGTGCCTATGTACTTTTGAATAAAATACCTTAGTCCCCATTCTTGGCCTCATAGACTGATTTTTCTAGGGATCCCAATAAGGCCTATCACATTTCTTCTAACATGAGCAATTCATTCTTGTGGATCACAAAGGTTTAGTTTGGGGATCATAAACTGAAATGCATCCAGACACACTGACAGGTAGCATAAAGAAGTCAAGAATGATGGAAACTGGTGAACTAGAGTAGACATATTTTTTCATTTTTTCTTTCTTTCTTTCTTTTTTTTCCTATAGGGTGCATGCAATTGCCAGAGAGAGAGATTAGGGGAGAGAGTGAGAAACCACCTCCCAGGGAGGATGGCTATGCTGCAATCCCTTCTCCTTCATTCTCCTCTGGGGATTTTGGGTATGTGTGCACATGTACCTGGTGTGTTTTTCAAGCCATCAGGTCCAGGACTCAAACAACATAATTGGTCATGTGGGTCCAGCTGTTTTAACCTCCATGCTACCTGTTGGCCCAATACATCCCTTTTAAAGGGGATGTGTTGGGCCAGCTTCTCTGCAACTCCGCTGGTGACTGACATGCAGAAATATGTGCCCAGTCTTTCCAGAGGAGTCAGAAATCCAGATAAGAAGTCTGCCTTTTATTTGGTGTTGGTCACCAATTTACAAATAGGGACACTTCCAAGTGCAAACAACACAGAATTTTGGGCAACGTGCCACCCACACCCCTAGAACCCTGGCTTGAGATCTCTGGTTTGGTGCTCCAAAAATAAATCACTATCAAAATGCAAAGATGGGGTCTGGGTGGTGGTGCAGCCGTGAAGTGCAGTGGTCTGTGAAGGTGACTCACATGGAAAGGTTCCAGATGTGTGTTCGGAGACCCCTCCTGAGTAGTCTAGGCCCACACATGGCCATGATCCTGGCTGAAGCTGGGGGAGAGTCACATTGTCAGAATTCTGTTGGGAGTATGAGTTCTCTCTCCACCTGTCCTTTTTTTCTGTCTTTCTTATTCATGGATGAATTAAAGAAAGACACTTTTAAAAATGTCAAGATGAAAAGGTTTCAGAAACAAAGGGTGTCTGCAAAATTGAAACAGATATAGCTATCCTGGTGAAGTTTCAGCCCTCCAGTATACTTCTCTCCTGGCCCCCAGAGTGATCTTTGTAATATGCAAACTACTGTTATCTGGATTTTGAGTCAAGCTAGAATGGCAGTCTCTTAAGAAAGGAGGAGTTTACAGGAAGATGTATGTTCACAAGTATTCTCTAGGGTAGAGATCCTATGAGAATAAAGAGAAATTGAATGTCAGAGGTATATTCACATTAATCAATTGTAATGTAACCATAGCAATTATAATAAATAGCTTTGATCCACACAGTGCCTACTCATGTCAAGATAACTGATTTATAGACATTATCTTATTTCATTTATGCAACAACTCTGATAGGTCTATAATTATCCCTTTTTTATAGATGGGAAAACAGGCTCAGATCACCTGGATCTCACAGGTGGTAACATCTGAATTTTATTAGAAAATGAGCTCCCAAGATCTATATGTTATTCTTTGCCTCCCTTGAGGATACTAAGTATGAAGTTCATCGTAATGTTGAAGTAATTTTTTTCTCCCAGTTTCCGATGATTCCCAGAGTGGGCTTACAAGTATGAGAACAGATGGTTGCTGTGTGGTGGTGGTATGTAAATTTCCTTCACATGTATATCAGGAATATACAAAAACAAATGAGAATGATCAGAAAATCAGCATGCTCTCTCTCTCTCTAAAAAAAAAAAGAAAGACTATTTAGCTTCCAATATATTTATCATCATGGGTACCCTGGAGCCATATGGATAATACAAATTTGCCCAAGATTGATGGGATAAGGAAAGTAAGACCACAAAAGGCTTTGAGAAAGCAATGGGTGGGGATTGAGACCAAGAGCCTGACCTTGGACAATAGACTGCTCATGTGCGTTATTAAGGTTTATTATTTTTTTTAAAAAATTGAGGTTTTTGTTTGTTTGTTTGTTTTTGTCATAGGTCATGTACACTTGCCAGAGAGAGACAGTGAGAGAGAAAGTGAGAAATCACCTCCCAGGGGCAATGGCCTGGACACAATCTCTTCTCCTCCTGGGATTTTGGTCATGCACACACATGCACCCACTGTGAGCTTCAAGCTGCTGGACCTGGCACTCCGACTGTGGTTGGCCACTTGGGAGTCCAGTGCCTTAACTACTGTGCCACCTGCTGGCCCTGAGTTACTGAGATTTTTAAAGTCAGCTTGATTAATCCCCAGCTGCAGTGGTACAAGCGGTAGGGTCCTATTGCCCAAGGTTGTGGCCACATGGGAGCCCAGGTTTAAATCTTGAAGCAACCTGACTCACTGGGTGCAATAGCTCACACCTGTAATCTTAGCTGACTGGGAGGATGGGGCTGAGGATTCTTGCCAAGAATGCCTGTGTTCTGTCTCTCTTCCTGCTGTCATACTTGCTGTATCTCACAAGAAAAATATATAAAGCTTAATTAAAATATAATTCACACATTTAAAGTGTACAATTTAGTGTCAGCTGGTGGCCTGGTGATTAAGGCAGCTAGATCCCACATGGCTGACTGCATTGTTCAAGTTCTGGACCCAGTGGCATAAAAAAATGCCAGGTGTGTGTGTGTGTGTGTGTGTGTGTGTGTGCATGCACGCATACTCAAAATCTGGAGAGTAGAATGGAGGAGAAGGGATTGCAGCATGACCATCTCCCTTGGGGGGGATGCACTCTCTCTCTCTCTCTCTCTCTCTTTCTGGTGAGTGTATATACCTTATAGGAAATTCAATAATAAATAAATAAATAAAGTGCACATTTATTGGCTTAGAATTTTTGTTGATATGAGCAAGCACCACCACGGTAATTTTAGAACAATTTTATCAGCTCAAAAAGAAGCCCTATACCCTCAGGTACCTGTACCTGTACCACACCTATTCCCCATTCCTAAGAAACTATCAATCTACTCTCTGTATATAGATTTCCCTATCCCAGAATTTATATGAATAAAATGGAATCTTTGTGACTGACGTATTTCAATTAGCATACTGTTTTCAAGGTGCCTGGGCTGTTGAGATTTGATTAGTTTTTAAAACTATCTTCTCCCCCTCTATGGGTTACTCTGGCACATTTCTTTTGGTGTTGTAAACCACACCAGCAGTATGCCTGTCTAAAGGCCTTGCCAGGAACATTTAGGTGGTATGTACCTTTCCCTTCCATGGGGTCTCCTTGAAAAGTTTTAGACTGCCCTTGGGATCTTTAGGGGTATAAGCCAGAAGTCCTCTGCTGATTGATTTCACAGGATCAATGTCACTAGTGAAACCAATAAAGTGTTTTCCCTTTTTTTTATCATTCCAAAGTTTCCAGGATTTATCATTTCCAATGCCTGGCTAGCTTTGAGAAGGGTTAGATTTATAAACGATTATCTCAGACACTGCCCAGAGATTCCTAAGGTTAGAGTAGGTTTTGTATGCCAAACTATTGGGTCATCAGAAAAATCATGGTGCATATTTTCAAAGAAAAACACATCATATGAGTTTTTTGATGACCCACTAGTACCCCAGTCATTCTCTAGGCAGTATCAAAGGCATTCCTGCTGAATATATTTTTAAAATCTTTTCGTCCTGTTTTCTGCATTATCCTGAAGAGACTAAATCATAATGAAAATAGGGAAAGTAAATGAGTTTTGTTCAAAGCAATGGTGAGAATTGATCTCTCTTAAATGATATCTATTAAGAACCTACACATGAATTGGAAGTACTAGGCACTATAAGATGCACAATGGATTTCAGTCTAGTTTTGCAGAGATATAATATTAATTGTAAGTGAACATGACATATGAACAGAGCATGTTCTTTAGAATCAAATCCAATCTGGTTTAATCCTAATCCCACTACTTACTTGCCCAATGGCAAGTAACTAAGCTCGTCTGAGTCTCAGTCTCCTTGTCAATAAAATGGAAATAATGTTACCTACTTATAAGATGTTTTGAGATTAAAGTATGTTGGGATTAAAAACCAACACAAGTACTAGTACTATTATATGATCACCATTTACACACTTTTATATGTCAAGACACTGTTACACACTTAATAAGCATTACCTCTCAAACCCATTCAACAATCTGTCAAGGCATACAAGATATTATAACCCTCCTTCATAGATTAAAATAAAAACCTGGTTTAGATAGATTAAATGACTGACCCCAAACCTCCCAGATGGTGAGTGACAAAACTGAGTGTTAAAATCAGGTTTGTGGGTCACAAAGATGGTATCACACTCATCACTGTAGCTATTAATTGCTAACCAAACAGTGAAAGTAAAAATCAAGAACATGAACAGAGACATTCTTCAGCCAGGAGCTAGAAATCCATCTTTTAAGTCATGCAAACAGTGTAAAATTTAAAATCGGTAATTTTGTATTTTAATGGCTGTGTTTAAAGCTAGACAATATCTAACGCACATCTTAAATGCCAATGTAAAGACGAGAAACTGTGTGTAGACATCTGGTATACCAGCTACAACACATTGCCTGTTCCCCCAACTATCCTACAAAATGAGATGAATTTTTAGGGAAAGATGCACTTAAAAAGGGCATCCAGAACATACTTCTCATTTCTGGAATGATCTTATAACATTCCAGGCAGAGAGAATCTGTCTTCTGCTCAGCAACGAACTCTGGGATTTGCCCAGTGTCTTGTCTTTGAGTTCTTGCAAAGTCACTATAATTTGAATTTTTATAAATCAAATCCTATTTCAAATGCAATTGAAGAACTTGCACTTTAAAAGAATCCTGTCTTGAATCTTCAAGAAAATAGAAGACTGCTGTTGAAATTGAATAGCTAATCCTGAAATTATCCATTTTGTATATTTGGAATTTGGTTCACAGCTTTGTGAAAATAACCTTTAGACTTCCAAACCCATTTCAAATTCAAGTTTGTGGCTAGGTCTTGTGGGCACTCCTTATCACCTTTACTGATAAGCATTTAAATATATTCATTAACGAAAATAATTGTTGTCACAGTTAACTACATTAGCACCTTTTAATTGAATTAGAAATTAGTTGGAGGTCATGAATATTTCACTAAGGCTTACTGCTAGCCTTCCAAATTTTCATTAAAAAAAAAAAAACTCACATAGCATAAATTGGTGGGTTTGCAATGTTCATGTTTCTGGCTGTTTTTCAGTTTTGCCATCAAAGTCACCCCATTGTCAAAAATATATCAAAAATGAATTTTTAACTGTCACACTGCTCTTCTATGCATTCAGGCATAGTGCTAGGTGTTCTTTTAGAAACTTTAAATAAACATTTACTCAACACAATTCAGAAACCACCATCATTCTCACTGCATATTGAGGAAGTAACGTGCCTTAGAAGACAGTGGTTCACAGAAGGGGCTTTAGAGGTGAAAATTAGAGTTCTCAACCTCGGTACAGCTGACCAGAAAACTGGGCAGGGTATGGGGCTTGCTGTGCATTGTAGGTTGTTTAGCAACATTTCTGGCCTCTACTCACTAGATGCTAATAACCCATACCTATGTGGCAATCAAAACTGTCTCTATATAGTATCTGGGTATCCAATAATATCACCCTTGGGGGAGAAATTTACCCTAGCTGGGAACCACTGATAGAATAATATGGGTTTTGACCCTTCTCTGGCCCTTAGTTTCAAATATGCAAAATAGAAGTGATCATACCTGTTTAACTGGGTTGCTAGGAGATTTATGCACTATCAAGTAAATAAAAGGCATGGTGGAGTAAATGTTCATTAATTAATAGTTGAAGTAGCAATTATTATAGTTGGAGGAGGAGGAAGAAGAGCAGTACCCACAGTAGCAGAACTCTCATCATGGCATGAGGGAGGAGAAAGAGGGTTGGCTTTTTCCTTTCGATTTATTCTCCACTCATTCAAGTGCCCTGTTACTGGGCTGAGTCAGATCAATCCTTTTTGCCTGACAAAAGAAGCACCTTCAAAGATAACAGTTATCCCTCTTTCCTGAATCTTTAAGCTAGTCTGATCTTTCCTACCTGTAACCAGGTCGTAAGACATCAGAGGGACTGGATTATACTCAGTTTTAAGAATCAATCTTAATAGGTTAAATCTTAGGAAGATCTGTTCTATAATTCTTTTTAAATATTTTTTTGCATTTGTTTTTGCTATAAGGCACATGCACATAGGGAAAGAGAGAAGAGAAGTGAGAAATCAACCCCCCACATTCCAAGGGTGTATGCCCATGCTGCAACTCTTCTCTATTCTCATTCTGGGATATGGGACATGCATGTACAATGCCTGGCATGATGTTCAAGCTGCAAATCCAGGACATTAACCTTGAAGTTGACCATATAGGATCCAGTGCCTTAATCTCCATGCCATCTGCTGGTCCCACAGTACTGCTCACCAGAGACAGATAGGGAAAGAGAGAGGGGAAGTGAGAAATCACCTCCTCCCCCAAGGGTATATGCCCATACTGCAAATTTTCTCCTCCATTCTCCTTCTGGGATATGGGGCATGCATACACAATGCCTGGCATGATTTTCAAGCTGCAGGTCCAGGACTTGAACCTTGAAGTTGACCATGTAGGATCCAGTGCCTTAATATCCATGCCATCTGCTGCTCCTATAGTAGTACTCACTGGAGACAGATACAGAAAGAGAGGGGGAAGTGAGAAATCACTTCCCAGGGGGTATGCCCATGCTGCAACCCTTCTTCTCCATTCTCCTTCTGGGATATGGGGCATGCACGCATAATACCTGGCATGATTTTCAAGCTGCTGGGTCCAGGGCTTGAATTTTGAAGTTGGCCATGTAGGATTGAGTACCTTAATCTCCATGGCACCTGATGGTCCCACAGTAATTCTTACAGAAACCTCCTTAATTTCTAACTCCTTAAGAATTATGTCTAATTCTTTTTTTTTTTTTTTTTTCAGAGAAAGAATTTATTTATTTATTTATTTATTTATTTATTTATTTATTTTCCATCCAAAGTACACTATATATTGTCTCAATCAAGCACATCAACAAACATGTTATTGTCAGTAAATGATCTTGTCTTCTGTATGTTTTGCTTTTTTCCCCCCATCCTTGATTCTCTATCTCTTACCCTCTGCCATCTCCCACTCTCCTCCCACAGTCTCTGGTATCTATGTTTGCATTCTATACTGTTTTCTCCTCACAATTATTGTATCGCCAAAGACCCTAATCAATCGGAATACCCTCATAGCAAACACAGGTGATACCCACATTTCCATGAACACAAGTCTTACTTTACGCATCCTATAAAGTAGCACCTAGCTGTGGCTACATATCCTACTGCAGTCATTAGGTATATATATATATTTTTTTTTCTGAAACTTTTTTTCTTTTTGTAACTCAATTTACATTCCTTCCCTAAGCTTCATCACAGCATACAAAATGCAATCTCCCGTCCAGTACACACTGTATAGTGATACAATCATGCACATTACAGAAAATTTTCCATTACTAGTTCCTAGAATTACTTCCACCCCTCTTTCTGACCTTCTGTCCCTTCCCACCCTCCTCTCACACCACCTCCGGTGTCTACAATTGTCCTTCATTCCCTTCCCACCCACATTGCATTGGTCACACAATTTCCGACATAATCTAACTACTTTCAGTGTTGAGTTCACTCATTACTACTAAGAAAACCAGTTTTAACTTAACTCAAAGAAGTGCCAAGGAACTTTGCTTTAAGCCAGGAAACAAGTTAGGATTCTGTTCAAATGGTAGGTGTATGAACCTATCAGTCTCATGTACTTTTATCTTCTGTTCTGGTTCAATTTTCCTGATTAAATTCTAGGATATAATATTCAACTCCATACTTGTCCCTATGATTAAGTTGGCCACTTTCATAGTTTTTGGACTCTTATTTCCATGTGTCTGTGTTTAATTTTCTTGATACAACACACCCTTGAGAACTTCTTGGAGATCTGGTCTGGTGTTGGTAAATTCTTTCAGGTTTTGTTTATCTGAGAATGTTCTTGTCTTTTCTTCCCACCTGAAAGATAATCTTGCCGGGTACAGTATTCTTGGCTGAAATTGCTTCTCTCGTAACACTTTGAATATATTTTCCCATTCTCTCCTCGCTCGCATTGTTTCCGGTGAGAGATCTGCTGTTAGCCTGATGGGATGTCCTTTGTAGGTAACTTGATGTTTCTCTCTTGCCAATCTTAGTATCTTGTCTTTGTCTGCGGTTTTGGTCAACCTGGCTATAATGTGTCTTGGAGAAGATCTTCTTGGGTTGATTCTATTTGGAGTCCTTTGTATTTCCTGGGACTGGATCTTTGAATGCCTCTCTAGGTTTGGAAAGTTTTCTTGCAGGATTTCATGGAATAGATTATCAATGCCCTTATGGGTCTCTTCACCTTCTGGAATGCCAATTATCCGGATATTTGGACGTTTGATGGTATCCAGTACTTCTCGCATATCATTCTCAAATTTTTGAGCCATTTTCTCAGTCTTCGTGGTGGATTTTTCTAAGCCAGCCATTTTCTCTTCTACACCTGAGATTCTATTTTCTGAATGATCTAGTCTGCTTTTAATACTTTCTAGGGAGATTTTGACTTCTTGTATTATAGCCTTCATCTCTAGCAGTTCCGTTTGAGTCTTTTGTAAAGTGTGTAATTCCTCTTTTAGATCTTGCAAGAATTTCCTCATCTCCTGGAACTCGGCAACTTCTTTCTCCTTTCTCTTTAGTAGTTCATTATCTCTCTTTTCTTCCATCTCTGTTAGCTTCGACATTACGAATGCTCTAAATTCCTTATCAGACATTTCCATGACTTTCACCGAACTGCTTGTGGATGAAGAAGAGTTACTCTTTTCCCGTGGAGGAGAGGTATTTTCTCGTTTTCCCATATTTCTCGTGATCCGGCGGTGATTTCTTGTCATCTGATGAATGGCGTGTTTCTTTCAAATTCTTGAAGTTAAGCCTCAATGTACAGGAACAAGCAGACAGAGGTGTTCTAGAATCTGCTTGCTGTTCTGTTGTGATCGCACACTAGCTCTGCTTGCTGGAGGCTGAATTATGAGTAGAAAATCTTCATTTCTCCTGTTCCCTGAAAAATCTAGTTCCCAGTATCCATGAGGAGTCTGCTCAGAGAAGGGCCAATTATGTCTAATTCTTAACTACTAGGAGTTAATAATAACCTTGCTGAGTCTTTGCAAATGCCTAGCTATGGAGTTAGGGAAGTGAAAGACTCCAGCAGTCCCCTCCCATATGATGAGTTGAGAAGATTTTATCAGCTCAAGCATTACAAAGCCACATCCAGCTTCTAAATCAGGATCTCAGAGTTGTCTTGACTGACTCTACTTGCTTCTGCTGCCTTGCTAATCATTGCTTATATTCAAGTCACTTGCAAAGAAGGAAACCAGTCATTCTGCCCTGCTCTACATGCCTGAAAGGGAAACTGCCCCCCATTGTCCCCTGATGTTATCACATCTCCTTGTGATCCTGCCAAAGACAATGCCTACTCAATTACTTGTCCCTTGTTTCTTCACGTAAGTTTTATATCCTGTCCAGTATGGAAGAGACAGTTATGGACTCCGGTCTGCTCTCTCCTGGGTGCTGATCTCACTGAATGAATTCCTTTCCTTATTCATCAAGCTTTGTCCGTTCGTGGTGAGTGGTATGCGGACTTGATTTTGGGTCCCCTCAATGAGCATCCCTGCCCATTATGGCACCTTACATACTACCCATCCAGTGGAGGGCCAAGGAAAGCCCTAGATCTTTCCCTAGTAGAGACATGTGAAACAGTATGGTAAGGCTAAGAAAATGCATTCAGAGATGAGGAGACCTGTATTTCAAATTTGACTTCAATTTTGGGAGGTCTTGGGCAAGTTTCTTGGTCTGTATAAGCCTTTAGATTCCCTAAATTTGAAGTGATATCACTGAGAATGATCCCATAGACTGGTTGTGAGAATTACATGTAATAATGTAAACAAAAGGCTCTAGTGTGGTGTTTGACTCATAGTAGGTGCTCAATAATCAGTAGTTACTATAGTCTGTATAATGAAGACTACCATGATGCTCTGCAGCTAGGTCCCTCAGTCTTGGTACTTTTTACATTTTAGGTTAGATAATTCTTTGTTTGAGGACCACCTGTGTATGTAGGATGTTAGCGACATCCCTGGCTAATTAGACGCCAGTAGTTTCTTCCCCAGCTGTGACAACCAAAAATGTCACAGATAGTTCCAAATGTCCCTTTGAGACAAAACTCCTCCCTCTTGAGAATTATTGCTCTACAGAAAATAGATTCCCCCTCCTAGTCTAATAGATCATTGTACCCTTAGCTAAAGTCTCCTCTTCTGGGAAAGTCCCTACCTTCCTTATGCAGAATACCCTGCTCTCTTTGTGCCTCTAAGTGTTCGCTCCTCTGTCTGGTCTGCTAGACTGGGAGCCTCTCAAGGGCAGGCTTCACTGATACCTGTAATCTACAGTCGACACAAAGTGGAGTGTGATAAACTGAGAAGAGCGTTTTTAAAAGGTAAGTTACTATTTACCAAGTACCAACTAGATAGCAAGCATAAAGCCTAAACTGCTTGCAGGCATGGTGTCCTTTGATCTTCTTAATTTCATAAAGCATGTATCATTGTGCCATGTTGCTGTCACGAGTTGCTCAACCTCAGTTGCTGAACCAAGGCCCAGACAGAAAGAACTCTGCTGGAGACCCGTAGCACGTACATGAATGGGGCTAAGGCTTAGACCTAGGTCTGAGTAGCTCCAAACCTCTTCTCTTCTCTCAACTATGTATTTCTCAAGAGCAGAATGAGGTACGTTTTTCTCAACCTGTGCTGCACCCTAAAAGCCTTCCACCCTGCAGCTGAAACAGGGGGCTTTCTCTGATGACTTCCTTGTCCCATGGATGAGATCAGAAAATTGGAGTGGTTTGCCCAAGGCCAGAGAATGAGCAGAAATGGCTGACCTGCTTGAAAAACAATCCACTCTGGGTCCAAAGAGGAGGCACAGAGCATTTTTCACTTTTACTGAAAAGGTCAGATTGGAGGCAGCAGGACCCACCATGAGACCTTTTGGCAATTTCAGAAAGTTCAGTCTGCAGCTTGGGGGCAGAGCAGAGGCCAGTTCCTCTTCCTCCTAGCCCCTCTGTCCACCTCTCGCTCAAACACAAGCTGGCACCAGGCTTAGCTCAGCCTGCCTTTGTCTGCACCCGGCAGGGGTACTGGGTGCATGAAAGAGGCAACCTCCTGTCCTAGACTCCTTTCTACTGTGCAGCTGCTGCTTGTTATTTCAGAGTCCAAGAAACACTATCAGTATGTGAAGGGGGGCACACCAAGTGGGCAGCAGACTCCAAAAGGTTAACATCTTCCTTTTCATATGGTTACCACAGTTGCTATGGATATCTCCTACAGGAGGCTTTGCAAGTTCCACATGACAGGGCTGAAATTAATAAACTCCTTTGAACTCAGAGGAAACAAACCAGGTTGGGCTGCAAATGCTGCAACCTGTTTACTTCTAGCTTGGACAGAAGGCTTAGATGTGCAGGTGTATGTGCCTGAGGTGTGTGGAGATCAATCTGTGGCTATGTGTGAGTTTTAATCACATGCACGTAATTGTGTGTGTGAGTGTGTGCACGCATGTGACTCTGTGTGTGTCTTTGTTTTGTTTGTGCGTACATACTGAGGAGCATCAGAGAAGGACCAGACTGATTGTATATCCCAAAGGGCAAAGCTTTATTTGGTAGTCTTTCCACCTAGACAGCAGGATACTCAAGGTTAAGGCCTGTTTTTATTCAGCTCTGCAATCTCATTAGCACCTAGCCCGGCATCTTGTGGAAGTTCAGCAACAGTTTATGGAACTGTTTAATCTGTTCATTTAACAAATACTTTTGAGAGCCCGTTATGGGCCAGGCACTGTGTTGTATGCAGAGCTTACTACCACAGTAAACAAGGCAGAGTGCTTTTCGCCATGAAGTTTGAGTCACGGGGAAGATGGATGGGTGGACTAGTGGATGAAGACATTTCCAATTAGGTCACATATGTGCCTCGCCCATGGTTAGTGTGTATGCAAGTATGTGACCTCACAAACAGGCAAAACACTGGTCTCAATGATCAGGTGTCAGTGAGGGAAAGTGTCAACAGAAGAGGAAAAATGTAGACCCTGAAGTAAGAGCCTGAGGATTTAAGTTCCTTCTCAGTTGCTAATGAGTTAGAGTTCTTTAGTAAACCAGAGCCTCAGTTTACTTGTTCATTGAGTAAAAGGGTTTTTTGTTTTTGTTTGTTTGTTTCACATCTACTATGTGCTGTGTACTTCCCAGGCCCTGGGGACACAATTATTATCAAGTACAGTGAGTGTCATAAAATGAGAGGATAAGTGGACGGTAGGAACGGTAATGGCAGGAGACTCCAAGGTGACTCAGGGAACCAGGGAAGGTATCCGACGGAAGGAAGTGACTCTAAACCAAGACAGAAAAGATGCCTGAGAATCAGCCAGGTGACAGGAGGAAGAGTCCAGACAGAAGAAATAGGGTGGATGGGGTCTCAAAGTAGGAGCAAATGTGACAAGTTTGAAGAGCTAGAGGAAGTTTCCTAAGGCAGCTACACTGGGTTTTGTAAAGGGAGAGTGAGAAGAGGCCGCATGTATGAGTGTTCACATGTCCATGCATGTTGCATGTGAGTCTATATGAGTGTGTGTGTTTTAGGCATGTGAGTATCTGTATGTGTCCATGTACATGTTTGGGGTGTCAGAGTGTGTATAAATATGTCTATGTATGTATGAGTTTTTAGGCCCATGAGTGTGGGTATATGCGCCTGTATGTGTGTTTTTCCAGGTGTGTGAGGGCTTGTGTGTATGTGTGTATGTCTATGTATGTGTCTGAGTTTGTATGAGTGTCTGTGTTTATGAGCGTTCAGGCATATGAGTACTGATGTGCGTGTTTGAATGAGTGTGCATGTGTGAATGTGTGTGTATGTGTGTCCAGCCATGGAGTGTGGGTGAGTACATAATCCTTACAAGCTTGTGGATACTATTACCAGAAATCCATAGATAATGGAATAAGACTTCCTATAGGACCTCTGTAGCCACACAGTACAATCAATATTCTAACCCAATTGCTTTTATAGATAATGTATCATTAAGAAAGGTTTTAATTAAAGTGCGGCCTCTAAAAAAGAGTATCTAGGATCACAGATCTTGGTGCCCTGCTTAGGCAGGGCTCACAGCAGGAGGGGAGGAAATGGGGCCACTGGACAGAACAGCCCTCCAGTTCTGTCCCTCCTCATAGCTGCTCTTCTCACCTGCCTTTCTGGAAATTTCTGAAGGAAAAGTGTATTTAGGAAATGCAATTAATAAATGAGTGTTCCAGGAACTACCCAAACATATTAGTAGTCAAAGAAGTGCAGATGAAAGCAAAAAATATTACTTACCTGAAAGACTAAAAAAAGTATTTTAATATTACAGTATTTGGTTGTGGAAAAGATAAATATTATAGACATGTTAATGATGGTACATATTTTCTGGGGGGCATTTGAACCATATGTATCTGAAACTTTGAGTAGACATACCTTTGGGTTCAACATTTCTAGTTCTAGAAATTTAGCCAAAAAAAAATCATCACTCCAATGGACAGGTTCGATGTAAAAAGTTGCTCATCAGAGCATCATTTATAAAGTGAAATGCTTGTTATGATGATGTGCTCTTTCCTGTAACTGGCCTCAAAGGCTAAGAACAAAAGGTCGGAAGCATCCCACATTTTACATACAGGAACCACTACTACTGGATGTGATTTCTCACTTACCCTCTCTGTCTATCTCTGTCTCTGGCAAGCGCAAATGCCATATGGCAAACAAAACAAAACAAAAAAGATTCTCCCTACTTCCTCTCAATTCCCCAGAGATTCTACACCTTTCAGCCAAATAAAAGAGGCACAAAGAAAATAAGTCATTACATTTGGACGTATTTCTAAGGGATGTCCAAGCTCCCTCCTAGCTGCTGACTAACCCTAGGGCTTCCTGAGCTACATGGAAGGCATTGAGATGCAAAAATGGTACAGGCTGACCATAAGCCAGAGGACACAAGAATCCCCTCGCTCTCTTAAGTCTAGCTTCTCAAGTCAAATAAAAGAAGGATGGAAATGTAGTTTAAATAGTGTATGAGACTGGCATCAAAAAACCCACACTGAGTCTTAAAAACCCAAACAAGGGGGCCAAACAATGGCATAGGAGCACAAATGATGCTCTGAGAGACAGTTTTACATGGGAAGTTGCTCAGTTCCGGTCCAGAGACCTTCTGAATACTTCTGGCATGCATATTTTTGTGATCTAGGGCTGGCTGAAGACTGGATGGATCATGACACCAAGATCCTATTTGGGGTACTCTCTGTTTCTCACTTTCTTTCTATCTCTCTTGCTAATGGAAGAAATTTTTTTTATTTTTAAAGCCAAGACAAGATTTTAATTCTAGGATGTGTCTGTCTGAACTAAGAATCTCCTTGAGAAAGCCAACTAGGTAACAGGAAAGAGGAAATTTGAAAGGGCAGAATAAGTAACAGATATTGAGAAAATGAAATTCTTTCATGTTTTACATCAATGACTTGAGACTTGTCAATCGAATTGGTCACACTTCTGAAATAACCTAAATATCTATCAAATGGGAATTCAACACAATATATGACATCCATTTAATAGAACAGCAGCAGCTATTCAAAGGTGTTGAAACCCACTGAGGGCTATGTGTCTGTTGGGGGACTGTCAGTAACTTAATTCAAATAACACACGATGATCACTGGCATATACTTCTTTGGGGTTTTTAAAACTTAAATTTTTGATTTCCATGTTAAGGAGACAGTTAATATCTCGGTAAGTAAAAAAATTATATCTTTGCCATTGCCTATCGTTCTACTCTGATACGGCCAACTCTGGAGAAGTAGCAATCACAGTATATACTCTTCCTACCATAGCTACCAGCATGGAAATATGACCACGATAAATAGCTAAGTGAGAACAAAAAGTGACTCACAAATCATCACACTTTCGTAAAAGAATAAAAAAAAGTTCATAACCTATTCTATAGAAAAATGTCTAGAAAGCCTAAACTAAACTTGACTAAATGTTAAGAGTGGTTACTCTGGATAAGGGAGAGTACATAGATATTTATTTAATCCTTTGTTCAGGCTTGTCATTATTTGACTAATATTTATTGAGTTTTCACCATGTACCAGAGACACTCTGCTAGGTACTCATATTTTCCTGTTTGATCTAGCAATTTGGTTCATATCTCTTTCCCCTACAATTAACATTCATTTTTCTCTTTTAAATCAGGACAAGGACATAGAAAGCGTTTCCGTTGTTGAAAAAATGAAGTACTTAGTAGATATTACTTAGGACTTAGTGAGCACTTAATAATGGTGGCCATTATGTTAATAATTCTCTGAATCTTGGGTCTTCATCTGCTCTAAATTCTTAAGCATTTGTTACAACCACAGTAATGAGAGCAAGTACTTACGTAGTATTTATTAGGTAATAGATATTGTCCTGAATATGTACTTTGTTCTCACAATGATCAGTGAAGTAATATTACTTCCATTTTATACATCAAGAAACTGAGGCAGAAACCTAGTCTCTGCAATAATAGCTCTCCTCCTTCCATATCCACCACTCTCCCAGCTTCCCCCTCTTTGTCCCAGAAACTGCTCTCACGGGAATAATAGGAACATAGTGCACACTTACATATGTGCACGTACACACACACCCAGTAATGGATCGAGATCTGCCTGGCCTGGGTTATTGCAGGTGACTCAGGCGGTCAGAGGAAAAGGCAGCGTAATGCAGACAAATGTGAGATAATAAGTCTGAAGCCAATGAACCAAAGGAGAGGGAGAGCACATACTAAATAAAAAGTCATGAGTTCCTCTAGCCTGGAAAGGGATTTAGAGGTTACTGGTTAAAAAAAAGAGAGAGAGAAAGAAGAAGAAGAAAGTTTTCTTGAAGTTGTCAGCACTTTGAACTTCTAGAAAACTTACCTTCAGGGGTTCCATGTCCATGCCTGTGTTAGCCTTCCCCACTGAGGGAAGGGAGGAGGGAGAGGGCCTGGTCATCGAGTCTTGTTGGGGACAAGCTGGGAGCAGGAGGGCCCTTCCTGAGTTGGCAGGGACGTGGGGTCAGCTGTGGGTGAATGCTGGGCGAATGCTGAAACTCTGTCCAAAGCAAGATGCAGAAGTGGAGGAATGGGATTGTGCACGTATGGACAGTTGGACAAGAAGTACAGGTGAGCAGAAGATGAGGCTGGACTCTCACAGGAAGATGTCTCATGGAGGCTGGAGAACCTCGGAAGGAAGGTGAAATGGGAATGAACTGTAGATGTGAAGGGGGACTGGACATATTTACAAGGGCTAAGAATGGATTCAGCCAAGCAGGACAGAAGACAGCCAAAAAGGAAGTCCACTGAGGCAGCACTGCATGTCTCCCAGCTTCAATCCCAAGACCAGCAATGTATTGAGTTGTCACGTTGAGGGACCAGCAGTTAGTGTAATGGCTATGTCACTGAACTCCCATGTAGTCGACCACGGTTCAAGTCCTCAACCCAGAGGCTTAAACTCACACCGGGTGCGTGTGCGTGTGTGCCCAAGATCCCGAGAGGAGAATGGACGAGAAGGGATTGATTGCAGCATGGCCATCCTGCCTGGGGGGCGGGGGGGGGGGTGATTTCTCGCTTTCTGTCTCTCTGTCTTTCTCTGTCTTTCTGGCGAACGCACGCACCCTATAGCAAAAACATCTAAAAAAAAAAAAAAAGTTGCCACGTTGAAAGGACCTGCAGTTTGGGGCAAAGTAGTTATTTGATGCCAAACAGGCCTGAGTTTGGGCTGTATCCTTTCCAGAGAACACGTGTGTTAGCTTGGGCATGAGGATCCTGGTTCTGAGCCTTATGATTCCTCTAATCTCTAAAAGGTAGGTCTGATATGTGAATCAGATAAAATGCTGTATGTGCTGAAACTGAGCCTTCTACTCCCCCTGCTCGACTACAGACAAGTATGGGCACATCTGATGAACTGGTAGGCAGGCCTGGATAGAGCAGGAATGGTGCAGAACGGCCTCCTGGAAGACAAGGCAAAAAGGATCAGGTAGGACGAACAATCTAGAGACCAAGCCCTCTGTGTCAGAGGGTTACAGGTTCTGAGCATGACATGATGGCGATGCCTTAAATCACACCAGGAGGCATTTCCGAGCCCAGAGAGAAGATGGAGATCATACACAGAACACAGTAAGAGCAATGATGGTGACAGCTAATTCAGCCTTCACACTTACAAGGTTATTATTATCCCCATTTACAGATGAGGAAACTGAGGCACAGAAAACTTAAGTAATTTGCTTCAGGCCACCCAACCAGCGGGTGACCAGTAGGGATTCCCACTGAGAGCACCAGGCTCTATGACTGCACATCCACTGGACAGAGACTCTCTCCTCGACTGATCGCCAAGAGACCTTGGTCTCTGCTCTATTCCAAGCCCACTTACTCCACTTCTAGCAAGAATTCTGCTGAGCCCGTTTACTCGGCATCCCCCATCCTCAATGTCTTATCACCAAGGTCTGCTTTCAGCCAAAACCCTGTTAGGTCAATCAGCAAATAATTACCCCCATCACTTTACGGTTTTCTGTCCACAGACTCTCCCTCCCTCTTAGCTCTAAATCCCCACTTTTCCTTATTTTTATTTATTTATTTATTTTTCTTTTTTTGGAGAGGTTTTTGCTATAGGGCGCGTGCGCTCGCCAGACAGACAGAGAGAGACAGAGAGATAGAAAGCAGGAAATCACCCCCCAGGGGGGATGGCCACGCCACAATCCCTTCTCCTCCATTCTCCTCTCGGGATCTTGGGCACGCACGCACACGTGCCCAGCGTGAGTTTAAGCCGCCGGGTCCGGGACTCGAACCGCGGTCAACTACGTGGGAGTCCAGCGACATAGCCATTACGCTAACTGCTGGTCCCATCCCACTTTTCCTTATTGTATCTGGAGTTGAGTCCAACCTCTCCCCTCTGCTACAAAGCACCATTGTAGTAGACCCCCTTGAATAAAGTCTTCTCATCATCTTTAACAAGTGCCACGAATAATTTTTTCTGTAAACTCTTAACCACTGCACGTGCTGCATCAATGTTAGACAAAAAGAAAATATAAAAGAAGGGCTCCAGTCAGCACCAGGACTAAGCGGCGTTGCTCAGGCCACTTCTTTTTTGAGTATCGAAATAGGATAGGCCATGGGCCGGCAGGTGGCATGGAGATTAAGGTACTGGATCCCCACATGGATGACCATGGTACAATTTCCAGTCCTGGCAGCTTGAAAATCATACAGGGCACATGTGTATTCATGTCCCAAATCCCCAGTAGAAAATGGAAGGAAAGGGACTGCAGCATAGCCATCTCCCCCATGGGGTGATTTCTTACCGTCTCTCTCTGGTGAATGCACACACACTATAGAAAACAAACAAGCAAACAAACCTTAAATGAATGAATGACTTAATGAAGAAAGAAAGAAAGCCAGCCAGCCAGCTAACCAGTCCTGTACCTAGCAGTTAAGGGAGCTAGATCCCACATGACTGATCATGGTTCGAATCCCAACCACAGCACTTTGAAAAGCACACTGGAGGCACTGGTGGATAGCATAATGGTTATGTCACTGGACTCCCATGTAGTTGACTGCAGTTTGAGTCCTGGACCCAGTGGCTTGAAACTCATGCTAGGCATGTGTGCGTGCATACCCAAAATCCCAGGAGAAAAATGGAGAAGGGATTGCAGCACGGCCATCTTTCCAGGGGATAATCTCTTGCTTTCTGTCTGTCTGTCTGTCAAGAGCACACACCCTACAACAAAAGTCTCTCTAAAAAAAAAAAGAAGGAAGAAAGAAAGTATACCGGGTTCATGTGCATACCTGCCCAAAATACCAGCAGGATGGAGAAATAGGGAAGGACTGTGATAAGACCTTGGCACATGGAGGGATGCTTTCTCCTGCTCTCTCAGTGTGCCTCTGTCTCTGGTGAGTACATGCACCCTCTGACAACTAAAAAAAAAAAAAGGTAAGGAGGAAGAGAACAATTCTCCACTTTGTTTTAGCCCATAAACAAACTCGGGCATCTACAGGCATAGAATGCCAACCACCAGAGCTAGAAGACTCTATAAGACCAGGTAGACAGCAGAGCCAACAATTAGTGTCTAGCAGGGAGGCACAGGGCAATGTGAAAACCCCTAGAAGGGAACTCATTCTTGAGCAGTCCTGAAAGACCACTGAGGACTCAGCTGCCTGCAGGGAAATTTGCATAAGGCCACGACTTCCAATATAAGCAAGAGAGGCCAGTGGATGCTGCGCTATTTGAGCTACCCAGATTGGTGAGCTTGCAAGAAATTGTAAATATTTCCCTCTTTTTACTGACTTGTTACGGAGAGTTGAGATATAGTTTCCTTGGAGAGGAAACAGGACTGAGCAAGTCCAGTTTACTCAGATTTCAAGAATGTTTCTATTAGACTAAGGAAGATTCGGGATGCTTCGAGCAGGGAAGAGATTTCAAGGTGACCTTGCAGAAGGAGCCAGCATTATGAAATGTTTTTGATCGAGTGGAACAAGATAAGCTGTTCATGTTGTGGAAGGGTTCAAAGCCCTGGACACCAGCTGAAATAAGAAAATTCAATTTCTGGCATAAGATTGTGCTTTCTCTGTCTTCTAGAAGAATATACACATCCACCCCTCTCCTCCCCCTAATGAAAGCACAGTGTTTCGTGGTGATAATCCTGACATAAACAGGGTTGTGAAGGCAGGTTTGCATGGCACAGGGAATGCCGCTGGCAGGTATTTAGAAATAGGACTGTCATTTCAGTCTGGGGTTTTCCAGGCAACTGCACAAATGACCAGGACTGACACCAAGGACTGGACTGGAGCCCTTTCAATATCTTTTTGCTTTTAATTGCCAGAAGGCAAGTACACTTATCAGAGAGAGAGAGAGAGAAAGAGAGAGAGAGAAAAAGAGAAAGCACCTCTCCTCAATGGGACATAGTCACTCCACAATCCCTTCTTTTCCATTTCTCCATCATGTCAGGACTTGGGACACCCCCACACACATGCCCAGCATGTTTTTCAAGCTACCAGGGCTGAGATTCAAGCTGTCACCAACCATGTGGGATCCAGCTCCCTTACCCACTAGACTATGGAGGTAGCCCTATTTCAATATCCTGTTTTCTTTTGTTCTTCTACAAAGCAATACAGGAAGACTGCTCATGTCCGTCTGAACACCTCTGCCCAGGAGACCTTTCTGCACTGATGGAAATGCTCAATACCTACGCTGTCTAATATGGCAGCCCATGGTCACAAAAGGGTACAGAACATGTAAAATGTGACCATTTTGACAGAGAAATGCAATTTAAAATTTTACATTATTTTAATTAAAGTAGCCCTATGTGGTTAGTGGCTACCTCACTGGACAGTACAAACTCTCCAAGATTCTGTGGAAAGGGTATGACCCAGAATAGTCTTGAATTCTGCCTCCACCATTTGCTGCCTGTGTGACCTTGGCAGGTTCTTAACCTCTCTTACCTGATCCTCACCTGAAAAATAGAGATAATGCTCTCTGTATTGCAGGATTTTCGTGGGGCTAAGTTCCGTATACAGAACACGTGGCAGGCCACATGCATTTAGAACATTTCAGCTACAGTTATTAGCTCCCAAGCATGTCTTGAGACTTGACAATTGGCTTGGGATTTCTCACGTATGGACGCAGGCTTTCGCTAACACTGATGGGGCAAAGTGAAGTTGAGGAATGAGGGGAGCCTTCTGTATTTTTCTGTAGAATTAGAGTGAAGAGTGGGAAGAGATGGGATACTGCTGGAGACCAGCCAGCAGGACCAGTTCAGAGTCTAGATAATCTCCAACCAGGCAGCCAGTGGGCTGGGGCGTGGTGGGTGAGTGGGCCTGGGTGGGTTGCCTTCCCACCTCAGCTGTGCCCCTCACTGATGACAGCAAGGAGAGGAGAGGAGCAGTAAGGGTGTGCAAGGCCCCCAGAGAGAGAAGCATGCAGAGACACAGACAGATAAAGGGGAGGAGAGTGAGATCCGAGATCAACACAAACTTGGAATGATGCAGAGGGGAGACAGAGAAACAGGGAACGAGGTGGAAATAAAAGCAGAAATATCAAAAGACAGAGGAGGCGCCAGCAGGTGGCATACTGGTTAAGGTGCTCGATTCCCACATGGCCAACTGTGGTTCAAGTCCCAGAACTGGCAGCTTGAAAATCACACCACGTGTGTGCTGTTCTCTTCCAAAATCCCAGGAAGAGAATGGAGGAAAAGGGATTGCAGTGTGGCCATCTCCCCTGGGGGGTGATTTCCCACTTTCCTTCTCACTGTCTCTGTCTCTCTATAGTCAGTACATGTACCCTGTGGCAAAAACCTTCCCAAACGAAAAAACAAAAAAAGGCAGAAGAACAGATAGGAAGATGAAAACAGCCAAAGAAGGTGGAAAAAAGGCAAAGATAAGATAGATACACATCAAGAACCAAGGTACAGATACAGAGAGAGAGAGAGAGAGAGAGATACAGAGATATAGAGAAACACACACAGAACTAGAGATGCAGAGATAGAGAGATAGAAACGCAAAGACAGAGAGACAGAGATGAGAGACAGAAAGTTATAAAGGTGAGACAGAGACACACAGAGATACAGAGACAGGGAAGTAGAGACAGAGAGACAGATATAGAAAGATAAAGTCACAGGAACAGAGATACAGAGACATAGAGACAAAAAGACTAAGCACAGAGAGAGACAATTAGGTGGGGACAAACAGAGATACAAGTAACACACACACTGGAGGAGAGAGACAAACAAAGCGTAGACAATGAAAACCATGAAAAGGCAGAAGTAGCAGAGCAAAGCCAAGAAAGGCAGAGATGAGGGGCACGAAGACCCCTGGATTCCAGCTTAGGAAGAGCAGGCAGGTGAGCCGAAGAACAGCCCAGATGAGACAGGCCAGGGGAGGAGCTGAGGCCGCACTGAGGGCTGAGGGAGCCCCGGCCTAGGCTGTGCCGTGGGGGAGCAGGAGCAGCCCACGGGGGCTTCACAGCAAGAAGGCAGGTGTTGCTGAGCCACCATGGAGGCCTGGAGTTGGCGGGCAGTGGCCGGCCAGGTTTGCTTTCCACAGGCAGCTCCTCTGCTCCACCTCCTTCCCGTCCACAGAGAAGGCTTGGGGCAGCGGAGGATCCCAGAGGCCCTGCCCGCCCTCCCTTCCTGTCCTTCTCCCAAGTCGTTAATCTTGGAGGACAGCTTGGTCTTTTATTAGCTATCTCCAAGGGTCAGCTTAGAAGTATTGGAGGAGATACTGGCTCAGAATGTCATTTGTCATCGGGGGCCTGACGGGCCTGCATTGACTCGGCCCCTCTTGGCCTCCCTTTAACATAGGAAGCAAAAGCTGCCCTTTCCCTTTTTCTCAAGTGGAGCTTTAATTTCTCTCCTTTTCCGTCTGTTTGCTCATCAGGGCAAGGCTCCAGGGCTGTTGCTCCCAAGGAGAAGTGGGAATCAGGGTGTCCCTGCAGTACCCCTCACCCCCAGACCATTCTCAACGTGGGCTGCTTGTGGCACTCGCTTGGGAAGTTCTGAAAAGTACTGAGCTTATACACAGGCGTGGGTTTTAACTGATCTGGGGTGAGATCAGGAATCACATCGCCTCAGCCTGTCCTTAGGGGGCCTCTAATAGGCAGCCAAGACTGAGGTCTGCCGAGCCAGACTGTCACCTGTCTACCTTCTTGTCATCAAGTCTTTTTTTTTTTTTTTTTTTTTTAAAAAGGAATTTTTGCTATAGGGCTTGTGTACTCCCTGGAGAGACAGAAGTGAGAACTTACCCCAGGGGGGATGACCACACCACAATCCCTTCTCCTCCATTCTCTTCTTGGGATCTTGAGCACACATGTCCACAGGCCTTGTGAGAGTTTTAAGCCACCAGGTCCAGGACTCGAACTGTGGTCAACTACATGGCAGTCCAGCAACTTAACCATTACACCATCTGCTGGTCCCATCATCAAGTCTCAAGCCAGGTAATACCTCCTCCTAGAGGTCTTTGGAGATAACGGACCCTCCAAACAAATCTGTATCACAACAGCCCATTGATTTTCTACAGAGCAGTGTTGTCATCTAAAGTAGCGATTAAAACCAGGACTCTCAAGTCAGAGGGAGGGGCTCTGATCTCTGAGCCAACCCTTTCTAGTTGGAGACCCTCGGCTAGGGCTAGTCATTTAATCTCTGTGTCTCCATTTTCTCCTTTGTAAAATGGGAACTATATTTCACCACTTTTAAGAATTTTGGTGTGGATTAAATGAATCGAAATGCAACATGTGGGACCAGCAGATGGTGTAATCGTTATGTCGCTGGACTTGCACGTGTCAACCTTGGTTTGAGTCCCAGACCCAACGGCTTAGACTCACACCAGCTGTGTGTGCACGTGTTCCAAAAATCCCAAGAGGAGAGTAGAGGAGAAGGGAGCCCAGCATGGCCATCCTCCTGGGGGGTACTTTTTCATTTTAGGGCCCCCGAGTGCAGGAAGGCTGCACAGTGAGCCAGTGAGAGCTGGCAGTCTCTTATTTCCTGCTGTGCTGCAGAGCTCCAGAGGGTGTCAGCCAGGAAAGGGGTGCCCCAGTCAGAAAAACATCAGCAGCAGAAAGAACCGGGGCTCCTGGGAGAGGGCCATGGCTTAGGGAGAGGTGGGCCTCACACGGAGTTGGGGAGAGGTGAGGAGGGAATGCTTGGCAGAGCCAGGACCCAGGAGCTCTGAAGGGCATATAAAAGACCAAGGGTTTTGTTCAGGTTTTCACTCTGCATCCACCAGAACACAGGTCCCCTAATGTCCAGTCCTTGTGTCCTGCTCCCCAGACCATGGTCTAGATCTTTGGAGCCATAGGCAATTGTGACCTGTGTCTGGAGTAGGTTGGGTGAGAGAGGAGATGGGCCAAGCCCTCAAACCTGGGCTGGAAACCCACCTGCCTCACGCTGCAGCGGCACAACTGGGGCGAGTTCTACCACCTGGGTCTCCTGCTGTTCTCCCCTAGAAGTGGAGTTAACGGAACCCCCTCAAAGGGCTCAGCAAGGACTGACGGAGTGTCAAGCACCCAGAAAGCAGCAAGCACCTGCCTTCCTCAGTACAGCTAATACTTGCTATTGATGCTGGTGTTGACAACCACCTTCTGGGTGGCGCTGGTATGGAAGAGAGACAGGATAGCTAGAAAAGATGGTGATTAGAAAGTGGAACAAAAATGAAGAAAAATGAAAGAAGAGAAGAGGCAGGCAGGCCAACCACCCTTTGCTTGTTTTCCTGGGACTAAAAGAATTCCAGATACAAGTGAATTTCGGTTTCAGGCCAATGAAGATGAGGTAGTCAACCTAAAGGAAGATCTAAAGAAATACAATTGAATTCTTTAAAACAAGATCAGTCCAGAAGAGCTCAAGGAAACATACTTGGGCATGGCCAACTGAGATTAGATCTCCTACAGGACATCCAGGTTGTACAAAAGGCAAGGTAGGCTCGCCTTACAGCAACCGAGATGCCAGCTCAGGGCCAGGGAGGCTGACGCATCTCTCTGCAGACGAAATGTGTGCGTGGGCTGCTGGCTGCTCCCTGTGACAGGTTAGCTCAGGCTCTACTCGCCTGTGACCATCATCCTCGACAAAGCCAGCTGCACATTTCCAAATGCCAGACCTCAGAGGCTTACAGAGGATGCTCAGCCCGATTCAGACCAAGCAGTAGAGGGGAAGGCATATGCTTGACGGCACACGGCCTAATCTCAGGGCAAGTGTTCTGATAGAAAGATTCATGATAGCCATCCGGGCTGCAGACACAGGGCCTTAACTTCCAATTCTGAGAGCCCTACGGTGCACGTCTCTTACCTACCAGCTGGCATTGAGTCAGGTCTCAGGTCTCGGGCCAGGCAGATTTACGGCATGTTGTCAGAAAATGAATGTCACAGCTGGTCTTTGTGCTTCAGAGGAAAGGAAAGGAGAGTAGTTCAGAAAAGGAGGCTGGAAGATCTGGGTGGTTCTGAACCTCTCTGTAACCTGCATGTAGACAGGCTGGAAATGCACCGTAACACTGAGCAAGGAAGACCCTGCAGCCACTGCCCACAGAAGGCGCTTCAATCCGCAGGGGCAGTTGGGGCAATATAGCAAGTCAGAGTGTTTCTAACTTGGGGGGAACATTCTGGGCTCCCCACCTCAGCAGAGAGGGCTGGGAGTTGTCACCACTCCAGGAAGATGGAATATCACAACCTGATAGACCACCGTGGTCCACTGTGTTCCTCACATGCCACCGACCTGAGGGGCATGGCTTAGTAAATGAGGTTACTTTAGAGAACAGACTTGCAGGGGGCTGCAGCCTGGCCTCTGACTCCAGGCAGCAGGGCAGTATCATTAAAACACACCTGCTTTATTTTCCCCAGCTTAATGTTACATCCATTTCAAATACTCAGAACTAAGTTGAAAAAGAAATGCAACGAATACCACCTACAATGTTAGCCTAGAAACAGCTATTGTTTAATTACACTTGCTCTAACTAGCTAGCTATCATAGCTATTTACATGCCTGTGTGTATTTTTCTGAACTACTTAAAGTCACAGAGAGTACAATTCTGTCCCTAAATCCTTTAGTCTCCTAAGAACAAGGTGTTTTCTTGTACAATCACAACTCCATCATAACACCTAAGAAAATGAACAAAGGTTCCGTAAGAGCTAATATTCAACTGCAAATTTTCTCATTTGTCCCAGGAATGCATTTTCAAACTTTTAAAACACAATCCAATCAAGATCCATGAAGGTTATAATATTTATTATGTCATGATGACATCTTTTAATCGAGATGCCTCCCCAAACATACATGTACATTCAGGTTAGATTGATTCAAGTTCATTCCCATTAGATTTATGTTTTATCTCTTCAGTGAGAAGCCTTTATAGACAGGCCCTGTATCTCCCAGTGCTCCACGCTAGGAGGTATGTGACATTAGGGTGTCCCATATCAATAAAGAGAAACTTGTCACTTGATCAAGGTAGTGAAGCCAGATGGCTCATTGTTGGGTCTCTAGATCCTTTAGTTTAGAAAGCCACCCATGAAGGCATAGGCATGGAGAGCAACTGTAGATACTACAGACAGTGTGGGCAAGGGTGGACAATGGGTGGGTGTGGGGGTGTGGGAGAATAAAGGGAAAAATAAAAGAGCGAAGTATCTAATGAACACGGAAATGGAAAATTATCTGTTAATGATAATAAATATGTGGTAATATCTCTGACTGAACTAATATACAGTGTATTTATGCTGGGAAAATCCATTTTGTATGTTGTAGAGATGTATAGTGATTGAATGTAAAAAATAAGAAAATAAAAGAAAGAAGAGGAAAAAAAGAAAGAAAGCCATCCATAAACAAAGTGTTGGGGCAAGTAGAATCTCTGTCCCCATTTGATCTTTCTCCAAACAGCAGAGCATCCATCGTTAATTCTTGTCTGAGATGAGTGTTAAATTGCAAGTTTAAAAATGGTCCTTCTGGAGCTGGGTGATGGTGTGGTGATCACACAACGCTCTGCATGGCTAATCCACATGGCCCGAGACCTCCCTCAACACTCTGGGCACACACCTGCCCACAGGCTAGGACTGGCTGAGGCTGGGAGTGGATCATGGCAGTAACAACCCTGTTGAGGGTGCCAGTCTCCACCATTCTCTCATTACGTCTCTCTCACTCATGGGAGAAAGAAAGAATGAAAGAAACGTTTTGCTTTCTTTTGTTTTGGTTTTGTTTGTTTGTTATAGGGTGTGTGCATTCACCAGAGAGAGAGAGAGAGAAAGAGAGAAAATACCCGGGGGGATGACCTCATTGCAATCCTTTCTATTCCAGTCGCCTCTCAAAATTTTGGGCATGCACACAGATGCACCCAGCATGACTGTCAAACCACAGGGTCCAGGACTCAAACTGTGCAGTCAGCCATATGGGATCCAGCACCTTAACAACCACTCCACCAGCTGGTCTGAAAGAAATAAACTTTAAAATACAAGACTTCTCTAAGTCTCTCATTTCATTACTCCTATATTTGCTAGTGTATTTACAAGAACTCGTCCTAAAGAAATTTTTTTCTTTCTCTCTTTTTCTTTCTCCATTTTAAGAGTCCATATGGACTCAGAATTTTAATCATTCAATGTTTAACAACCAACTTCTGTCATTTTTCATGCTAAAGTCACCCCAAGTTTGGCTGTTACAAGTCCAATAAAGCTGAATTCTGGGCTTTTGGGACACCTCTCCTTCATTTTTTTTTTTTTTTTTTTTTTGGAGAGGTTTTTTGCTATAGGGCGCGTGCGCTCGCCAGACAGACAGAGAGAGACATAGAGACAGAAAGCGAGAAATCACCCCCCAGGGGGGATGGTCACGCCGCAATCCCTTCTCCTCCATTCTCCTCTCGGGATCTTGGGCACGCACGCACACGCGCCCGGCGTGAGTTGTAAGCCACCGGGTCCGAGACGCGAACCGCGGTCAACTACGTGGGAGTCCAGCGACATAGCCATTACGCTAACTGCTGGTTCCCTCTCCTTCATTTTTGATATCTCTTTGCTTTCAAGAACAACTAGATGATCCAGATTCACCTTAAATTTCCCTTCCCTTGACCTGGAAACAACAATTTAACCCTTTCTCCAAGGAATGTGGCTCCTTTTAGTGGAGAGTGGTCATTTTAAACCAAGATCTGGGTTATAGGTGTTATAAACATGGATGCTCTACTAGACAGCAGGGGCTTCCATCGCAGCTCTACTACCTTTCAGCTATGTGGCCTTTGGTAAGGACCTGACTACTCTGTCTCAGTTTCCTCATCTGTAGAAAGGGGATCCTAACAATGTATCTTACCTTGTAAGATTGTTCAGAGGATCACCAGTGTTCACATTTGTAAAGCTGCTCAAATAATACTTGGCACAAAGCAAAAGCTGTACAGATGTTTTCTAAATATATATGCAGCCTCACAGTTTATGCAGATGGAAGGAGAGGGTGGAAAAGACCCTTGGGCATCTAGAGACAGAGTGAGAAAACTCTTTTTTATTTAAAGACTTATTTGATTCAGTTAGGATGGGCATAAGTACAAATATTATTATATTTATTTTTCTTTTTTTCCTTTCCTTCTATTAAAGGAAAGTAATACTGATTTGACATTTGGATTCTTGAAATAAAGTTTCCTTTTTTAAAAAAATTAAAGTAAACATAATGCAATACAAAGCTTCCTTTTAAAAATGTATTTTTAAAAAAATCAAATGAGCTAACTTAAAAAAATAGACTAAATTCATAGCTATAGAATGCAAATTAATGATGGCATGAGAATTTCAAAATTTGGGCAGCACTGTAACAAAGTTGGAGAATTTCTACTGCTCTTGTTTGGAATTTTACTCTTAAACTTAAAATAATTTTAATATTCTCTGCATGCATATCCTATAATGTCCACGAATGCCTGAGTTCTTACAGGGTTGATAATCCAATTGGAGAGCATGAAAGATCTCCAGGAGCTAATGGAAATAACATTTAGAAGTATATTCTATGTACTCACTTTTTAAAAATTTGCTATAGGGTACATACATTTACCAGACAGAGATGAGAGAGAAAGAGAAGGAGAGAGACAAAGTATCTCCCACAGGGATGGCCATTCTGCAATCCATTCCCCTGTATTTTCCTCTGGGATTTTGGGCATGCATGTCTGATGAGTCTTTCAAGACACTGGGTCCAGGACTCAAACCTCACAGTTGACCATGTGGGATCCAGCCACTCTAACTACCATGTCACCAGCAGCTGACCTCTACTTATTCATTTTAATAATATTCTCTCCCTCGGAAGGAGGGTTGAAATGTTGAGAAAGGCCATTCTTTGGAGATTACACAATGCTGTTCTGGGACATCTTGTGATCTATATATGCCTTAGTCAAAATGTCATCGTAAACACAACCTGAAGGGCACAGCCTGTCTGCCTTATGGGTTCTCTGTGCATGGGATGAAATTTTTCTTTCCAGCCACAATCACATTTGACCTTGTTGTTTGTTATTATTTTTACTTTGCTACAGTGCACATTCACTCACCAGAGAGATACAGAAATAGAGAGAGAAGGAAAGTGAGACATCACCCCCAAAAGGGATGCCTACATTGCAATCCCTTCTCCTCCATTCTCCTCTTGGGATCTGGGGTACACATATACATGTGCCTGGCACATTTTCCAAGCTGCTGAGTCCAGGAGTTGAGCCGCATAGTCAGTCATGTGGGAACCAGCCACCTTACCCACCATGCCACCTGGCTAACCCAACCTCTGACTTTTTTACTGAACCCAGTACCTCAAAGCGCCATGACTACAAAATGGAGTTCATTGACCAGTAGCCCAGAGAGACCTAAAAACAAATTTAATGAAAAACTCAGGATAGGAAAGAAAAAGAATCTAGGGTGCTCACTGAGTAGGAAAAGGGGAGAAAAAAAGAGAGGAGAAAGAGAGAGAATGAAGTCTATGTAGGGTTTTCCTCATCGACTGTGTGTGATGATGTCTAGTCATTCATCAGCCTTTTAATGAACGCATATCATGTGCCAAGCACTGAGGAGCTCTGAAGACACATCGTGCAGCATTACCTAGTGGTTCCATCTGTGAAATCAACTGTACATCTTCTCACTGATGGCTCTGGTTGGAAACAGGGTTTTAATCAGTGGTAATTAGGGAATCTTTTGGGAACCATTGCATGAGACCGTCACTGTGGAGTGACTACTTGGAGGAATTTGGAGATCATCAAAATGAGAGGGCTGTCCTAGCTAACTCTTCCACTCCTCTTATGCTTTCCTTCTTCCTTTCAGTTATTTAATTTATGCTCATGCAACATCAGAAAGACAAAGACAGAGGGTCTCTCACTGTGAAAGTGACCAGCTGGAGTGGGATCCTCTCCGGAGTACATTTGAGTGGATGCTATATGCAAAATGAGAGTGTTTTCTATACCCAAAATTGGGGCATGCAATCTGCCAAAAAAAGAAAAAAAAAAGTGCCTGTGGGGACAGCGAGACAGGCTATTTCAGATTGGAACTCCCCCAGAAAATCTGGGGTGGAAACTTGTAATGATTGCAGTGGGGGTTCACTCTTGGGTATGTTGTACAAGCGACATTCAGCGTCTGTCTGTGCTTTTCTCACAAGCCCAAAGCATCTGCCCACAGTTGTGTTTGTGTGTGCACTGTGATAGACCGGGCCAGGGGATGGGAACTCAGGAGCTCTTACACGTGTGTGGAATATATAACTCCTGGGCCTAAACAAGCCCTGTGAAGATGGAATGCTACAAGGAGGCTGGCAGAGTGAGTGGGATATTCTGGGTTTTCTCTTTCCTGAATCTCTCCACTGAAATCATCCGAAGAGCTTCTGAAGTCAGATTGTCTATAGAGCATGCCACCTGGAGAAATTGTTTTACTTTACTTTTTTTATATTATTAAAATGGTAAAAATAATTAAGAGTAATAGAGCTCAAATTATGGAACGAGAACCATCAAACTGGAGAAAGTGTATTTGATATACTCTCGTCAATCCCATGAACAACCAGGGATATACAATTAAGGACAGCCCAGCCACACTTACGTGGAAACTTAAAAGCAAGATTTTGAGCTCCTGTTTCCCCAAGTGGGTATTCAATGAAAATTGGTTAATAAACAAATAAGTGAATAACCTTTATATAAGTTATAGATGAAGTGACATATATATTTTCTCTATATTTTCAAGAAACTTTACTTTAGATTCTTGAAAAACAAATGCAATTGACTCAGCCTAGACACATTTTGGATCCAGTGACTCATCCTGTAGCCACAAGGGTGGATCATACAATAAACTTGCGCTGTTTATTAGAGAGGGTCTGTGATGAATGGGGAACTTCCAAAGAAGGAGACATGGCTTAAGCTGGCACCCTAAAACTTGACCTCAGCCTCCAGTTCTTCTTTGCTAAGGATATGACAAGGACTATTCATTGATGTGGCTAAGAAAATTGTTATAGTTTGGATCATGGTTTGGAACCCAGGTTTTTAAGTCTTGGAATTTGATGTTGGGAGGTGGTGAAGCCTAGTGGGCAGTGATCCATTTGTTGTAATTGCATGGTAAAGACAGCAGTCTCCTGAACAGATTAATGATGTCTCTCGAGACCCAGTGAGTATTAACTCTCAGGGAAAGAGGTGAGTTTTCATGAAATTGGACTCTGTCTCTGAATATACCTGCCATCTTCTGTGCTCCCATTGGCTGTGGAGTAAAGCTAGGTCTTTGGACATTCCATTTTCCAGAATGGTGAGTTTGTAGGGACCAGCAGAAGGCATAGAGGTTATATCACTGGACTCCCACAAGGCCGATCACGATTTAAATCCCAGACTTGGTGGCTTGAAAATCACACCAGTTGCAGGTGTGTGTGTTTCCAAAATCCTGGGAGGAAATGGAGGAGAAGGGTTTGCAGTGTGGCCATCCCTCCTAGGTGGTGATTTCTCATTTTCCCTATCACTGTGTCTGTCTATCTGTCTCTGGCAAGCACATGTGCCCTACGGCAAAAAAATCTCAAAAAAAAATGTGAATTTGTAAATAAATCTTTAAAAAATCACCCAGATGTTGGTATTTCTATTAGCAATACAAAAATGGATTAAAAAGAGAATCATCTTGGTCTGGTTTGAATAACCTCGGTGGTGCCATATTGTTTTAGTCTTTGCTGTAATGCTCAGGCCTTGCTTTTATTCTAAAGCCCCAAGCTTTGCTTCTGAATATACTTAGAATACTGCAGATGCTACTTCCGTTAAATACATTCGGTTGCAGTATTTGGATTCATCCTCTCTCCTTCGCTCTCTCTCTGATATCCCTCTCCCTCCTTTTCCCTCTCTTCCTCTTTATCCCACCCAGGTACTCTGTTGCTGTACTTCTGTTTTCTTTAGCATTGAAGTCTTTCCTGCAGAATTAATAATCTCCTGAGGAACTCAGTGAGAGCTAGTTATCATGTTTGGGTGAGGAGAGTTAGTTATTCTTTGAGCTGTAAACGGGTTCCCTGTCGCATAGACAAATGTAGCCATGTTATCTTCTGTATACCTATGATGACATATTCTCCCAGCTCTAGAAAGAGCAATTAATGGGCATTATGGCTTAATCACTCCCTCCCCAGTGTTCTTCAACCTGTATTTATATGCATAAGCTGGGGACTTAATATAAGGTTATTTATATACCATGCAGTGATGACAATGAGAGAGGAACCTGAAGTTTCACGGGTGCAGGAGTATCACACATTGTTGGATCGTACATCCACTAAATGCTGCTGACTCTTTATAAGGCCACAGAGAGAGTTGCACTTCCTCAACCTCGAGATTAGATGTGGACAGATGACTTGTTTTATCCAATGAAATGTTAATATAAGTAAAACATACTTTCTGGGTGGAAAGAGTCAAAGTGTCAATTTTTTTTTTCATATACTTTTTCCACCTCTGTCATATGCTGGCAATAGTTCCAAAGGAATGTTCACTATGCCTGGGTCCTGGAGATAAGAAGAAATCCTCCAGCTGATCCACGATAGACCTTATTTCAGGCCACAGATATGTTGCATTGTTTGTTACCACAGCATAACTGAGCTCATCCTGACACATAAGAGGGGTCTTCAAGAAGTTGGTGGAAAGTGCATATTATGGAAAACCTATGCATGTATTTCAAAAGATTTTTTGTACCAAAATAAATTCATACTTTAATTCTATATTCCACTAATTTTATGAAGTCCCTTCTCATATGTAAATGTATACACATAAAAGGAATTATTTTGTGAGTTGATTCATCTATCTGTTCAAATACATAGTGTGCATTTGCTATGCAAAAGGTATTCAAATAAAAGAGAACCAGAACTGATTAAGAGAAGTGATAGCAAACAGAACATGTGATTCACCTGCAAAATAGTAGGCATTTTGAGTTCTGACTATCAGTAAGGCACAGTGCTAAGCACTTCGCATGAAACTGCTTATATAATGTTGATGTTTGTTTCATTGTTAGACCCATTTTATATTTTAGGGGAAAACCACAATAACAACAAAACCTGAGCTTCACAGGGGTCTGGCACTCGTCCAACATTGCACAGCTAATCAGTAACAGATTCGGGTTTGAAACTGAGGTATGTCTGCCTTCAAACTACTTAACCACTGTGCTATATTGCCTCTTTCCAAACACCGAGAGTTCTGCATTTCTGGAAAAAAAAAAAAAGGAAAAGAAAAAAAGAAAAAAAAAATAACACTATGAGCAAAGAGAAATAAAAATGCTGCCCTTTCAAATCCTTGCAGCCAGCCAGGTTCTCAGGGTTTGCTATGACAGGTTGTCTTCCCTTCAAAATGAAGAGAGAGGCAACATGGACAGAAGTAAAGGCCAGCTGTTCGGTGGAGCGCGATACCTGCACACCAGCAGGGCCGGCCTATTATTTCTGGAGCTCGGGAGTTGGCAGCTCGCTCCTGCCTCAGCCCACTCTGGATGTCTGAGCTCCAGCTGACATTACCCGAGTAAGAGACAATCTCCCCAAATTGCATGTTTTTATCCAGACTTAGGAAAATGTGAGGGATTATGGTAAGAATGTACTGATACCATCATTAATCAACAGCAAGGGAGAGAAAATGAAGGGATGAAAAGGGAGGTTCTTGTATTTGGATTAGATTTGTGGGAACAGATTAGAAACACTGAGGAGACTATGTTTTGCAAATACTTTCCTGCTCATAAAGTTTTTAAAGTTAAAGGAGACTTTACTAGCCACAGAAAGAAAGCCAATAATGATAGCCCTTTAGGCATCCATTCACTTATTCATTGAAAAGTCACTTTCTAAATCTTTACTGTGTGGGTGACTGAGACGTGGAGATAGAAAAAAAAAACTTTAATGTAATAAACACTAATATAAAACCTACTGTGTACGAGGTATCGTTCTAAAACTTCACGCGTATTAACTAATTTAATTCTCATGAAAACCCATAAAGGTCGATACTCTTATCGTCTCCACTTTGCAGAAGGGAAACTGAGGAATGGAGAGGTGAACTTTCTTGCAGCCTTTGAAATTTGACCCAGCAGTCTGGCTCCAACACTGCATCTCATGGTTCTTATTCAAGCTCACAAATCAGCAGGGAAGGGGGGAATTTATTTACAGTGTGCAACCTCTTTTGACCAAGAGATCTAAGGAAAACTAATTCTGTTCTACCTGGGGACATTGGGAGGGCTTCACTGAGCAAGAGACCCTTAAAGGCTTGTGTGCAGTGGTTAGCCAGGTGGGCAAGAGGATGGAAGGACTCCCAGGTGGAGAGACTGAGCAAATGTGAGAGCCTAGCTTGGTCAGGCAAGTGCTGAGGCCTTGAGTGTGCAAGGAAAGGCAGTAGGTGCTAAAGCATAGAGCCTGGCCTAGACCAGAGGAAGGAGGCTCTTGTATGCCAGTGAAGATGCTGCTGGGATAGGGTGTTTGCCATCTGCAATGCTGATACCCGAAGGAAAAAGCATCAGCTGCTTTGTAGGTCTTTCCCCAGCTGTGCTTTCAGGAGATACCTGGCAGTGGTGTGGAGGGATGGCTGGGAGGGTGGGCAGCAGTGCTCTCTGGGAGTGGCCTTTAGAACCAGACAGCTCTGAGCTTGAATCCCAGCTCTCAGTTCCTAGCTGGGTGGCCTTAGGCAATGGACTGAATCCCCCCAGAGCCTCAGCTGCTAAAAGGATTGTTGCAAGGGCTTTGTGAGAAGTGGTTGTTAGCTCTATCACTGGCATACTTTTATCTGATATATAATAGGGGCAGTCTCCCCCTTAAAATGATGCACTTTGAGTGGGTCTGGATGGTGGCACAGTAGTAAAATCCAACTGTGTGAGGCTTATGCACATGAGAGTGTTCCCCAAGCATGCTGGGCACATGTGTGTGTGTGTGGGGGGGGGGCTGCTGTTCCTCTGTCTGTCTTGCTTTCTTACTGATGAAAGAATATATAAGTACAGCTTTTTAAAAAAGGGGAGGATACAGTAAGTGAAAGCAGAAACATGATTGGCCTGTCATGACCAGAGTTGTTTTCCCCCATCCGGAGTGGAAAGGGTTAGTTTGCACCGATTCATCCACGTCCCCACACTGGGCTTCACTTAAGACCAAACACAAGATAAGGTTGGTCTGTGGTCAGTACAGGCAATCAAGCCAGCTGATGTGAAAAACCTTCTCATATTCTTGGCTTCCTAACCAAGAGCTCGAATCCAGCGGTGCTCAGACTTTAATGTGCACACAAATCAAAGGGATCTTGTTAAAAAAGCAGATTCTGGGAACCAGCAGTTAGCGTAATGGCTATGTCGCTGGACTCCCACGTAGTCGACCGCGGTTCGCGTCTCGGACCCGGTGGCTTACAATTCACGCCGGGCGCGTGTGCGTGCGTGCCCAAGATCCCGAGAGGAGAATGGAGGAGAAGGGATTGCGGCGTGACCATCCCCCCTGGGGGGTGATTTCTCGCTTTCTGTCTCTATGTCTCTCTCTGTCTGTCTGGCGAGCGCACGCGCCCTATAGCGAAAAACCTCTCCAAAAAAAAAAAAAAAAAGCAGATTCTGATTCAGCAGGACTGGGGTCAGGGGAGGCTGAGATTCTGAAGTTCTAACTGCCTTCCTGTGGTCTATAGCCAGGCTGCTGTTCCACCCTTAGAGAAGCATGGCCTCAAGCTATCATCCTAGGACCAAAGTTACCCAACCCAAGACTAAAATTGCAACCCAATACCTCTCATTAATTGGCTTATTCATTCATCCTCCCATTAAATATTTTCTAAGCACTTACTATATTCCAGGTTCTGGGAAAACAAAGATACATACGATGAAGGCCTTATACTCAATCACCTTGCCACACTATGCAAATGGAGAAGAAAAGAAAGGGACTGGCCATTTTGGGGGTACGCTCTTCAAATACTTCATTTAATTCTGTCAACAGTTCTGCGGTGGATTGAATATGTTAGAAACTTAATCTCCAATGCAAAAGAGGTGATTTAAAAATTGCAATGAGTCTTCTTTCATGAATGGATTAATGTCATTATCACAGGACTGGGTTATTATCAAGGGAGTGGGTTCCTGATAAAAGAACGAATGGGGCCCCTTCCCGTCACACCTCTCTCACCCTCCCACCTTCCAACATGGGATGGCACAGCACAAGCTCAGACTTCCGATTCACTAGATACATGAGAAATACGACTCTGTTCTTTATAAATTTACCCAGTCCGAGGTATTCTGTGACAGTAGCACAAAACAGACAAGTGCTACGAAACTGCAGCCATTCGCTCTGCGTTGGAGACTAGGAAACTGCAGCTTAGGGAGCACAGGTAACTTGCCCAAAGTCGGTTAGCACGTCAACTGTTGACACGGGGATTTGGAGCCATGTATTTTTGGATTCTGAAGCCCACCGTCTCATTTATACTTAACAACCATAAGTTGATTGTATTCTGTTTTTATTTACTTCAAGCTTGACTGTGTCTCCTTAGGTTTAGAGAGTGAACTTTTTTTTTCCTCATAAATTTAATTGCTGACATAAAGGGAAAAAAATCCTGATGTAATTGAACAAGAAGATGTTTACAACCCTCTCTGAGCCATGGAGCTGCTGGCGTACAAAATTTATGACAGTTAGGAAAGGAAGAATAAAAAGAAGGGGAAGACCAAGACAGATGTAGCTCTGGAAATGCTGTGGTAATATATGGGTTGACATCTGACACTTGTACACTCAGTTGGGTAACTTTTTGGAGACTGTTTAACCATCTAATGAAGATTTACTTAATAAACTCTCAAACTTGTCAGAGCTAAACTGCTAAAAACAACCCTATAAATTATAGAAAGGGTGGCATGTTAAAGACTCTTTGCCATTATTTAAGGATGGAATGCAGCAGCCAGAGTTATAAGGGTCACAGTCCAGGCGTCTTGCAGCAGTCCCTGGAGGGCTAAGCATGTTTCAAAAGGGTGGCTCCAATGTTTGCACCCAATCCAGATAAATGCATACAGATGTTCCTTGAACTTGATCAACTCACTTCTCAGCATGAATGCAAAATTGATTGAGCCAAATCAGAGCTTGTACCAGTGAAGGCTGGCTGCATACAAAAATAAAATCAGCCACCTCCCATTTACTTAGAAGTCTCTGGCTTAAAATACACTGGAGGAAAATGTGCGCTTCACTTTAGAGCAAGAGCCAAATTGCACAGCGACAAAATTATTCCCATCATCATGACAGCCTCAGCCAATCGTTCCCTTTTTTAATGTGCTGGAAGGAGGCAAGTTGGCATCATTAAAAGTATTTTTTTTTCCAAAAATACATCACGAAATATGGAGGAACTAGAAACAGAAGAAGGGGGCCCACGCTTAAATCTAATTCTGAAACTAGACTATTGAGTATTGTCTGTTCTGAGTACACTCGGAAGGTTCTGAAGATAGAGAATGGATGGACGGATGGATGGATGGATGGTTGGATAGATTTATTTACTTGTTTATAGTTTACTAACTTCTGTCTTCCATGAGTGAGAGAAATAGGCAGAGAGAGTACCCCCAACAACATATTCACATGATCTAATCCCAGCTGAGCCAAATCATGACCATGCACAAGCCCAGCATGTTCAGGGAGATCTCTAGACACAAACCCAGAATCTGCCCACGTGGGTCAGCCTTGAAGGGCACTGAGTTACTGTTGCACCACTGTCTGGCCCCAAGATGTTCAGTTTATTGTTGCTGATTCTCCTTGATGGCTTTAGGTTGGCAAGAGTGTGGCTGTTTTTCCTTTATTTCAGCTCCCATTTTTCAAAGACAGTTCTATTCACGGAATGATTAACTTCAATAATATTTGATCTTCAATCTTGCTTATGAACTACAATTGTATCATGTCTTTTTGATTTGGCTTCCTTAATTACTTAGTCAGGGAGCTGAGGTTGTATACTTTCATTTCTTCTTCCCAAATTAGTCCAAAGTTACCTGCATCTTTTCTCCTGCCTTTTATTATCTAGTGATGTTCAAGAAGTCAACCCAGGATGCTCTGATATGAAAATCATCCAAAATAGAAAGGTGAACTCTACTGCTAGGGCTCAGCTAGCCTGTCCAGAGGACCCCTGTCCCCGAACCCTGATGTGATGCTTTTTCACACCTATCTTTGTCTTTTTTCCCTCTGAAGGATCTTCACTCAGCCCCAGCAATTGATGTGCTCCTCACTTGTTCTCAGCAGTTCTGATTTCCAGATATCTTATTCCCTTTAAAATCTGTTTCAGATTACCACCCTCACTACAGAGAAGTGACAATACATTTTTTTCTGACCTGAATTGCATTTTGTTTCTTTTTTTTTTTTTTTTTTTTCCTAAATTTGTCCTTGGAAATTAAGCTTTGCTATCTTTGGTTGTTTCTAATATATGACTAAGATTCCTATCCAGCGCAGTGACTTACCATGCTGTTACAAAATATGACTTAAGGAGGAAAGGAGTAAAATGTTCAAATACCTGTAAAAATATGTCCCCAGTTTTTACTTCAGAGGAAATCGGTCACCATTGATTTTAAGGATGAAAGTTGCACAGATAAAGGGGGAGCATATATCCAAATCAAAGCCCAGTAATTCAGAGATGATCAAAGTTTCCATCTCACATGTCAAGCCAAATCGATTGGTAGTATATTGTCTGGTGTGCTGTGGTGAGAAAGATTCTGATGCTGAATTCAGACCAGATGAAAAAATATGGTGGGAAGTATCTGTCTGCCATAGGCTTAATACAAAGATATGGTAGAACATCCATTCACTTTTAAAAGTGCTAACTCTGGCATAAGACAATCTGGCATAATATATACCTACCAAATACATTACAAAGAAATTTCATGGAAAAGTCAAAATTTCCATGGTAAAATATCAAATGATATTTCCCCACAACATTCATTTCTATCAAAAGGTTTTATTACACATGCCTACTCTGATAGACTAATGAATGGGAGGGCTAGTGGGTAAAGGTCCATGATTAATTAATGCCTTCTACAGATGAAGGTGTGACCACTTGTACATTGCTCTCCTGGCTTAACTGCTCAGTATGCCATTTACTCTGTCTTGAAAAGGTAGTAAAGCAATAAGGCCTTTGAAAGCACCCCACAGAGTCAGGGCATGGATTAATCTCACATCTGCTAGAGGAGAAGCAAAATAAGTTGAATACTGTAAAATGTTAACAACTCTGTGCCTAAGACTTAGAGAATACACTGTCTTTGAGTTCATATGGAACATTTAAATTTTTTTTTACATTAGAGAATATCATGTATGCATTTACCTAAAAATACATATTCATATGTCTATACAATAAAGAAATTAATAATTACTTATGATGGAAACTTGGGATTCAAATACTGAAGAGGGAATAAATTTGATAAACACAATTACATTAGATACTTTTTAAAAACTCATCTACCTAGACCACCTTTAATGCAGTGAATTCTGCAGCAAAACTACTGAACTGAGCTGTACATATATACACATATGTGTGACCATACCATGTAGAATGAGAGAACAGTCTTATAGCCTATCATCACTTTGTTGGCACTTAGAAATATTGCTAGGCCACAATAAACATGGTTATCATTGATAACATTTTCCATAAGCTTTTCTATAAACTGGCAACAGTTTGCTTTACACCATTTTCCATAGAAAGGCTGTTTTCAGAGTTAACCTGTTAGGGTTTCTTTCAACGATTAAATTCATAGTCCTTAAGGCCAATACAAATACCAACATTTCTGTTGGTAAGAATACCACTTATTCTTAAAAGTTCTCTTCTGAATAATTTCCCTTGTGGATAACAATTTGTGACTTTGTGGTAATTCCTAGAAGTCTTCTGAAGCATGATTCTATAATGTACAATTAAATCTAATTCTTAAAGAGATTTTTCTCTTCTTCAAGAAACAGTTTGTCTCATGTACGAACTCTCTGATGGATACCAAGAACAGATTTCTGGGCAAAGCCTTTCTTAGAATCAGTGCATTAATGAGGTTTATTTCTGCCATGTGTTTCCTGGTGTTTACTGAAGTTTGACCTGTTGGAGAAGGCCTTCCCACACTGGAACACACACAGGGCCTCTCTTCCTGTGTGAATTCACTGATGCACCTTGAGCTGTGCTTTCTTTCAGTCACAGCATTTGTATGTTTTCTCACCAATGTGAGTTCCTTCATAGGTAGTCAACTGTGATTTCTGGATGAAGGCCTTCCCACATTTGTAACAGATAAAAGCTCTCTCTCTAGTGTGAGTTATCTGATGTTTATGGAAATTTGACCTGCTGTCGAAGGCTTTCCCCCATTCAGTGCATATGTAGGGTTTCTCTCCTGTGTGAGTTCACTGATGCTCTTTGAACTGGAACTTAGAAGCGAAGGCTTTCCCACAGTAGTTGCATTTGTAAGGCTTCTCTCCCATGTGAATTTGCTGATGTATACTAAGTATTGATTTCTGGTTGAAGGCTTTCCCACACTCACTGCATACATAGTGTCTTTCTCCAGAATGAATTTTCTTGTGTATATTGAGATGGGACTTTTGGGTGAAGGATTTTCCACAGTCACTACATTCATAAAGTTTCTCTCCTGTGTGAATTTGAAGCTGTGTCTCAAGTTGTGGCTTTAAAATGAAGGAATTTCCATAGTTGCGCACTGAAGGTTTCTCTCACGTGTGACTTCTTTGATGTACAATCAAGTGTGCCTTCTGGTTGAAGGCCTGCCCACATTCAGTACTCACATAGGACTTCTGCCCTGAATGGATTCTCTGGTGCAAGCTGAGCACTGATTTCTGGGTAAGAGTTTCCCACATTTGTGCTTACATACTGTCTCTCACCAGTATGAATCTTCTGATGTATACTGAGGGTCGAGTTCTGAAAAAAAGCCTTTGCCACATTCACTGCATTCATAGAGTTTTCATCTACTATGAGTTTTCTGATGTCTACAGAGAGATAACATCTGGAAAAAGTCTTTTCGACAGTCATGGCATTGATGGGGCTTCTTTCCAGTGTGAGCTTTCTGGTGTATAATCAATTCTGATCTTTGAAAGAAGACCTTCCTATACACACACACACACACACACACACACATATATGTGTGTGTATATATATATATGTGTGTGTATATATATACATATGTGTGTATATATATATGTGTGTGTGTATATGTATACACATACACACACACACACACACACACACACGGATTTCGTGGTGGAGTAATGGCTTTTCCACACTTGTTGCATTTGTGGAGTTTTCTACACTACAGATTCTTTGTTAGGTGAGGTGACTTCTGGGAGAGACCCCTCCCACATTCAGTACTTTCATCTGGTTTCTCTTCAGTAGGAATTAGATATTGTGTGAGTGACTGTTTATGACCACAGACTTTTCTACATGGATTACCTTTGCAGAATTTCTCTCCTGTATGATTATTCTTGCTACCAGCACTAAAAGAGCTGTGAATATCTGACTAGATCCAACGATGTCATCAAGCTGTTTTGTGGCATTGCTTTGATTTTGACTATTTACTTCTCAGGTAGGTTTCAAGCTTTTTGCAAATGAGCAATACATCTGAGGTCTTTTTTTGTGAAGAAACAAGGTAGGGCCTCATGTGAATTATTTTCTCGGGGTCCCTAGATGTGCAACTTCTGTGTTCAGTGTTTTCTTGTTGAAGATGGCACCATGACTTAAAGGTTGAATTTGATTTTGCCGATCTCTCTTTGTATGATCAGCATCCTGCCATTTTTCTATAATGGAATACCATGAACCATATCCTGAGACTTCGGCCATCATATCATTTTGAAATGAAGTGTTCTCAGAAATTTCCTGTTGTAGAGTTTCAAGCCCAAATTCTCCTTGAACTGATATAGAAGTTCAGTCTCCCCTATCCAAGATTCCTTTCCTTTTACCCTCCTGAAGATGACCTCTGGGCTAGGAATGGGATACCCCACTGAGAAGAGGTGGCTATGGAGCTCCAGTGTCACGTCCTGGTACAGGCACCTCTAGGCAAGGTCCAGTTGTTGCCACTCCTCTTTGCTAAAGCTCACAGTCACATCCTTGGATGATACCAATCCACACATAATTTGTCTTTCTCCTCTTGATAGAAAACCTGGGGCATATGGGATAAAGTCAAGAAAGCAGGCACATCCCCTCCGGATTTCTATGCTCAGTCTCTCTTGGAGTCAACTCTACTATTTCTAGAGGCTCCAACTAGAGCTATTGGAGAGAGGGGGGTGGCTGTGAAGGGAGTTCCTGCAGCCTCAATGATGTGGCCTGACCCAGGGGGTCTGCAGACACCAAGAGGACCTCACGACGTCCTTCATTATCACCTTAAGCCTGTCTTCCCTCACTGACAACACAGACTCCCCTCTGCTATAAGACCAAATCACCTCAGCACTCCACACAGGTGAAATGGCCGCTCTGGTCAGTACTGCTGTGGGTTGGACTCCTGCCAGAATGTTTTCAGCAGCACCAGGTCATATTTTTTTAAATTGACAATATATTAGACATAAAGCAAATATCAGTAGCATTCTGACAATACTCTAAAACAAAAAAGGATAATAAAAATGAAAGTAAAACTTCTGTCATAGTTTGAATGTTTGTGTCTTCTCCAAAATTCACAGGTCAAAATCTAATCTCTAATATGATAGTGTTGTGAGGTGGGATCTTTAGAAAGTAATTAAATCTTGAGGGTGGAGCCTTTATGAATGTATCTGGTTTTGTTTGCTTGTTTGTTTTTTGGAGAGGTTTTTGCTATAGGGCGCATGCGCTCACCAGAAAGACAGAGAGAGACAGAGAGACAGAAAGCAAGAAATCACCCTTCGGGGGGGATGGCTATGCCACAGTCCCTTCTCCTACATTCTCCTCTCGGGATCCTGGGCATGCATGCACATGCACCTGGCATGATTTTAAGCCACCAGGTCCGGGACTTGAACTGAGGTCAACTACATGGGAGTCCAGTGACATAGCCATTATGCCAACTGCTGGTCCCACCTTTATGAATGTATTAATGCTATAATAAAAGGTCAAGTTCGTCCTCCTTTTGGCTCCTTACTCTTCCACATTTCTGCCATGTGGGGAAGTGTTCCTTCTCTCTGGAAAATGCAGCAAAAGGCACCATCTTGAAAACATAATCCAGGTCCTTACCAGGATCCAGACCTGCTGGCATCCTGATCTTAGACTTCCCAGCCTCCATACTGTGAGTTACAAATTTCTGTTCTTTATAAATTACCTAGTCTCAGGCATTACATTATAATTGCACAAATGGACTAATATAACCCTGAAACAACTTGACAGCCACATGAAAAACTCAGTATACAACTGCAATTTGGAGAACATTCTTCTGAACAATTAATCAACTGTCTAATATAATTTATACATTTTTAAAAAATCTTTCCTTATGTGAATGCAAGTCCCAAGAATTCGAAGACTCATGTTCACTATACTACCCCCAATGTATACATAGGATATTGTTTGAGTAGAGCATGTTGAATATATGAATTAATTAATGCATATCAACACCATGAGTTTCTAGTTATGAAGTGCTTGGAAGAAAAAGTATAGTCTTAAATACATATATTACAAATGAATAAACTTCAAGTACAAGTTAAATATTTACCTTGAGAATTTAGAAAATAATTAAATTCAAGGAAAGTACAAGGAGTTTTTAAAATGTGTGGAACCTAATGAAACAAAATAAAAGGAATGAGAGGAGACCAAAATGGTCATCAGATCCATACAGTTTATTTTAGACAAGATCTGTAAAGTCTCAAAGAATAAATAATCCCTTTCTTATAGAAAAGAAAATCATATTACAGCACATGCATACACTCATGTGCATGAGAGAGAAAGCACTCTCAATAGGGCTTACCACACCACAGTCCCATGAGGATCTTGGGCAGCTGTGATACACCCAGTGTGTTTTCAGGCTGACCCTGAGATCTAAACTTGCAGCAGCCTTGTGGCTTCCAGCACTGCAACCCAGTATACTATGAACTGTGCTGATGAAGCTGGGCCCTTAGAGAGCATATTTTTTTGGGGGGGAGGGGGTTTTGTTATAGGGCACGTGCACTCGCCAGACAGACAGAGAGAGACAGAGAGATAGAAAGCGAGAAATCATCTCCCAGGGGGGATGGCCATGCCACAATCCCTTCTCCTCCATTCTCCTCTCGGGATCTTGGGCATGCACGCAAATGCGCCCAGCGTGAGTTTAAGCCACCGGGTCTGGGACTCGAACTGCAGTCGACTATGTGGGAGTCCAGCGACATAGCCATTACGCTAACTGCTGGTCCTCCCCCATTAGAGAGCATTTTTAAAAGACTTGAAAACGGAAGAATGGCATAGTTACTTTTATAAGGTTAATATAACCTTTATATCAAAAGTAGGCAACAAAATTTATAAATCAATTTTATTTATGAATTTATATGTAAAAATCTTAAGCAAAATATCAGTAAATAAAATCTAGTACCGTAGAAAGAAATGAACAGACAGCCATAAGCAAGTAGTGTGTGTTCGAAGAATGTAAGGAAGGCATTCCATTAGAAAAACCATTAATGGAGGCCAGCAGGTAGCATAGAGGTTAAGGCACTGGATCCCACATGGTCAACTGTGAGACTCATGAGGTTTGAGTCTTAAACCTGGTGGCTTGAAAATCATGCCAGATGCATGTGCATGCATGCCCAGGATCCTGAGAGGAGAATGGAGGAGAGGAAATTGTACTGTGGCCATTCCCCTTAATGGAGGGGGGTTATCTTTTACTTTTTTTCTCTCTGTCTCCCTCTGTCTCTGGAGAGTGCATGTGCCCTATAGCACAAACTGGAAAAAGTAAAGAAAAGAAAAGAAATCCCATTAACGTAAGTTACTACATCACAGAGGAAAGGAAGGTTATGACCAACTCCATGAAGGCAGAAAACAAAAATCATTTGGTAAAATTTCAGTTATTCATGTGTTTAAAAAATGCTAGCAAACTGAGAATGGTAGAAAAAATTCTTAGCATTTGAACAAAATTTTCATTTGATATGATCAGCTGAGAGACAATTCGAACAATTTAAAAACTAGAAGGCTACAAAACAATTCTGAATATAGGAGATAATACTTGCAATAAGGTAAGCTGAAATACAGTCACGCAACACATAATGACATTTCAGTTCATGACAGGCCAAATGTACAGTAGTGGTCCCATGAATTCATGATGATGCTGAGAGATGACTATTGCTTAGTGACACCATCACAGCCCGATGTATGACTCACGTGTTTGAGGGGATGCTGGTGTAAACAGCCTGCACTAACAGTCATATAAAAGTATGACGCATACAGCACATGATGTCTGCTAATGATGATACACAGCTATGCTATGGGCTAATACTATGTTTTTTAATCATTATTTTAGAGTGTACTCCTACTTGTTGAAAAAATTTAGCGTAAAACTGTGCCGTGTCAGGCTGGCAGTAGCCTCGTATGTCTCCTGTGTGGTGCCTCCTGATTGGACCATTTTCTCTTGTGCTTGATTCAATTCTGGGCTATTTTGTTCATCATGGTCTTCCATGGAGACAAGGTGTGCAGGTGGAAGGCAATGATATTGACGATCCTGACCCAGTGTAGGTGTAGGTTAATATGTGTGTCTTTTTTTCCTTTGTTTTACTTTCTCTCTTTCTTTCCTCCATAAGTGAGAGAAAGAGGGACACCCTCACAAGCATGTTCATGCCATGAGATACCCCAGCCTGACCTGGCCAAGGATCTCTTGTGAGACTGGAACGTAGAGGGTGGCCCCAGGATGAGAATCCAGGACCTTCCCATGTGGGCCCAATTGTGGTATCACTATACCACTATCTGGCTCCATGGCCTTTATTTTTTTTAACAAAAAATGTTTAAGAAAAAGTTTAAACTGAAAAGAGCTTATAGAATAAGAATATAAATAAAATATTTTTGTACAGCCACAAACATGTTTGTGGTGTTTTTTTTTTTAACTTTAAAAAAAATTTGCTATAGTGCATGAGCACTCACCAAAGAGATTCAGAGAGAGAAAGTTAGAAAGCACCCCCCAGGGGGTGGCCATGCTACAGTCCCTTCTCCTCCATTCTCCTCTCACAATCTTGGGTACACACATGCACATGCACGCATGCATGCGCACACACCTGGTGTGTTTTTCAAGCCACTTGGTCTGGGACTTGAACCACATAATCAGTCATGTGGGATCCAGCCACCTTAACTTTAACCAGCCATCTCGCTGGCCCATGTTTGTATTTTTTAAACTAAGTGTTATTACAAAAATCAAAAAGTTTATAAAGTGAAGTTAATTTATTACTGAAGAGAGAAAAACATTTTTTATGAATGTAGCATAGCTTGCGTGTACAGTATATAAAGTCTACAGTAGTGCACAGTAATTTCCTCAACCTCCACACTCACTCCCCACTCACTCATTGACTCCCACAGAGAAACTTCCTGGCCTGTAAGCTTTATTAATCATGGTAAGTGTCCTCTATAGATAGGTATACCATTTTTTACCTTTACCTTATTTTGATAGTAACTTTTCTATATTTAGAAATTTTTAGGTGTACAAATATGACTGTTACAGTTGCCTACAGTTTTCAGTAGAGTTATATCCTCTATAGGTTTGCAGCCTAGGAGCAATAGGCTAGACAGACAGCCCAAGTCTGTGGTAGGTGATACCACGTAGGTGTGTGTAAGCACACTCTGTGATGTTCGCACAATGGTGAAACTGCGTGGTGACGCATTCTCCAGATATATCTCCACCATTAAGTGATACACGGCTATTTATAAAGAACTCCTCAAGTCAGAAAGAAAAAGACAAAACTGATTAGAAAAAAATGGACAGAGATTATAAATAACAAATCACTACAAGAAACATAAATCACCTATTAACATTTCGAAAAGCTGCTCTGGCAACTGCAAATTTGTTTTATCATTTCTTAGCCATCAAATCATCAAAGTTTTTGTGAAGATGAGGAAAACTGGAATTTTTATACTGCTAGTGGAATAAAAAAAGTCTACAATCCCTTTGCAAAGGAATTTAGAGCTATGTACTACAATACATTGCTTTGATTCTGATAGGTTTCTGCCCCATCTCCACCCCTGCCCACCCTCATCACTACATTTGGACATTTCTGAAATGCAGATTAACCCTACAATCATTGGTTCTTGATGATTTTAAATTAAAGCATTTTTTGTGCAACTTACATTAGATGACTTCAGTTTTAATGAAATATATAGTAAAACTGAAGATGTTAATCTTTTTTGATGTAGCAATTTGATTTATAGACATATCACTAGAGACACATCTAAACACAGACATATATGACATTACCTATCGTAAAAATTTTTGTACTTTTCAAAGTTTCATTCTAAGAAGCTAAAAGGTTGATTTCTTTTAACATTCATATCAATAAAGTGCTGTTGCCATCAAACAGAATAGTGGATTATCTCCCATCTGAGGAGTCTAGGAAAGCTGCCTAATTTTGTGACTCATTGATGATCTCAAGACCTCAGTTTCCTGCTTACTTCCAGACCACAACCTCCCTCACAGGAAGTTTCAAAAATAGTACAAAGGGGTTCAGTGCTTCTATCACCTAATGGTTACACCTTCCACAACCATTCTCCCAATGGTTACACCTTCCACAACTCTAACAGAGTCCCCAAACCAAGACACTGACATTTGAACAATGGGCCATGTATATAATTCTATGCCTTTTTTTTTTTACCACATGTGTAGATTCAGCAAATCAAAGCTGCAATCATTTGAAGTCAAGATAGGGAGTTATTCTTTCACATAGAAATTTTCCTCTTGATAAACTTTCTAAGCTCAGTCACCTCCTTAACTCCAACCATCCCTAACTCCCAGGAAACACTGTTTTGTTCTTCATCCATAACAGAATAGTCGATACTGAAACATAGCAATTTATTTTACAAAGCATCAAAAAATAAATGGATGAATAAATAGTTGGATGAATAAATGGATGAATAGATGGAGTAATAAAGCAAATATACCAAAATGTTAATTGTAGGATCTAAGTAGAGGGTACATGATTGTTCAGTGCACAAGTCTTAAAATCCGTATATTTTCCATTTTTCATCAATACAATGTTGAAGAGAAAAAAAAATCTAAATGTCCACTAACTGGGAAATAGGGAAATAGATATGTAAATTATAATTTATTTTTGTAATATGTTACTCTATATCATTTGCGCTGAAGGAACTAGATCAACATGTAATAATATGGCTACCTCTCATAAATGATATGTTATAAAAAGTAAATTTTGGATTAGTGCATATGATGAAATTTAAACTAATATACATAAACTAGTACAAGATTAACCAATATTTTGAAGGTTTTTTTTAACTTATTTTCATAATTAATTATACAATGATATTATGTGTTTTATCTGGGTATTGTTAAGTATATGAGTGTGTGCTATGTTCTTTTTACTTTCCAGATTTGAAATACTCTTTTTTTTACTACATTTTAAATTTCACTTTCTTTTATACATTTAATCACATTATTTAGCTTACAAAGTGAATATTCCAACAGGTGAACATTTCTTCCTAGTCTAGTTGATAAAACTATAAAATATCTTCTACAGATAATACATTTCTTTGTCCCATTAGATTTGAAATACTGTTATGAAATAAAACACAAATTGAAAAAGAAATGTCACATAGGGCCAGCTGTGGTGGCACAGTGATCTTGCAATGCCCTATGATGCTAAAGTCATGTGGGATGACTCTAGGTTCGCATCCCACTATCTCCCTGTACACCCAGGCATGTGGCCTTTAATCCTGGCAGGCTAAGGCTGGGGTGAACCATGGAATAAAGAACCCTGTTGGCAGTGCTTGTCTGTCTACATGGCTCTTTTTATCTCACTCTCTCTCTCTCATGGAAGAAATAAATAAGTTAATTTTTAAAAAAATTAAAAAGAAAGAAAAAAAGCCACACAGACCTGCATACAATGGAAGCTATTGGCTCAAAATTATAGCTCAGAAAAGTATGAGTCACCTATACACACGTCCTTTTATAGTCTCTCAAATTATGGGACACATTTGCCAATTACTTTACTTTGACGAACAAGGTACTTCTGGGAGAAAACACATTATTCTGAAACGACCTCAATCAATGCTAGCTTGGATGTTTATAGAGGTCCCATGATAGAACCAGTAAACAAGGAAGCAAGTAAATCTAACACACATTTAGTAATTATTCCTGTGAGGATGGCCTTACCACTGCAAGTGTTGGTTGGTTATCGTTATAAATAAAACCTTTAACTCTACTTGAAAATGAAACAGACTAAGAGCTTGTACCACACAGTCAATGAACAAACACACACAGAACAGATGTTACAAAACGAACAAACAACAACAACAACAACAACAAGTGTTCATGATCTTCTTATCACAAATGTGAAGATAGCATTACCTCCAGTGAGGAGAAATGAGTTTTGATTTTTGGAGACCTTGAAATATGCTATTTTTATGTTTGAGTGGTTATGACAAGCATCTTCTTGACTCATTCACATGTATGCTATTTATCTCTGCATTTTATTCTACAGGATAATATACTATATATAATAATACATATTATTATATTTTATTATACAGAATAATAACATTATTTCACAATGAAAGAATAAGTGTCCTAAAATTGTGCAAATTAGTACTGGTGGCTTGGAATAAAAATTCTTGTGGTGGTGTTATCTGAGAACTCAAACACTGCTGGATTTCAAATTACTTGGATAGAAGAAAACTGGCATGCTCAGGAAAATTGTTCAATGACTCACAGTGGCCTCCGTCACGCCAGAGAAAATCATGTAGAAAATGCATGTGAAAAGTTTGAATGAAATTATTTCCTGAAATGTGAGTAGAAAGACTCATCATTTGTAAATTATAATCTTATATGCAATTTTAAATAGCTACATAACTAAACAATAAACTCAGGATTATCATTAGATAATAGATTATGTTATCTATAACCTACAATTGTATAAATGTAATTTGTCTAAAAATCTTTGGAGAGTGAAGATCTTTTCATTGAGAAAGTGGTGATTATTTTGTATTTGGGGCCATCTTGTTTAAAGGCATATATAGTTTTTTATAATTGAAAAAACTATCGCTTAGGATCTTTCTTAGCTGGTGTAGCTTGCAGACTTGAAATATTTATGTCTGGAAAGATCTTTACAAATCATCCATTTTTCCTCCTATTCTCTCATGTAGAGCAATGAAAGAAGGGAGAGTTTGATCTCCCTGAAAGAAAGATTACCCCCCAAAGACTTGGAGATAAAGAAAAATAATAGAGTTGTCAAAATGATTTCACTCTCCCCATGGTCTTGATAGATATTTGTCAACTTTTGTCAGAATGGCTTGTCATTCTAATGCTTTGGTCATCCCTGAAAACAAGAAACTGCTAGCACTATGGCTCTGGAGCAGTGACTAGAGAGAATCTGTTCATTCCTAAATCATTATGCAAGAGGACAACATGGCAAGATAAATCAGGGCTGAATGAGAAAGAGCCACAGTTTGATAAAGAAATATTTTTGTGAGTCACTGTTGCACCATTTCAGGATACCAAGATCAGGATAAAGAGAGGTGATTAGTAAATTCACCTTACAGAAAATGAAATTTAAATCATATATACACACACACACACACACACACACACACACATATATATATGTGTGTGTGTGTGTGTGTGTGTGTGTGTGTAGGAATATATTTCATACAGGAATATAGCCAAATAATTTTAAATCTTCAGTTACAAACTACTTTCTTTCACCCAATCTCTTTGAAGATCAAGGAAAACAAAAAACCTACCACCGAGTTCATGAAACAATTTTTAGATAGAGGTCTTTCTTAAATGAGCATCCTAATTCTATTTTGGTTAGCTATGGTTAGGCTGCCCTTCAATGATATCCAAAGAAAAGTCCCCTAATTATCTAAAACTGAAAACCTTTTTTTTTTCTTTCTGTCTTTTTTTCTTTCTTTCTTTCTTTTTTTTTTTTTTTTTTTTTTTTTTTTTTTTTTTTTTTTTGGTGCTATAAAGCACATGCATTCACCAGAGACAGAGAAAGATGAATGAAGAGAAAGTGAGAAATCACCCACCGCCTGGGGGGATGGCCATGGTGAACTCCTTTCTCCTCCATTCTCCTCTCAGGATTTCGGGCATGTACGCAAATGCACCAGGCATGAGTTTCAAACTACCAAGTCCTGGCCTCAAATCATGGTCAAGCATGTGGGAATCCATTATGCCTCATGCTGGCCCCAACAGGAAACATTTTATAGGATAACCAGTCGCTAAGTGATGAAAGTGATGTGAGGTATCCTTGACACCTACAATGTTCATTGTGGATATTATGAAAGTTCTTTCAAAACTCTTCTACATGCAGTTCAGATGCATAGAACTTTCTGAAAACCACTGTTACATGAGAGACATAAAAACCATGGGTGGGCCTAGATACTAGGAAAGATGTTTGTCAGTAAGCAACTGAGGCCTTCAAGAAGTCAAAAGACTACATTGACAGGGAGCGGTGACTAATACATAGCACGTAGTCACTAAGTATTTGTTGAATGAATCAAGTGAATTAGACGGACATCTACGAATGGGCCATACAAGGTCAGAAATACATGTGAATCCAAATAGATGAGGATTCAGTTGGCTTCTGAGAATTGGGGAAACCTAAGAATTCTTTCCACTCCCTCCAAAGAAGGCAAAGAAAATTGGTTCATTCGAGAACAATGATGCAATAGGCATGACTAGTACTAGGAGGTACAGTTTTTCAAGCATAAGCATTTTATTCCTTAGATTAAAACTACTCAATATTTCCCACTTTTTGGAGGAGAGAGTTTAAATCTTCATTATGGCTGAATTTGGCCAGCTTCTCCCAGAAGCAGATCATGAACCAAGAATTTCAGAGCTTATGATTTATTAAGAAAATGCTTCCAATGTTAGCCTTGTAATGCAGTGGGTTAGGGCTATACAGAGGAAATCAGATCCCATATGGCTGACAAGGGTTTGAGTGCTGGCCCCAGCAACCTAAAAATCATACCAAGTGTGCACACGTGCAAAGGATCCTGATAGGATGGAAAATTGGAGGCAAAAGTATTGTGTGTCATGATCAGGCTCCATTCAAGGGATGCTTTCTCTTGTTCTGTCTCTTGCACTCTTTATATCATTCATGTGTGTGCCTTCTGGTATGAAAAGAGAAATAAAGAGACAGAGAGAGAGAAAAGGGAGGAAGGAAGGAACAGAAAGAAAGAAAGAGAGAAAATAAGAGATAAAATGAGAGAGAGAGGGAGAGAAAGAAATAATAAAAGAAGAAGGAAAGAGAAAGGGAGAGAGAGAGAAAGGAGAGAGAGATATTGAGAGAAAGGAAGGAAGGAAGAAAAGAGAGAGAGAGAAAAGAAAAAAAGAAAAGAGAGATAGAAAGAGGGAGGGAGGGAGGGAAAGAAGGAAGGAAGGAAGGAAGGAAGGAAGGAAGGAAGGAAGGAAGGAAGGGAGAGAGAGATAAATAGAGAAAGGGAAGGAAAGGAAAGAGGAAAGGAAAGTGCTTCCAAGAGAATGGATTAGAGAAGAAGGAAAGGATAAGAATGAGATTTCAGATCGTGTCCTCTCCTCAGCCTGACCGAGGTGAATGGTGGAGCATAAATGGCATCTGAGTTTATTCTGTCTCAAGAAAGAAAACTAGGATTTTGTACTCCCCACAAGTTGGTCATTGGCTATAGGTCACCCCATGGGATGTCAGCTCAATTTTTAATATAAGGTAGATGCTCTAATAGCCCAAGAATCACCCTTTGAAGAAGGTCACAAATACTGGACATTAGCGGCAAAACACATGGAAGCTGGGGGATGTATGCACAGAACTATTAAAAGGATAGGAGAGGATTTAGGATCATTAAAGGTCTCTGTGACAGCACAATCTAGGCCCCACCATCCTTTCCATATTCATCTCTCTTCAAGCTCCTTATATTAGTCAGGATTCTCCAGAGAAACAGAATCAGTAGAATGCATGTACAAGGGATCTTCAAAAAGTTAATGGGAAATGCATATTCTGAAAAAACTATATGTGGATTTCAAATATTTTGCACTAAAATAAACTCCTACTTTAATTCCATTTTCCACGAACTTTTTGAAGTCCTCTCATCTTTTCATCCATCCATTTCTCTATATGTAGAGAGAGAAAGAGAGGTTGAGATTTATTGTAAGGAACTGGTTCATGTGAATATGAAGGCTGAGAAGTTCTATGATCTGCCATATGCAAGGTGGAGGCCCAGGAGGACTGTTGATAAAAGTTCAAGTCTGAGTGCAGAAGACCAGTATCCCAGCTAAAAAATAGGCAGAGAGAGTAAATTCTCCTGCTCCTCTTTGTTGTCCTAGTCAGGCCTCTAAATGATTGGCTGACATCCATCCACATTGGGAGGGCAATCAGCTTTACTCAATCTACTGTTTCAAATGTCAATCTCACTCAGAGACACCCTCACTAACACACTCAGAATCATATTTAACCACATATCTGGGCACCCTATGTCCAAGGAAGTTGACCACAAAAGTAGCTATCATGTTCTCCTTAATCTCCTCACTCAAGCCACATGGACTCAGTTCCCAAGTATGAATGCATGGGTAGGGGCTCAGCCAAGAAAAGGAGGTGACACAGCCAGGAGTGTTCAGATGCTCCATTCTGAAAGCTTTGCCATAGGAAGGCTACAATGACCTCAATTCCAAAAAGAAGTCAGTCTTGTTTTGTTGTTGTTGTTCTGTTTGTTTGGCTTTTTCTTTGTGTATGTGTGTGTGTGTGTGTGTGTGTGTGTGAGAGAGAGAGAGAGAGAGAGAAAGAGAGAGAGAGAGAGAAAGAGAGAGAGAGAGAGACTTTTGTCTTTTATAGCAGACTGGCTTTTATTTTACTGAGCTCCAGAAGTCAGAGAAGATAGAGGCTTTTGCTCTACAATGTGTATTCTCAAAAGAGGCTAGATCATCTCCCAGAGGGTGGGAATTGGATTTTTTTGGGTAAGGGTGCAAAACAACTTTACTCTTTTATGTGTAAAGCCCAGGTATACATATACATAAGCAGATAAGTAGATTATCCATGGTATTAAAATTTCATAGGTGAGCAATGGATTAAATGTATCAGAAGGTTCTGGGGGGGGGGTGGAGAAGAGCAAGAATAACAATGACAAAGTTGAAAAGATAATTATAAACCCATAGATCTAAAGCTAAAAGGGAGAAGCTCCATATGATATCTTCTTTTTTTTTATTTATTCACTTATTTTAATTTGACCAGAGAGAGAGACAAGAGATCAGAGAGAGAGAAAGTGAGAAAGCAAGCTGCCAGGTCTGGGACTCGAACTGTGGTTGGTGATGTGGGAGTGGTCCAGTTCCTTAACCACCACACCACTACCTGCTGGTCCCCAAACCTAATTTTTTTTTTTTTTTTTGGTAGAGGTTTTTTGCTATAGGGCACGTGCGCTCGCCAGACAGACAGAGAGAGACATAGAGACAGAAAGCGAGAAATCACCCCCCAGGGGGGATGGTCACGCCGCAATCCCTTCTCCTCCATTCTCCTCTTGGGATCTTGGGCACACACGCACACGCGCCTGGCGTGAGTTGTAAGCCACCGGGTCCGAGACGCGAACCGCGGTCGACTACGTAGGAGTCCAGCGACATAGCCATTACGCTAACTGCTGGTTCCCTCCAAACCTAATTTTTAATGCATTTACTTCCAATGGAAATTTGCAGGACAGGAACAGAAAGTATTTCAGGACATTCCAAAATCTGAAAAAGACAAGTTATGAGCCTGTGCATGTACTCTTAACAGAAGTTTTTTAAAATTTCAAAAGCCCAAATGTTATGTTACAAAATGTTAGAAATGTGAAATACAAATATGTGCACACCATAACATGTTAAACATATGATATCTTCTGATGGGCATCTGAAGGAACCAAGCATTTGGAACTGTCCAAAGGGCACACAGGGAGTTGGTGAAGGAGACTATAGACCAGGACACTTTGACAATAGACCACTGTATGTTCAATTTTTTTTTTCATGCACAAAAAAATATGACACTGTGTGAGCAGAGTTTCAATCTCTGCGTCTCATGAACCTAGCTTTCCATGGAGGTGACACTTTGGAAGTAAAGTGAATAACCTATGTGGTTAAATTGCACGCTTTGAGGGCCAGCAGGTGGTTAAGGCGCTGGACTCCCACATGGTTTGAGTCCCAGGCCTGGCAGCTTAAAAATCACCTCAGGCATGTGTGTGCATGCCCAAAATCTTGAGAGGAGAATAGAGGAGAAGGCATTGCGACATGGTCATCCCCGCAGGCTGTGATTTCTCTTTCCCTCTCTCTGTGTCTCTCTGTCTCTTTCCTCTCTGGTGAGGGGGAGAGATGTCGCATGCTCTATGACAAAAACCTTTTTTAAAAGAATTGCACACCTTTAGGATCCTTGAGATGAAATATGTTGTCTTACCATCTCACTGGTGTGACAGGAGACAGTGAGAAGGGACAGAGGACCAACAAGAGAAGTTGTAACACCAGGACAAAAGGGAGAACAGAAGGAACACAGACCTTGGAGAAGGGGAGAGAATAAATGTGCTCTAGGAAATAGGCATTTTTCTGATTCCCTGTTCATCCTTCATGTCTAAGGTTGGACTGCCTTGTGGCGCTTAAATTCCATCCAGAAGGCCGAGGAGATAAGGTTTAAACATGAAGAAAAAAAAATCTGGTGCATGATAACTAAGGTTTTACTTTCCATCTGATAATTCAGTGACATGAGACTTACCATGTGACTGTTAGCTTCACAATTTTCCCCAGCGTCTGTTTTATTCAGCTGTCAGTCGATCAGTTAACCACTTATTGAACACCTACTATGTGCCAGAGCTTGTCCTAAACACTGATATTGGCGATGGGAAAGCACCAAAATACACTAATAAAAACCAGGTTCGTCCCTCACTTCAGGCGAATTTAAAATTTCTCAGTGGAGCTAAGTGAGATAGGTACCCGAACCCGCATTTTAATAAAATTACCCTCCACTCCATGGCTGGCACGTGGTGAGCATATTTTCTGATGCTGGAAGGAGGAAATGGGCCCTGTCACATGTGCGGGTGCCACTCTCCTCTGGCAGACTTCTTAATCTATGTTTGAGGGGCAGTCAGGACTAAATGACATTATGGGAACAAAAAAGGAAAATGCAAAAAAAAAAAAACTTTTAATTGGCTTACTCTGATCTCCCTGCTGCGATTGTATCATGGAGTTGGCAGCTTGTCACTTGTGGTTGCTAGGCAACCCTGAACGGTAAGGCAAACGTGTCAGCCCGTGTTTTCCATCTTGTTGTTTGAGTCTCCTGGTGTCTGAGGCTGAAGTCTGGTTCTACCTGACCCTCAACAGGGGTCTGGGATGCTCCATGCAGCCCCATGAAAAAGCCTCTGACCTACCCCTCAAAGCTGCCTCGTCGGCAAGTTCTTGATAAAACTTCAGTCCTTTTTCAATAATGTGGCACTCTAGCTGTGACCTTTCTGAAAAGACCCCAGCGGCCCTGTCCAGGTGTTCCCAGCCCTCAGGTGATCCAGTTGAGGAGGTGCAAGAGCAGACGGATGCAGCAGAATGCTTGCCTTGCTCCACCTCGCCACGCTCTACAGACACTCGGGCCCCCTCTCTGACGCAGTCTTACATATGCTCAGGCAGGGAGCCCACAGAGGAAAGGTTTTGCAGTCAGAAAGAGCTGGGTCTGTCTGTCACCTGTAAGACTCTATGTTCTCAGGTCTACAGGGGAGATAACACTACTTCTATCCAGTGTGCCGGTGAGTTTTTTTTGTTGTTGTTGCTGTTGTATTTTTTTCTTTTTTTGGAGAGGTTTTTGCTATAGGGCGCGTGCGCTCGCCAGACAGACAGAGAGAGACAGAGAGATAGAAAACGAGAAATCACCCCCCAGGGGGGATGGCCACGCCGCAATCCCTTCTCCTCCATTCTCCTCTCAGGATCTTGGGCACGCACACACATGTGCCCGGCGTGAGTTTAAGCCGCCAGGTCCGGGACTCGAACCGCAGTCGACTACGTAGGAGTCCAGCGACATAGCCATTACGCTAACTGCTGGTCCCAACCGGTGAGTTTTCACTGAAGAATAAAATCCATGCAAAACATTAAGCACAATGCCTGACCTCACATTTTAACACTGTCTAGAGATCCACAAAGAACTTCAAGGCATTCACAGAGTCCTGGAACTAGAACGGAAGTCAGCTAGTGATTGCTGAAGCCATCATTCCCCGAATTGAGAATCTGAGACTCAGTCAGAGACACATAGCCAATGCTATGTTACTAGGACTCAAACAAAGGGCTTAGGAGGAGTCCGGACCTGGGCCAGTCTCTAAGAGCAGTGGGTGATGGCTGTATGCTAGCAGCCAGATCCTATGTGGTCAGCCATGGTGTGAATCCCAACCACGTCAGCTTGGAAAACATGCCTGGTGCATGTGTGCATGTGCTCAAAATCCCAACGGAAGGAGAAATGGCGGAAAGGAGATGGTGGAGTGACCGTGCCTGTTGGAGGTGTTTTCTCTCTCTCTGGTAATTTTAAAAAAATAAAGAAAATTTAAAAAAGCATCCTCCTGTGTTGAGCATATCCAATAGGCAAATGAGTATCTATATTTGTACTGAATAATCAGAGCAGTGGTCAACGTAACCGCCATCCAGAAAACAATTTGTTTATTCTGAACAAGTGCCGTGCACCTCAGGCAAGGCCAGTGCCTCATAGCTGTCTGATGGAATCACCTGTCACCTTCGGAAGAAAGTCTACCCTCTTTGCCATGGCCTCCAAGACTGTTCTAGGCCTAGCTCCTTCCCCCGTGCAGGTTCTCCCGTGCCCCAGTGATCTTCTGCTGATCCTTAGACATGCAGAAAGGCTCCTGCCTCAGGCTCTTTGCACGAGCTAAGCCTTCTCTCAGAATGCAGATGTCCACAAGCTCCCTCCTGTACTTGCTTCAAAGTATTGCTCAGAGACAGTCACAGCTGCACCGAGGCCTTTCATGATCTTCTGTTAAGTATTGCGGTCCCCTCTCTCTCAAGCACTGTCCATCCCCCTTCACTGCTTTTTTGATGCAGGACTTGTCACCACCTGACACATTACACGTGTGTTTGTTGACTGTGCCCAGCCCCTACCAGCCACTAGACTGTAAGCTCCGTGAGGTCATAAATCTTTGTCTTTGGATTATGGCTATTTTCCCAGCACCTAGAACAGTGGCAGGCATACATTACACACTCAGTAAACATTTGTTGACGTCATAGAAGCCTCTGTGAGCGAAGTATCCTCTTTTTCCATGCTTTCCCTACCTCTGCCTTCTGAACTCCTACTTGCCCTTCATACAGCAAGAAGTATCACCTCCTTTCAGAAGTTTGTCCTCACTCCCAATGGAATGGAGACCCTGGATTATGGGCCCATAGAATCCTACACTTCCTTCCAGAAAGGATTGTTAAGATCATCTATTTACCTGGTGTCCTACCAGAAACTCGACTTCTGATCATCAGAGGAGTAAATAAATAAAAAGGAGTCATCCTTGAACTAACTATTCTGAATGTTTTTCAGAGACCAAGCTTCCTGTCCCCAACTCCTCCACCCTTGCCCCAGTCGCAAAGCCCCAAACTCAGTCTCCCTCCAGACTGAGCCACGGGGGGGACAGGACTGGCACAAATTCATTCTTACATTCCCAGCATGCAACATAGCTCCTGGCACATGGCAAATGTGCAAAACTGCTCAGAGGAGAACAGCCGGCGCTGACCCAGTGCACCCTCTGAGCCACAAAATGGTCTATCGGGGCGCGTCAGCCTCAGAACTCTGTGATTCGGGAGAGGATGATTCTTCGATGTGGGGCTGTTCTGCGCATGGTAGACTGTTGAGTGGCACTCTGGCCTCTATCTGTATGCCCACAGTATAGACACTACTTATGACAACCACAATGTCTGCAGATATTACCAAATGCCCCCTAGGAGTAAAACATACCCTCAATTGAGAACCATTGATCTGCACTTGTTGTACATTAACTACTGATAATTCAGCCCTCAGGGCAATGCTACAAGGGATCTACAGTTATTAAATTTATACTGCAGATGAGCAAAGTATGGTTCAGAGAGGCTAGGCAACTTACAGAAAGTAACACAGCTAGACATGAACAGAATCGGGACATAAACGTGGCAATCAGGCTCAATTTAGGCAAGGCCGGTGAGGAAGGAGACTTGGGACCAGTAAGCACTGAGTAGCTATCACTCTCCAGCACTATTCTAAACCCTTACTTGGATTATCTCCCTTAATCCTAGCGAGGCTTTATCACAGAAATTGTTATTTCTAACTTTGTGCAAAGGAGGAAATTGAGGCACAGAGAGCACCTAGCTAACTGAGTCAGCGAAGCCAGAATCAAAGGCGGGGCAGCCTGACTACAGTTCAGGATGGTGGGTGGTGGAGGGCAATTCCATGTCTGCAAGGTCATGCTGCCTTTGCCCAGGTCCCCTGCCAGGTAGGCTTTGGCAGAGTCCCCATGTTCCCACAAAAATAGCTTCTCAGCTGCTCACGCTCACTGTGCCCGCTTCCTGGGGGCAACGAGCCCTGAGGGTCACGAGGAGCGCTTTCATGTTCCAAAGCAGTCTTATCCACAAAGCAACCTCTGTGGGGTGAGCACCAGAGGCTTCCCCGGGGCTGGGACTTCCAAAGTGGGGGCAGCTTTTATGTGCACTCACCCAGGCTTCATATTAATAGAAAAGTCCACAGAGAGCCTGATGGGGAGATGTTAGGGGTATTTTCAGAATATTATGAGAGTCTCCACTTACACACACACAAAAAAAGTGAACTACAAGGCACCCTCCCAATTCCCTTCCTTGCAGTGGTTACTAAAGCAGAGAAGGCATGCGTTTCAAAGATGTCTCTTGACATGATTGCCTGGTGTGTAAAATAATGATCAGATCATTTTCCCCCAGCCATTTCATTCAATGAGCCCAAATAAGATTACTGAGAAATTGCAAGGTCTTGTAGGAAATATCTATTCTGACCTTGGGCATTGTGAGTAGGGCTGACTCGCAGGAAACGAGATCCCCTTTCATTGTTAAAGATGACAATTCTGCAGCTTCTTTTCCAAACAAGGTGACCCCCAAGGTATCAGGGAATTACGACTCTAACGGGACAATAATTTATCACACATAACTGTCCACTGTCCCCACATGAGGGAGAGGCTCTGTGTATGACTGCTTCTGTGATTCTCTGACATGAAGCAATGTCAGCTTCTCTTAAGCAAATCTCTCAGCTTCGAAGAAATGCAGAGAAAAAAATGATAAGAAACAAAGCCTAATCCATTCTCCTCTTACAGACATTCGTTTTCTGAAAAGCTCAGCTGGTTAAGTAGATGAAAAAAAGTGAGTGAAGTCCAATAAGAAAAGAAGAATGCAATTTGCAGTATAGATATTAAAATGTACACTGAAGCAATAATAATTCCAATGATAAATGTATGTGTATAAGAATTGGCAAAAGAATCAATGAATCAAATGTACAGTTCCACAACAAGTATTGTACATTTCATCTTTCCTCTCTCCTTCCTTCCACACGTGCATCCACACACCCTGTGGGCGCCATGAGCATGAATCCATTTGCCAGTAAATGTGACTTTGTGAATCTGTAGAGGATGATTTATCAACCAGTGTACACTCAAGAAAACAGAAAACAGTCTAGGTATTTCAGAGAGGAATTTAATACAGGAAATGGATCACAAATGTGTAAAAAAAAGTCAACAAAGGGCAACAGTCATCATGCTCTGAGATTACCATTTGTGGGAATTCAATATCTTCTCTGAGTTGGAGGATTAAAATAGAGAATGTGTTATCAAGGGCCTAGGAGTCTGCATGCCTGCTAATGCTGTTGCCAGAGGCAAAAATAACAGTGCTGCCATTTCCCCCTTGTCAATCTCATGTGATTGCCTCCATTCTCAGAAACTAACACTCAGTTGCCAAGGCACTCTGGGAAATGTACTTTCCAGGTTCCCACCTGTGATTGTAGAGCTATAGACGTGCACAGGACAGAGAAGGGGCAGATACTCAACAGACGATATCTGGCAAAGAGTGATTCTGTGATGACATTACTTGATGGTGGACAGCAAACTAAATTCCAAGCTATATAAAGGGATTAAACACCATACTTGCAACAGAAAATAAAAAGAACAATGAAACAGAAAAACAGGAGAAAAATTTTATGACTTAAGGGTGCTAGAGGTCTTTCTTGATATTGGAGCGATAAGAGTTACCAAAGAGATTCAAATACTGGAATAAAAAGAATTTCTAATGGTCAGAGAGTTAGTTAGGAATCGAATCATCTGAATGGCGTGTTTAGGATATGTATTAAAATGAGCTGGAAATCGAATAGATTACCAAGATGAAGCTGCACACACCCAGTGGCTCAGCAGTGCACTGAACAAACATATGCGATGTACACTGCTCAGCAGGGAAACAGGATGGATTTTAGGATTCACACCAACAATAATAATTATGGGTGGAATAAGAATTTTTAGAGTATCACCTACTTATATAAAACTCAAAAACAGATAAGGCAAGGACATTGTGTGGAGAGGCCTGAATGGGTGATAAAACTATAAAGAAAAGCAAGGACAGAAAGACCACAAACATCAGAAATGCAATTGGTCAGAAACAGGCAGGAAACCAGAGGGACATCCAGAGATCTAGTCCTTTTTATTTTTTTTTTTTTAAAGTTTTAATGTAGTAAACCCTTTCCTCATGATTTTTTCCTTATTTCTCTTTTTCCTTTTTTCCTTCTTTCTTTTACAGTCAATCACTGTGTATCATTACAGCATAGCAAGTGAATTATTTTCCCATCACGAATACACTGTATATTGGTTCAGTCACAGATACTGTTTTTTTTGTCTGACACAGAGAATATATTGATTTTTTTTAATTTTTTATTTCTTATTTTTTACATTTAATTACTGTACTTTTTCAAAAGAATTATTTTATTTTATTTATTTATTCATTTATTTTAATTTGACCAGAGAGAGACTCAGAGACAAAGACAGGGAAAGTGAGAAAGCAAGCCACCAGGTCTGGGACTCGAACTGTGAGCGGCCATGTGGGAGTGTCCAGTGCCTTAACCATCATGGCACCTGCTGGTCCCCTAATTACTGTACTTCTGCACAGCATGCAAAATGGACTTCCCAGGCATGAGTATACTGCATATATTAGTCCAGTCAAAGAGATCACCATACACATTATCATCAACAAATAATTTCCCATTTTGGGGTCCATTAAATGTTTTGCTATTTTTTCCCCTGATTCCCTCCCTCCTGCCATCCCCCATACTGTCTTTAGTATCTTCAGTTGCTCTCCCTACTTTTATACCTTTCAATCTTTCAGTTTCTGCAATAAAGTGTTAAGACGTGGAATCAACCCAAAATGTCCAAGAACAGATGAATGATTGAAAAAGTGTGGCACACTAACTCTATGGAATACTACCTGGGCATCCAGGAGATTTCAAAGCTACAGAAATGTTCAATTTCCTAAGCTCGAATGATGGATAATGAGTATGCTCTATATTATTATTTAAATTATACTTCTATAATTTATGATCTTTTTCACAATAAAACTGAAAAAAATACATAGAGAAAAATATAAACCACACGCTATGATAAATAAAGAGTTAACAATATTTTGGATCAAAGAATCATAAAATTAAACAAGGAGATAGAAATTATTTAACAGTGGCCCAGACTTGGTGGCACTGTCAGAACTATAGTGAACTACAGTGCTGGAAGTCATACTTCCACCCATGGGTTTGAATCCCTGGACTGGTTAACCTAAAACATGCCAAGAGCACATGTGTGTTCAAACGCCTGACAAGCTGGAGGTCTGGGGAAAGGGGATCGTGACGTGAACAAACCCTGTTAGAGGATCTTTCTCTCATATGCATATGTGTGCGCATACATACTTCCTATCATAGATACAACAAAATTTTAAAACTCTAAAGAAATTGTTCAATAATCAAATGAACAAGAATTCTAAACCTCATTCTCATTGAAAGCATGGGTGTGGTGAAAAAATCTCATTCTTTTAGTCGGAGAATAACTTGGTTAAACATTTCTGGAAAGCAATTTGGCGATGTTTATCTAGAGCCTTTAAAAATGCCCATGTTTTCGAGAAATGGCTAGAAACTCTGACAAAGTTTTAATGTAGGAAATCATTAGCGTTTATACAATGGGGAGACATTTGAGGACATTATGGGAGTCAGTAAATCATGACCACTATAATGAAATAATGTACAGCCTTTAATGATGATTACAAAGAGATCACCATTAGATCACCATTACCATGCAGAAATGCCTGTCACATTATTGAGTGAGAAGAGGCAAACTAGAGAACTTTATATCCAAGAGGATCTCATAGATTGCAAAAACAAACAAACAAGCATATTGGAACGAATTAGGTCAAAATACCAGCAGCCATTATATTTGGGTGCCGAGATTACAGATACTTGTCTTTCTTCACTTAAAATATTTCCCAATTTCTTCAAATGAGCAGTTATTGCTTTTATAATAGGGAGGGGAGGGTGTGGGAATTTAATAAAAAATTAGAAGCTCAGTTGGACTCATGCTTTCTTTCAGCACTGTTGTATTATATTGTACCTGAGCTTATAGCTTGGCGCTATCCCAAGAACATTCTTTCATGTCAAGGAGACGAGAGGTTAAGTTATTTCCAATTATCATTCTTCGTTTTTACCTTGACTTACATAGTGATAGGTAAAGGGGAATTAACAGCTATTGAGTGTTGTCTTGGACACTGTCTTATTCCTACATATTACCCCTGAGAGAGACAAAATATTATCTTCATTTTAATGTTGGAGAAACTGACACCCAGCAGGCTTAAGGCACTTGCTTGAGATCACTCAGATAACCAATAGCAAGGATATAGATCTGATTCCTGAGTTGTTTTTCTAAACTCTCTTCCTTCTACATGATGGAACCACTGTTTTTGTTTGTTTGTTTGTTTTTAAAGATTTATTTATTTACTCATTCATTCATTCATTCATTCATTTTAATTTGACCAGAGAGAGACACAGAGAGATAGAGAGGAAAGTGAGAAAGCAAGCCACCAGGTCCAGGATTCAAACCGTGGTCAGCCATGTGGATTGTCCAGCGCCTTAACCGCCACACCACCTGCTGGTCCCATGGAACCACTGTTTTAAGGTTCATATTATAGCCCTAACAGCTCAGACATCAGTCTGCATGGGCTGAGATACTGCCTCCATTTACTGGCTATGGGACTTCAGGTACATTTTATTTGGCTTCTCCAGGCCTCAGTTTCTATATCAGTGAAATGGGAATAATGACGGTGTTTTCTTCGTAAGAGGAAATGCATATAGAGTGCTTAGGGAAGTTCTTGGCACTCAACCAAAGTTAGCAAGCATTGTTAGCCCTCACGGGGTCTGAAAGATCATGGGAACGGGTTTGAGTTTATTTCCCTCCCACTCCCCCTGTGCCTACAGTGGAATGCCATCTGAGGTCACTGGTCCAAGGCATGATTTCATATGTGGGGACACTGAAGAGCAGAAAGGTGGAATGAGTAACACAGACCAGCTCATGGTGTGGGAGTCAGGGTGGTCCTATCAGCCCAGGTCCTGCCCATGGCTTACAGCTTTTCCCTGACCCATGTCCCTGTGACCAACAGCAAGAGGGACCAGACTACAGTGCTGGACACAGTCATCTCTTCATGTACACACTATTATTTTTTTTTGGTAATTTGCCAAAGGGCACGTGTGCTCACCAGAGAGAGAGAGAGAAAGCACCCCCCGTGAGGCATGATCAAGCCTCAGTTCCTTCTCCTCCATCTCTCCCCCTCCCTCCCGCTTTCAGGATTTGAGCACACACATGCACCTGGCATACTTTTCAAGCCGCTGTGTCCAGGATTTGAATTACACAGTTGGCCATGTGGAGGCCAGCTGCTTTAACCACCGTGTCACCAGCTGGCCCTGATGGCATGTTATTTTTCATGTACATGTTATCATTTCATCTTTCAACAACCTTGGGAAATAGGCAAGAAAGACACATAAATGAGGAAACAACCCTGGAGGCCTTAGGTTGTTTTCCCATGGTCCCACAGAGAGCTGAGACAGGATTCCGAGCTGTTTGCACAGCACTGTGGCACCTCAAAGCACTCTTTGATGCGTTAGATAACCAACTTTAGATCTTTGTTTCTGAGAGGCAGGGGACAAACTAGGCTGGTGGACATTCTCACCCTGATTTCTTTCGTAAACCCCATGGTACCAGTTATTACTCCTCAGCATCTTGTGGGTAGGGAAGCATCTTCATCCAGCTCTTCATTAGTTGGGCTCTCCTGAGCCCAAGTGGTCAGCTGCTGGAATTCTGACAGCGATTTGGCCAGTGGGACAGAAGCCATGCCATTCTTCTTCCCAACACACCCCCTGCTACCTGAAGCCTTAATATACCTGCCTTACTTAAACACAATGTTAAGCTGTGTTGCCTTCAGAAATCTAAGAGCAGCTTGAACTCTCAAGAACTGCTGATGTGGGTGTGAATTGGTACAGCCTCTTAAAAAATAATACCTCGCAACTTTTCCTAAGGCAAAATATAGGTCTGTTCTATGGCCCAGCACTCCTATGTATACCCAATGGAAAGAAGTGTTTTGTTCATCAAAGACATAGGTAAAAAATAAAAGTTTGTGACTGATTTATTGACAATAGGAAAAATTGCAAACAACCTAAATGTTCATCAGTAGGAAAATGGATAAATTTCAGTGATATTCACTCAATGAAATTTTATATGGCAGTAAAAAAGAATGAAATACTACTTCATAGAACAATGTGGATGGAACCTCACAAATACAATGATGAGAAAAAAATAAAACACAGACCAAAGAAAACATACCGTACAACTACATTTATATGAAGTTCAAGAATAGGCAAAGTGAATCTTTGCTGCTACAAGTTGTGTAGCGCTTAATATTGTGGGGGTGGTTCTTTTTTTTTTTTTTTTTTTTTTTGAGAGGTTTTTGCTATAGGGCGCATGAGCTCTCCAGAAAGACAGAGAGAGAGACAGAGAGACAGAAAGTGAGAAATCACCCCCCCAGGGGGGATGGCCACACCACAATCCCTTCTCCTCCTTTCTCCTCTCAGGATCTTGGGCACGCACACACACACACCCGGCTTGAGTTTTAAGCCACCAGGTCCGGGACTTGAACCATAGTTGACTACATGGGAGTCCAGCGACATTACACTAAGTGCTGGTCCCAAGGGGGTGGGGGGTAGTTCTTTTGATTACTAAGAGATAGACTGGGAACTTCTTTATCTTGAATCGTGGTTCCATGGATGTGAAGATAGGTTAATTCATCAAGCTTTAAGCTTATGAAATGTGCACTTTGCTCTATGTATGTAATGTCACAATAAAAAATTAAAAACAAATACTGACATCTGGATTACTAAGGATTCACTCACTAGGAACTCAGAATAATCCCTAAGCAAAGGCTTATATGATAAAGTTATTTTCTAAGTCAACCTGTGGACCCGCATACCAAGTGGGCTCTTCATTCTCCAAGCCCCAATCCCTAGAGTAGGATAAATCTCTCTGAGAAGGTCACTGGCCTTGTACTTACCACACCCCTGTGGCGTGTGCCATGTGTCTGTCTACTTCTCCAAGAGCAGGGACGTTCTCATTCATCTCTTTTCCCCAGTACCTAGCAGGGTGTCTGGATAGGAGGAGACACACCGTAATTATCCATGGGACAAATGGAGTGAGTGCACAAAAGAATGAACGAACATGGCGCACACAAGTATGACCTATGACCACAATCTAGAAAACAGCTGCTGGGCTGTGAGCTGGCGAAACATTTTCTGGGCTGTATGACATAGACCACTGGCTTTCAAAACTGGGAAGATTCTGCCCCCAGGAGACATTTGACAAGGTCTGAGATATGTTTGGTCAATAAGTCTGGGGGCCAGGGGTAATCCACCATACCTGAGATGATGCTAAATGTCCTGAAAGGCACAGAATAGCACCCCTCTCCCCAGTACATACACATGGAACTGATCATGGAACTCAAAAGGCCAACACTGAGGAAGTTGAGAAACCCTGGTTTAAAGGAACGGAGTGGCCCAGGAGCTAGCATGGTGATTAAGGTGACTGGATCCCACAGGGCCACCTATGTGCTTTGCGTCTTGGACCCAGTGGCTTAAATGACATGCTGGGTGGATGTGTGTGTGTGTGCGTGTGTTTGTGTGTATGTGTCCAAAATCCCAAGAGAAGAATAGAGGAGAAGGGATTGTGGTGTGATCACCCCCTTGAGGAGTGCTTTCTCACTTCTTTCTGTCTCTCTGTGCTGAGTGCACACGTCCTACAGCAAATTTTAAAATAATAATAATACTAAAATAAATGAATAGGAGCTAAACATAGAAAGACTTAAGTGCAAAGGTCAGATGACGTTTTGTTAGCTGTGTGACTCCGGGTAACTTATAAAACCTCTCAGAGCGGTTTCACTTGTACAAACAGGGTTAATACCTACTTAAAAGTAGTTGAGAAGATTAAATGTGCTAAGCTGTGTGAAGTGCCAGACTCAAAGTGGGAGCCCAGTGAGACGTGGTTCCCCTTCCCTTGTCTACTTCCTGTTTCTGATCCCTTTCCCCAGAGCCCAAGATGGACAATTTTTAATAAGAGAAACAGCTGTCAGGCATTGCTGCTTCTGCTGCTGCTTAAGAAACTACTGAAGAGCGAGGCTGCCTGTGAAGAATGCATTTTATTTGCTGGATACATCAATAGTCCCTGTTCCTAATGAAATGCATTATTAAAAGATAAAGTCAACATATTCAGAACTCAGCCCCACGTTGCATCCCAATGTAATCTGCCATTCTCCCAGCATGGCAGGTGTCCTGTAAGCCTGCCTCTAAAACATGCATTCTGATTTCTCCTGCTTTCCCTCATTTTTTCTCTAAGCCCACACAAGCGCACTGTGTTCCCAAGAGATACAGAGCAGCGTCTCATACAATAGTAGCACAGTGTGCAAGTGGCAGAGACACGGCGAAGAAAGAATCCAGCCTTGTTCTTTGCAAGCAGGAAGTGGAATTTCCCGCAGGGCTCAATCCAAGGCTTGCTGGATTCGTTCCTCCCACCCCCCCCCCCCTTTATGTATTTATGAGAGCGACTGGGCCCTGGGCAATCTGAAGCAAGAATCTCATGTGGGCTGATTATTATGAAGTTTTGCTGTCCTTGGTGCTGGAAAAAATCGTAAAGTGCTAAGGGTTTTTGGGTCACTTCTGCATTCCCATTACTTGTATTGGCCAGGGAATACTAAACAGGACATTCATATATATTTTAACATTACTTTAGCAGATGCTTAATATAGACTATTTGGAAAACACATGGAATGAAAATAACAACAAAAGTAACTTACATTGTCTTGTGAGTATGCTACTTTCCAGGCATCGTTACTGAGTTTATCTTAAGGATTAGGTACCGTACATCCCCCATTTTTCAGATGAGGAGAACTGAGGCAACACCAGTCCCATCAACCTGATCTTTCACCAACAACCATGTCCACAACAGAAGAGTCAGGGCAGCCTTTCCTCTTGACTCTGGCTTCTATTTCCTCTCACCTTCTTATGTGGGTTTGTCTTGGCTTCTAGAATTCTCATTCCTTTTCCCAAATCATCAGTTTCTCTCTTTCTACTACCCAATTCTTGTGAGATATATACATACACAACCAGCATTTCTCATCTTTCAGAAAAGATAGAAAAGCCCTTGTGTCGGTGGTACAGACGACCCGGAGACGGTCTTTTCTTCAGCACTTTATTTCCCCAGGTTATCTTTTTTTTTTTTTTTTTGGAGAGGTTTTTGCTATAGGGCGCGTGCGCTCGCCAGACAGAGAGAGACAGAGAGACAGAAAGCAGGAAATCACCCCCCCGGGGGGATGGCCACGCCACAATCCCTTCTCCTCCATTCTCCTCTTGGGATCCTGGGCACGCGTGAGTTTAAGCCACCGGGTCCGGGACTCGAACTGCGATCGACTACGTGGGAGTCCAGTGACATAGCCATTACGCTAACTGCTGGTCCCCCCCAGGTTATCTTTCCGAAGTTCCTCTCCTCCCCGCTTCCTCCCAGGGCCTTTTAAAGGGCCCTTAGCCAATCAGCGCGTTGTCCACGTGTACGGAAGCCGATCCTCGAATGACGATTGGTCGCATGTCGTGTTCCCGTGCTCTCCACGCTCTCCGCTGTTCCACTTCCTCAAAGTTGTTCACCCTCTGGGCAGACTTCGGGCTTCCGCTGGCGCCATCTTAGGGGCGCGCTTGAGAGGAGATGGGAGGGGGCGCGCCACACCCTTGAATGCCACATTTCCTTTCCTCCTTCTTAAAGAGAAGCTCTCTGGGACCAGCAGATGACATAAGGGTTAGGTCACCGGATTCCCATGTAGACAGCTGTGGTTTGAGTCCTGGACCTGGTGACTTAAAACTCACACTGGATGCATGTGTGTGCATGTCCAAAATCCAGAGAGGAGAATGGAAGAGAAGTGACTGTGGCATGGTCATCCCCCAACCCACCCCCCGGGGATGATTTCTCACTTTCTGTCTCTCTAGCAAGTGCATGTGCCCTATAGCAAAAATCTCTCTTAGAAAAAAGAGAGAGAGAGAGAGAAGTTCTCTGAAAGAGCATTTTTTAGTCACTGTTTCTACTCCTTCGTGTCTGATTTACACTCTTTCTGTAAATCATCCGCTGAAAATGGTTCTTGTCTAAATCAACCATGGCCATTCTATTGGCAAATCCTACAGTTGTTTCTCTGAGCTTGCTTTAGCTCCCAGAAACATTTGACATCAATGACTACCTCCTTCTCAAAATCCCTACCATATCATTAAAAAATCCTAGCTTTTTTTCTCCTAACTCTACAGCCCATATTTTCAAGTTGTTTTTCCTGGATCTTGGTGTTTGGCTCTACTGGAAATATGAAGTGCCACCAGACTCAGTCCTTGGAAGACTTAATTTCTCCAACTATACACCTCCTCCAGTAAGTACTCTCATATAGTCCTGTGATGATAAAAACCACCAAGAAACTCATGCCTCCTAAGTTTCAATCTCTAGGTCCAATGTTTACCTTGATCTCTAGACTCCTGTATTCATCAGCCTTGGATGTCTTATCATTTTAAACCTAACAGGTTTGAAAAGGACTTCTGATTTTCCCTTCTGAACCACCTCCTACCCAAGTCTTTCCCAAATGAGTATATGTCACAACCACCTAGTTTGTCAAGCCAAAACCCTAGGGATCATCTCTGATTTCCCCCTCATGACTCACAAATAACCCCCAGTCAGGTTCCACAGATGTAGCCTACAAGACATATTCCAATTCTACCAATTTATCTCCATTTCCAATACCACTAACTTAACATCTCTAACCTCCCTTCCCTGGATTACTGTAAAGTGCCATCTTCTATTTTAATTTTCTTTAAACAGGTAGTACAAATGTTTAAAGATCCTATCATATCAAAATATGCACACTTTTGTCCTTTCTTGTCCCAGTCTTACCCCTGCATTTTACAGGTAACCACATTTTTGTTTCGGGGGAGTGTCCTTCAAGAGTCTTTATGCAAATACAAAATATACATCCCTCTTTGTTATTACACAAATGCCAGAACATTATACATTCTGTTCTGCTCTCCGCTCCTTTCACTTTGCAATACATCTTACAGATCTTTCCATATGGATGCTTGAGGAGAACTTCCTCTTAGTTGCTTAGTATTCTATCACGTGGCTTTAACAAAATGTATTTAAACAGTAATCTATCCTTTGACAATTGTGTTGTTTCCAATCTTTTGCTACCTCAAATGATACTACAATAACCTTGTCTGTAGTATTCTCATACATGCTATTATACCCATATTATAAATTACCAGAAACGAGATTGCTGAAGCAAAGGGAACCATTTAACCGATTTTTCTGTTTTCTCTCTTAACCCCTTCATTACATCATGAAGGTACCTTAAGGGATTTTTTTAAAATGTAAATCACATCGGGTCATCCATTTCAAAGCCCTCCAATGTCTTTGCACTACAAATATGAGATTTAAATGCCTCACAAGGTCTCTTGTTTACATTGGATTGTGCCTATTCAGGCCCCACTCAGTACTTCACAGAAGTCAGTCTTTATATTTCTAGAACACACTAAACTCTCCTTAGCTTTGCATTTGTTCAGCTCTTTACCTCTCACACTCTTCAATCAGATCTTCAGATCAGGTTAATTATCACCTCTTCAGAGAGGCCTCCATGATATTCCTTTTGAAGCTTCCCACCTTGCTCCTAACTGCTGGCACTCTTCTGGTATACCATTGTGTTTTATTTTTATTTATAACTTCCTCTTTCTATCCCTTGGTTCTAAAACAATATGTGACAACAAATGTCTGTAGAATGAATGACTGTTAACATCTCAGTGTATTAATTTCCAGCATCTTACCAAAATTTATTTTTTACATAAGGGAGATGATACTATGCATATAATTTTGTATCTTGGTTTTGTCATATAGTGTCACATTTAAGCATTTCTCCAGGAAATTAAAAAAATCCTTTGTAGATCCACTCCTTTTTTTGGATAGGTTTTTGCTTTAGGACCGTGTGTGCTTGACAGAAAGAGAAAGTGAGAAATCACCCGCTGGGGGGATGACCATGCTGCAATCCCTTATCCATTTTCCTCTCAGGATCTTGGGCACACACGCACACATGCCTGTTGTGAGTTTAAGCCACCAGGTCTAGCACTCGAACCGCGGTCGACTACGTGGGAGTCCAGCAACATAGCCATTATTCCAACTGCTGGTCCCCAGACCTCCTTTCTATAAATTTAGAGTAATTTATTATAGAGAAAAATTGTAACTATTTTACTTTTTCTTTTCTTTCGTTTTTAGTTTTAATTTGCTATAGGGCAATTATGCTTCCAAGAGAGATAGAAGAAGTAAAGAAACACTCCCCACCCTGGTGAGGATGACCATGCTGAAATCCCTTCTCCTCCATTTTCATCTCAGGATTTTGGGCATGCACACACATGTGCCTCATATGTTTTTCAAGCCACCAGGTCCACGACTTGAACCACATAGTCAATCATGTGAGATCCAGCCACCTTAACCACGATGTCACTTGGCTGGCCCCCCAAACATAACCATTTTAATCACTCATTTTGTAGGATATTTAGGTGTTGTCACACTTTAAAAATTGGAATTAACACAGCAATAAACATATTTAAACATAAATATTTGTCCATCATTTCAAATGTCCCCTAAAACTGTGCATATTATGTTAAAACAGTAGGATCTTTTAAGCCATCAGATACTTTTTTATCAAATAGCTTGTCATAAGATTGTAATAATTTATACCCCTTCTAGCAATAAATCACCTAATTCTCATCAGATTTAATAATCATTCAGTATTTACTAATTTGATAGATATAATGGTTCATTTTTTAAATAGTTGCCTTTTATAACTAATGAAGTTGAATATTTTTATAGATCATCTTTGACAGATTAATAACAGCGTTATATCAATGCCTACTTCCACAGGCTTGGGAGGAGTTTGGCTATATTAAATCTCAGGTAATCAAGTAATCTGAATTTTTTTGCACTGAAAAAAAAATAAAACAGTAAAGAAAACAACCTTGTGGTATTACTACATAAGTACTGCTTGCTTTTCACCTACTTTAGGGGGAGACAATCTCCTTTAAAGTGCAATTTCTAGGAAATACATTGTACCTCTTGTTTTCTACCTAGCATGTAATTCCTATCATCACTGCTTCCTCCTCCATGAGTGAAGCCTTTTGGAATAATTGATGGATATGTAGAAAGCTCTATCATGAAGATTTCATAGAGTAGGTTTTGTTTTGCATTTCCCTGGGTCATAGTTCTGTTCTGAGTGTACTATTCATTTGTATGTTTCCCCTCCCCATGAATAAAATCTAAGCATGTATCTTACCAGTAAAATAACATAACCTCTGTTTTTTATAGCTTCAGCTAACCTTTAAGCAAATCGTAACATTGTTGATAACTTTTCCAAACTAAGCATTTTATCCAATGATAGCAAATTAGCATGTTATAAGAGGTACTGCACTAAGAACCTACATTGATTCACAGATGACTTTAAAAATTCAGCGAGCCAAGAATCCCACATTATTGATTCATGCTAACAAAACGATGAAGCACAGCTAATCTTTACAACACATGCTGGGCAGAATGACATTTACAAATGCAGACAGACGGAAACCAATTGGACATAATTCTTTAAGGATTAAACTGATGGCTGCAATTAGACATGAAAAGGTGAGCCGTCTCACTGCTGGGAATTGAGACTTAGCCTCCAGGGTCCGGATCTAATCTGTCCTTGTCCTTGCTTAACCATCACATCCCACGGTCCCGCTGACTGTTGAGTTGAGGAGAGTTTCCCATGACTATTCAGGTTAATTACATTGGTTTGGAAAGTTCAGTGTGTTACCACTTTGACTTACATCTTTGGCTTTTAATAACAACTGCCCTGAAGGAGGCCATGCTTGGGATCTCCACAGTGTGATGCTGCTATTGTGAAATACTAGAGGAGCCCACCAGAGGCTTGTCAGGACTGAATCTATATAGACAGATCCCTTTGTATACCTCGTTCTTTGTTGGAAGTAGACACCATGGATCTCTGAAAGCTCAGGAATTCTCAGAATCTGATTCATTTTTACCTGCCAGAGGGCGTATGTACTTGCCAGAGAGACAGAGCAACAGCAATAGCAGTGGTAGGAAATGGTAAAGTGCACCCCCCAGTGGTGTACAGTCATGCTGCAATCCCTTCTCCACCATCTCTCCATCTTCTAGGGATTTGGAGTATGCATGCATACACACCCAGGATGTATTTTAAGCTACCGGGACTGGGATTTGAACCATGGTCAGTCATGCAGAATCCAGCTCCCTTAACCACTAAGCCATGGAGCAGGCCCATCAGAATCTGGTTTTTAAACTTGTTTTCTATTTAAAGAAATACTTGAGCTTGACACATAGCTCCTAGGCCTAGAAAACAACTCAGTCTGCCATTTCTGAGTAGTTTCAAGGTTAAGCTGATAAACATCACCCAAAGAACAGAAAATCTAGTTGATAACCTTCAAGATAATTCTGATAGTTTTAAAATTCATAATGACTCTGCTTATCAGCAAATCAGAACAGTGATGGAGTGAGAAGGATTTGCAACCATGGGGTGTAACTGAAAGCACATATGTTTGGAAATCAAATTCTGTCCCTGCGAGCTACTCACACAGCAAGGTTCAATACATGTTATTATTGTCCTAGTTTCCCCATCCTACTTACATCCGCCAGGTTTATTTTGAGACTCTACTGGGATGGCTCAGAGAAGTTCCTCTAAACCAGCCTGAGACACACCATCCTGAGAGACAGTGGCCCACATTTGTTTGTTTCTTATCTCTCCTTATTCCCCATCTATTCCTTCCTCAGCACTTACATTTTAGAAACCAGCAAGAAAACACCCTAAGAAAAACTCCAGGAGAGCACAATTTTAGAGACAAGGGAATTAACATTTCTATAAAAGTGAGGATCCTTTTTGTTGGAAAGACACAAACATTTGAATTGTCCTGAGAAAAGGAGGGGAAAAGTGTCAGTTGCCTAGAACCCCAGCATTGTCCAAAGAGCATAAAGTCTCCTTAACAAACTCAGACTCAACACTGCCAGTTTTAAAATTCATAATTACCTGTTTAACAGAGAGGGAGAAGAGAGTGCTGCATATTTATTCATTGCAACAGGGTTGTGAAGAACAGTGGTGTAAATCCCTTCTCTTCTACTGATAGGCTATGGAATTTTGGACATGGAGCCTTGGGTTTCTCATTTGTAAGATGGTGATAATGATAGCCATAAATGTGACCAAATCCATGGCTAAAATGATGTTGTCAGGAATCACTTTCTCTCTGTCTTTCAAACCTATCTTTCGCTGTGTAAGCTTCATTCTTAGGATCCTGAGTGGCTCCCAGCTTCTGGAAACTTCCTTTAGATTAAAGTCCTAATGAAATGAAATGTGGGAACCTTCCCAAAAGCTCTGATACTTTCTGATGGACCTGGAAAACATGTGTGCTGACTGAAGACTGAGAGTCCTCTTTCACCTAGAGTTATAGAGTCAGTCCCCCCAACATTGTGTGTAAGAGAGTGAAAATGATGGGGGCTAGGCAGTGGCCCAGTGGCAAGGCAACTGGATACACATGGCAAGGTCCTGGCTTCATGTCCCAGGACCTCCCAGGCATATCAGGCACGTACATGCTCATGATCTGGGCTGGCTGGGGCTGGATCACAGCCTGAGGACCCTGTTGGAGACCTCTCTCTCTCTCTCTCTCTGTCTCTCTGAATAAATAAATAATAAACTCAGGAAGGGAGGGAGGGAGGGAAAGTGATGGATTTCCAAACAACATAGGAGGTTGTGACCAGAAGATAAAATAATTGACACATCAGAGGCAAAGTGCAACTATCTGCATGTATGTCCTACTGAAAAGCAATGGCAGTACCACTGGAAAGAGCTTATTGAAAAAAAAAAAAAGAATATCTAAGCTCCAACCTCAGAAAAGTTCAATTGAACACCAGAATGTGGACACTAAACAATAGAGTGTTTTGTTTTCTGTTTTAAATTTATTTAATTTTATTTATCATCGTTATTAGTTTTACTTTGACCAGAGAGAGAGAGAGAGAGAGAGAGAGAGAGAGAGAGAGAGAGAGAGAGAGAAAGCAAACCACCAGGTCCAGAACTGGAATCTCAATCAGTCATGTGAGAGCCCAGCACCTTAATTATCACACCGCCTGCCTGCCATAACAGTAGTAGTTTTATAAAGCACTCAGCTGATTCTAACATTCAGTCAGGGTTAAGAATCATGTCTAAGTGGACTCAAATAGATACAGACATTGCACACAAGGTATCCAGATGCTTGGGTGTGGGATATTCTTTTGAAAGTTCTAGGGAGTCAAAGTCGAAATTCCCATCCATGAAGCGGAGAAGACTCATACTTAGGAGAGACCAGGTACTTGTCAATGCCATCACTGCTCAAATAATTACAGATCCCAGCAGTTCTGAAGGATCTGGGCCATCAACAAGTTGCAGCCTCTGCTCAAAATATGAATGAGCTCCAGGACAGTCTTCTGCCCAGTTCTCTCCTGCACATCTCTAATAATTCACTCCAAATTTTATGGAGAAATAGAAGCTAATTTTATTTTTTTCAAGACCTACATATTTTTGTAAGACCTACATATTTAAAATTCTGAGCGCTACAAAATTATCCGTGTGTGTGTGTGTGTGTGTGTGTGTTTCTTTCCGTAATTAGTATGTCCAAAATATGCTTCTAGTTGAGCTGGCCCTGTAGCCTGGTGGTGAAGAGAAGTCACTTCCCACATGGCCAACTGCAGGCTGAGTCCCAGCCCCAGCAACTTGAAAAACATGCTAGGCATGCCCACAAAGTCCTGACAGTATTGAAAAATGGAGAAGGAATTGCAGCATGACTACACCCAACTGGGAGGTGCTTGATTCCTCTCTACACCTGTCTTTCTCCACCAGTGCACACTGGCTACTAAAAAAATGTACTGGAGCCAGCAGGTTGCATGGTGATTAAGGCACTGGTTTCCCACATGGCTGACTACGATTCAAGTCCTGGATCTGGTGGCTTGAAAAATCATGTTGGGTACATGTGCACATCGCTCAAAACCCCAGGAGAAGAATGGAAGAGAAAGGATGGTGACATGGCCACCCCCCACGGGGTGATTTCTCACTTTCCTTCTCCAGCTAATGTACTCACCTTATGAACAAAAGCTAAAAGCCAAATGCCAAAAAAAAAAAAAAAAAAAGAGAGAGAGAGAGAGAGAGAGAGAGAGAGAGAGAGAGAGAGAACTCTGGTTCTCAGGCATGAAGCCCACAGCTAGTTATTAGGATACCAGGAGGTTAACCAGGCTTACTTTCACCTATTTCATAATTATGTCATTTATAGTAAAAGGCGGGGGGCTTAACAAAACTAAATAAGCCGGAAAACAAAATGATACAAGTGAACCCAAGCAAATGCATTGTGGCAATAAACATAAATCTTTTATTTTTTGAGAGAGAGATTTTTGCTATAGAGTGCATGAGCTCACCAGAGAGACAGAAAGAGAAAGCAAGAAATCACCCTCCGGGGGAATGGCCACACCACAATCCTTCCCTTCTCTTCCATTCTCCTCTTGGGGTTTTGGGCATACACACACATGCACCCAAGTGTGAGTTTCAAGCTGCTAGGTCTGGGACTCAAATCATAGTCAACCACATGGGAGTCCAGCATCTTAACCACTATGCCACCGGCCTGCCTCTAAACATAAATCTTTTAAGTTCCCCAATTAAAAGTCAGGGAATCTGGGATTGGGTCAAAAATTAAAATCCATCCCTACACTATTTGCATCAGGTAAGTCTAAAATAAAATGACAGATTTGGGTTAAATAAAATAAACAGGCAAACAGGTCCCAGTCCAGGGCAAATAAAAGTTAGGCCAAAGGCTGCAACTGAACGCCAGGCACTACAGGATTTAAGTAAAGCATCTTAAAATAGAACGACAGGATTATTTTATACTGATAAATATGCAATTCACAAGGCAGATCAACAGTCGTAAATGTTTACTTGCTAAAATCATTAAATACCTAGAGCTAAAATTACTAGCACTACAAGAGACAAATGACATAAACACATTGGCTGTGTGAGATTTTAACAGTTTTGGACAGATTAACTAGACAAAAATAAATAAGGATATAAAGGATCTGCATAATATAATTAATACTGATTGAATAGCTTTTTAAACATTTTACCATAAAGACAGTAGAACTTCTTTTAAGAGTCTAATTAATGCAATTTTCAAAATTATACCATATTAGGCCACCTACTCAAAACAACAAAATCTAGTAAGTGATATTTCAGGTCACATTCTCTTAGCACACATAGAAAATACTAACTCAAAAGAATATATAGAAAATATATGTGAAATACTATTCTCTTTGGATACTCTTTGAAATATAAACAAACAATAACCTCAATTGAAAACGATCTAAAAAAATACATAAAATAAACTCAAGCCTTTACAAATGGAAAGCCTCTCTCCTAAATAACATGTTTGTCAGAGAGAAAATTAAAATGTCGGTTATAGATTATGTAGAAATGAATGATCTGACAAAGCACAATAGACAAAAATAGAGTATCCAAGATTTCAGCCTTTAATTGTAAGAATAAACAAGAAAGAATTAAAAGAAATTAACAAAGGAAAACAGATCAATGGGGTTTTGTTCAAAGGAAGGAAGTAAAAACTAAGAAAAGTATAAGGAAGAATATGTGAAGAGAAGATTAAAAAACTGATAATTTAGAAAAGCAAATGAATAGCCCATAGAGCTGATATATTCATCTGAGTTCTATTTTCTTTGTAAACACAAATATTAAAAAATTAAAAATCAGGGGGCTGTCAGGTAGTGTGGTGGCTAAGGTGCTGGATTCCCACGTAGTTGGCCATGGTTCGAGTCCCAGACCTGCTGACTTGCTTTCTCACTTTCCCTTTCTTCTTTTGTCTCTCTGGTCAAATTTAAAAAACAATAATAAATTTAAATAAAATAATTCTTTTAAAAATTAGAAACTAGAATAATAGTTAAAATTTATTGAGAACCTAGTATGGCTTGAAAGTGGTTAAGTATGTTATGAACAATACTACAAGGACTATACTATTATTATTTCCCTCTTTTCTTTTTTTTTTTTTTTTTGAGAGGTTTTTCGCTATAGGGCGCGTGCGCTCGCCAGACAGACAGAGAGAGACATAGAGACAGAAAGCGAGAAATCACCCCCCAGGGGAGATGGTCACGCCGCAATCCCTTCTCCTCCATTCTCCTCTCGGGATCTTGGGCACGCACGCACACGCGCCCGGCGTGAGTTTTAAGCCACCGGGTCCGGGATGTGAACCGCGGTCGACTACATGGGAGTCCAGCGACATAGCCATTACGCTAACTGCTGGTTCCCTTTTCTTTTTTTTTGAGAAATTTTTGTTATAGTGTGCATGAGCTCATCAGAGAGACAGAGAGAGAGAGACAGAAAGTGAGAAATCATCCCTCGGGGGGATGGCCACACCACAATCCATTCTCCATTCTCCTCTCCATACTTTGAGCATGCATGCACATGTGCCCAGTATGAGTGGTAAGTTGCTGAGTTCAGGACTCGAACTGCAGTTGACCAGTTGGGAGTCCAGTGCCTTAACCACTATGCCACCAGCTGGCCCCTTTTTTCAGTTTTTTGCTACAGGACATGTGCACTCACTGGATAAACAGAGAGAGAGAAAGAGAGGTGAGGGGAGGAGGTGAGAAATCAACCCCCAGGGGGATGGCTAAACTGCAATCAATTCTCTTCCATTCTCCTCTCCAGATGTTGGACACACACATGGGCCCAGCATGGTTTTCAAACCACCAGGTTCAGGACGCAAATTGCGTAGTCAGGCATGTGGGACCCAGCTGCCTTAACCTCCACACCACCTGTTGACCCCACAGTACCCACATTTTATAGCTGGAGAAATTGAGGAAGGTAGAAGGAGAACTAATGGAGCCAAGATTACTTAAGTGGCAAATAGCAGAAAGTGGGATTAAAACATGCCATTGTACTCCATGGCCTGAGAGCCTGACCAATGCTTTACACAGCCTCTCAGTATGAAGGAAAAACAATAAGGTTAAAAGCCACCAATTAGCAATTATAAGATAATGCAGTGTATAATAAATGTCCAATCATATGGTAAATACATTTGGAACATGTTAATGATATTGATCATTTTTTAGGAATACATGAATTTTTAAAATTTACTCAGTGGGAATCTGAGTATAGTCATCCCTCTGTATCCATGGCTGATTGGTACCAGGACCCCCCACAAATACCAAAATTGGCAGCTGTTCAAGTCTCTCACAGATAATGGCATATTATTTGCATATATCCTATGTACAGCCTTTTCTATAATTTAAATAACCTCTAGATTACTTATAAATAATCTTAGCATCAGAGGTAAGTGAAAGGGATAAAAACATTACCTTCTTTATCATCTATCTTTGAGGGAGTCATTTTGTAACAACTGGCAGGGCGTGGCTGTAGTCCGTTAAATCCGTGCATACAGAGCCCATGGGTACCAGGGGCCAACAATACCTTGGTGACTTTTGGAGAAATTAAGTTATACAGAAATCAGCACCAAAGAAGGTACTAGGCCTAAATTATTCTGAACATTATTAGTACAAAATTTTGAAAAATAAGTAATGCCCAAGCTATATAACTATTTAGGAAGAAATTTTAAAAAAAGAGAGATAAAAGAAAAGCGAAAATGTGTTTTAGTGAGGCTGGCATGAGTTGTCTACAAAACCTAGTAACAATAGTCAAAGAGAAAAATAATCTCCAATCTAATCTTACTTATTGATGTAGATATAAACACACTAAATAAAATACCAGCAAATCTAATTCAGCTATGCTTTAGAGGAATAATTCACCATGACCAAACAGATTTTATTCTAGGAAACCAGGGATGATTTAACATTGGGAACTGTTTAATATTCAGAAGTTTATTAACATAATTTATAACATCCATGGGTCAAAGAAAAAAGATCATAATCGAATACCCCAAGTATTTTGACAACATTCAATATTAATTTCTAATTTATTTGCTTATTTAAAGCTTATTTTAATTATTTATTTCTTGAAAGAAAGAGCCAGGTACCCTCAATAGAGTCTTGCCTGACCCTCCCTTAACTACTCAGACATCCAGGAGCAAGGGCATACCCAGGTGCACCAGGCATGTTCAGGTCCAACTGGGGTCCAAACCTGGGCCTTCCATGTGGCTCCAGAGACACAAATACAAATATTTGTATATACATATATACAAATAGGGGTCAGTAGAGGTGGCACAGAAAAAATACAGTGCTCCATGATGCTGGATCTTCATGGGACTACTGAGATGAGTCTGCATCTCCCAATCTTTTTGTGCATACTGGGTGCAGGTATATGTGGTGTGAGGACTCTATTGGGGTACCTGTTTCTCTCTAGGAAAAAATAAAACTTAACAAAATGCACACAGGGACCAGCAAGTGGAATAATGGTTACGTTGTTGGATTGCCACAGAGTAGACTGCAGTTCAAGTCCCAGACCTGGAGGCTTAAAACTCAGGCTGGGCGTATGTGCTTGCGAGGCCAAAATTCCAGGAGGAGAATGGAGAAGAAGGGATTGTGGCATGGCCATCCCCTCGGGGGGGGGGGGGGGGGTTAATTTCTCTCTTTCTGTCTTTCCGTCTCTCTCTGGTGAGCACACAAACCCTATAGCAAAAATCTCTCTCTCTGAAAAACAAAGCAAAACAAAATCAGCTCAGTCTGGGCAATTGTGCATGTGTGCCCAAGATCCTGAGATGAGAACGGAGAAGGGACTGTGGCACGGCCATCCCCCCTGTGGGGTGATTTCTTGCTTGTTGTCTCTCTGGCGAGTGCACACGCCCTACAGAAAAATCTCTCTTAAAAAAAAAAAAAACAAATAGCAGTGAAAATTTGCCAGGAAATAGAAATTTGGAACAGGCCTCTTCCCACCTACTTGCACATATCGTTTTCTTTCCTGAAAGGTCCTGCCCATCCCATCTTTGCTCCATCCCTGTACGGCCGTGACTTGTCATTATCGTGTAGACTTCAGCCAGTCTTTCCCTCCTATGAAAGCTTTTCCTGACCCACAGAGCAAATCCCCTACCATCTTGTAACTGGAGCATCTTCTTTGCAGCACTTATAAGGCAGAAATCCCATATTTTTAATGGAATTATTAGACTAATGCCTATTCTCCCCTCAAGGCTTAAGTTCTCAGACTACACTGTGCATGTGTTAAAATTCTATTTATGTAAAATAATTTAATGTTTACACATGATTCCTATTACATGTAAATGCATCATGTAACTCAGTATACAACCCTACAGTCTATATTTTTAAAAATACACATTGATATGCATAGTAAAGAACTAAAAAGATAGTCATCAACATATTAACAGCGATTATCAGATATCTTATTTTTTAATTGTTTCTTCTTTCAAATATTCATCAGTGCTTTTCAATATTTGAAATAAACTAATACTTTTTCTCTTTTGAATGCTACAGAGGGATTTATCCAAAAAATCAAAATTCCCAAAAACTTGAAATGCTATTCTATGATTTTTACCCTCGGGTGACAGGGGTTTGGCTGGTCACATAAAAACATATACAATATAGAAATGTCTTCTTTCAAAAACTTATTTTCCTAGTCAATAAAGTGTCATGTATATAGAAAAGAACAAAGGCTTGAGAACAGAGAATCAACACTGTTGATGATAAAAGTTGAAGAAATCTTTTAATCTCAAATATGAGTAGGAGCTTGCATCTCAGCCCCCATGGAAACACACGTCTAGTGCCCATGCACACATGACACCACCAGTCACCAAATAAACGCTGGCCATCTACTACAAAGCTTAGCCCTGTGTTAGTTGATCCGTATCCTTAGTCCCTGCCCTTGATGAAGTAATTGGTGACCAAGACCAACACACTGAGTAAAAAAAAAACAACAGCACAAAATGGGCTGAGCACACTGACAGACAAGTGGTAGACAATAGCTCTGCACATCTGTAGAGCTACACTTCCCACCTATCACCGGCTGCCAGCAGGACTGGTGGTGGTGTGACCCCACTCCTTTGCTATTTCCACCACAGCAGCGTAAATAGAGGGATGGCTAAAGGAACTGCCAGTGCTAACCAAACATAGTCAAACACCTTAATTGCATTTCACTATCTTGCCATACCCAACACATTGCCCTCTACTTTCTGACCAGAGTCTGTGACACGCCAAGCCTTCCCAGAATGCCCTTCTGCTTCCATTTTTACATTGACTCTGCTTTCCCTCCTCAAAATCTCTCTGGCTTAATGTGCCTGAGTCAGGTGTCCATCCTCTGTTCTCATGTGGACCTTCAGTTATTGTTCTTGTCACCCTAACTTCTACTTTCCCCACAACTTCTTCAACTCATCCACCATTCAAAGCTCTTTGAGGCCATGTTTTATGTATCTCAATATGCCCAATTCCTAGCTATGTGCCTGCTTTTGTCAGTCTTGTTGGTAGTAACAGAAAACACTGAAGTTCTGGTAATTTAGGAGAATAGAGGCAGCCCACATTTTTGGAAGGCCTAGGTGCTGGGGCCATCTCTGCTGGTGGTCTTGCAGAGTCCCAAGGCCTCATGTCATGAGGGTGAGAATAGAGCAGAGATTGTATTTCCATTTATGTGCTTCTGTTCTGGTCTTCCTACTCCTTAAAAATCCACCAGGAATCAATCACAGGGCTTCACCCTAATCATTCAATCACTCTCCAAGGCCCAGCCTTTCTATGAAGGTATTAAATCTCTTCTTAAATACACTCACAGTGAAATCTCCACACATGAATTTGGAGGAGACACAAACCCTAGTAGTGCCCCCAGAACATATTCTGTGCTCACTACATACATGTGGCTTTCACTGAATGAAGAGAGGAAGGAATGAATAAATAAAATTCACCTCTCAACACCTTTGCAGACTTAATTGACCTTGTTCAAGCTGCTCTGGCAACTGAGATGCCCTTTTCTCAGCTAATCTCCATATGCTCAAATTCTAACCTTTCTTCTTCATGGTCTACAACAAAGGCCTTCTACTCCATGAAACTCCCTCTGAGCTAGCAATTCCTCTCTTCCAATTCCTATAGTCTTTTATTAGGAGTACTCATTTGACCCAGATTTAGTGTTATCTGTGGGCATATTTCATTCTCTACCCCCTCCCTATTGCTTGATACACCCTGGGATGACAGAGATGATGTGTTTCTTCTATCCCATGATTCCTCCCAGCAACCACTGCACTATAGACAATAAATAAATAAATAGATACAAGCAAGATTACTGGCTGGGAGATTCTAGCCCTATGTTCATTCTCCTCGGTTAGATTTGGTAAATTCAAGCAGAAAGAGAAGTGGTACAAACAATCTCCTGGATCTTACTCAGAGCTCAAGTACTCCCATCGCTGCCATCTTTTAGAGGACATTTTCTAACTTGGCCTGGCAGGAAATGTATGTGATTTATTGTAGGTATCTGAATGAACTCAATGTGTCAGAAGACACATGAGACTGTCATCTAGGGGGATGTCATTGATAAAATTCTTTCTGGAAATACAACTTCCAGGAGAGAGATGCAATGACATCTGTGCCTTGTCTCATCAAAACACACCTGTGAAGAGAGAAGAGTGGGTGGTCACAGGTCAGGGGCTGGTTGTCCTTGTTCTCCTCTAATGTCTGGGCCTCCTCAAACGCTCCATTTTTCTCCTCCTGCCTGGGCTGGATCTTAGTGGCTCCTGCAGCAATAAGGGGAGTTATTTTGGGGAGACAGTTGATACTTGGCGAGTCCTCCTACAGATCAGCAATAGCTGCTCGAAATGTTAAATGCCTCCCAGATGGAGATACTTAGCATTTGTAGGAGGAATAATTTGGAGGAGAAAAATGCATTTGTCTTTTTGGCATCCTGTGGATTCCGTTAGAGAAGACAGAGAACTCTGTGAATCCTGCCATCCACATGTCAGTGTTTTCTTGGAATTTTGTAAGTCCCAGATGACTATGTTGCTTCTTCTAGGGCAATCGAGTTTTAGATATGCTGAAAAGTGTATGGGGCTGGGTCTCAGAGGTCAGAGGGTTGTCAGAGTTCCCAGAAACCATCAGAGCACAGTCCCTGCCCCCCAGCTGCCATTGACAAACACGTTAATCATATAAACAGATGGCTTTTACTTTGGGGTGTGATCTTTCATATACAGGGAAGCTTGAGAAATATAGAGCAGATTAGCAACAAGAACCAGGGATTGAGATGCATGAGTTATAGCTTTGCTTCTGCCACTGTCTCTGTGGCCTCAGAAAAACCACCTTCCTTCACAAAGCCTCAATTTCCCTACCTATGAGATGACATAGGTTAGATGATCTTTACTCTTACTAAAGAACAGTGTTGTGGCTCTAATTACCATGGCTTATAAAGAATGAAAGCAACATTGTTGGTGGGAGGGCAGGGGAAGATATGGAATTGTGTTTCAGTAGAAGCTGTAGAAGCTTCCAGATGCTAGGAAAAGTCCTCGATGGGTTGTTCATTATGCGTCATTATTCAGAGCAAGGATAGAGCAGATTATTTATTTAAAACGATAGAGTCAGGGGCTGGATGGTGCTATAGTGTGACCATCTGTGAGGCTGACTCACTGGAGGGTTCTGAGTTTGTATCTGGAGACCTCCCTGAGTTCACCAGGCATGTGTGTGCCGCTGATCCAGGGTTGGCTGAGGCTGGAGGTGTATTGCAGTATCAGGACCCTGTTGGGGGTGGAGGGTGCTGTCTTTCTCCTTCTGTTTGTTTTTCTTACTCATAGAAAAATAAACTAAAACTTTTTTTAAACAGAAAGACTAAATCAATGACTCTTTTTTCTTATTCCTTTTCTGAACACCCAAGGGGTCTCAATGGTCCGCCAATAAGTTATGCCTTTGAATAAGTAGCTGCCTTTAACAGCAGTCTGAATAAAACCAGATGGAAAGCTCAGTAATCACACTTAAAAATTATGACTGGGTAATTGTAGTGTTTAAACCACACTGAAATGTTCAAAGAACAGTATACCTTTTTTATCTTCTGTGACTAGTTTCCCATTCTTCAGGAGTCCCCTCGCCCCTTGGGTAGGTAGGTGGGTGGATAGGGGGTGATAAATGTAGCATAAATCTAGTAAACTTAATCCTGTTCGATCATGTAAACTATTTCTGTAGGAAATTCATGCTCTTTTAGGTAGTGTAATCTTTCCAGTGTCTTTGTGTGCTTGTGGTCATTCCTGAGACAAGTTCTGGTTACGGGGGAGAGGAGGAGAAAGGGATGTCAGGTTCTCATGTGCTTCTGGCTCCCCTGTTCTTTGCAGCGTGAACTGTACCCAACTGGGCATTGGTAGGCTTGTTGGAATCCAATGCTGAATTGTGCATTGTTTTCTCACTTCTTCAGAACTCAGAATCTGACTCGGACCCATGTTGGCTGTTGCTGGGTCTGGTTATAGTTGAGTCCATTAGACCCTCTTCTCTAGGAATCCTGCATCAAGGACCTCACTAGCAGAGTAAGCTACCCACTGTGGTAAACTCTCAGTCACCCTCCTCCTTTTCCACCATGAGGCATGAGAAAATGGCCTGGTCCTTTTTATGACACAGGACTTCAGTGAGCAAAACCAGTAATCCAAATGGACCAGATAAGAGTATTTCCACTGAATGGAGGTAACAAAAGTCTCCCATCTTTTAGATTCGCAAATCTCAGCACCAGTCGTATTTGAGTTTCTAGACTCAAAGGAAGATTCGGAATGTCTTCTACAACCTCTCCCCCTCCCCCTGCATCTCACTCCTAATCTATCAGTCTCTGTTGATAAGCATCTATATTCACCCTCTAGCAGCTCTGCACTGCTGCCTTTAATGGTGGTACAGAAAACAAGAGGCTGGTGTTTCTTGGAGCTGCCCAAACCGAAAATCCTGCTCCCACGTGAAATAATCCTTACAAAGACATCATAGACTTGGATTTCCAGCATTGAGCCAATTTTATTTATTTATTTCTTTAAAGAGAAGGAGATTAAAAAATAACCACTAGAGGAATTCCTCAAAACTCCCCAGTTCTCAGTGCAGCCACACATCAAAAATGTGTTTCAAGGCTGCATTTTCTTCATTCCTCACTGTCTTCTGGCAGTCCTTAGTGGCTACCATATTGAGCTTCAGCACTGAAATTCTGGTGACAACAAAGAACATGCCTAGAATCATGCAGTGAATGACCAGACACACCCCAGGGTTTCCAGTCTCATTTCTTTAACAAGGGACTGGAAGAGTCTACTGAACAGCAGGCTCACTCAGATGATCTCATGGTAAGCTAATAATGGGAATGTCATCTGTCAGGGGCTGTTTTTTTGTTTTTTTCTTTTGTCTTTTTCTTTATTTCACTTGCTTTGTATAGAAGAAAGGAATAACTCACAGGATCAGGAACATTCTGAGGTTCAAACATGGCTCTTTGATTTACTCTTCCTATGTGCCATTGAGCAAGTCACCTAACTTTTCTGAGCTTCAATTTACTCATCTGTTCAATGGGAAACATATGCACCTTGCAGGAATTTTGTTTTAAAGTTATGCTTTATATAGGTCAAAGTAATGTGCACATCATTTTTTTTTTTAATCAGAGTGCAGAAGGTGTTTTAATGAAAACAATCCTCATAACCTCTGACTCCTGCTCCTAGGAGCAGCTGCTCTTAGCACCTTTTAATTTTTCTCCAAGTTTAACATTGCAGATTTCTCCAGTTTTTTCTATTCTTAGACTCTTTCCTTCCTTGCTTCCTTCCATCTTTCTGTCCTTTCTTTCTTTTCTTTTCAGAATGCTGTTTGGAACTCTCAGTTTTACGTGGAGATTTCATGTACCGTGTGGGGACCTGACTGGAGAGCAGGGCTCTAAGAAGCCACTGGTGAGTTATAGGCACACAGGGACAGATGGGATTCCTAGTAGGGTGACGAAGCAGTGAGTCAGCCTGCCTATTCATTTGGGAACCACACATTTCAGCATCTTAATGTCTTTTTTCATGAATCTGTCAGTTTCCCCAGAAAACATCCTCTAAGCATTGGGGTGAGAAAAGATGGGACCTGAAAGGCAGAAGTGTTGACTCACTTCTCTTCCCACTGTCTGCTGTCTCTGTTGACCCCCTGAGTCCCGAGCCTTTCTTGTTTATTACCAACAGAAATTCCACTTCTATGGGGCTGGGGGAGAAGGGAGTTATGACTGCATCAGGAGAGGACCAGGAGAGCTCACCCACTTGCCTGCGCACCTGTTTGACTGCCTGTCTTCCTTCCTCCCCTCCTTCCTTTCTGTTTGCTACTTCCAATGGGGTTTAAGAAGCGAAGAAAGAGAAACTCATGTAGCCTTCTGCTCCCCACCGCTCCAACTTTGTAAACAGATGTCCTGCTGGAAGACAGGCCTAGCAGATAAAATGTGCAAAATCCTTTGTTTAAGCATCTGGCGCCTGTTTAAATGCTCAGTAACAGTGATTCCTGAATCATGTCTTCCAGCCTCACCTTGACAGTCCTGATATCCCCAAAGGAAACAACCTTGACCTGAGAGTTTCCCAATTTTTAGGAGATTCTTGGTGCTCTCAGGGCATCTCGAGGGAAGGTGGGTGGAGGGGTCTTTCTCCAAGGTCAGTCAATGAACCCCATTAACTTAATCCTCAACACAACCTCGCCAGGCAGTTGTTACTGTTATTTCCATTTTATACCTTTGGTCTTAAAATCTGTGCACTGTAATAACAGCCTAGAACGCTCTGCTGGTTTGGAGGAAGGAAAGGTGAGAAACATCCCTTGACCCTTCCCGGTTATCAGACATTAAATAAATACAACCATCCTTCCCTGAAGAAGCTTTTCCACCAGGTCCTGCAAAGGCTGAGAATTCCTCTAACATCTCTCTCTCTTTCTCTCACTCTCTCTCTCTCTCTCTCTCTGTCACACACACACACACACTCTGGAGAGTGGTAACTAATATGTGACACTGTCGTCCTTGGCCAACGGTGCCTGAGCTCCCCTGTAGGGCTCCCAATCAATACCAGGTTTGCTGTCTGCAGCTTGGCCGAGTTACTAAGATTACAAATGAAAACCAGCCCCCAGAGGGTGCAGCGTTCCTGCTGCACAGCAGGAAAGCGTAATTCTTGCTTACACTCGGCTTTGTGATCGGTTTCTCCCCTGGTAGCTAGTCTTGTAACTTCTTTTTAGGGCTGCCAATCTTATAAAAAAACACACACAGCCTAAAACTTTTGCAAATCAAGTCTCTCTCATCCGCTAGGGTGTTCTCTCTCTCACTAACTGCAGGATACTTTGTTTCTCTGTGGCTGTTTCAGGTGAAACTGCTTTTATGATTGTTTTAAAATATATCTATTGAATAAATAGTAATAACAATATTATTATATTAATAATAACTTATTGAAACAATAATTTCAATATAATTATTATTGATAATAATCACAATAGTAATATCATATTAATAATGACTATTATTATTGCTGTTTATCATTATAATTTCCAGTTACTGTGTCCCAATCTGTGTCAAATATTGTACCAGGCACTATGTAGACATTATCTGCAAATCTAATCTCCCCCAAAACACACAGCTCATGTATAAATAGCATTTCCTTAAAAACAGGGAAACTGGGGCTCAGAGATGGTAAAAAAATTTACTCAAGGTCACTCAGCCAGTTAAGAGGTATTCAAACCCAGGTCTGTCACCCAGTGAGTTCTGGTTCTCCCATAATAACTGGATGCTGAAGGGAGTAGACCGAGAGGGGAAGAGCTGGCATCAGTATCAACAGAGGTTCAACGTTCCAGGGATAACATCATATAAAGACTCAGATTTTCTACCAGCCCCAGAAAGGTTTATCTCAGTAAATAAATACTAATATAAAAAGGAAAGTGATGATAGCAGTCATATCTCCAAGAAATAGAATATGGGTAAGCTCTTAGAACAGAACAACTTCAAGGCATCTGGTAGCATTGAAGATGGAGCAAAGCTTTTTCTCTAGATTCCTCACTGAAGAACCCTCAATACAGAGATCTTTACAGCACCCAGCAGGTGGCCAGCCTGTTGATATTTCAGTGTCTGAAGTCTGGAGAGTCAATAGCCTCAGACGATTGTTCTATTGGGACCAGCAGATGACATAATCTTACATCTCTGGACTCTCAAGAAGTTGACTGTGGTTCAAGTCCAGGACCTGGTGGCTTAAAACGCATGCCGGGCACATGTACGTGTGTGCCCAAGATCCCTAGAGGAGAATGGAAGATAAGGCATTGTGACATGCCCATCCCCCCGGGGGGGTGATTTCTTTCTATCTCTCTCTCTCTCTCTCTCTCTCTCTCTCTCTGTTTCTTTGACAAGCATACATGCCCTATAGCAAAAATCTCAAAAAAAAAGATTCTATTTTTTTTATTAGTTCTGGTAATTAAAAGAAAAGTCTTCTGCTATAATAAACAAAAGTCTGAGGGAGAAATGTTCACCTGTTGAAATATCCATTTTGTAAGACAAATAATAATGTGAATGAATGTATGGAAGAAAATGAAATGAAAAAAATTTAAAACTTAAAAAAAAAAACAAAAACAGAACATTAAGGTATACCTAATAAAAAAATAAGTTTAAAAACTACATAAACACACACACACACACACACACACACACACATATACACACACACACACACACACACACACAGAAGTACTGGAAGGAAGTCTTTAAAAATGAACTGTTTGAGAAACTGAACCCCCATCTTTCACCATTAACAACAGTCAACTCAAAATGGATCAAAGATCTGAACCTAAGACCTCAAACAATAAAACTACTGGTAGAAAATGCTGGGGAAACTCTGGGGGACATTGGAGTAGGCAAAGACTTCTTAAATAAGACTCCCAAAGCACAGGCAATAATCCCTAAAATAGACAAGTGGGACTATATCAGACTAAGAAGTTTCTGCACAGCAAAGGACACAGTAACAAGTGTGAACCGACAACCCTCAGAATGGGAAAATATTTTTGTTAAATATGCCTCAGACAAGGGACTGATAACCAGAATACATAGGGAACTCAAGTGCCTTATGCGAAAAAAATGATGAACCCAATTAAAAGATGGGAAAATGAGCTGAACAAAAGTCTCTCTAAGGAAGACATACGAGCAGCCAAAAAGCATATGAGGAAATGCTCAACATCCCTCATCATAAGGGAGATGCAGATAAAAACCACAATGAGATACCACCTAACCCCTGTCAGAATGGCAAAGATTAAGAATATAAAAAATGATAAGTGTTGGCGGGGATGTGGTGAAAAGGGAACCCTCCTACACTGTTGGTGGGAATGTAAACTACTTCAACCACTGTGGAGAACAATATGGAGGTTCCTCAAAGATCTACAAATAGAACTACCATTTGACCCAGCAATCCCACTTCTGGGTATTTACCCGAAATACAGGAGAACGCTCAGTCAGAAAAGTGCTTGCACATCAATGTTTATTGCAGCATTATTCACAATTGCCAAGACATGGAACCAACCTAAATGTCCACAAATTGATGAATGGATTGGAAAAGTGTGGTATATATACTCTATGGAATACTACTCAGCCATAAAAAATAACAAGACCCTGGAATCTGATAGAAAGTGGTCAGATATGGAGGATCTATTGCTGAGTGAAGTAAACCAGGCTATGAAAGAAAGATATTGTATGTATCCACTCAATATATACCGACTATCAGCACTCTATGGTAGAGAGCGAAAAATTGGAGGACATAAAAGCAGTGAAGGCACTTAATGAGAATAGGACAGTGTGGAATGGGGGAAGTGAAGAGAAGAGGATAGAGAAAGATAGCAAGAGAACAATAGAGAGGTAGGACGTTAGTGAGAAACAGATATGGCTTATTAACTGTTGATGTTGACATGTATAGTATTCTCAACTGGATTCATCTGAGAAGTATTTCATGATGGGCAAAGTATTTGTACAAGCAAAATGAGAAATAGCGATTGACTGTTTTAAAAAATAATTAGAATAATAATAATAATGATTGGGGAAAACATAGAAAAGATATTGAATGTTGAAGCGGGGAGATTAATGTCTCTGTACTGACTGACATGCTTGGCATTCCCTTTGGAAAAAGCAATGTAATACACTGTAAAGTTATATGTAACTCAATGTAATATAAAGAAGAATATGATGATAATAAAAAATTTAAAAAAAATCTAAAAAATGAACTGTTTGAGCCACTTATATGGCAGAGTCACAAGCAGCTTTGTCTTAATTTTTTAGTTTTATTTTTATTAATATTGCCAATTGTATTTGGTATATAATAAAATGCTTTAGAGATAAAATAAATAAACAAAAGTCTGCCTTTCTCTTCCTTATATTTGTTAATAATAATAATGAAAAGCAGTTAGATTTTGGTAAGTTATTCTGGGGCCTAAGTATTTCATGTATTATCTGACTTAACCATCAAAGAAACTCTTAAATGTGAGCATAATTATCCTTTTTGAAAAGTTTATGGGGACCAGCAGTTAGCATAATGGCTATGTCGCTGGACTCCCATGTAGTCGACTGTGGTTCACGTCCCGGACCCGGTGGCTTAAAACTCACGCCGGGCGCGTGTGTGGGTGTGCCCAAGATCCCGAGAGGAGAATGGAGGAGAAGGGATTGCAGCGTGGCCATCCCCCCTGGGGGTGATTTCTCTCTTTCTGTCTCTATGTCTCTCTCTGTCTGTCTGGAGAGTGCACGCGCCCTATAGCAAAAAGCTCTATAAAAAAAAGTTTATTTATGGGCCAGCTGGAGGCATGGTGGTTAAAGAGTTAGATCCCACATGGCCCACTGCACAGTTGGAGTCCCAGACATAGAGGCTTGAAAAGTCACACTGTGCAAGCATGCATGCATGCCCCAAATCCTGAAAGAAGGGAAAGATGGAGAAGGGATTGCGGCATGACCATTCCCCATGATGGATGCTTTCTTGATTTTCCTCTCCCTTTTTCTTTCTCACCATCAAGTGCATGTATCTTCACACAAAATATTTTTTTAATTTATCTCTTCAGAAAGAGAGAGATAGAGAGAGGGAGGCACCCTGAATAGGGTCCTCACAGCACGATACACCCTCAGCCAGCCAGAATCCCAGGCACACATGCATGTGCCCAGCCTGAACAGGGAGACGTTGGGACGGCCCCGCTTGGTGCAGCAAAACCTGGACAGCTGTATTTGGTGGACCTGCCAGTGCTTCGAGTCTAAGGCTGGAACTTGAGTCTTGGATTTTCCATATTTTTGATGAGATTAGAGTTTAATGTCCATCTCCTTTAACCTCACTTTCTTAAAGAGATATCAGTGAAAGTAATGTTTACTGAGTGCATGTATGTACCAGGGACTGTACTAGGTATTCTTTTTGCTACTTTCAATGGGATTTAAGACGAGAAAAGAGGTAAACTCATGTAGCCCTCTGCTTCCTCCCACCCCAACTTTGTAAACAGAAGTCCTGTTTGAAGACAGGCCTACCTGAGGTAAAAGGTAGAGTATGGGTAAGCTCTAAGGCTCTTTACACAGAGGTGCCAGATCTATCTAAAAGTCAGTGTGAAACTGGCTTTCATTGCTTGCTCCTCTTTTTAAAATGATTATTTTTTATTATTCACATTAAATTGCTATACATCATTTAGATTGTGAAGAGACTTTACCCAGCATGATATACATCTCAGTCCAGCCTAATGGAGACTCTTATACACATCCTCGTCAATAGGTAATAAACCTTATCTGTGTCCTACAAGTAGCTTGCTACTCTTTAAAGCAATCCTCCTCCAATTACCATCTTGCTTCTCACTGGTAGTGCTAGAATTCCCACTCCAAAGCAAGGATCTTGAGCATAGGGCAGCTGCCTTGAAACAGAGCTGTCTCCCTGGATTATGTCGATGAATCCACCTCAGAGATGACCCACTTTGTTTATGCCTGCATGCTACTATGCCACTTGGCTTCTGGACCCATCATCCTCATAGAAAAAAAAAAAAAAAAAAAAAGCCTTTCTCCTGGGAAATGCGTAACTCCTAAGAAGGCCATTAGTATCTCAAGGTTTTCATCTGTATGTCAGAGTTCTTTTTCATGGGCCAGTTTATGCCCAATACCCTCAGAGCTCCCTGTATGATTCAGGGAGGAAGAGAAACTAGCCCTCCTTAAGCCAAGATCCAGTAGATAACCTAAAAAGAATACTCTTCAATCAGCTCAGCGAGGACCAGGCTTTGTCCCACATCCCCCTCACTCTAGAGCACACACTTGTGACTTACTGTGAAAAGAAGGGACACGCTCTTGTGAGTAGCAGGTCTTACAAAACACTCCTGACCAGGTCGGTCTCATTCATTTGGGAGTGTTTTCGACTACACCAAACAGAATGGCCAATGGGCAGAGTTGCCTCCCTTCAGCTAACTGGGAAGCGCTGACCTTGGCTCAGTGGTCAGAGGCTGTCAGGCCAGCATCTCTGCATTTCTCAAGGCTTCTTGCTCATGGTCTGCTCTGTGGCCAGGTGTCATATCCACAGTCTAGGTAACAAAAAGCAGGCAGCACACATAAGCATGTATGCATGCACAGATGTGTGCATGTTTGTATGCACATGCAATAATATTAAGAACAATGAATTAAGGGAGTATACTGGGTATAGCTGTCCCCTTTTACCAAGAAAGCAGAAATGTGCCTAGAAGCCTCTCCCAGCAAACTGCTTTCATCTTTGTGGCCATATCTGCATCATACGACTACTCCTAGTTCCTCGGGACTCTGGGAAAGCACATCTCTACCTTGAACATTATTGAAGATCTTTTCATAAAAAAAGAAAGGTAAATCAATGTCAGGGAAGTGGCCTTCTGAATTTTCAATGCAAAGTGGGGTGGCTTCTGTGAATTAGAGTTCTTGCCAAACATCTCAGGTACTCAGGAAGTGCTCTGGGAAGACGTCTTCCTATTACAGAAAATTCCCAATTTCCCCTCATGAATCTTCAAATGACAAAGATGAAGGATAGCTGAGATATGTGTAAATTGTTAATCAAGGTTTTTACTCTCTGATTTCTTCCAGAAATAGATATACAATCTATTTTTTGTTGGGAATTGGAATCTGCCATGTGCAGTTCGTGGTTTAAATAAATAATTCTGCTCTAGGACATATCCATTGCCCAGCATGTAAATGGAGCTCAGCCACATCCTAGAAGGATTACAGTTGGAGAAACTACCACATTTCAAAGAGATCCTAATACATATATTGATTCTGATTCAGTGTCTGTCTTTTTCAGAGTGTATCTGCCTGAGTTCTTGCAACAGATATTCTGAAAATCCTTCATCTTAAAGATTCTTCCAGGGTTGAACCCAGAATTCTTGCTACCTTGAGCAAGGAAGATATGGAAGGAAATTTTTGTTACTTCCTTGCTTTTTGATTTTAGGCAATCTCTCTGACCTTGGTGACCTCAGGTTCCTCAAATGATTATCAGAAACATCAGTACTTACTTCAAAAAGTGAGTTTGCAAGTTAGATAACATTTGTAACATATGTAGCACAATCCCTGGTATACAACAGACACTCAGTAAAGGTTACTTTCTCTAACATCTCTTTAAGAAAATGAAGTTGAAGGAGGTGGGTGTTAAACTCTAATCTCATCAAAATATGGAAGATCCAAGAGTCAAGTTTCAGAGAAAATAACATGATGTTTGGAATCTACCAGAACCTAAGTTCAAATCCCTTCTCTTCCACCTGATAGCTGTGAACCTGGGATGACATACTAAGCCTTTTTGAGTTCCCCTCTTCTTTTCTGTAAATTGGGACAAATAATGCCTGTCTTATTTAGCTGATGATTGGCTCAACAAACACACTCATACATGCTTACTATTTGATAGACACTAGGGATACAAATGTTAACAAAACACAGTTCCTTTCCTTTGGAATGTAAAGTCTAGTGGATAAACGTGCAGAGTAACTTTAAGAGCTTCCACTTACTAAAAAATCTACTAGATGCCAGATCTTTTAATTACATCTTTGAATCCTCACAACTTCTCTAAAGATATATACACAGAACGTCATCCCCATTTTACAGATGGGGAAACTTCAATTTCCCCATCTATAACTAAAATGAAGAAACCACCCCTGAGCACACAGCTGATGGCAATATCAAGATCTATGCTCTGGTCAAAAGGATAAAACCTGTGGCAATGCTGCTGGGAATGAAGCCCCAAGCACAACACTGGGCATGTGGTCACGCAAGCCAATGAAATGTTTCAGGGAATCACTACTATATGATCCTGAGGTCCTCCAAGGAACTTCAGCCAATGATTCCCACATCATGATGACTGCACTCATCTCTGCCTGCCTTACAGACTTAGGTGCACACAGAGAATTTCTTCTGTTGGTCTTGCGGAGGAGCTGCAAACACAGTCATGTAAACAGAAACAGGTATTACATGATAACAGAACAAACTCAAATAGCCTGTGAGACCAGTGACTTGGCATAAATTACTAGAGGCCTTTGAAAAACACAAGTGGCCCTAAAGCATATTATTGGACAGATACACACATTCATATCAAACCTATCCAAAACACATGTTGGCTCTCCTTAAAGGTCCTTAAATTAGGTACACAAGAAAAATGGGTCTACAGCTTGCCAAGAGAATGAAGAACAGTAATGATGATGATTACACTTATTGTATGTCAGACATGTTGCTAAGGAATTCACATGAACTGTCTCACTTTTATGCCCAACAATTCTTTCAGTTGGGTGCTATAATTACGTAAGTTTTACAGTTGGAGATAGGAATCTCAGAGAGGCTGAGACCCTTGCCCAAGCTGGTAATTGGCGGAGCTTGGGCTCTCAATAAGGTCCAGCAGAACCCCTACTCCTTAGGACACATCTTGCCCTCCACCTCCACCTTCTGTACCAAAAGACAACCCTCAATATGCCCACACCTCTCACTGTGCCCATTCCTGTCTCCCCATTGTGTATCTTCCCTCTGATTCTTTCTCCACATCTGAAAAGAGAGCGACGTTTCTGCAATGTGACCTTTGTCCACACACTCCTAAAACATGTTCAAACTGTGCCAGGCTTTTTCGGATATCCATGCTTTGGCAGCGCCTTCTTTCCAGAGGACTCAGAAGTTAAGACAGCTTCTGAATCGAAAGAAAACAGTCTTGGTTCAAATCTAGGTTTCATTCTTCCCTACTGTGTGAACTTGGGGAAATCACTTAACCTCTCTGAGCCTTCATGCTTCTGTAAAGTGAGAATATTTATACCTATTTCCTAGTAACTCTCATTAGAAATAAACTAAATTAAATATTTTATGCATGAGACGTGTGGAAATGCCTAACACACAATAGGCAAAATAGATGTTATTTTCCCTCTTGTAGCTTTGTACGGAGAACACATGCTCATCCTTGAAAACCCAGATCGGAGTCTCCTTTTGACACAGATGGCTGTCATCACTCCATCTTCTGTACTCTGGAAAGTCTTTGTATCTCTCTGATGAGCATTTTTTTGCATTATTATTTTTTTTAATCTGTTTACCAGGCTATCTTAATTATTAGAAAGTAAGTTCCTCCAGGAAAAGGGCTTTGTCTTATTTCTGTGTTTATCCACAGTCTATTCCTGTCCTACTATGGTGTAGGATAAACCATCATTTGTCAACAGAATACATTAAGCTGTCTTAACACTCAGGAATCCATACAACCACCTGGGGGGGGGGGGTATGACTTAAGAGAGTGACTCGCTGTTCTTTTTCTCTTGCTTCGTGTGTTGACTCATGCCCAGCATACAAACATCAATACAATAAATCTGAGAGACTAAGGAATAATTGGGCAAAGCTGCTTCCTTCTTTTGAGTACCTATCCTAAGCTATGCACTGGCTGTTTTTACATATCTTTAATTCTCATTGTGATCTTGCAAGGTCACTATGACTGGAGTGAGAGAAGGAGATATGAAATTGTTTGTAGTCAGCCTCACTCCCACTTCCTGCCTAGTGAGGGAGAAAGATCTTGGTTCAGCACATAAGATCTTTTTTCTTAGGTACTGTGATGGTTAATTTTATGTCTACTTGTCTGGGCTGTGGTCAAACATAATTCAGGATGTTTCTGTGAAGGTGCTTTGGGATGAGATTGACATCTGAATTGGCGAACTGAGTGAAGCAGATTGCCCTTCTTGTCCAACCCACTGGAGGCCTGAATAGAACAAAAGGTCTGACTCTCTCAGGAGTCAGAGGGAACTTCTGCCTGACTGTTTAGCTGGACCATTGGCCTTTTCTAGCCTTTGTACTCAAACTGAAATATCAGCTCTTCTTGGGTCTCAAGCATGGTGGCTTTCAGACTGGGATTTACACCCTGGACTCTCTAGGGTCTCCAGCAGCTGACAGTAGCTCTAGGGACTCACCAGCCTCCATAATCACATGAGCCAATTTGCTATAACACACACACTGTTGCTCTGTTTCTCTGAATAGCCTAATTAATATTCACAGACTCCAAATAGTACTAAAATGGAGAAGAAACCTAAAGAAATAAGAGAGGCATATTTGATCTATACATAATAATTTAAAAAATACTAAAGCAGGCAGAGAAGAGGGACAACAACACAGTTTCCCAGGTCACATATCAAGAAGGATTTGGGGCAGTACAGAGAAACTGGAGAGTTTTAAAGAATCATCCTATGTAAGAGACCCAGAAAGAGAGCTATGAAAAGACTTCCAGAAAAATGTAGGACATTGAAATGTATTCTCTTCTTTGTCGTTTTCTCAAGAGTTTGCATAAAGCTTGATTTATTTACAATGATTATGAAACATTATCTAAGACAGGACTATAGAGGGCCTGTTACCTGTGGGTGACAACGTGTATCCAGATGCTCTTGCACGCGTTGAGCATTTGGAGTGGGTCACAGGTTTGTGAGAATCTCCCTTTCTCTCCCCCCACATGTACCTCTCTGTTCTTCTTTCCCTCTCTTCCGCTCTCTCTCTCTCCCCCTTGATGTAATTAATTCATTTCTCTAAGGACACAGAAGCTTACTGGCTCAAGGTGGCCACACAGAGCAAGGGTCATGGCAGCCTGCCTCAGGTAAATCCCCTCAGCCCCCAGGGTTTCTGAGAGGCACATACTTACACATATGTGCCAGGTTTAGAAAGTCACATATTTACTACAATCCTTGATTTTGATATGCTAAAGATGAGAATCAAAATTGCAAAATGGTTTCCACTGACAAGCTATATACTTCCATTTAAGGAAATTTTTGTAAAAATAAAACAATATGTTTTCCTGGTTCTCAAACTTAATTTCAGTATAAGCAAGGCCATTTTTGCTTATTTGTTTTTGTTTTTGCTAGAGGGTACATGTGATCACCAGAGAGAGACAGAGACAGAGAGAGGTAGAAGAGAAAGCAGTTTCCATGGGGCATGGTCATGCTGCAATCACGTCTCCTCCATCTCTCCCTCCTTTCAGGATTTTGGGCATGCCCACTCATGTGCTGGTGTCTCTCAAGTTCCCAGGTCTGGCACTTGAACTATGGGGTCAGTCATATGGGATCTGGATGCCACAACTACTAGGCCATGGAGCTGGCCCAAGGCCATATTCTTATCAGAATATAATGGGGGGATAAAGCAGAGTCAGTTCTTAGGTCTCCTTGAAAAGGAAAAAAAGTGATCCGAGCAGTCTAGGATTCTAGAAAATCCATTTTTTCCCACCGAAAGGAACCTCATCAGAATATCTCAACTTATAAATAGCAGAGGCAGGATTTGAACCACATCTACCTGACACTAAAACTTATACTCCTACATGCCAAGAGCTCAGCTAGTAGTTACCAAATATGGCTCCTAAGCAGGAATGACTCTGCAAGCCAGTTCAGCACAGAGAAGGCATCCAAATAGTTGATTGCTCTTCCTAAAGTACATAGGTCAGGTCTCCTGAGGACTCCAGTGGAGCAGTTGATGGATTCACTTGGACAGACCCTATAAGTCAGGTCCTTTCAGGAATTAACCCACCTTAAACCTGATGCTTGGCCAAATAACTCTTCAGACAAATTCTCAGCTGACGAATTCTCTCAGGAGGTTTGATGTGAAATTTGGAAAAGGATCAAGGGGAACAGGCAGCAGCTCAGTGTAACACAACTGGACCCGCACGGTGAAAGGGACTGGGTTCACATCCCAGGACCTCCCTGAGCACATCTGTCATGTGTACTTGTGTCAGTGGATCCCAGGTGGCTAAGACTGGGGATGGATTATGTTGTGAAGACCCTGTGTGGGGGGTCTCTTTTGCTCTCTGTCCCTTAAGAAATAAACAAACTTAGAAATAAAAGAGGAAAGGATCAGGTAATTCAGTCTCTTTGGGGACTTCGGGTCAGAGATTTTTCAGTCTAAATTTTACCTTATTTTGTTCTGAATAGAAACAGGCAATTAAAGATGTCCAGTGAAATTTGCTTTAGATGTAAAAAGCTACTAAGACTGTATTGGAATGTTCCAAGGCATTCCAAATGTCAAACAGTAATGATCATAAAAAAGGAAAGTTGAATGTTAAAGATAAATTGCTGCAATTGAAATGCCATAAAATATGATAGCCTCTTTCAGAATTTTAACATTCACGGAGGATTAGAGCTGCACAGAGCCCTTGAGATTTTCTCCAACATGCTCATCTCCATCAAGTTGGTAAAACTGCAGATCGACCCGAAACATGAGCCCAGATTCCTCCTCTATCAGGCCAGTGAACTCCTTCATTAATTGGGAAAGGTAGAACTAAATATTTATGATGGATGGCTTAATTTTTACCCTCATGTCAAACTTCACTGACACCATTAAATATTTCCGGGCACATACTTATCAGAAAATTTCTCAGCCTCTGTCAGAAAGGAAAGCGTTCAGGAAGGGTCACAGGTCCTGTCTAGGGATACTGGGATACTGTCTAAATCTGGGTTTCACCTTGGGTATATTCCCTGGTAAGGCACATCTGAGTAGCCCTGCATACAATGTGCCCTTCTTGGAGATTCTCAATGCTCCCTAGCTTACTAAAAGTTCTTAGAAATTCATCTGTAAAGAGAACACTTAACATTCTCAAAGTCTAGCCTAGTGATGCTGTCATACTTTGCAAACTAATTCTGTCCATGTAACTCCAAAAACTCTCTAAATTCCTAAGCCTATGTCCACATTTTTCTCCTCTGATTAAAAAGAGAAAGAGAGAGAGAGAGAAAGGAAACTTTGGACCTTGAGATAGTATGTCATTCCCTCCATCTCAGACAACACGATGTTTCTGGGATAAACAGGGTAAGCTTCATTTAGAAATCTTGAAGCAAACCCAAAGCAGTAAATTCCTGCGAGGTTAGGGAGAGCACTGCATTGCAAGGATGCAGGCATCTTGTGGAGCCAGGAGTGCAGAACTGGGGGTGTGGGGGGTAGGGGGACGAGGAAATAGACATTGGAAGTGGAAGAATAAAGCAATTTCGGACCATTTGCTTTGCATTCTGAGAGACTTACTAGATCAATGATTCTCAAACTTCATGTATATCAGAAGCACATGGAGGTCCTCTTAAAACACAGAATGCTGAGCCCACTCCCAGAGTTTTTGGTTCAAAAGGTGAACTGAGGGACCAGCAGTTAGCATAATGGCTATGTCGCTGGACTCCCACGTAGTCGACCGCGGTTCACGTCCTGGTCCGGGTAGCTTAAAACTCACGCCAGGCGCGTGTGCATGCGTGCCCAAGATCCCGAGAGGAGAATGGAGGAGAAGGCATTGCGGCGTGGCCATCCCCCCCTGGGGGGTGATTTCTCGCTTTCTGTCTCTATGTCTCTCTCTGTCTGTCTGGTGAGCGCATGCACCCTATAGCAAAAACCTCTCCAAAAAAGAAAAGGTGAATTGAAAGGTGACTCTGATGCTGCTGGTCCAGAGGGCCTTAACTTTAAGAACCACACCATTGGTTTGCCTAAAATAGAAGGCATGAATACTCAGACCAGTGGTCTCCAAGCTTCTTATAGGCTGAAAATCGTTTTGTGTACATCATTGTAGTTGTCCAGCAGTTATTTTTTTCCATCCAGCATCCATGGTCACATATTTTAGCCACATAATCTCAATTTATTTTTAAGGAAGCACTCTTCCCTGCTCCATGGGAACAGTCAAGTTATTTTGACTCTCCCCTGGGCACAGACTAGATACATGAAATGAACCCAGCTACCGCCAATAGTGGGTGGAGAGATGATCTGAGTGGAGGTGGCAGAAATTTCATTATTCGTAGCTGGAAAATGAGCATGTGTGAATGCGTGTGTGTGCACGGGTGTGCAAATACACACATGCACAGGAGCCATAATTTGATCGTTTTCCATGCGTCTCAAGATTCTGCTTCTTTCAGCAGACTTCAAAGTACTTTTATCATTGCTATCAACCTTAATTTTAAAATGTTTCATTTTAAGAATTAAAGTATTTGCCCAACCCAGTCACAAGTCTAGTCTAAGCCAGTTGAATTCTTGCACCTGGGAATCTGAACGCAAAGCTTGTAAACCACCAAAGCCCAACCCTGGCACCCTCAGTCAATGCATTAGTTCCTACTCTTTGAAATCTTGAGCTGTCAGAAGTTCTACTTTCCTATGACCTAGCCATAGTGGCACAATGGTAGTGCCAACTCTTCAATTTTGGAAGCCATATAGAAAATCAGGGTTCAGTTCCTGAGTTGGCCTGTGCACATTGGTGTGTGTGTGTGTGTGTGTGTGTGTGCATGTGTGTGCATGTCCCTGATCCTGACTGGTTGGGAATGGCTGAGAGGTGGGTGGTGGGACCCTGTTAGCTTGTTTGTTTCTTTGTCTCTCATTAAAGGATTAAATAAACTTAAAATAATTTTTTCTACCCTCCTAAATCCAGTTGCCCAGACTTTCATTAACTTCTCTCTGTTCCTTCATTTTTCTTTATTAAATTTCTTTTTTGTCTAAGAAAGCTAATCTGGGACCAGCCCTGTAGCCTACTGATTAAAGGAGCCAGATCCCACATGGCAGACTGCAATTTGAATCCCATGCGGCAGCTTATAAAACACTCCAGGCACATGTGTGTACATGCCCCAAATCTTTTTTTTTTTTTTTTTTTGAGAGGTTTTCGCTATAGGGCGCGTGCGCTCGCCAGACAGAGAGAGAGACAGAGAAATAGAAAGCAAGAAATCACCCCCCAGGGGAGATGGTCACGCCGCAATGCCTTCTCCTCCATTCTCCTCTCGGGATCTTGGGCACGCACGCACACGCGCCCGGCGTGAGTTCTAAGCCACCGGGTCCGGGATGCGAACCGTGGTCGACTACGTGGGAGTCCAGCGACATAGCCATTACGCTAACTGCTGGTTCCCAATGCCCCAAATCTTGACAAGATAGAGAAATGGAGGAGCAGGTGCTGTGACATGATCACGCCTCATTAGGGGAACTGCTTTCTCCCTCTGTCTCTTCACTGCTCTCTGGTGAGCACATGTATCTTCTGGCATTTTAAAAACAAAAATGAAAACAAAATAAAAGGCTAATCTGTTTCTGTGACTTAAAACCGATTTAAGATTCTTCCAAAATAAGAGATACAGAATTCCATATTTAATATGATAAAAATATGATCTCAGACCTAGAACCAAGTCACTGGCACCCACAATACACTCTCCCTACCCCCAAGAACACCTCCAAAAACATTGTTAGGAGCCTGAAAGATGTCCACGAGGCACAAATAGAAGATGTTGGTCTATAATATCTGCTTGTGTTTTTAACTCACTTTAGCGACTACCAAAAATATAAGAGCTTGGGTAGGATTTTGTCATCTTATAGCCAATGGGTAAAAATATATCCAAGTTGCCTGAGAACATAATGATAAATCCTTATATTAGCTCATTCTCCAAGGACCTTCCAGAAGACCTAGTATGTCGCTCAGCCCACCTGGTTGAATGTAATTTTCATTTTGTCGGCATCAGTGGAATGAGAACTTTATCTCCACTATCTTAACCTTCATCCAAGGTTTGTTTCCTCCAAAGAAGTACAATTGTAAATAACAGCAGCAATTGAGCCAAAACATGTTAATTTCAGAATAAATCATTAAAGAGCAGACATTAGGAAAGATCCTGTTGAGGTGGCCCACACAACAGAACCACCAGAATCCTTATAGAAGAGCCCTGTATAGAAGCTGCTTTAAGAAGGTTCCAAAGAAAGAGAGAAATCCGCATGAATCAATTTCTCTTTTTTTGAGCTTTCCATCCCACAACTTCCTACAGGATAGTTCATTTTAAATTAGTTACTGTCTTCAGAAAACAAGCCTCCTTTACCAAATTTAGGGTAATTTTGCCTCTATAAATGGATGTTATGCTACAGTGCATATGGACCCCAGAAAATTTGAATCACACGATTTGAAAGCCAGACCACTCTATTCAGGAGACTGGAGGTTTTGACTATGAGAGTGCGAAGTGATAGACAAGTCCATTCTTAGAGATTATTTTGATTGGTACATTCTGCCAAAAGGATTGGAAATCTTAGGCATTCTGAGTATTAAGTTATCCAATTAATCAGTTGGAATGTAAACCCTCTAGGAATTAACCTGTTAATTTAGGGAAGAAGAACTCCAAAGGTCATATAAATCCATTTAGGGGACAGAATCTCAGAATACAAGGGCCAGATCAGTTTACTAAGGAGATGGGGGCCATTTGACAGAAATGACAGAGCCAGACAAGCCAAAACTAAGGGCCCACTCATTTTTCTAGAAATATGGGGCTCAGATGCACTGGAGAAGTCTGATCTTGTTTCAAAAGTAAAAATGCTCTTCAGGGGGAACCAGCAGTTAGCGTAATGGCTATGTCGCTGGACTCCCACGTAGTCGACCGCGGTTCGAGTCCCAGACCCGGTGGCTTAAAACTCACGCTGGGCGAGTGTGCGTGCATGCCCAAGATCCCGAGAGGAGAATGGAGGAGAAGGCATTGCGGCGTGACCATCACGCCAAGGGGGGTGATTTCTCGCTTTCTGTCTCTATGTCTCTCTCTGTCTGTCTGGCGAGCGCAGGCGCCCTATAGCAAAAACCTCTCAAAAAAAAAAAAAGAAATGCTCTTCAGGAAAGGTGAGACATTAATCTAAGAAGGGAAGATAAGACTGAAAAGAGTTATTAAACAATGCATCTCATGTTTATATCTAGATAGGAAACCCAGGCTGGAGAAAAAAATAGGACAATACTACTTGAGTCATGTCAGGAAGTGGAAATACAGATACATGGGAAATCTGCCCTATGGGATGGAAACAGAGCCACTGACCCACCGACCTCTGTCAACACACCACCTCTGTTATCCCTGCAATTCTCAAATCATCACTGAACACCTGTCCTAAGATACCCCCACATTTTCCTATGAACTGCCATCTTTGCTTAGGCTTGTTTTCTGTTATTTGCAGCCACACAAAATTTTAAGAGCTTAAAAAAAAAAGCCTGGTCTTCAGTATCTCATCCCCTCTCTCATCACTGTAAAATGCCTACAAACACATGCTGCTTCATTTGAAGAAATACAAGATTTCCCCAATTACATTTTTGCACCCAGACATCTGCAAGGCATTTCACAGTTCACAAAGTATTTTCATAGCTTCACTAATTGGGGGTCCTTAAATACGTGCAAGGTTAAAAATAAGGAGGATTGTTGATGTTGGTATTTTGGTTTCATAGATAAGAAACAGGAGGTCTATGAGATTAATTAGCCTGTCCCAAGACCCCACAGCTCACATGTGGCATCATCCCACTTAGAACCAGGTGTGTCTGAGTCTATTCCAAGAGTCCTAGCCTAACTTTGGAAACTTTCATTTTGATTCTCTCAAACTTTGATCCCCCCCAACACTGTGCATCTAGGAACCCAAAGAACTGGAGTCTAGCCCATGTTCCACATGGATGGACATGCTGTATGGTCTTTAGCAAGTTACTTAACCACTCTGAGTCATATTCTGCATTCATAAAAAATAAAAAAGCACCATGGAACATTATTATGTGTAGCCTGAATGAACTTATGTGCAGGGAATGCATTACACAACAAAACAGCCCACAGATAGAAGGTTCTGAGATCATTCATTAGTCACTATCCCTCCACTGAGCTAAATAGGTTGAGTTTTCGCAAAGGCACACAATCACTCCCAAAATGGCGTGTGTGTGCGTGTGTGTGTGTATGTGTGTGTATATGTGTTTTCCTTCAAAGGGGCAAAGCAACAATGCTAGTATCCCTGATATGCCTTAATCTAATTCTCTAACCCAGATCTGCACTGACTATACTCTCAAAACCATCTTCCTCTCCAAACAGGAAGAAAGCTTCAGTAATTGCAGTTGCTCAGGTTTGAGGGATAGGCAGATGCCATTATGAAAATGCTACCTAGAAAAAGTAATTAATTCACTGAATCTGAATCTACCGAACTTTGTTAAATTACCTCATCAACCAAATCAAAGAAAATCCTTCATGGAATGGGACACAGGGTAGACAAGCTGGCCCAGCCTCAGTAGCAACAGGAGTGTGCTGAACTGCATGGCCAGAAGTCACAGGGCTGACCAGAGTTTAGATGTCTGGTCGATCTGGAACATGCCAGACATACACATGGGCACCTGAGATCCCAAGAGCTGGTGGGCTGGGAAGGGGGGGAGGGTCACTGCATGACGAGACCCCATTGAGGGTGTCTGTCTCCTTTTGTCTTAGGCATGTACACGTGATCTCCATCATGAATAAAATAAGCTTATAAAAAAGGATTAATGAGCTTTGATGGAAATAAGGTAAAAGAATATTGAGTGTTTTACTCCCTGAGAGAGAGTATAATTCCTTGCAGTGGCAAAAGTTCAGCAATCCTAAAGACTCAGAAAGACTGGATGCGGGGAACCAGCAGTTAGCGTAATGGCTATGTTGCTGGACTCCCACGTAGTCGACCGCGGTTCGCGTTCTGGACCCGGTGGCTTAAAGCTCATGCTGGGCGCGTGTGCATGTGTGTCCAAGATCCTGAGAGGAGAATGGAGGAGAAGGGATTGCAGCGTGACCATCCCCCCTTGGGGGTGATTTCTTGCTCTCTGTCTCTATCTGTCTGTCTGACAAGCGCACGCGCCCTATAACGAAAACCTCTCCAAAAAAAAAAAAAAAAAAAAAGGCTGGATGTGCACAAAAGAAGAGAAGCAGGGGATAAATAAGGAAATGGGCTCCTAACCCAAGGTGGTAAGCCAGGAAGAAGGCTACACCATTGCTAACCACACCTGACCCCACACCCTGACACTCCTTCCTTACAAGAGTGGTCTAGAATGAATTTCTTAGTTCCTTAACTTCAAAAACAGAGATGAAAAATCCTGCTTCTCCTGTGTCTGAAGGCTAATAGAAGAAGTGCTTTAAAATAAATTGTTCTGGTTTCAACATAGGAGGCAAGGTGCAGGACATGACACTAGTTGATTCTCATGTTTTCAGTTTGAAAAACCAGGTTGAGGAGACAGGATACACAGGAAGAAAAATGCACTTACGGAGAGAGAGTTGCATGTGGCTTGTGTTGCGTTTCCTGTATGAGTGAGATATCCACCTCGAGGTGAGCAACGGGTAGCTGCTTAGACAGGACTGTCGAGCCCCGTGTGCTCAGGAAGGGGACCAAGAATCAGAAATGTCATTCCTCTCTCAGTTGGATTGCTCCAACTCTGACAGCTGGCCCACCAGCTAGGCTATTTATTGTTACTAATCCCCCAGGGCCCCAAGACCCTTCCACAGGATTCTCTCTCTCATACTATCCTCATAAATCAGTAGAAGAACCACGCTAAGTCCCAGGTGATAAATGAAGCCCTTCCCGAAGAGTTTGGCCCAAGCCCAAAGCAGCAGCTTGGCTGTCGATTTATTGTCCATTTAAATCATTCTTGCCTCTTATGACAAAATGTTAATGACAAAATATAGGTGATCCTCCAAGAGAGGGAAAAGCTATATTTTTACAACTGGAAATTAGAAATGTATTATTAACAATGAGCATTAATTATGTATTTTAATGCTCACATGGGAGAGGTGATGGGAGCATAATTTGCAAAGAGGCATGGGGAGCCCTGAAATCTAGAGAGATCATCTTATTGAGCACTGATCCTATTTCTTGCACACATGAATATTTCACTTGGAATATTTACTCCATCTCATTATTCAGCCATTTCCTCCTCAGCTAAGTCCCAGTTTTAGACAAGTCGTCTCTCTTTCCTGATCTTGTTTTTGAGAGAGCAGCACTTACCCAGAAATGATGCATGATTCTGGGGAAAAAAAATAGTATCTTAAAATCAAATTAAAATTTGCTCAGTTCCTGCAGGAAAATCCACATTAGCCATGGAGGACCCTTGACCACTTAGGGCTGTGAATAACTTTATGAAAAAAGATGTGAGGTGTCTTCCATGTTGATATTACTTAATCCAGAAAGTACTCCCAGTGCAATAACGTAATTGGCAACTCCAGATCTATCATGCCTGTCCTGACCCCTCAGAACCCCTACTGGGATTCCTAATTGCCTGGGAATAAGATACATGTCTCTTTCCCAATGGGTCCATATTCTGTATGGAAGACCAAGCACAGATCTCAAGAAGTGCCCAACTCATCAAAACTGGACATTTAAACAAATCTCAAAATATGTAAACACATATGACATATCCTGGCAAATACAACACAGTTCATGAGGGCAGATACACTTGTCTTTTGTTACAGTTGTATTCCTAGCATATATGAAAGATTACCACTGCTGCTTCAATATATTGTATGAAATGAAATGCATCTCTTCCTTTTTCTTATAGAATATTATCTTGGAGTTGGCCCCATAGCCTAGTGGGTAAGGAAGCTTAAATCCCCCATGGATTTAACCATGAACCAAAAAAAAAAAGTGTCTTGAAAATCAAAAAAATAATTATTAACCATGATTCAAATCTCAGTCCCCGCAGACTGAAAAACATCCCAAATCCCTACAGGATGGAGAAATGGAGAAGAGATTGTGATATGACCACACCCTATTGGGATATGCTGTCTCTCTGTGTCTTTCTAGTGAGCATACACAACCTCCAGCAATTTAAAAAAAAAAAAAAAGAAAAGAATACCACCTTATTCCATCATCACTACCTTACCACAAGATACTCTGATAGAGGTGGACTGAGATGTTTCAGAGAGTCCAGGAAATAAGCTCTCAAGTGTATATGTTGGAACTGGGCATGGTGGCGTGGTGGTTAAGGTGCTGGACTTCCACATGACCCACTGCAGTTTTAGTCCCGGACCTGACAGCCTGCTTTCTCACTTTGTCTCTCCCCCCACCCCCTCTTTCTCTCTCTCTATAGCTCTCTCTGGTGATCACATTTGCCCTTTAGCAAATTAAAAAATAATGATAATAAATAAAATTAATAAAATTAGTAAAATTATAAATTATAAAATAAAATAAATTAAATTAAAATTCTTTTTAAAAAAGAGAATGCATGCTAGAATTGAAAAAATGATTCCACAGCTTATGTATTTAACCACTATATAAAAGGCCCACCTGACCCATCATTGGGTGAACTTGAAAAATCTAATGTAATAATCCTAGTCAGAAAACACAGCAGCAATAGAACATGCATCATTTATTGATGGCAATGTGAAGAGCTTTGTATACAGTACCTCGCTTAGTCCCCCAACAACCATGATAAGTATAGTTATCTTCCCTATTTTATTGATGAGAAAAGGGAGTCCCTGAGAGGTTAAGCAACTTCCTCAGACATACACACCTTGTAAGAGTGGAATCAGAACTCATATCTTTTCACCCTGGCCTCAGAGCAACAGTTTCAAAGACATAATGTGGATTTTCTCACCAGTTGCCCAGAGAGCTGCTGCTCACCCTGTTGTGCTTCCTGCCTGTGTGACATGACAGCCTTGAAAAGCCTATCCCCAAGTTCCAGCATTTTTGCTTTAGGGTTCTCCTAGCCTTATGGATCCAAAGAAACGATCTTTCCCAGTCCAAAAAAGTCCACTGATGTGGGGACCCAGTTTCATCTGGGGGAAAAAAAACAACAACAAAAAAACTATCCTGGAGAAAGATTGACAAGAGATTTTTACCTTGGGACATAGTAAGGGACAAGCTCTTTAATATATGATAAAAGCCACCAGTGTGGATTTTGTGATCAGCACTGAGAATGTCCCATAAGAATGTAATTGAAACCCTAAACAAATGTCATGATGTTTAATTACGTGTGCAAATTAAGCCATGTAAAACTCCCGAATTGGAGTATAAAGTTCAAAAGACCATTACTATTTCAGAGAATTTCTAATGACACAGGAATATTCTTATGCAAGCACTTAAGGAGAACAGAAAGCAGCAGGGTGTGAAACCGCGCATAGTGTGTGATCAGAACTATGTGCATGAACTAGGAGAGCGGTGGGAGCGGAGGGAGAACTCGGAGGTAAATATACAGAAATGCCAGCCGTGCTCGTGCTCACTGATAGACGGCATTATGGAGATTTTTAATTTTCTCCTTTTATCCTTGGTTAAATCTTCCCAACTCTCTTCAGTGACTATATTTGCCTTTGTCATAGGTGGAAATAAAGATTCAGGTAACCACAATGTATCAGGTTATAATGTTAAAATTTGCATCAAGGTTTACTATTATGGATTTAACAGTGAACTTGAAAGGAGAATAAAGTTTTCCTATTTTTTCTCCCGTATCCACTCACTACTACACAATATTTTATTTACATAATATTTTCTCTTTGTTCCTTTCCTTCAGAGGTAATGAAGTTAGAATACCTATGTTAAACAAGCATGCCTAAAGGCCTGGATGCCAGTTATGCCTCTCCCCCCTCCCATCTCAGAAGATGGGAAAGGGCAAACAGCTATTGAATAGTTTTCCTGCACCTGATACATGTAATTAGGCGGGGCACAGATGCCTTAATTATTTCTACTCTTTCGATAAAGGAGAAAACTGCAGTCCTACCTGATTATGCCTGCTATAGCTGTGCATTCATTTAAAAAATATATTGAATTTAATTATTATTATTATTTTAATTTGCTATGGGGCCTATATGCTCATCAGAAAGAGAGAGAGAGAGAGAAAGAGAGAGAGAGAAAAAGAGAGAGAGAGAGAAAGCTACCAGGTCCGGGACTTGAACTATGGTCAGTCATGTGGGAATCCAGCGCCTTAACCACCAGGCTACCTGCTGGCCCCCACATTGACTTTTTTATCACAGGTGTGGTTACTGTGGTGTATTGGCAAAAGGAGGAAAATGGAGAAGATATAGCAAGTTATTGTAACTTGACAATTTATACTGTCTTTACAAAAGCCTATTCTTCAAAATAGAAACCTCCTTCCCTTCTTCCCATTCAGATATTCTGAATATGGAATTAGCTGTGAGTCCAGTAAGGTTCCTAAGTTTCTGTGGGACAGATTGTCTATCTTCATATACTTTTCCTAGGTCTTAGAAGTCATGTCAACAGAAGATCAATAGGTCCCTGTGAGGGTAACAAGGTCCATACAAGGGGTCTCCAAAAAGTTCATAGAAAATGAGTGCTAGGAAAAAGCTATGCATGGATTTTTTTTTTTTTTTGGTATCAAAATAAACTTGTGCTTTAATTCCATTTTTCCAAGAACTTTTTGAAATCCTGTTTGTCAATGACTTCATTTTTATTTTTTCTGATAACAGCAAATAAGAAAGGCATAGTTATTTTTTTCAAAACTGTGGTGAACTTTCCACTCCTTTGTTGAGCAACCCAATTATTGAGAGTCTTAATTTTGTACTAATGAAAGCTTGATTTTATAAAACCAGAAAGAGGTACCAGCAGATGGCATAATGGTTATGTTGCTGGACTCCCATGTAGTCAAATCCCAGACTTGGCAGCCTAAAACTCATGCCAGGCGCACACGCACGTGTGTGTGTGTGTGTGTGTCCAAAATTCCAAGAGAGAATGGAGGAGAAGGGATTGTGGTGTGTCCATCCCTCCTGGGAAGGGTGATTTCTTGCTTCCTGTCTCTGTGTCTCTTAGCAAGTGCACGTGCCCTATAGCAAAAATCTCTCTCTAAAAGAAAAAAAGGAAGATATGTTATGAGGCCTGTCAGCTCATTTTCTAATGATTCAAATTTCCTTCTTCAAGGCCAAAGCTATAACTTTAATATTAAGATATATGTTCACAGTGGTCCTCACCAATGCCTATTAAACCAGGGATGAGGCAAGAAGCAGAAAAGATAGACAGTATATTTTCATTCAATCTCTCTTAAAATAATGATGCATGCAACTTTATGTCATTATTTTTTAATGATCTTAGCCTAGTTAATAGCACAGTAATATTCCAAAAAGGAGCAAGGAATTATTTCCACATTTAATTTTCATTGCAAAAGTGAAAGGAGCTCTCTCTATTTTTTTCTGCCGGGGAAGCTGTCGGCTTCCTATGACTGCATTAGCTCTGCTACATTACAGCTGAGCTAATGGATCAAAACCAAGTGATTAGTGTCCTACTCTTTTGGGCATTCCCAAGTACAGACTGACTGCTCCCAAAGAGCTGGACATGGCTCTTTAACACCTACATCAAGTTTGCTTGCTTTCTCAAGTCACACTCTTTTGACCTTCCAGATGACTTGACTTGGGATTCACACTATGTGTTCCAGAATGTCTGGTTTACACAGAATAATTAGGAAAGACGAATTCTGGTGAATATAATAGAGACTGTGCCTCTACCCTCAGTATTTTTCAGGCCTAGTCAAAAGTCAGAAGATCCAATGTGGTCTCATGTAAAGCCCAACCGTTCATTCCTTCCCTCACTCATCCATTCACTCATGAGATAGTCTCTGCTAGGCCTTTAGCATATAACCATGTACTCCCCAAAAGTGGCTCTCTATGTTGGATTTCATAGCAGCCATTTGGGGTATGAGATTTTGAAATTCTTGATGGTGGGAAATACAACTGACTTAAAAAAATCCTTCTTTTTCAGGAGGTGGGAGAGGAATAAAAAGCAGTATACCAACTTAAATATTGACATGAATTGTAAGAGGCACCCCAGATAATATTCAATGTGAAAAAATAAAAAAGGTATGTTTGAACCACGATAAGATGCCAAAACACACCTGAGAGAAAAGCTATAGTTAAAAAGAGACAATATCCAACATTGGCAAGTATGTAGAGCAATCATAATGCTCATTTGTTGTTAGCGGAGGGTAAAATAGATCAACAATTTTAGAGAAACTTCTCACACTTTCTTAAAAATGAAATCAGAGCTATCTTATGACCCATCAGTTCCACTCCTAGGTAGTTGTCCAAGAGAATGAACACATATGTCCATAATGACTTGTACTATAATATCATCAGTAACTCTTCTCATAATGGCCAAAAGCTGGCATCAACAGAGAATCCATGAACGAATTGTGGTATCTGCATGCAATGCGGTACTACCTGATAAGCAAAAGAAATGACCTGGTCCCATGGCCTACTGGTTAAGGGACATGGATCCCACATGGAAGGCTATATGGTTCAAATCCTGGCTTCAATAGCTTGGAAAACACACTGGGCATGTGTTTGTGCATACCCAAAATCCTGACATGAGGAATGGAGGAGAAGGGATTGTGAGGTGATCATGCCCCATTGAAGGGTGCTCTCTCCCTCTCACTCTTTCTCTGTCTCTCTCTGTTGAGTGCACACACCTCTGGCAATTAAAAAAAAATAAGCAAAAGAGACAAATTACTGATACATGACCAATATAGATCTCAAAGATATTATGCTAAGTGAAAGAAGAAAAACACAAAGGAATATATGGTATCATTCCATTTATGGAAAACTGGAACAGGCAAAACAAATCTATGATGAAAAGTAAGAACATGTGCTGCTTCTGGAGGATAAGGGATCAGGACTGACAAGGAAGGGTTTAAGAGGAACATTCTGGAGTGACAATATTGTCCTATAACTTGATAGGTGCTTAGGTTACTCAAATGCATTCATTTGTCAAACCTCATTCAATGCCACACTTACAAATTACGCATTTTAGGGGCCAGTAGTGCAGCAGTGAGACCCAATGCTCATCACACACATGGGAAGGTTCTGGGTTCCCATCTAGAGCCCTCCCTGAGTACAGGTGATACATCTGCACCCCTGATTCCAGAGCTGGCTGAAGCAGGGGGTGGATGGGGGCATCAAGATCCCTTTTGGGTGCTATCTCTCTTTCTGTCTCACTCGTGGAAGAAACAAATACATTTTTTAAAAGGATTTATTTCATTGTATGTAATTCTTATAAGAAAAAAGAACTGTAAACAAATATTAAATACTAATTAAAGATATTCATGCTGATGTCTGAAACTTTGAAATACATTAAAAATATAAGGTGAATGGACGGATGGTGGGTGGGAAGGTGGATGGATAAATGTGATAAAGCTAGTAAAATGTAATTATAGAAACTAGGTGACCATTACATGGGTGATCACTATAAAACTCAGCTCGACTGCATGCTGAAAATTATCACAATTAAGTATTGGGAAAAGTCTATCTCCAAATAACGTCATCACCAGCATCCTTCCATCTTACCATTTAGGCCCTTTTCCAAGTTTTTTCTCCCAATTAAAGAATCCATAATCCCCATGAAAGCTCAAGATCCCTCCCTAGAACCTATCCAACTAAATAATCTGAAAAGCCAACATAAATGAACTTGTGACAGTGTATAATAGGTGGATGTGTGTGACTCTCAGACTGGGATAGTTATATTTTAATCCAATAATTTATTTAAAACTTTCTAATGAAGTCTCTTCTTCCATTGCCCCCTTCACCTTTAACTATAGTCACACCCGCATCCTGTCTAACTTCTGTGTAGCGGCTACTATGTGAAGTGCTTTCATAAATTATCATTATCATTGTAAACCGTCTTGTGCTTTAGGAATCATTTTCACTGCTTTACAGATTAGGAAACTAAGGTCAGGACATTTGGGAAACTTCCTGAGATTGTATAGCCAGTAGATGACAAAGCCAGCATTCAAAACCTACTATGTCTGATTTTGAAGACTTACATAAAAAGCATTCTATGCAGTAAGATGAAGAGTTGGATAAAATAAACTTTGTTGTTGTTCCAAAATCTCTAATTCTTAGGGGTGGTGTGGGGGTGAGAAATCACTCTACTAGACACTAGTTAGCATAGACATTAAGTGTAAAGTTTTTATGGAAGTTTTACATAAATTAATAAATAACGGATAGACCCCAATCTATTTAAAGCATTCTCTGCAGCGACTCTTGCAAGCTGGCTAGTTTCAGGTTCCTCAAACACACCTTGTGTATTTAAGCATAACGAAATGCAAAGAAAAAAGGCCACAGAGGATAGTGTGGAAAAGAACACATCTCTGTCACCGGTCACCTAAGACCAACTGATTACTGTATTTCAGAGTTAAATTTGTGGTTTCCCAGAATCTGCAGTGAAGGGAGAACATCTCATGCTCCATAGCATTGGCTTTCAGATAAAAGATGGCATAAAAGAGAGAGAGAGGGAGGGAGGGAGGGAGTGGGGGAGGGAGAGAGAGAGAGAGAGAGAGAGAGAGAAGATATTTACGGGACACAGAAATGGTTTATTACCTGTGGATGATGACATGTATAGTATTCCCAACTGGACTGGTCTGAGGTGTGTTTCATGTTGGGTAAACTCTCTATACAAGCTAAATGATGTATAGCAATTGGATGTATAAAATAATAATTTTTTAAAGCATACAAATATACCTGTAGGAGTGAATTTTTTTTTTCCTGGAAAATGTGGTAAGAATATGCTATATTCTTATTCAAGAAATATTAGTTAATAGTGAATAGTATCTTTGGCTATTTTTTGAACTGAGGGATAAGAAAGCATTGTTGAAATGGATGCATTTTCAAGGCTACTCCCTAAAGGCAGTGTATATATAACCTTAAATAGAAACTGTGAAGGCTTTGCTCTGAGGCTGAGAATTAGGTTCACATACATACTTAGTTTCATGAGAATCTCATAAAATATTGATTTAGAACTTGGAGCCTCAAGATAAATGACTAAGTTAACTGGTCTTTTGGTTGGTATGGGGCTGCAATTGATTCATGACTGGTTTCTCTAACTGAAATGCATGGGGCAGAAATTCTGCGTTTTGGGTTCCAGTGTATGCATTTCTCATTTTGCCATTAAACACTGCAAATGTTTCTCACCTAGATGATTAATTAAACTATAACAATATCCTTTTATATTACACAATATTATGAGGTTTTCAAAAACCTTCAACATGTCTGTCTTTCCTCTAAAGTTTATCTATCTCTTCCAGGAAAAAGAGAAACCTCCAACAGGATCCTCCCACTATAGTCTACTCCAGTCTTGAACAACCTAGGTCACGGGCAGGCATGCTCACACATGGGTGTGCTCAGAGGGGACTCAGTGCATGAACATAGGACTTTCTCTATATGGATCCAGTTGTGTTACCTCTGTGCCACTGTCTCCCCTGCCTTTCTCTCTCACTCTCCCTTTCTCTTCTTTTTCTCTCCAAACTGTCCTCATCCCTCTGGGATATCCACCTGGTACAACTATTTCATTTTATAAATAAGAAATAGAAGGAAAGAGATTTGAGCTTGATAAAGAGTCAGGATTTAACCTTGCTCTACATCTCCCTGAATAGCAATAGCAATGGTGATAGCAACAGTCATGGAAACATCTCAGAGTTTACTCAGAACACTGTTTTGCATCTGCAGGCCCAGCATTCTTCAGCCCACTTGTAGGCTGGAAGACTTCCGTAGTGGAGCAGCTCTGACTTGGAGGACTAAGAGAACCAGGGCTTATCCCAGGCTTGCTGCCATTTTGACAATTCCTTACCAGAATCCACTGCCATGACAGCAGTGTGCAACGAGACAGAAAGGTTTCTATGGGTCAATGAGAAACGCAGATGTCCTCAAAGGCTCCAGAGGCTGGTTGCAATAGGAGACTCACAGAGGAGAACCTGACTCTACATTTCTCGGTCAAGTCCTGAGCTCAGGATGATTTAGGCTCACCAATGTCTGATATCTGTTTAGCCTCTCCTTATTGAAGATGCACAGATGGGGTTCCCAGATAGTGTGGAGGACACATATCCTTTACTTTCCCTCTTTGTACATCTTATAAGTGAGGAAAGGTGATGAGTTGTCAGAATGAGGCCAAAAGAGCATGTTTCACGTCAAGGTCCATGAGCTGTAATGTATTCTCACCAAAAGCAAAGGAGAGCTGTCACTGCATTGCCCCCACGCAGCATAGTTGCCACACACATCCAGGCTCTCGAAGCCAGCTGGAGGTGGTCTCCCAGCTGGCTATAAGCTGATCAGAAAATATGGTGACCTTGTGTGTAATCAAACAATACAAGAAAATGTCTTTTGTTGAATAGCACACAAGCCCACAGACCTGTGTATTCACATATCACTAATGGCTAATTATCTACGAGCTACCAAATGAGTGATTAAGAATAATGGGACCAGCAGTTGGCTATGTCGCTGGACTCCCATGTAGTTGACCACAGTTTGAGTCCCAGACCCAGTGGCTTAAACTCACCTCAGGTGCCTGTGCATGTGTGCCCAAGATCCGGAAAGGAGAATGGAGGAGAAGGGATTGTGGTGTGGACATCCCCCCTGGGGGGTGATTTCTTGCTTTCTGTCTCTCTGGCAAGTGCACGTGCCCTATATCAAAAATTTCTCTCTAAAAAATAAAGAAAAATAGCTGCTGGAATTCATAAATTAAGGTCACTATGCCCTTAAAGTTCTCTGAAGATTTTGGTCCTATGGTTTTAGGAAGAAAGTGAGCCAAGCAGAATTCCTATGTCCCTATCGCCCTTCTCATATGTAGTCAAGGATCTTTGCTGCTAAGTTGTCTGCCCCAAAAAGCATCTGAGTTGCTACAGATGAACAAAGAAAAAGAAGATGTATTGAAACTGGCCACCAGACTCTCCACCTTGGCCATTATCCCATAGTGGCCAAAATTCTTTATTTTCTGATTGTCCAACCCACAGGGGGAGATAATGCCCCTCCAGGAAGGCCACAATACTGCTCTTGGACTCTTTACTGAGCGCTATTAACTAGAGGTTAACCAGGTGAAGCCATGCGATGGAGGAAGGAGGAGTTCTTACAGCCTTGGAAGGAGAATCTACAGTACATCAATGACCACCTTCAAGAGCTGTTCATTAGGTGAGATGATTTACACAAAACACCTAGCACATAATAAATGCTCAGTAAACATACCCTCACGATTCCCCTTCCTGAGAAACACAATCCATTTTCTACCTTGATTAATTAGCAAGAGTGCTGCATATCTGAGTGATGCGCCATACAGAGCGTGGACAGTTGATTCATCATGAATAATGTAATGTCACAATCTGGACTATTTATATTCCGATGAATTGTACATAATATGCCATACATGCTAAAGAGGAGCATTAATATTTAGCATTCCAAGCTAAGCCAGGATGATTAATTTGGCTTTAACTTTGTATCTTCTTTGCAGAATTTTCAATCTTCTTTCTTTTTAAAGGGATATGATAAGAAATATTTCCTAAATATTTCTTGCACACTGCTAAAAACAGTTGAGTGGGATGTTTCCAGAGTCTGAAAAATCTAAATACAGCTTTCTATCCAGTTGTTTCAGTTCAGAGACTTTATCCTAAGTAGACATCCCAAAGTACAAGGGGTAGGGGAATCTTTATCTACGAATGTATAATGGTAGGTGATAGGCTTGGTAAATCCACTCCTTATGTAGAACGTTACCCAATCATTAAAAACGCCTTTCACAGGCAAGATCAACAGCACAGGAATATACTACCACCATAGATGAAGTAACAACAATTAGCAAAGAACAAGAGACTAAAGAAAACACACCAAACTGTTCATAGTGGCAGTTATGAAGAAGTGAGTCTACTACTAATTCTTCCTACTTTTGAACATTTTTTACAGATAAATTGTCCTATCTACCTTTTTCATTGGAAAAAACTCTTTTATAAATAAGTAAAACATCACTGATGCTCAGCTCCATGAGAGCAAAGCCTTGTTCCTCAATTACTATTGTGATTCCAAATCTTAGTGTAGAGCCTGCCGCATGATTAGACAAGTAGTAATTTTTACATGTATCATAGCTTTTTTCCAACAATAATTGCCTTGATCCTTATGCCATGTGAAATTTTTACTTGTATCTATTAATATTTAAATAAATGCTTGGGGGTGATAGTTCTTATTTTTAAAATAAACATTTTCTTTTGAACAGGCATGTTTTGCTGCCACTGCAAGGGTTGTGGCCGTTGTTTCTCAGAACGTCGGAAACAGCAGCTGAATCATCATCTCAGGGAGAAAAATTCTGAGCACAACGTGAAACCCAGAAGCCAAAGGAGAAGATACACAGGCAACATTGTAAAATTGTAATATTTTTTGTATAAGAAAACATAAACGAAATTTAAAAGCAAATGGCAGAGAAAAGGATTAATTACAAAGGATTGATATCCATAATATATGAAGAAAAAGTCAATTCAGTAAACAAATGAACAAAGGGTGTGAATAGGCTAGTCTCCAAAGAAGCAGCAGAAATGGCTCACTAGTATGTGAAAAAATGTTCAGTGTTGGGGCCGGCAGGTGGTGTGGTGGTTGAGGGCACTGGACTCCCTCATGGCCAACCACAGGTTGAGTCCCGGACCTGGCAGCTTGCTTTCTCACTGCCCCCCACTTCCCACCGGGTCAAATTGAAATGAATGAATGAGGAAAGAAAGTTAAATTTTAAAAAATAATAATAATTCTTTTTTAAAAAAGAAAAATGCCTAATGTCTAGTGAGAAATATAAAATAAAACCAGGATATACCATTAAAAAAAAAAAAAAGTTTACCGGGGGATATGCACTTGCTGAAGAGAGACGGAGAGGGAAAGAGAAAGTAAGATAGCATTCATCACAGAAATGGCCACACTGTAATCCCTTCTACTCCATTACTCTCTCCTTGTGGGATTTTGGGCACATACACACGCACATATGCCCAGCATGTTTTTGAGCTGCTAGGTCTGGGATTCAAACTGCTCGGTCGGCTATGTGGCACCCATCCGCTTTAAGCAGCATGCCATAGGTCAACCATTCATGATATATATATTTTTAATGTTGGAAAGTTTCTGAAACCAAGCAAGTTAATGATGTGGAAGAGAGGGATAACAACCACAAGCCACAATTGATTGAGAAAGTATTACAAGCCTGTTCCTGGGCTCTCTACCCTGCATGCATTATTTCTAATCCTTACAGTATCCTTGTGAGAAAATGTCATTACCTGCCTATTTCAGACTTGAAAACAGGCACACAGAGAAAACAAAGGCACTAGCCCAAGTCCTCTTTGGTACAGGTGAATAAAATCACTTGCGTGATTCCAAAGTCCTCATTCTTTCCACTAGGGCTCACCTGGCCATTTGGATCATTCTAGTAAATTCCATAAACAGAAACTCTCTTGACACAAAGACAACAAATTTCCAAGTTCCTACTTTCTCATTGCAATTGATCCTAAGCAGCTACTACTCCTGCCAGTTGAATGCACATCCCAGGAATTTGCATGTTTAAAATTGGCATTTAATGGCCCAAGATACCTTTCAATCATCCATTCTCCTCTCCAGATCCATTTGGATTCTTCAGATTCCTTTACTGAAGCCCGGGAACTTGGCCTTCTTGAATTCCTTGACCCCCTGGCAAGACCAGAGTGAATGGCTGGGCATGGCCCTGCCCTGGTCGCAAGCACAGTCCCCCTAAAGCAGATGCCAATGTGGACTGCAAGGATCAGAGCTGAGCTGGGATGGGCCTTGGAGTGTGCTGGGTTTGCTGGTTTGGAACACACTCACCTCCAAGGAGTTCTCCCTCCTTCCACAGGTGCTTGTTAAATGTCCACTACCCACAGCCTGGCGTTAGGAAGCAGTAGGAGGGAAAACACACAAAGGTTTTATTGTGATGTCTGTGTCAAGGAACACACAAGTCAGAGGGAATAGGCTAACCACGTTTGAGATGGGCTGGTTTGAATAATTTCAGCAGGCTCCAGAGTAGAGTGGTCTGATGCCTGGCGCTGTGATTATTGCCAGAGGAATATTGCCTACTATACTATAGTCAAACATCAAAAGTCAAACTATAGTACTTAAGGGACCATCCGCATATCAGAGCCGTGTCTCTGGGGCTCCCACCTCACTGGGGTGGCAGCCATGGATGGTCAGAATCACAACGAGAAGCAAATCAACTGCTCTGTGCTGTGATAAATAAGTACATGGGGGTCATAACAGGGGCATCTTCATGGTCTGGAGGCCACAAAGAAAGTACCAGCACTTTGAAAGATGAAGGAGGATGGAGATTAACTTAGCCAGAAGAGCAGGGGTGGGGGAAAAGGGGAAGGAAGCATGGTTCATTTGAGAAAGGAAAAAAGTTAGAAATGTCCAGAACACAGAGAAGCTAGAGAGAAGCAGCCAGAGTAGAAGTGGAAACCTACAGGTCAAGCTGGAAATGTTCATAATTATCACGAGAACAATGGGAAGCCATTAAAGTACTGCAAACGGGCTTGAATTATGTTCTTAAAAGATCCCTCTAATGATACAGGAAATGAATTGGGGAAAGGCAAGGGTGGATGTCAATTTAAAATCGGCATTCATGACCCAGGATACCTCCTCTACAGATTCATTCCGATTCCTTCCCTGACCCAAAGCAGCACCTCTCAATTTGTCACACACACACACACACACACACACACACACACACACACACACACACTTCAGATACTGCCTCCTGGATGAGTCTTCTCTGCACCTCCCACATTTGTCTGAGGTATTCCTCATATGCCCCCAGCACTCTGTCTTGACCGGGTTTAGCACATGCCACAGCGTATTGGAATTGCCTGTTGACTTCTCTGTAACACCACCAGGCTGAACGCTCTGTGAAGGCAGAGATCTCATGTACCCTGCCCACACTTACATCCCCAATGCCACCAATAATGTTGGTGCATTCCAGACATTTGCGAAACAGCTAATGTTTCATAGAACACCTGATCCATGCCACAGAAGCAGGTATAAACTACCCCTTTCATAGGTATAATCTCGTCAATGCCTCTTTGCAGCAAGTTCTATTATAATCTCTATCATAACAGATGAGTAAACTGAGGCAGAAGAGGCTAGATAACTTGCCTAAGAGTACATGGCCAGCTCATGGCAACATTAGGTTTTATAGTCTATGCTTTCAACTACAACACTGTAATAAATGACAAAAGAATGAAATTCTGATCTGTGATAGCTGGCATTTAATTATCTGTGTTAATGATTTAAAGCAGCAGCCTGCATCATCCAAAACAGTGAGTGACTTCGAAATAATCCCCAGTGGACTCAGCGATACATATGGGTTTTCTTCAGTAGATTGACCTTCGTAAATTACCACTTAAAATAGCCAATGAGAAAGCCCATTCCTATTCCCTAGGCAGCAATCAAACTAATGGTCAGGAAGTAACTAAGAACTAAACTGGCTAAGCCAAAAAAAGCACTCAATCAACAAATTTAATTAAGCACTTACTTTTCTCTTCAAGCTCCCGCAGTACTTCTATGCTCCCTGCTACTGCCAAATTTCTCCAGCTCGTATGCCACACCCACCAGCTCTGCTTCCTTACCTTTTGGTCTGCCCTCCTGAACTCACGTCTGAAGACACAGACAAGAATATCATAGATGGCCACTGTCCTGCCACAGCCAATGGTGTCCTGCCATCTCTGGAGCTGTCAATGGCATCCCATCCTCTGCAAGATCTTTCACTCCTCCAAATGCCTCCTTTAGCATCCTGGACACCACTCTCTGCCCTCGAGAACAGACTACAGGACAGCAGAGCTGGAGCTCCATGTTTTATTTCTCCTCTATGACTGGGAAAATGCACCCTCTTCTCCTGCCCCAAGGTTTAACCCATGGGATGCTGCTATGTGATCAAGAAGTCCTAGCTATACTTGCTCTGTCTCCCCTAGTAGTATAGGATATCTCAATAAATTCTGATAAGGCAGTAAGAACTTCAAGTCCATTGGAAAATATGTGAATAAAAGAAACCTCCAGAACAGAGTACACCTTGCTGAATTCTGAGGGCTGTGTTAGCGTCATTGGTGGATGCTAAGGAATTGTTTTGTATTTTATTCTAGCGAGGGATCTCATCTAAGGACATTAGAGATGGAGTTTCAGAGAAGAGGGGTCTCAGACTCATCTAGGTTAGGAGATCCAGATAACTACAGAGATATAAGGGATTTGGGCTTCAGTAACAGAGCCTTGGAGTGAAAGGCTTAGCACATTACTGTCACGTATGTTTCTGCACTAGCAATAAGCTCTCTGAGATGTGACTTTGTGTGAAAAATTAGGATATGGTAGAAGGGATCGTTATGATTGTGATGAACAAATGGGATAATATGTGGATCAAAGTCTCATCATCTAGGAAGCTCCAGGGAATGCTGGTTTCCTCTCCTGACCTGGAAGATTCACAGCCATGGACTTTGTCCCATTTCCCAGCCCCTTAAAGTTAGGCAGTGCCATGTGATCGGTGCTGTTCCGTGAACATGAGTGGACGTCTTGTCCATTGCTTCCTGGCTGAATGAATTATAAGCCAACGTGACACCCTCCATGGTCTCTTCCACTGTGACAGCAACCAGGAAGGCACGTGATCAAAGCAGCTTGTGTTTCTGAGTCACTACCTAGAAAACAGTCCTGGAGAGTTACCTACCCAGCTCTGGAATTTGCCTAAGAGATAAGCAAACCTCTGTCATGCTAAATCACCACATTTTCTGGGTTCCGTTTTTACAGCACAGCCTCACCTCTCATGATTAAATAGGGGTTTTAATCATTCGCTGGGGGTTCCTTGTGTTCCCAGTGGAGGAATCAGTTAAAAATCATCCATTTTTATTTTGCTTTTGCTATAGGGTGTGTGTGCTTGCCAGAGAGAGACAGCAAAAGTGAGAGAAAGTGAGTAATCACCCCTCGGGGGGGGGGGGGGGGTATCTCATGCTGTAATCCCTTCTCTTCCACTCTCCTCTTGGGATTTAGGGTATTCACACACATGCACCTGGCATGATTCTCAAGCTACCAGGTCTGGGACTAGAACCATGAAGCTGGCCATGTGGGATCTAGCACCTTATTCTCTATGCCATCTGCTGGTCCTAGCTTCACCCATTTTTTAACCAATGGCTTCACTATTAATATCTTCCCTTTCCTTTCATCTCTTGCCTTCACATATGGACTCTGAACTCTTAATTTTACTTCTCAAGAAACTGGAGTCCAGAGACATCAAACAACATGTCTACAGGCAGACAGCAGAGGAAAGGCTTAACCAGGCTAAAACCCAGGTCCTTCAACTTCCTCTTCAGTTTTCCTACTGTCTGCACTACACCAGCTCCCAGAGGCTCCCAGCTTCCTATGTTAATAATGTTCTGAGCTTGCCATACCTTTCAATCACTGTAAGCGATACAATCCATGCTACATTAATGCACTAATTACCAAAGGAGCACATTACCATGCCCTAATTACTAACAAGAAGTATTGTCAATGCACCATTCTGTTCGCCAGTTCATGCAAAATGTTTCCAGACTTGTTCTTGAGGTTCAGCACGAGGAGGAAAGACATAATACAATGAACAATCAATTCATTTCATATTGACAACCAGTCAGGTGGCCCTCCTGTTATTATTCTTTGTTAGCTAAACAAAATCCGACAGAGCCCCGGGGGATGTCGGCTGATAGAAAGACTGATAGGGTAGGTTGTACGAATGAGCTCTAGAGGAGTTACCTGCCTGGTCTTTCCCCTTTCTTGCTCCCATGGGTTTGTCAAAGCCTTGGGTTTTGGTCAGAAAGTGGGGATAAAGTAATGTCCGTGTCATGCAGTTGCCATGGGCATTCAACGGCAACATACACAGAAAGTCCTGTGTAAATTAGCAAGGCAGAGTCAGGAGCTCAATTATGTTAGCTGTGATCATGATTCCATTTAGGGATACGTTAATAATTCTTCCCAGAAGCTTATAATTGGTCAATGAGGGGCCCCCTCATCAATGGCCTGATGGTTAAGAAAGCTGGGGGACAAGCAAATGACATAATGGTTATGTCGCTGAACTTCCATGCAGTCTGCACTGCGGTTCGAGTCCTAGACTCAGCAGCTTAAAACTCACACCAGGCATTTGGGTATGTGTGCCTAAGAATCTGAGAGGAGAATGGAGAAGGGATTACAGTGTGGCCATATCCTCCCCAGGAAGTGATTTCTCACTTTCTGTCTCTCTTTGTCTTTCCAGTGAGCACACACATCCCATAGCAAAAAAAAAAAAAAAAAAAAAAAAAAAAAAAAAAAAGAAAAATAAGAAACCTGGATGACCCTGATTGACCACACAGTTCAAGTCCTGTACCCAGAGGCTCGAAAAACACACTGGGTACTTGTGCATGTGTGCCTAAAATCCCAAATAGAGGGAGAAATGGAAAAGAAGGGGTTGCGGTGTGACTATCTCCCATGGGGGTGCTTTCTTCCTCTCTCTTTCTCTCTCTGGCTAGCACATGAATCCTTCAGCAAATTTTTTTTAAAAATAGGTTAGTAAGGGGGCCAGCAAGTGGTGTGGTGGTGAGGGACACTGGACTCTCATGTGGCTGACCATGGTTAGAGTCCCAGACCTGGTGGCTTGCTTTCTCACTTTCCCTATCTCTCTCACTCCATCCCTATCTTGTCAAATTAAAAAATAACTAAATAAATAAAGTTAAATAAAAATAATTCTTTTAAAAAATAGGTCAATAAGGTGGGGATAAGGAATCTTTCTTGTTCCCAAAAAAAGAATTAATTAATTAATTCTAATTTGACCAAAAAGGGTTGGAGGGTGGGTGGGAGTGAGAAAACAAGTCTCCAGGTCCAGGACTCAGATCGCGGTTTGTCCTGTGGGAGTCCAGCGCCTTAACCCCACCTGCCAGGTAAGTTAACACCACCGGCCAGCCCAGGGGTCAGGAATCTTCACCTACCATTTTCGAAGCTCTTGCCTGTTCTATGCATGATTTCTTAAGTACTTTACTACATTATATCTTAAAATCTTTATCACATCTTTGTAGGTAGGTATGATTATCCCTAGTGCACGGATGAGAAAACTCAGGCTCTCATCTGTGTAAGTAACTTGCCCAAGGCCACACAACAAATAAGAGTAAGTAGCAAAGCCAGAATTTCAACCAGGGCTACCTACAATTTTGTTTGTTTGTTTGTTTATTTTACAACAATGTTCTTGTGGGGTTTTTTGTTGTTGTTGTTGTTGTTGTTTTGAGAGGTTATTGCTATAGGCCATGTGCACTTGCCAGAAAGACAGAGACAGACAGAGAGAAAGCGAGAAATCATCCCCTGGGGGCATGGCCATGCTGCAATCCCTTCTTCTCCATTCTCCTCTCAGAATCTTGGGCACGCATGCACACAATCCTGGCATGAGTTTAAGCCACCGGGTCTGAGACTTGAACCATGGTCGACTACATGGGAGTCCAGCGACATAGGCATTACTCTAACTGCTGGTCCCTACAACAATGTTCTAATTCAGTTTCACTCCACCTGGCTTATTTAGCTCCAAACACCATTATGAACATGTATCTGGAGAAATCCCACTCAAGGGCAGAGGAATGAACACGACCCCAGGGGGGGTCACTAACCGTGAACACTGTTAGTCATATGCATTTATTGAGCATTTACTGTGTGCCCAGCACAGTGTTTAGTGCTGGGGTCATGGGGATAGAAAAGATGTGGCTCTTGCCTTCAAGACCCCTCGGGGTTCAGCCAAGAAAGCTCATTTAAGGGGAGCTCTATTTCCATAGCCTGTGGCTGATGTAGCTAGAAAAGTGCAGAGGAGAGAGAGGGTAACCCAAGACAGACTTCTTAGAGGAAGCAAAATTTAAAGCAGATTTTCATCATTCAGCAAACACCTGCATGTAGATTCAGGGAGAAAGGGAATCCTAGATGCAAAAGCAGCACGTGCACAAGCTGGAGGTGTGAACAGGCATGCCCTTCTCAAGCCAAACAATCAACTGAGTTCTGCTACAGCATGCGATGTGTGTGAGGAGCAGGAGGAGGAGAAAGACCCCAGAGGCAGGCTAGTGTCAGTCACTAGACCTCAAGTTCCAAGCAGGGGATTGTACCGTCAGACAGGCTTTATCACAGACCCCTTTGCATGCTGCACAGAGCCCAGCAGGGCCAACACAGTGGTTCCTAACCCCAGATGCACAAAAGCCTCCCCAGGGAACATTTACAAATCCAATGCCAGGGCCTTAGCCCAGACCATCAAATCAGACACTCTGAAGGTGCAGCCTGGGCACTGGTTTATTTTAAAGCTCAATCGGGCAACTTTATAAAGCACTGCCAGGATTCAGGCTACCAGTTCAGAGACAGGAATGGCGTTAAAGGGGCTCATGCTGGGGAAATATCTGAAGGAAGAGAAAGAACCAAATTCAAAACAATATTTCAGGAGCTAAAATCGAACATTGTGATTGACGAGATGTGGGAGCTGAGAGAGAAGGGGGAGGAGGAAGGAGGCACTTGATGTTTTTAATCTGGATATATATTATACGTGTGTGTGTGTGTGTGTGTGTGTGTTTTGCATAATATTATTGCCGGAACTTCTAACAAGCCCATCAACCATTATTGATGTCTCTCCAGACCCATGGTATTTATTCATGAGAGTCCAAAAAGATGACAATAATTCGAGAAAGCATACTGCATGCAATGAACACCATCTTCAATACTCAAGGGCCCACAATCGTTCCAGTCATCCTGCACAATCCAGAGGGATTTGTCCTGAAGCCATCCTGGCCTCCTGAAGGAGGAATGCCTGGGGAATTCCATGGGAGGATGAAATTGTGTCTCCTTAGTGCATTATTTACTTTGACACAGAATTCGAGCTGCTGCAGCTCAGGCTCCATTGTTCACATGGCTGGGCAGGGAGTGTAATGGGAATACCATTAATTTGATGGTCTTAAAGGAGGTGATTTCCAATTTGAATTATTCTCAAGTTGTGAAATGAGTCTGAGCCGGTTTGTAAAACAGCAAGGACTCAATGCACCGTATCACCTTGATTTCTGTGGAGTCCTGACACCAGGCAGGAAAAAAGTCTCCTTCCAACCCGCTATAAGGAAGTGGAGAAAAAAAAAATGCCACCATCCTCCCACCCCTGAGGCAAATTAGCAAGACAAATGTTAGCGAAAAGCTCTGCAGACGCACCATTATTTACAAAGGGGAGAAGGAAGAAGATGCTATGAAATAAATCATGCTGACAGTTCAATCAAAAAAAAATCAGAATATATTATCCATGCTGCTTCTCATGAGTTGAAAAGAAACTGGACAGGGAGAGCCAAAGATGTGCTTGTGTGCTTTAGTTACCCATAATAACAACTTGAATCACTGAGGTCCTTCTGCTAATGACATCTGCATGCTAAATGGACCCCGCAGGCCCGATCAACACAGCATTGTGTGAACCAGGACCCTGAGTCAGCTGGTCCAGGTACTGGGGACACGAAGGTGAGCAGCCGGGGAAGCCTGTGCTCCGTCCAAGAGGGCTGGATGCACGGACAGCAGACAAGCTTGCCCACTGAATGGACAATGGGCAACTAATGACAAGTGCCCTAAAGAAAAGCAAGCAGGGGTGGCAGAGGAGGCCAGTCAAGGGGCTACTTTAAATTGGGGATTAGATGAGGCCTCTCTGCAGAGGTGACATTTAAGCAGAGATTAAGGCGAAAGATAGAGAGAGACAGGCACTCCCAGTAAGGTCTTCACACTATGATTTACTCCCAACTTCAGCCAGTCAGAATCACAGGCACGTGTGTGCACCTGGCATGCATAAGGAGGCCACCAGATGTGAACCTAGGACCTTCCACGTGACGTCAGCATTGTGGAGTGTTGTAGTACTGCTCTGCCATGGAGGCTGGCCAGGAGTTTGGATTATATTTTCAGTTCTACAGAAGGCTACTGGAGGGTTTAAATGGAAGGTTCTCCCTCACTTACAACTTGACTTTGACATTTTAAAGACCTTAGGGGACCGGCGGTTAGCATAATGGCTATGTCGCTGGACTCCCATGTAGACGACCATGGTTCAAGTCCCGGACCCGTTGGCTTAAACTCACAGCAGGCACGTATGCATGCCTGCCCAAGATCCTGAGAGGAGAATGGAGAAGGGATTGTGGCGTGGCCGTCCCCCCTGGGGGGTGATTTCTCGCTTTCTGTCTGTCTGTCTCTGTCTTTCTGGCGAGCGCACATGCCCTTATAGCGAAACCTCCCCCCCCCAAAAAAAAAGACCTTAGGGCTGCATCAATACTTCATCATTGTGCTTAATTCCATGAGGGATGAGAGGGAGGGAATTGCAGTAACTGTGGAAAGGGTGAAGACACGAGCCAGCTCAGCAGTGAGGGTAGAATTACCAACCAAGAAATGGAAGGTAAGAAAATCCTCAAGCAAGAGGAGCTTTGTGAGGACATTCACCGTGAGAGACAGGACATGCAGTGGGAACAGTTTCTTGAATGTGGGTAAATCACCATCACTAACATGTCTGAGGCAAGACGATATTGCGTGGGGTTTCCCTGCTCAGAGAGAAGGACGTGGAAGGTCAAATGTGGGCAGGACAGGGACTGTAAGTCCTAGAACTATGATCATTCAGAGATGAGACGGAGCAAGGACAGTGCCAGAAGCCTAAGAGTCTGGACTCTTAGGGGGTGACCCTGCTCCCCAGGGGACATTAGGCAGCATCTGGAGACATTTCTGGTTGTCACAACCAGAATTATTCTGATTGTTATGTCCTTGGGAGGATATGCTACCAGCAGCTAGTGGGAAGGGCCAGGAATGCTGCTAACATCTTACAGTCCCCCAAACAGAGAATTATCCAGCGCACATCTGTATTGCCAAACTTGAGACACCATGAATGCACAGCAGTAACAGAGTCTTAGATTCCTGTATTTCTTTCTTTCTTATAAAGAATTATTTTTTATTGATATTATAATTTTTTTATATGGCATGTATGCTCACTAGAGAGAGACGGAGAGGGAAAGGGAAAGTGAAAAAGCAAGTCATGAGGTCTGGGACTCAAACCGTGGTTGGCTGAATGAGAATCCAGTACCTTAACCACCGTGCCACCTGGTGGCCCACATTCCTGGATTTTAATTCCTATTGTGTGAACATGGGCCTAGTCCTTGTCCTCCCTCAGCCTTTGTATCTTCATCTATAAAATAAAGAGCAATTTTACCTGCCTCCCATGGGGATGGGAATAAAAAGCTGAGCCCATCTGGGGAATATCTCACACTCTGGGTGGGGTAGAGAAACTGAGAGAAAGAAACAATGTCACGCAAGGGTCTTCAAAAAGTTCATGGCAAATGCATATTATGAAAACATTATGTATGGATTTCAAAATTTTTCTGCACCAAAATAAACTCTTATTTTTGTTCCATTTTCCATGAACTTTTCGATGGCTTCTTATATGTTTTGGAATAAAATGTCAAATGCCTGGGTAAGTGAGAGAGGTGGGGTAATGCTCGGAATAGGGTATTAGAAGATTAAGGTTTGGATCTGGAGTTCCCTCACACACAATGGGTGACTTTGGTAATCTGTTCAGGACATAGATTTACTCAGATACAGATACAGAATAAAGAAGACAGATATCACTGTTCTTGATACAGAAGCATCAAAACATGTCCAGGTATCCGTCCCATTGAGGATAGTCTGCTTCAGTCCTTTGGGGATGCTATACAAAATGCCCTAGATGGTGTGGCTTACAAGCAACAGAAATCTACTTCTCACAGTTCTGGAGGCTAGAGAGTCCAAGGTCAAGAAACCAGAAGATGGTTCATCTTTTGATGGTTCATCTTTTGCTTCATACACATCACTGTGTCTTCATGTGGCAGAAGGGCAAGAGAGCTCTCTAGGCCTCTTTTATAAGGGCATTAATCTCTTTCATCAGAACTCCACCCTCATAAGTACCTCCCCAAGCGCCACCTGTTAATACTATCACATTGGCAGTTAGGTTTCAACATATGAATTTGGGGGAACACAACTATTCAGTCCACAGCAGTCTTTCCCAGATTCCATCCAGCAAGTGAGATGGAAGAGTTTAGGGACCAGGCACTGGCGTGCCCTCCCAGAGCAGGAATGCCTTTCCTGCACACAGCAGTAGGTTTTCTCATCTGTTAGGTGGGCGTACCACTTCCGTATAACGAATATGAAATAATACATACAATTTTCAGCACAGTGTCTAGCACATAACTGCTCTCAAAACATCTTTATGTGGGGGGCCAGAAGGTGGCACAGTGGTAACAAAATGCTCTGAGAGGCTGATGCACACGGGCAGGTCTTAGATTCATGTACAGAGAACTCCCTGAGTGTACATATATCCATGATCTGGGGTTGGCTGAGGTTGGACGTGCATCGTAGTATCAAGATCCTGTTGTGGGTACATCCCCCTCACTCATGAAATAAACTTTGAAAAGAACTTCATTCTTGCTTGTTGTACATAGTCAAAAGTTATGCAGTGTTAAGACAGAACTAAGCATCTGGATTTCTGGAACAAAGCCCTCCTATCCTTGTAAGTAGAGTCACAGATAGTAAGTATGAAGGGCTTAATGCTCCTTTAAACCTGCATGTGATCATGGGCTCCCTCATCTACAGAGTGACTATTATTATTAAGAACACCATCATTATCATTAGCAAAAGAAGAAATTGTTGGATATAGCCCATACCTTAAAGCTGTCTTGATCCCATCCCGACTCAAAGGACCCTTGAGCTTTTAAGTCTCTCCCTCAGAGAGAGGGAGGCCCCAACATAAAGTCTTTGCAAAGTCAACCAAAGCACACCAAGAAAGATAAGCAATGCAGCAGGTCATGGTAGAGCATGGTTGTTCCCCAACAACTTAAATACTTTCAAACAAATGTGAGCTGTCCTCCTAGAAACTGTGTGCCAGCAGACCAAGAAGTAGAAGCAAAATCCCTGTGGGAAGGCTGCACACAGGCTTCTGATAAAGAAATACTACTAATTTCCACCCATTTTGCAAGGTGCTCACAACCTCGATGGGAATCACCACCATTCTCTGGAGCAGATAGTTATCACCTTATAAAGTCACAGGAACAGAGAAAACAAGAGCTAAAAGCCTCTCCTAAAGGGAGGTTCTCAAGAGGAATTTTCAGCAAGATATTTCTCTCTCTGCATTTTCTTCCATATTGTGTTCTACTGAACAGAACAGATTATTGGAATCTAAGATGCATTTTGATCATATTTTGGTGGTAGGGTGCCAGTTATGTCCCCAGTTTTGTTCCACCTCTTTATTCTTCCTCTTGGTAGAGCTCCTGAAGGAGATGTTAGCAAAGAAATGTGGCCAAGTGGAAGCAAACATACAGTTATTAGCTGTGCTGATGCCCAATTTGCCGAAGTTAGAATCTGCAAAGCTGGTCTAGGCAGCAGACTCGATATTTGCCTTCTCCTTCATCCAAATCAGGATCTTGACTGGACACTGTTAAGAGGAACTCTGGACAGTAGGGCACTGCTAATACAACTCATCACAGACCACTTGGGGCACGTGGGAGCAGGAGGACAGGTAGTGAGGGAGGGTATGGATGGTCTATGATAAATCATCTGCCCAGCTTCACAGATGGAAGAAGGGAGGAAAATTAGCTTAGCACATGTCTCTTAAACACAGTAGCCCCGGCCACCCATAAATACAGCCCAGTCCAGGGCTTACACTCTGACTGCAATATCCTCCCCTCCTCCTTTGAAAATGAGAGCTAGGATGAGGACACACTGAGGAACTTGCAGGCACGGGATAGCAAGGCTACTGCGAGACCCCTCCCTTCTACACATGAAACTCTGTTTATCAGTGATCCTTCCTAAGGATGTAAAGTAAAATTGGGGGTCACAGTCCCATAGCCTAGTGGTTAGGGGAACTGGATCCCATGTGACTGCTCATGTTTCCAATCCTGGCCCTAGTTCCAAGGGCTTGAAAATTATTCTAGATAAATGTGTGTGAATGCTCCCAAATTCTAACAGATGGAGAAATGAAAGAGAAGGGACTGTGGTGTGACTACACCCCAGTAGGGGTTACTTTTATCTGTCTGTCTGTCTGTCTGTGTCTGTCTCTCTCTTGTGAACACGCCCTCTGACAATGAAATGAATACAGAAATGCAGTATATGTACACAATGGAATACTATTCAACTTTTTAAAATAAGAGAATCCTGTCATTTGTAGCAACAAAAACCTAGAGGACATCATGTTAAGCCAGACACAGAAAGACAAATATGATACAGATCATCTGTACCACAGTATCATACAAGTAATCTAAAATAGTTGAATTCCTACAAAGAGCTGTGCTGTGCTTACCAGGGACTAGGGAGTGCTGGTAGTAAAAGGATATAAAACTTAAGTTAGATGGATAAATAAGTTCAGGAGATCTATGCAAATGGTGACTATAGTTAATAACAATGTAGTATATGGGGCCAGCAGAAGGCGTAATGGTACATTGCTGGCCTCTCACATAGTCAACCATAGTTTGAGTCCTGAGCCCAGCAGCTTAAATCTCACACCCAGGCATGTGTGCACGCATGCCAAAATCCCAAGAGGAGAATAGAGAAAGATTGTGGCCTGGCCATTCCCCCCCAGGGGGTGATTTCTCTCTGTCTCTCTCTGTCTCTCTGACAAAGGCATGTCCCCAATAGCAAAAATCTCTCTTAAAAAAAATGTAGTGTGTACTTGAAAATAACTAAGTGAGTAGATTTTAAATATTTTAATCACACACACACACACACACACACACACACAAACAGGTAAGAGGCCAGCTCCACAGTTCAGTGGGTAAGTGCTGAACTAGAGCACTGGATTCCACATGACCAACAGTTTGAATCCCAGCCTTGATGACTTGAAAAACATATGCTTGGGTGGACTCAAATTCCTGATGGGATGGAGAAATGCAAGAAAAAAGATTGTGACATGACCACACTCCACTGCTGGCTATTTTTTCTCTCTCACTCTTCTCTTTTCCCCCTACCCTGGAATACACATGCCCTCTGGCAATTAAAAAATAGATAAGTATGTGAAGTAACGAATTTATTAATTAGGTTGATTTAGCCATTCCTCAATGTATGTATATATCACAGCATCTTGTTATACACTATAATATGTGCATTTTTACATGTGAAATATAACCTACTAGTCTCTATCCTTCATTCTTTTTTCTAAAAGGAAAGTCTTTATTGCCACTTAGCTGCATATTTATTTTCACTACAAAATTTTCTGAAAGTGCAGAAAAGTTACTACAATGAGCAGTACCTAGATGCAACAACTGTTATAGTTTATATCCTAAATATTTTAAATAACAGCAAACATGCTTTTTGCATTTGCTTTGCAAACATTATTTCTTCCTGGCAAATAGCATAGAAAAATAGGAACTTCTATTTTTTCCCCCATTTTGCTGAGGAGGAAACTAAGGCTTAAAGAAGCTACGTCACTTTCCAGCGTTAGAGGCAAACCTAGACTGCGTTACTGGAGCCGAATTCTTGACTATTCCAACCCACGCCCAAATGGTGATAGGACATCCTGGCGCGTTTCAGAGATCGTAGGGGGCTGTTATTTCTGAGGAGTCTGGGGAAGCTCATGGGGAGATTGCACTGGAGAGGTGGATGGAACCCAGACGAGAAATACACGGCTGAAGTTTGGTGGCCAATCATCCAAGAGATTAACTCCAACACCGTCGATGCCATCCCTTCTTTGCCCGCCATATATCTCTGACACGGCCATTATTAGTGACTGGGCTCAGAAGCTTGCCACTTTGTATGATCTGAATTGATCCAGTAAAGAATTCTCTGAAAAGCACCATTAAGATGATTTATAGTCTAATTTTGGTTGCTATAGATTCCAAGTCAGACTTATGACTGGGGAGAGAGGGAAAAAAAAAAAAAAAATCCCCCACTCACTTGGAATTCAGGCAAAGGTTTCCGAACTGATAGAGAAGCACGACTGGCTGGGAAAAAGTCATATTTTTTAAGTTTACAGCTACCACTCCCGGTTTGGCGTTGCTATAGCAACCAAGGGCCTGAGGAGGGGTGCCCTTCTTCAGAGCTCACTGCAGAAAGCTGATTGATAGGTCTCCTGCACGCTGTTTAGACAATTCTGTGCTAGGAGCCAGATAACATTAGTTTATTTATTAAAATACATGTTAAAACACCAGTCATCTCTCTTGCCCCGGCATTACATTCTAATCATTGTTGTTAAGGAATTGTTAACAGGCTACTGATAGCGATGGAAGCGAAGTCCCATTAGGAAGCTAAACGCCATTTTGCTAGGGATAATGTGCGCAGGGCAGGTGGCGCCCATGCGGGGTGCATAATTACACTAATTTGGCATGATTGATTGCTTTCCTCTTCCTCCACCAGAACCACCCCAGTTTTCAGGGAGTTAAAGGCCCCGCTAAATCTAGTAAAGACTTCTGTGTCTGGCTGTGAGGAGCTCTGGCCGGGGCTGTGACCACCTAATGTCTTCGAATCTCTGTCTTCTAAGTCATTCTGTGACAGGCTGGCCTGTGTGAGTAGCAGTTTCTGCCCTAAACAAAGCAAGTGTTGCTGGGACCAACGTTGGCGTGCAGCCTGTCAAAGGTGACACGGTTTGGGAGACGGCCCACACCTGTGGTCAAGACAAGCTGGGTGTGAATTACAGTCTTGCTACTCGTTAGATGTGTGACTGAGGATACCTCTTAAGCCTCAGTTTACCCCTCTGGAGATGGAGACCCTGATAGTACTCCCACTTTGAGGAGTGTAACAAGACATTCCCACTCGCCTTCTACATGCATCAGCTCATCCGCTCCTCACAAACCCGATGAGGGGTGTACTTCTACTTCTCTTGGCAGATGAGGAAACTGAGGCTTAAAAAAGTTCAGAAGTTGGAGGAACTGCATAGCCCTAGGGCTTGGAGGATTAATGAGAAATCATGTAAACTGCTCAAGGCCACGCTTGGTGCATGCAGTCTGCCACAAGCACTGGCAGGTCTGTACTACTGGTCTTACTGCCATTATTGGTGACGGTGGGTGCTATGGTGACCTAATCTTCCAGGCTCACTATGCTGCCATTTGCCTAAAAGCTTTAAGAATCTCCAAGAAAGTAGTTGGCTCTTGTCCCTCCTCATGCTATCATTAATTCTCACACTAACCCCATGAGATCAGCATCATGATCTCAGTTCTTCAGGTGAAGACCTTGAGGTTCTCACAGATGAAATCACTAGCCAGGGGTCACTCAGCTGGAAGGAGGCATTGCTGGGGTTTGAACCCTCTTCATCATTCCAAGACTTGGTAGCTAACGCCTATGTTCCACTCACTGTGTAAACATCACTGTATGCAACAGACTGCACCATGGGGCATCTCCCATGGTCTTTCATTCAATCTAAACTTCCTCTGCAATATCCCTGAGCAAGAAATTCTCCAGGCTTGAACCAGCCCAACACAGCAGTCAGTGGTTGCATTGGTTGACTCAGGTTCAAATCCCAGTCCTGGTGGCAACACACCAGGTGAGCACGTTCACATGCTCAGAATCCTTATGGGATGGAGGATTACAGAAGGAAAGACAGTACCATGCCCAGACCTTGTGCTTTTTCTCTCTTCCTATCTCTTGCTCTCCTGTGCGCACTCTATCATGAAAAAAAGGGGGAAATGTTTGAAAATAAATGTGTTTGGAAATGAATGAATATATAAAAGAAAGAAAGAAGGAGAGAGAGAGAGAGAGAGAGAGAAAGATAAAAACTAATTCTCAGGGCTTGTTAAGGAGAGTTCACTGTTTTGCCCGATGAACACTGGATGCTGCTGCTCACCAGAGTGGGGCTACATGGGAGGTCTGGGTTCAATTCCTGGCCTGCCCTAAATAAAGATGGTGGTAGGGCACTGCCTATAGCTCCAGCTACTCAGCAGGCTGAGACAAAAGGAAGGACTGTGAGACAGTGAGATCCTGTCTTAACACACACACATACACACACACACACATATACCTGCACAGAGTTTATAGTTCAATGAGGGCAGCTCCTAGTGAGAAAGCTCATCCTTACACTAAGGCCGTGGCCCAGCCCTGGTCATCCACTATGTAACTCAAATCTCCAGAGTAACACAGATACAATACCCCTTTTTATGTGCCAGCCCACCGCACATTTGAAGAGAGTCATCATCATGCCCACCTTATATAAATTCCTTTTTTGTTCATCTGTCCCTTCTCTCATTCTCCTATCCATTTAGTTGTTGAATTGTTCCTCAGGCATTTCTTGAGAGTCTACTGTATCCCAGAGGCTGTGCAATGTACTGGGCTATCATACTAAGAGTGCTCAGAGTCTTGCATTTCCCACTCGGGCCAGTGCTCCAAGCACAGTCCTGCCTCCACGTGCTTTATATTTTAGTTCAGGAAAAAGGTATCAGAAGCAATTTTTAAGTTATTTGATTACAACTCTTCAGAATTATAAAGGAGGATGATAATATTCTAAAGGAGAAAGATGGGATTCTATGGGAGTGCATTACTCAAACAGACAGGCATTGACTTGGCAAAGATTAAGGCATGGTATGGCTGAGGGATTGTGCTCCAGGGAAAGGATAGCTGAGACAAAAGCAATCAGGCTAAAGGAACAGCATGTGCAAAGTACCTGTGGTGAGAAAGCCCTCAAAGAACAGTGGCTGTAGAGAGTAAAAGTGCGTGAGAACAAAAGGCTGCCCTGGAGCGTGATGAGGTCAGAAACCCCATTCCGTGACTCTCATTCTTCATCTTGAGAGCAGATAGGAGACCAGGATCAGGGTCACAGGTGGAGACTACAGGTTCAAATAAGCAACTCATTAATGTGTCATCTGAACCTCCACCCCTGAGTATGTCAGTGACTGAACCTCACCTAACCTAAGCTGACAACTGTTTCCCAGAATCCTCTTTCCTGTAGGGTTCTAGGTAAAACTGTCCCAACAATGAACATGTGGGTGATTTTGATGACAGATCGTAAGTCATAACACTGGGATTTGCCCAGTGTTTTGAACTTCCCTATATATAAACAGCCATAATAACATCCCTGGTATCAGTTAGGATTGTTTTCATATGCAGGTGACGTAACTGTTGACAGAAAAGGTATAAAACATAAAGACACATGTGTGTCTCAGGGTTTGTTGAGTAACTCAGTTGTGTTATCAAGGACCCAGGCTCTTTTAAGTACTCTATCCTTTTCAGCTGTGAACTTCTCATCCTCTATGTGAAAAATGGCTGCCACAGAGCCAGACATCACACCACATTTGAGGCAGGACGAAGGAGAAAGGGAAGTGCTAACATAGCTTGTCCCTTTTATCAGGAAACATTATCAAACATTCTTCTAGGAATTTTTTCCCTTACAGTTCATGGACCAGAACTGAATCACACTTCCACTCAGAGCTGCAGGGACAGTGGTTTTCTTGTTGTCATTCTAGTTTGTCATCATTCACAAGACCTCCACAGAAGGTCATTGTGTCTGATTGGTGAGAGTCAGTCACAGGTGTTCTCAGTCTCCTCCATGCCATGTCCAGCTTGTCTTCCTGATTGCTGGCCCTGCTGACCACCAGATGCCTGGCTGCAGACCCACAGAGGTGCAGCCACATGGTCCACAGTTCTCTGCAGGGTTCTCACACACGCCCCTTTGGGATCTCACCTCTTCAGTGGGATATGCTCAGAGTCTTGCATTTCCCACTCAGGCCAGTGCTGCAGGCAGGTGAGTTAGGGACTTTTTATGAGGCTCAAGCTTCCTTCCAGGCCTTCACGTCCCAGTTCTTTGCACAGGTGCACAGAGTCTCATTCCTATAACTAATCCTCACCCTCACCGTAATCATCATGGCTTTGTTTCACAGACCAAACTGTGACCAATGTGCTGAATAACATCCACAGACGGGAAGGGAAGGGGGAGAGAGAGGAAAAAAGGAAAGGGAAGGGGAAGGCAGGAGGAGGAAGTGAAGAGGAGAAGGAAGAGAAGAGGAGCTGGGTGAATAAAAGGGGAGAAGAAAGAAAGGGAGGGAAGGGAAGAACTTTTTATGAGCTTTCAACTACCCTATTGAAGTTGTCTTCAATATTCCTATTGAAATAGTCTTTCATGTTCTCTGATTTAAGCAAGTCATCTTTGTTGGCTTTTGGCCTTCGTTTTATAACTGAGGAAAAACAGGATCCCTTTCTGCCATCAGAAAACATGACATTGACTTTTTAACATCTATTTTTTTTACATTCAATCACCATGTATTATTACAGCACACCAAATGACTTTTCCCACCATGAATACACTGTATATGGGTTCAGTCAAAGATGTTACTATACACATTATCATCAATATGACATGATTTAAAACAAGCACTTGGGGACAGCAAAAGAGGTGAGAATGGAACCCTAGCTCCTTCCTTTTTCATTCTGCTTTTCCATTTTCCTTGAGTCCACCCTACTGAGACAGCCCCTTTCCTGGTTCCTCCATCACTCAATGTTGAGACCCAGCATGGCACCTGGAGCCTGCTTGCCACTTTCTAAGCGTGAACCTGTGTCAAGTTACCTCTCTTCCAATACCTCATCTGCAAATGGAAACCATGACCATGAAAGCGTTCTATGATACAGGGGAGAGAAAGGTCTCAACACAGGGCTTACACTTAGCTCAATTGTTGTCATCACTGTTGTTACAAGTCCAAATGCCTCTATCTGACTTTTTATCCCTGGATGAAATATAATATGTGAGTATAATTAATTACTCATTTTCTTGTCCAACATTTTTCATAGCAGTGTATACTAGCTGCGTACTATGAAAGAGTTGCATTGCCCTTTACTTTCATTCTCTCATTTGGCTGTCTCAAAAGTAATTCCCGGGAACCAGCAGTTAGCGTAATGGCTATGTCGCTGGACTCCCACATAGTCGACCACGGTTCGCGTCCCGGACCCGGTGGCTTAAAACTCACGCTGGGCGTGTGTGCATGCATGCCCAAGATCCTGAGAGGAGAATGGAGGAGAAGGGATTGCAGTGTGACCATCCCCCCTGGGGGGTGATTTCTCGCTTTCTGTCTCTATGTCTCTCTCTGTCTGTCTGGCGAGCGCACCCGCCCTAAACGAAAAAATCTCTCCAAAAAAAAAAAAAAAAAGTAATTCCCAACCTGTTTTTCTCTGCTGGTCTCCCACCACAGGGAGAATGATGACAAACTAGAATGACAACAAGAAAACCACTGTCCCTGCAGCTCTGAGTGGAAGTGTGATTCAGTTCTGGTCCATGAACTGTAAGGGAAAAAATTCCTAGAAGAATGTTTGATAATGTTTCCTGATAAAAGGGACAAGCTATGTTAGCACTTCCCTTTCTCCTTCGTCCTGCCTCAAATGTGGTGTGATGTCTGGCTCTGTGGCAGCCATTTTTCACATAGAGGATGAGAAGTTCACAGCTGAAAAGGATAGAGTACTTAAAAGAGCCTGGGTCCTTGATAACACAACTGAGTTACTCAACAAACCCTGAGACACACGTGTGTCTTTATGTTTTATACCTTTTCTGTCAACAGTTACGTCACCTGCATATGAAAACAATCCTAACTGATACCAGGGATGTTATTATGGCTGTTTATATGTGGGGAAGTTCAAAACACTGGGCAAATCCCCAGAAGTTCTCACCACTGTTAAGTAGCAGTTGGACTTTAATGCTAGGTTCTATCTATTAAGAGTTTCAGATCCCAGACTCATTATCAATGCCACTCTGCTGTACTCAATGAACCTAAGTTTCCCTGCTCTACCTTCTCTCCTCCATATATTGAAATTCCATTCTTATTATAAGTCCAAACCCTAGACCCTCCATAAGTCTTTCCAGCCCACAGGGACCTCCTGCTTTATTGCTTCCTATTTCTCCATGATGATACCACTATACAGTGTGGTATTTAATGGTTTTCCAGTGATTCAAATACATGTGTGCACACACATGCATGCACACACACACACACACACCATTATAGTACATGTTTCTTAAGGTCAAAGACGCCAACTCCTGTAGAGTGAAGATCAGTATATTTCAGGCAGGTTCAAATCCTGATTCTTCTTCTGCCTGTTGTGTGGTTTGGGGAAAATCAGCTTATCTCCCTGAGTTTCAGTGTGATTTATTACATTAAAGTCAAAATAGTGCCTTGAGATATTAATGAGAAAATTATTTCTAAAAAACTAGCAAGGTACCTGACTTGTAATAGACACTTGAAAATGGTAACTACTACTATTACCATTTCTTATATTTTTTATGTCCAGTCTTAAGGTGTGGTGAAGTGACAACAAATAATATGAGTTTAATAAGCAGCTGTTCATAGAATGGTCCATTGACTATTTCATGAAGAATTTACTGATGGGACCAGCAGATGGTATAATGGTTATATCGCTGGACTCCTACATAGTCAACAATGGTTCCTGTCCTGAACTTGGTGGCTTAAAACTCAAGTCTGGCATGTGTGCTTGTGTCCCCAAAATCCCAAGAGGAGAATGGAGGAGAGGGGACTGTGGCATGGCCATCCTCCTTGGGAAGGAGTGATTTGCCTATTTCTGTCTCTCTGTCTCTCTATCTCTCAGATAAGCACACATATCCAATAGCAAAAGTGTTTCTAAAAAAAATTTACTGAGATGTCAGCTTATTCCAGGTAATGTGCTATTTGACCTTAAATATTCTTTTGTAAAAGTCAAATAAAGTACCCTTGGTCCTTGACATATGAGCAGATAATTATAATACAATGTGACAAATTTGATAATAAATTCATAGGGTTATATAGGGAAAAAAAGGAAGGGCACTTACCAAATCTAGGAAGGCTTCCATGAGGTAGCCCCAAGTTGACTCCTAAAACAAGAGCACAGTTTGGATTATAGGCTCTGTGACTCCCTTCCCTGCTCCTAGAACTTGGTTATCTTTGCCAAGAATAAATTATGGAAACAACACACAATGGAGTGGCATTCGGACATCTGTGAGTGGGAACTCAGATTCATGTTTATGAATATTGCTTCTGTGTCTTAGGACTTCTGTCTGAAAGCTGGATGTGTTAGGAACAATCCTCCTTTTCAACTTTGCTTTCACTTCAGCTTTTCCTCCTGCATGGTAAACACATGACCCGTTCTGTAAATTCTACCCCATTTTCTTTTAGGCACGATGCATATTCTTAGAAGCTGCCTGCCGTGAAACAAAGGTCAATCCTACAGGGAATGAATTGCTAAAGTCATGTTCTTATTTGAAGTTTTGATTTAGGGAAATGATGTGGGCTTTTCTTTACTTTACAAAGTTCCTTCACATCTCTATCTGAGGCAGATCTTATTGGCATTGCTCCATGCGTGGGCCAAAGCCACTGGCAAGATTTTATTTGATTCTGCTATTCTTAAAAGGCAGGATACAGGCTTTGCCAGTACTTACAGGGCCTCTCGCAAAGGATGATCAGTTGGAAGACTTCAATCACACCAACCTTGCCACATACAGGGGGCTGTAAAGTCAGTGGGCAGGACAAGGCTGGCAGTAGTGCTTAAATAGAAGCTCCAAAGGTTGGTCCATTTATGAAATATCAGACAGTCACAGCAGTCATCCTCCATTGGCCACTGTGCTATCAAAAGTGCTATTGTAGGAACCAGCAGATGGATTAATGGTTAAGTCGCTAGACTCCCACGTAGTTGATCATGGTTCGAGTTCTGGATCCAGCGGCATCAACTCACACTGGGCGCACATGTGTGTGTGTGTGTGCCCAAGATCCTGAGAGAAGAATAGAAGAGAAGGCAAGGGGTAATTTCTCACTTTCTGTCTGTCTTTCTCTGGCTTTCTGGTGAGCACACACACCTTATAGCAAAAAAAAGAAAAGAAAAAAGTCTCTAAAAATAATAATAATAAAGAGCTATTGTGTTCCAGCAGTGAGCTTCTGATTGGGCTTGCTCGCCTGTTAGGGAATTAAAGTTGTTCTCCAAAAGTTGTCCAAAGGTTTACTCTGTGGTCTCCTATAAGGATATCACTGTACAACATGGAGTGCTCAGTAGGTCTTCGGGATGCTTCATTAACTCACCAAACAGTTACTGGAAACCTACTCTATGGTGGGGTGATCCCAGTCAGCACTGACCAAGCAGGGTTGTTGCATATTTCTGAAGCTCTGGTACAGTACGTAGAAGGAAAGTGAGGAGTCAAAATCCACTAACCAGGCTGTGAACCCTGTCACTTTGCCTGCCATGATGGTTAACTTCTAACCCATTTATTTAGAGAGAAAAGTTTTCTCTAATTCTCACCAAGGTACACATGAATCTAGTTTAGGCTAGCCTCTTCCCTGTAAACAAGACAATCATGGTGCTTACATTCAGGAAACATTTACTCCAGAAAAAGATGAAGAAGCAGCCAGAAGATAAACAGACAACTTAAAAATATTCAAGATGACTTTAGAATACTCTAAGAGCCAAAAAGGAAATTGTTAGTATGATTTTAATGCAATGTCGGGAGAAGAATCTAACTGTAAATAAGTGATCCATGCAGACTTCTTTAATAGTCACCATTTGAGCTCAGGCAGAAGGTGAAAAAGACCTAAGCACTGGAAAAGTGGAGTTCCAAGGTATTCAAGGAGTACGAAAGTCTAACGACAAGCAGTTGTATGTGGATTTCCCAAGGCATTTATTTGAGGGAAGAAGAGTTTCCCAATAATAGCAACTGCACTTCCATCTGGGTCCTGACATTGTTCTTATGTTCAGACTCAATCGATTCCTTGCTATTCTTGGTGGGCAGAAAGTCTTTGCAAAACTTGACCTCTCTCAAGTGTTATCAATACAGCTAATAGTGGTGCTGTCAGAAATGTCCAACAATCATCCCACATCAGGGGGCTTTCCGACTTCAACGCTCTTGGCTCAGAAGTCCTGCTGCCCTTGGAAGGTGTCAATGTGTGTTGAAGATTCATTCTCTACCAAAGGTCAATTATGATATCTTAGTGACTTGTTTCATAACTTATATTTTTACATTTTTATTTTATGTATTTATTTATTTTAGATTTTTTTTTGCCATAGGGCACATGCACTTGCCAGAGAGAAACAGAGACACAGAGAAAGAGAGAAATCAACCCCCCCCCCCAAAGAAGATGGCCACACTGCAGTCCCTTCTCCTGCAATCCCTTCTCCTCCATTCTTTCTCCAGTTGTTGGGCATTCACACATATACATACCACTGATGTGTTTTTTATGCCACTAGGTCAGGAACTCCAACCACATAGTCCACCATGTAGGATCCAGCACCTTAACCACCTCACCAACTGCTGGGCCACATTTTTATATTCTTCCATGCCTGTTTCACCAGTAAACTAAATACAGAGGGAGCAGGATCTTGTGTCATTCCACTTTGTGCCTCCAATCCCAAGACACTGTGTGGGTCAAAGCAGACATTTAGTCAATGCCTCTGTCTCCCGATCCTGTGAAGGTCCCATCCTACTTTGACTAACTAGTAGGATCAACAGACAGATGGATAACTAGAAAATACAAAGTCGCTGTCCTAGGCTGATAAAATTCATGTACATTGTAAGCAACTTGAGAATGGGTCCACACAATTTCTTTCACACTTAGGTAGTTTAGCTATCAGTTGCCATATCATGTCCTCTTAAAGAACCCCTAAAAGAATGTATTCACATTAATATATTCATAAATACACAGTGTAAAACTTACTGAAGATCTCATGGAGGAAATGAGATTTTATACAGCCCCTGTGGTGGCTGCTTCTCTCTCTCTCACTCAAAACAAATAAATAAAGTTTTTCATTTGTTTACTTTGCCAGAGGGTGCGTACACTCTCCAAAGAGAGGGAAACCCCCCCCACACACATCCATGGGGCATGGTCACATCACAATATGTTCTCCATCTCCCCACCTTTAGTGCCTATGGGCATGCATGCACATGTGCTTGGTATATTTTTGAAACTGCAAGGTCAGCAATGGTGTCCCCTACAACAGAATAGACTGAGAAAGATTAGAACCTCTCTTAATCTCTCTCTCTTTTTTTCCATAACTAGTATATCGCAGATTGTACTATGCTATAGCTGATTCAGTTAGCTGTTAACTGAGCATCTATTATATTCAAAATGATTTGAAGACTATTATAGGGCAAACAACATGCAGATGTTATATTTTCTAAGAAGCTGTTATGAAGCCCCTATTTACAGATATAGTAATTGGTTAAGGGATCCAGCTTTCTTCACCATGAGGCCACAGGCTGGCCCATAAATAAGCTTTTTTAATTAAAAAAATAAATATAATAGGGCCAGTTCTGTGGTGCAGTAGTAATGTGTTACAGTGCAAATGGGCTGTTCAAGAGAAGCCAGGTTCCACGTGGCAACCACAGGTGGAACCCAAGCCAGGTCTACCTGAAGCACCCGGGGTACCTAAGTGAGTACTCAATATCTCATGGGCTAGAGGACTGAGTTAGGGGATTTTAGCATGACCAGACCCTAGGGAGGGTGCCCATTCTCCTGCATATGCGCATAAGCATACACTCTCCCATGCACAAGGGAAAATAAAAGTAAAATTTTACATTGCATACTAAAGTCACCAACCTAAAATCTCTCTTCAGTCTTTCTTTTAACCCAAGTCTACTCTTCCACACCATCTGGAGATAATTTCTTTCTCCCTAATTTCCTAAAGAGCCCCTGACTTACTTTTTTTCTTTTCTTTTCTTTTCTTTTCTTTTCTTTTCTTTTCTTTTCTTTTCTTTCTTTCTTTTTTTTTTTTTTTTGGAGAGGTTTTTGCTATAGGGCACATGCGCTTGCCAGACAGAGAGAGACAGAGAGACAGAAAGTGAGAAAACACCCCCCAGGGGGGATGGCCACGCCGCAATCCCTTCTCCTCCATTCTCCTCTCGGGATCTTGGGCACGCACGCACACGCGCCCGGCATGAGTTTTAAGCCACCGGGTCCGGGATGCGAGCCGCAGTCGACTACATGGGAGTCCAGCGACCTAGCCATTATGCTAACTGCTCGTTCCCTTGTTGCACTGTTAATAACTTTTAAGTCTGCATATATATATGCAGATGGTGATAAACCATTTTTAGCCCAAATATTTTATGATTTAGGAACTGGTCTGATGCCAAAGCTAGTGCCACTGGGACCCAGCTTAGTGCCTGATCCTCCAATTCCTCCTTCCTTACAGAAGTTTTTAAAAAATCTACCTTTCATTACAGCAGAAACAGAAAGATCTGAAGATATACTATTAGGGAGAACAAGTGCAGATACCAAAAACTACATGGCAGGTGAGTGGCTAGTAGAGAGTGAGTGGGAGGAGCTCAGGGAAAAACCTTTATCAGATACAAGACTGGAAGGCCTCTGTTGAAAACAATGTTTATGGTAATATCCTTGATTTAACTGTCGCATATTGCATGCACCCCTTGAAAAACATACTGTATGCTATAGAGATGTACAACGATGGAATATAAATAATAAAACCATTAAAAAGAAAACTACCTTTCCAAAAGCTCATGGTATCAGTCTTATGCCTCTTCGGCCTCAGCTAAGTGGGCATGACCTTAATGAAGTCAATCGCCTTCTCTCTTTCCCAGATGTTTGGAATTGAGACATAGAGATAAAATTAGAGACTGAATTGGAAGTTACCAGAGGCCTATTTATCAGCAGAGAAGCTGGACTGAAGAGAGAGAAAGAAAACATGCAGTCAGAGATATAAAAGTGAGAGCTGCTGACGATAGCATGGTTCCCATGATGTCTCTTGCATGTGTTTCGATGAGAATCCTCTGCATCTTTATAACACCATCTCTTTTCATTTGTCTTCTGTTGTGTGTCTCTCTGGCCCATAAACCAAGCTATCCCTGACTAGCCACGACATTTCACCAAAATGGACTCAACCACCCCTCTCCGTGAACTTCACATACGCCTGGCCCTGCAGCTCCTCTGAACGCATTTTGCTGCAAATCCATCATTAACAGATTTCTCCCTTACCAGGCTGTGAGGAAATTGAAATCAAGGTCCACAATTCTGTCCCTGTATCCCTACTACCTAACTCAGCACTAGGGACTTAGTAAATGCCTAATAAACATTGGCTGAATTGAATTAAGAACAATGTCATCCGCAGAATAAAATCATGTACGTATCGATTTGTTCTAAGCACTCCTTTGCACAGGAGACCAGGATTCCACAATCAGCTTGCAGCCATGCATTTACAACTCACACCAATCACAAGCCACTTTGGGGACTCTTTTCTAAAAATAAGCCTGTTCCCTTAATCATATCACTGCCTCTACAGAACCAGATTACCCTCTGCTGGGGTTGTGGAATGTAAACTCCTGTGCAGGCCTGCATGTGCAATACTGAAGACCATTACTGGAGCTGTTTTCCATTATTGAATAAGCCTTGACCCACCTCTTCAGACTACTGGAATCATGTAAGTAGATGTGCTGGCCATCTCTTTCTTTTGTCTCCTGATTACAAGGATAACACAATTGGAGGTCATTCTCTAATGGTATTACAGGTGGTTTTTGAACTCACCCCTCCCCCCAATTTAGAGCCCATTGGTCTACAATATTAGAATATTACTCTGCTCCAGCCTTCACCATCCCTTTATCCAAAGCTGGTAGAAAGTTCTACAGGGCATATAATGAAGCCTGCCAAAGTTGTCTTCTCTGATATGACAAAATGTTACTTGCAGAAAAACCAACGGGGGGACTGGCAGTTAGTGTAATGATTATGTCGCTGGACTCCCACGTAGTCGACCGCGGTTCGCGACTCGGATCCAGTGACTTAAAACTCACGCCAGGCGCATGTGCATGTGTGCCCAAGATCCCGAGAGCAGAATGGAGAAGAAGGGATTGCGGCGTGGCCATCCCCCCTGGGGGATGATTTCTCGCTTTCTGTCTCTCTGTCTGTCTGGGGAGTGCATGCGCCCTATAGCAAAAGCCTCAAAAAAAAAAAAAAAAAAAAAAGAAAAGAAAAGAAAAGAAAAAAAAAAGGATTTTTTTGTTTTGTTTTCCCTTTTTAGTAGACTATGTAGTTCACCAAAATGATTTTAATGGAATTCATGCTGGGAAAGTTCATGTTGTATGCAGTAAAGATGTATAGTAACTAAATGTAAAAAATATAACAAAATTTAAATATAAATAAATAAAGGAGAAGGAAATTCTAATGGAAAAAAATTGAAAATTGATATGGTGGAAAACTAACCGAAAGTTCATATTTTAAAGCAATAATGAAATGTTTATGTAAAAGCATGATTTAAAATTTTGCCTGGCTATTTAAAATGAGCTAATAAGAATAGTAGGGCATGTTTTAAACTGTAGTTCTTTGAGAGAACTCACAAAACATTCAACTTTATACATTGAAAAAAATCAAATTAAATATATATATATATACATATATATATATATATATATATATATATATATATATCTTAAATTGGGCAATTCAGAATTAGATACCTTCCCTACTATGCCCATTGTTCTGTGCCCATTTTCCTAGAATGGTAGTTCTTAAATCCACATATGCACTAGAATACCCAGTGTATCTTTTAAAATGTTCGCCCACCTAACTCAATTAAATTGTGATCTGTGGGTGTGAGAACCAGACCTTAAAGCTTTTCATATGGTTCCAATATACAATTCAAAGAGTCACTATCCTCATCAATATTTTATGTACAAATAACCTATTCCTGTTAAAGAGCAAATCTCTCACTTCCCAAAACATGTCTCAAACCATCTGAGCCAGACAAGAAGGACATAGACATGATAATGAGGACTAGGTTTAGAGAAGGGCTGTAAAATATAGATGGGCAAGCATCTCTATGTAAGTTATGTGGGTCACTAAACAAGCCAGATGTCCCAGTAAGGAACTTGGCTTATTGAGCAATTCTCTGTTATAAATTTATAAAGCACACTTTCTATTAGCCAATGTTGATTTGGGTGGGGATCAGAATAAAGATGATGGGCTGACTTCCTGTCAGTTTTGAGATAATGAAAGAATGGCTTACTGGTCACCATTAGAAGCCTTCATTCTGCCTTGTCGTCTTAGGCTCCTTGCCCTCTGTATTATAAGTTGCTAGCTGAAATAGCATAAAATTATACCAACAGCTCTTCGAACAGAATAAGCAAGACTTCCTAGATGTATGGATAAGATTTTATACTCTCCCAATGTAAAAAATATTTAAACTAAATGTTGAAACATTGTTCAGTTGGTCAACAGTTATGATAATGGACATATCAATGGTTGATATGATAGAGAAATGTATGTAATCCAATTGGAGTAAATGGAATAAAAGGGTTTTCAAAGAAGTTGTGTAAAATGTGCATTATGTAAAAGCTATGCATGGATTAAAAATATAATTGCATGAAAATAAACTCACTTTTAAATTTTATTTTCCATGAACTTTTTGAAGTCCCTTCACATATCCTTGGAAACAATTTTCAGATTAGGCCCAGCCTGGTGGTATAATCAGGGGTGAGCTGAACTGCAGTATTAGTGGCCATATGACTGACCATGGGTCTGTATTCCAGGTCTACCTGAAAACATGCTGAGTGTATGTTCAGGCACTCAAGATCCTAAGGAGCTAAAGTGCCAGGGAAAGAGAAATAAAATATAAAAGAGACTTTTTGAAGGTGAGTCTCTCTCTTTATCTCCTCCTTTCATGCATATGCTCTCTATCATGAATAAAATTAATTTAAAACATTTTTTTCAGGTTGGAAAGTATTTAAGAAATCAACCAATTCAACTTTTACACTTTATATATGGGAATTCCTAGGCCAAAAGAGAACTGAAACTGAGGTTCCTAATGCTCAGACTGCCACACTTTCTCCCTTGTCCTGAAAGTCCATTTTCCTGATCCCATCAGCAGTTGACTTGTTCAGCACTTTCTCCCAGCTCCCCTAACATGAATTAATAGTATTTCAGAGTGAACATGGTGGCAGAAGATAAGTGGATTCCAAGGCTGAGTTGAAGCAGAACTGGAACTAGAACACTAATATCGTCCCTTTAAATCTAGAATGATAGTACTAGTATTGGCCTGAGACAAAACAAACACATTCTATTGTGAACTTTCAACAGAGAAAATACTAGCTGAATCATCTTGGAAAAGATAACTCACCTGTACATCAGTTTACTTATAAGTAAAATGAATATATGCTTTGTTTGAATAAAATCATCTGTCTTGCAGGATAGTTGGGAAGTTAATGTGAGATTATCAAAGGTTGACTGTAAAGGATCGAATAGTAAATATGTTAGGATTTGGAAGCCATGTGATTGTTACATATTCTATCTTTTTTAACACCTTTAAAAATGTGCAAAATAGAATAAAATTTCTTAGTTCATCAACTATACAGAAACAATACTTAAGACATAGTTTCCCATGACTGATCAAGACCATGTGCTCCAAGATAAAGAATCTTGGCATGTCTTAGTGCTGCAAATTCAGCACCAAGGATAGCACCAGACAGCTGGGGATGTGTTCAATATTTGAACAAATAACAGATATAAAGGACACAAAAAACTGGAAGGACATCCCATGTTCCTGGATTGGAAGAATTAATATAATAAAAATGGCAATTCTACCAAAATTAATCTACATATTTAATTCAATGCCAATCAATGTACCAGACACATTCTTCACAGATCTAGAAAAGACAATCATAAAATTTGTCTGGAATCATAAAAGACCCCGTATTGCCAAAACAATTCTACACAAGAAAAGTGGAGTGGGCAGCATCTCACTCCGTGACCCAAAAATATACTACAAAGCTGTAGTAATCAAAAGAGCATGGTACTGGCACCGAAACAGACATGCGGACCAATGGAATAGAATAGAGTCCCCAGAAATAAATTCCCAAACATACAATCCGCTGATTTTTGACAAGGGATACCAGTAAATCCAGTAGGAAAAGGAAAATTTCTTCAGCAAATGGTGCTGAAGAAAACTAGATTTTCACCTGCAGAAAGGTGAATCTGAACCCCCACCTCTCACCTCTGACAACAATTAAGTCAAGATGGATCAAAGATCTAAATCTAAGACCTCAAACTATAAAACTGCTCCTAGAAAACATAGGGGAAACTCTGGGAGACATTAGGGTAGGGAAAGACTTCTTAAATAAGACCTCCAAAGCACAGTTGATAATCCCAAAAATAGACAAGTGGGATTACATCAAACTAAGAAGTTTCTGCATGGCAAAAGGCATAGTAATTAGTGTGAATCAACAGCCCTCAGAATGGGAAAATATTTTTGTAAATTATGAACCAGATAAGGGACTGATAATGAGAATACACAAGAAACTCAAGCAGCTGTTTGGAAAACTAAAGATGATCAACCCTATTAAAAGATGGGAGAGAAAAGAGGATTCCTCATGGCTCCTGCGAACTAGTCATTTCAGGGGACAGGAGAAATGAAGATTTTCTACTCATAATTCAGCCTCCAGCAAACAAAGCTAGCATGGCAGGAGAGTTGAGGCCTCCCTTCAGAAGAGGATTCCTCATAGCTCCTGCGAACTAGTCATTTCAGGGGGCAGGAGAAATGAAGATTTTCTACTCATAATTCAGCCTCCAGCAAACAAAGCTAGCATGGTAGGGAGCCCCTCTGGCCTTCTATCTCTGTCTCTGTGTCTCTGTTTCTGTCTCTTTCTGCTTCTGTCTTCTCATTTTTTGTAATTTTTCCTTTTTATGATTTTTTTAAAGGTAAAGTTTTTCTCTTGCTCTCAGCTCCACCTTTTGTTTTGTTAATAAGCCCCTCTGGTCTATTTTTTTCAATTGTTGTTTTAAAGAAAATATTACAATTTTTTTCATTTTTTTGTCTCTTTTTTCTCTTTCTTTGTTGTTGTTTCTCTCTCTCCTTTTCATTTTCTTTTTTCTTGTCTCTCCACTCTTCAATATCTATTTAATGTGTTTCTAGATGGATCTAAGGGCACTGTAGCTAAACATCCAAATACTATTAGGGTTAACATATTCCTCAATATCTACTGAATCTACTGCACCAGTGATCACAACAGAATGGCAAAGAGATTTCAGATCACCTCTTTCTGCTTGCTCCTGAACGCTCAGATTGAACTTCAAGAATTTGAAAGAAACACACCATCCATCAGATGACAAGAAATCACTGCAGGACCCACAAGAAATATGGGAAAGCAAGAAAATACACCTCCTCCAAGGGAAAAGAATAACTCCTCTTCATCTATAAGCAGTTAAATGCAAATCATAGAAATGTCTGATAAAGAATTTAGAGTATTCATAATGGCGAAGCTAACTGAGATGGAAGAGAAGAGAGACAATGAACTGCTAAAGAGAAAGGAGAAAGAAGTTGACGAGTTCCAGGAGGTGAGGAAATTCTTGCAAGATCTAAAAGAGGAATTACACGCTTTACAAAAGAGTCAAATGGAACTGTTAGAAATGAAGTCTATAAAACAGGAAGTCAAAATCTTCCTTGAAAGTATTAAAAGCAGACTAGACAATCTCAGACATAGAAGAAAAAATGGCTGGCCTAGAAAAACCCACCACGAAGACTGAGAAAATGGCACAAAAATTTGAGAATAATATACAAGAAGTACTAGATACCTAAACGTCCAAACATCTGAATAACTGGCATTCCAGAAGGTGAAGAGACCCATAAGGGCATTGATAATCTATTCCATAAAATCCTGCAAGAAAACTTTCCAAACCTAGAGAGGCATTCAAAGATCCAGTCCCAAGAAATACAAAGGACCCCAAATAGAATCAACCCAAGAAGATCTTCTCCAAGACACATTATAGCCATGTTGACCAAAACCACAAAGACAAGATACTAAGATTGGCAAGAGAAAAACATCAAGTTACCTACAAAGGACATCCCATCAGGCTAACAGCAGATCTCTCATCGGAAACAATGCGGGCGAGGAAGGAATGGGAAAATATATTCAAGTGTTAAGAGAAAAGCAATTTCAGCTGAGAATACTGTACCCGGCAAGATTTTCTTTCATGTGGGAAGAAAAGACGAGAACATTCTCAGATAAACAAAACCTGAAAGAATTTACCAGCATCAGACCAGATCTCCAAGAAGTTCTCAAGGGTGTGCTGTATCAGGAAAATTAAATACAGACACATGGAAAGAAGAGTTCAAAAACTAAGACAGTGGCCAGCTTAATCGTATGGACAAGTCTGGAGTTGAATATTATATCCCAGAATTTAATAGGAAAAATGGAACCAGAACAGTAGATAAAGCACATGAGACTGATAGGTTCATGCACCTACCATTTGAACAGAATCCTAACCTGTTTCCTGGCTTTAAGAAAAGTTCCTTAGCATTTCTATGATTTAAGTTAAAACTGGTTTTCTTAATAGTACCATGTGAACTTACCATTGAAAGTAGTTAGATTATTTAAGAAATTGTGTGATCAATACAATGTGGGTGGAAAAGGAATGGAAGACAATTGTAGACACCAGAGACAGTGGGAGAAGAGGGTGGGAAAGGACAGAGGGTCAGAAAGAGGGGTAAAAAATTCTAGGAACTATAAATGGAAAATTTTTTTATAATAATATGCATGATAAGTCACTATGCAGTATATTCTGGATGGGAATCACATTTTGTATGCTGTAATGATGCTTAGGGAAAAAATGTAAATTAAGTTACCAAAAAAAAAAAGTTTCAGAAAAAAAAATCCATTCGATGACCGCAGTAAGATACATAGCCCCAGCTAGGTGCTACCTTATAGGATGCCTAAAGTTAGACTTGTGTTCATGGAAATGTATATATCAGCTGTGTTTGCTATGAAAATATTTAGATTAATTAAGATCTTTAATAATTCAATAAAAAATGGGGGGGAAACAGTATAGAAAGTAAACATAGATACCAGAGACAGTGTGGGAAGAGAGTGGGAGATGGCAGAAGGTAAGAGATAGGGAATCAAGGATGGGGGGGGAGCAAAACATACAGGAAACAAGAAATGGAAAATTATTTATTGACAATAACATGTATGTTGATGTCCTTGATTGAGACAATATACAGTGTACTCTGGATGGAAAATCTCATTTTGTATGCTGTAATGATGTACAGTGAATGAACGTAAACAAATAAATTTAAAAAAAAAGATGGGAGAATGAGTTGAAAAAAAAACACTCTCTAAAGATGACATAAAAATAGCTAAAAGGCATATGAAAAAATGCTCAACATCCCTCATCGGAAGAGAAATGCAGATCAAAACAACAATGAGATACCACCTAACCCCAGTCAGAATGTCTAAGATTAAAATAAACAAAAAATGGTAAGTGTTGGCGGAGGAGTGGTGAAAAGGGGAACTCTCTTACACTGCTGGTGGAAATGTAAATTAGTCCAGCCACTGTGGAGAACAAGTCGGAGATTCCTCAAAAATCTACAAATAGAACAATCATATGATCCAGAAATCTCACTCCTTGGTATCTACACAAACGATAGAAGAATTCTTCATTGGAAAAGTGCTTGCACATCAATGTTTATTGCAGCACTATTCACGATTGCTAAGACATAGAACCAATCCAAATGCCCCTGAACAGATGAATGGATTGAAAAACTGTGGCACATATACTCTATGGAACACTATTCAGCCATAAAAAAAAAAAAAAACTAACAAAACCCTGGATTTTGACAGAAAGTGGAAGAATATGGAAGATTTACTGCTGAGTAAGGCAAGCCAGGATATGAAGGAGAGACATTGTATGTCCCCACTTAATATATACCGAGTGTCCACACTCTTTGACTGAAACTGATTGACTAAATGATATCCAAACACAATAAATGGGTGTAAATACCAGATATAGTGTGTGTGGAAGAGTAGGGCCTGAGGAAGGACATTTAGAAGAAAAATAGGGAGGCAAAGCATTAATGGGACAAAGAAATGTAGTATTATCTGTTGAAAATACTTTATAGTTTAACCAACTGGACTAGGGAGAAATGTTCACAGAGTGAAATATTCACTTTGTAACCTAAAAAGATCATTGAATTTATTTAAAATATGAAAGAAAAAAAAAGATATAAAGGACCTAGTCCAAAGTCTAACATGCAAAAATTACTGTGTTTATTTAATGTTACTATTGTTGCCTTCATAGCTCCAGCACTATGAGACAATATAAGAGAGCTGAAGATACAGAGAGATCAAAATGAGTGAATAAACTTATTACAGAATTTGGAGAAGATGTAATGCTGAGAGAAGCAAGCCAGACTATGAAAGCGAGGCATTATACATCCCCACTTGATATATACCAACCATCTGCACTCCATAGTAGAAACTGCAAGATTGGAAAGTATGAAATTAGGGAGAGAAACTGTACATACTAGAGACAGTGTGTGAGAAAGGAGGGAAATGTGAGGAAGGAAGGAAGAAAGCAGGGTAGGAAGAAAGCAAAACATTTAAAAGACACAAAAATAGAAGGTTACCTGTCAATGGTAAGGTATATGGTAATAACTTTGGACCAATATGTTGCACAATGTTTGCATGCTAGGAGAAATAAAAAAGAATCTGGAAGAAAAATAAACTATGATTTGAGTTTGCAAGGACTTATATATTGTGGATAAATGAAGAAGGTAATTATCAAAATATTCTATCTGCTATAGTACCATGTTTTATATATATTATCAGGATAGGGTTGTGGTTTCACAAAGATCATCTAATCTATTATTCCTTGAGATATGGAACTCAATGGCTGCTGGAGAGTGATGTAGGTCAATTACCATAGGAAGAACTGGCCCCTCACCATTTTGAGTCTCAATGATAGTAAAATATCTCTGACTGACATGGCCCTGAATGACTAGTAAACATGAAAAGATACTGAAAGCCTTCTGTTCCCCTTTATGAAATAGAAAAGTTCACTCACTATCTTCATTCAATGCCAAGACCTTAACAGTTTTAAGAACTGATTATGGGGGAGCCTGGAAAATTCAGGGTATCTAGCACCTGAGGATTATAGGTGTGTTTCGGATTACTGAATGCACATGTGAATATACATTAAAGACCGTAATTGGAAATCCAGGCCCAGGATAGACTGGAGTCGCTGTGACTGAATATTGCAATAGGAAGAGACATGTTTTCTCCTTCTTCCCCTCCTCACTATATCTCCCTACCAAGGAACGCTCAGAGGAGTTATTGCCAGGCCAGCATTGGAGTTTATGGTTATCTTAATCTGGTCACTAAAACAAATGTGACTTAATTTGTACCTCCAAACTTGTGAATGATAAGACATCACCAAGTAAACATTACTGCATTCATTTATCCAATCCTTATTAACAAGCGAAGAAATTCAAGGATTCTTTAAAAAGTTCATTGAAAAAAGTGTATTATAAAGTAGCTATGCATGGATTTCAATTGTTTTTGCACCACAGTGAGCTGACACTTTAATTCATTTTTTTTATGAAATGTTTGAAGTTGCTCCCAGTTTCAAAAGATGAAAAATTTACTCAAGATCACACAGCTAAACACTGGAGTTAGCTCCTTCTATCTTCACTAAACCATGTGGCCTACCTAAAGTCTCATAGCCTAGTGGTTAAGGTAGTCAGATCCCACATAGCAGGTTCAAATCCCAGCCCCTGCAGCTTGAAAAACATGCCAGGCTTGTGCACATATATACTCCAAATTCCTACAGGTTGAAGAAATGGAGGAGAAGGGATTGCAGCATGACCACGCCCCACTGGGGACTGCTTTTTTCCTCTCTGTGTTTAAAAAAGAAGGAAGGAAGGAAGGAAGGAAGGAAGGAAGGAAGGAAGGAAGGAAGGAAGGAAGGAAGGAAGGAAGGAAGGAAAAGAAAGAAAGAGAAAACGAAAAGAAGAATAATTACAAATGTCTATCATCAGCTCATTTTCCAAGAACAGGTTTTAGATGGCAGAAGCCTTTAAGTCTCTGAGCAAGAGTTTGACACTCAGGTGAAATAGAGTGAAAATAAACTTCAAAATAATTTTTCTTGAGTGAAGAAAACTCAGATTCCATTGATCAAGAAGCAAGTTCTCTGAGTCTTACTTGAGTACTGGGTATTGGATGATGATAACACTTAGTCAATTGTCAGGTAACTGTTGTAGTCAAAAAGCTCAGGCCTAGGGTTACAACTCAGACTGCATAAAGCTGCTGTCAGGAGGAAGCGAGAAGTGGGCACAGAACAAGGAGACAAAGCATGTCCCACTCCCTCATTCGGAATAATTGGTCATGTCTATTAAATGTAACCTCTAGATTTATCACCCTACATAGGCCGTTTCAAGTAGAGATGCTAGTATTTGGTCTATTTCATTCAACTCTTTGCGACTGATCAATAAAAAGATATATTCGGTGCCTGTGTGTCTGGCATAAAAAAAAAAAAAGAAAAAAAGAAAGAAATTACCTCAGTGAATATGAACTGTGCTTGAATTTCTTAGAGTACCAAAGAGAACCTGAGTAAACCAAGCAGGTTCAAGTATGTGATGGATTTCTGCTGTCCAATTTAATATTTAATATTTTAATATTTAATTCTAAAGCTGTGTGTTCCACTTCTTAAGTTACAGAATATTAAAAAGTGAAGCTATTAAAAGCACTAAGTGTTTTAGTTCAGAGACAGGTGACTCTGGATGTCTTGCTTTATTTGTTTTTGAAAACATGGATTTATTTCTTAAATATTTATTATTAATGCAACGATAATGCTGCTACCCAGTATTTATAAAATGTCTTGTCTTCTGTGGAGTGCTCTGTTTAAATAACATCATCTGTCTTTATGAACTTCATTGTCAGGAAGAAGACTGGACTAATTTCTGCCTTCTTTTAGATGGGAAAACTGTGATCCCAAGTCACAGTTACTTTTTCTAACCAGTGTTCATTGGCTTTGAAAGGGAATTTGTCACTGTCATCAAGCTCTTTATGCCATGATCCTCCCCCAAGTGCTATAGACAGCCAGAACCATGAGTGCACCTGGTGCATTTAAGTAGACTCCAGATGCAAACCCAGAGATTTCCTGTATGGTCTCCAGCATCACACAGAGGCATTCCTACCATATATGCCATGGTGGCTGGGCCCCTGACCTTTCTAAAGTTTGTTTCTTTTAAATACATGTTTTTTTTTTTTCCAGAAATCTTGAAAATAGAGTTTAATAAATAGTCATATTAACCAAACTCTGACTATTAAATGTTACTAGGTCCAAGAGAACCCAAATTATTATTAGTTTTTAGTTTTTCAAAAACATACATCAAATTGAGGATATCACCATGTACATCTTTTCAATCAAAGAATTTTACCTTCTTATGTCTGTCCAATATTCTCTGCCTAAACCCCTTCCAACCACTCCCAGCTACCCACTCCTTCTCCTATAGAGTCTGGTATCTACGCTTGGTATCCCTACCATACCATTATATTTTCAGGTCCTTCCATTTCTGTCATAAGGTGTAGACATTTGGTATATATTGAACAGAGATATACAGTGTTTGTCTTTCATAGTCTGGCTTACTTTGCTTAGCATTAAATCTTCTATGTTTATCTACTTTATATCAAATTAACAGGGCCTCACTGTTTCTTACTATTAATATTCCATAGTGTACATGTGCCACATTTTCTCAATCCAGTCATCCATTCTTAGGAATTTGGATTGATTTAATGTATTAGTAATTGTGAATAATGCTTCAATGAACATGGATGTGCAAGTGTCTTTCTGAGTGGATATTTTCCTATCCGTTGGATAAAAACCAAGGGGTGGGATTACTGAGTCAAATGAAAAATCTATCTGTAGATTTTTAAGGAACTTCCATTTTGCTTTCCATAGTGGATACACCAATTTACATTTCCATCAGCAGTGTAAAAGGGTTCCCTTTTCACCACAGCCTCACTAGCATCTGTCATCATTTTCTTGATTAGAGCCATTCTTACTGGGGGTAAGTGGTATCTTGCTGTAGTTTTGAGTTACATTTACCTTATGATAAGAGATTTATTTGCTAGAAGAACCAAATATCCACCTGCAGAAAAGTGAAACTAGACTCCTATTTCTTACCATTAACAAAAGTCAACTCAAAATAGATCAAAGATCTAAATGTAAAACCTCAAACTATAAAACTACTGGTGGAAAACACAGGGGAAATACTTGAAAATGTTGGAATAGGCAAAGATTTCTTAAATAAGGCCCCTGCAATTCAGGCTTTACCAAAAATAGAAAAGTGAGATTACATCAAGCTACAAAACTTCTGCAAAGCAAAGTAAAGAATAATTAGAGTGAAGAGACATCCCTCAGAATGGGAGAAAATATTTGCAAGTTATTCTTCAGATAAGGGATTGATATTCACAATTTATGAAGCACTCAAAAAGCTCACTTACAAAACAAACAAAAACCAAATAATCCACTTACAAAATGAGCAATTGAGTTGAACAGATGGCTGTCTAAGATATACAAATGGCAAAAAAAAGCATATAAAAATATTCAACATCTCTTGTCATAAGGGAAATGCAAATTAAAGTTTGTTTAACCTCTGTGATTCTCAGTTTTCTCATATGCCAAATGGGAGTAATAAAGTATTTAGGTGTTATTCCAAACATACTGAGATGACCAGAATAAAGTCCTTAGCACAATTTCTACCATATAGTAGGTGTTCAGTAAACTTTTAAAAATTATTTTATTTTGGCCTACCTAATCATGATGTATAATCTTTTTTATAAGATGTTGGATACGATTTGCTAGTATCTTGTTGAGAATCTTTGCATCTATATTCATCAGAGATATTGGTCTATAATTTTCCTTCCTTGTCCTGTCCTTATCTGTTTTAAGGATAAGGGTGATAGAGGCTTCATAGAATGAACTAGGGAGAGATTCACCCTTTTGGATCTCTAGAAATAACTTGAGCAGAATGGGGGTTAACCCTTCTTTGAAAGTTTTGTAGAAATCAGAGGTGAAGTCATCAGGGCCAGGGCTTTTCTGTTGGGAGGTTATTTATTACTGATTCAACTGGCTTGTTATGGGCCTATTCAGACTTTCTATATCTACCTGGCTCATTCTTGGTAGATTATATGTGTCCAGGAATTTGTCCATCTCATCCAGATTGTCTTGTTTCTTGACATATAGTGTTCACAGTATCCTCTAATGATGTTTTGTATTTCAGGTCTCTTCTGAACCAGGACACTGGAATATGGTGTCTTAGACCATTCAGGCTGCTACAATGAGATATCATAGATGGGGAAATCTATAAACAACAGAAATGTATTACTTACAGTTTTGGAGGCTGGGAAGTCCAATATTAAACTGCCAGCATATTTGGTGTCTGGTGACTCACTCTTGGCTTCAAATAGGGATTGGGACCAGCAGTTAGGTAATGGCTATGTCACTGGACTCCCGTGTAGTCGACCGCGGTTCAAGTCCTGAACCCGGTGGCTTAAAATGACTCACGCCGGGCGCGTGTGCAGGCATGCCCAAGATCCCAAGAGGAGAATGGAGGAGAAGGATGGCCATCCCCCCTGGGGGGTGATTTCTCGCTTTCTGTCTCTCTGTCTCTCTCTGTCTAGTGAGCGCATGCTAAAAAAAAAAAAAAAAAAAAAAAAACTCTCAAAAAAAAAAAAAAAAAAAAGAAAGGGAATATTCCAGCTGTGTTTTCACATGACAGAAGGAGAAAAGAAGGTCCTGCAGACCCCTCTTATAGAGGCACTAAATTTCTTTTTTTTTTTTTTTTTGAGAGAGAGAGCTTTTGATATAGGGCACATACACTCACTAGAGAGAGACGGAGAGAGAGAGAAATTGAGAAATCACCATCCCAAGGGGATAGCCATGCCACAGTCTCTTCTCCTCCAGCCTTCTCTCAGGATTTTGGGCACACATGCACACATGCCCTGCATGAGTTCCAAGCCGCTGGATCTAGGACTTGAACCACAATTGGCCATGTGGGAGTCCAGTGCCTTAACCACTACACCACCTGCTGGCCCCTAAATTTCATTCATAAGAGTTCTGTCCTCATGATCTAATTTCCTCCTAAAGGCCCCACCTCTTAATACTACTACACTGGGTTTCAAGGTATGAATTTTGAAGGACACATTTAGACCATAACATGTGTTTCATGTTTTTCATCTGTGCCTGGAAACCCTTATAGGAAGGACTCCCTCAGGAGCCTGAATTCCTGGGGAGTTATCACCACATGTTACCTCAAAAAGATTACAAGTACTTCTTTAGGATGTCATGTGAGATGCTAAATACAGTTCAGAGAAAACAAGCCCATGACTAGCACATCCAGACTGTGAAGTCCAACATATTTTCCATTGTTGGAATTTTATTTTTCTCATTTCTTGAAATAGCTAGGTATGATTATTCTTGGGGATGAATAAATAGCTGTGATTTTTGTTCACTGGTATAGTTCTAATTCTCTGGCTTTTCCCCACAATGATGAGTGTCATGGAGATTAAAGGATGCAATGGCACTGGGCCAGCTCAGTGGCTAATAACTGTATCATCTGTCAAGTGATATAACCTCAAATTACCCACAAACAAAAATGAGAAGTTTAAAACTGGATAATTTGTGATACCCACTTATAGATCTAAAATTCTGTCTTTTTACAGCTAGTTTAAGGCATAAATAGACACCAACCATAAAAAAGGGAGCCTGGGCTGATGGGAAAATCAAGACTTTGAGGTCAGACAATGTGTACTTGAATCCTTGCTGAGATTTACTCACAGGTTTACTTAACTTCCCTGAATCTCAGTTTCTGTAAAATAAGGTTAAAAGTGCCAATCTCAAAAGGGTGATAGGGACCAGCAGTTAGCGTAATGGCTATGTTGCTGAACTCCCATGTAGTTTACCACAGTTCGAGCCCCAGACCCAGTGGCTTAAATTCATGCCAGGCGCATGTGCATGCGTGCCCAAGATCCCGAGAGGAGAATGGAGAAGAAGGGATTGCGGTGTGACCAAACACCCTAGGGGGTGATTTCTCGCTTTCTGTCTCTCTGTCTTTCTCTGTCTTTCTGGTGAGCGCATGCGCCCTATAGCAAAGAAAAAAAAAAAGAAAGAAAGAAAGAAAAGAAAAGAAAAAAGGAAAAAAAAATATGGAGGCATCACACTATCCAATTTCAAAATATGCTTCAAAGTTATTGTAATCAAATTGGCATAGTCCTGGCATAAAGACAGACCAAAAAAATAGGTGATAGGAAGATTAAATGAGACATCATATGTAATGGAGAGTCTGGCACAAAATTAGTGTTCAATGATTGTTGAATAAAAAAGTGGGAGGCTGATATGTCTCATGTCAAAGAAAGATGTACCTTAAAATTCCAGTGGCTAGGTCCTGTTCTGAGAGGTCTTTTTTTAAACAATTATTTCATATTTATTGTTGTCCAAGTATCATGTGTTTGTAGTCCTAAAAGTCAGAGTATTTTAAGGATCAAATGAGAAACAGTATTTCTTCCCCACCTATCCCTATGATTATTCACTGTTCCTCAGAGGAAGTAATTTTAAATGTTTAGCCATTCCTCCTAGTAGTTTCCATTCATATTTTTAAACAACATGCTTATACTATTGTTTCTTAATTTATCAACTTTCACTTCCTGTTAATGGCAGTAGAAGATTTTGCATGCATGCTCTTTCCTCCCTTTCGCCATACTCACACTCTGTCAATTTAGTGATAAAATACATTTTGGTTGGAAGGACCAGCAGTTAGTGTAATGGCTATGTCACTGGACTCCCACGTAGTCGACTGCGGTTTGCGTCCCGGACCCGGTGGCTTAAAACTCACACCGGGCGCATGTGCGTGCGTGCCCAAGATCCCAAGAGGAGAATGGAGGAGAAGGGATTGCGGCATGACCATCCCCCCTGGGGGGTGATTTCTTGCTTTCTGTCTCTCTGTCTCTCTCTGTCTGTCTGGTGAGCACACACGTCCTATGGCAAAAAACCTCTCCAAAAAAAAAAAAAATTTGGTTGGAACAATAATTACTATGACTGTTATGCTTAGGTGAATACAATTACAAAGTTTCTTCCTTATGCTTAGTTTTTCCTGAAGTTACTCTTTTTAGCCCTTAACTTATGTTTCTATACATTTTCTTTTTTCCCTAGAAGGCATGTATACTTGCCAGACACAGAGAATGGGAGAGGAGAAAGTACTTCCCCACCCTTTGAAGAATGGTCACACTGCAATCCCTTCTCCTCCATGTCTCCCTTTTTTCAGGAATTTGGGCATATGGTACACATGTTTCCAACATGTTTCTCAAGCCACCAGGTCTGGGACTTGAATTACATGGTTAGCCATATGGAAACCGGCTGCCTTAACCACCAGACAACAGAGACGGATCTATTTTCTATGCATCTAACATGAATTTTTCCCAGAAGTCTCTGCCAGAAAACATCAAACACAAATTTGAATATGGTAAAACTTGCAGGAAGCTATCAATCCTCTTTATAAGAGGTACCTACCTCTGTACCTGGGCCATCTTCTCCAGGATGGACAGGTTACACTCTAGACCTGCTATGCAACTGTCATCCTAGTTCCTGTTCATCACTTCATACTTTATCATTCTATCCTCAGCACCTCCCCACCCTCCTGGGACTATTTTTAACCTTTCTTCTCTATGGAATCCCATTTCCCTGATTGCATATTTTCCTACTCTTGATTTTTTTGAGGAGTACATTCTCCAATAGGTTTTTCAGGTGCAATTTTGAGTCCTTTCATATCTGAAAAGTCTATTATATTCTCACTTTTAATGAACAGTTTGGGCTTAGAATTCTGGTTTGTAATATTGAAGAAATACATCTAATGTCTTCTAGCTTCTAGTATTTCTGTTAAGTCTGATACTGGCCCATTCTCTGTAGCACAACAGTAAAACCATTGCCCTGAAATGCTGGAAACTATATGGTAAGTTCTGGGTTGGCCTGGAAAACATGCCAGGTTCATGTACAGGTACCCAGAATCCTGAGGACTTTGAGGGATGGGAAAAAGAGAGTGTAGTTTGACAAGATCCTGTTGAGGTGCTTTCTATCATAGAGAAGGTAACCTAACATCACTTTTTATTATTAATCCTTTTTATGTTACTTGTATTATCATTTCATTGAAACTTTTAGGATTTTCTTTGCATCCCCAATAGTCTGTGATTTAAGAATGATGTACCTTATTACGAGTTTTAAATTGTCTTTTTAGCATGAGCTGCCCACTCTCCTTGCTTTGCACATTCGAAGAAAGCTGTACTTTCCTTCATCAAAAATAAATAAATAAATTTTATTTTACTTGTAATCAGAAATTCCCTAGAGTTCGGATCTTCCTAACATTCACTTCTGGGTGATTTTATAACATTCATTCTTTGGGAATCTTCTCCCTACCACTTTCTGTTTTCTCTCTGCAATTTCTGGTAGTGATATAGACAACTTCTGAAGTTTTTATCAACTTTTATATAATTTTATCTATTTTTCATTTCTTTAATTTTTGTTTCTACCTTCTTGCAAATTTCCTGAACTTTTTCTTCCAATTACACTTTTGAATGCTGATCTTATCTTTCAGATTTAACTTTCAAGAGTTGTTTCTTATTATCTTACAGTTCATTTTTTATAGCATTCTTCTCTTATTGCATAAATTACTACATTCTCTAATCTTTGTGAGGATCTTTTTTTTTTCTTTTTTCTTTTTTTTGTAGAGGTTTTTGTCATATAGGGCGTGTGTGTTCTCCAGAAAGACAGAGACAGAGAGACAGCGAGAAATCACCCACCAGGGGGGATGGCCATGCCGCAGTCCCTTCTCCTCTTGGGATCTTGGGCATGTACGCATACACGCCCGGCGTGAGTTTAAGCCACCGGGTCCGGGACTCAAACTGCAGTCGACTACATGGGAGTCCAGCAACATAGCTATTACGCTAACTGCTGGTCCCTGTGAGAATCTTAACTATCATATATTTGACATATTCTTCTACTTCCTACATTATCTGATTATCACTAATTCTGCTTTACTATATGTATGTTTTATTCTGTCCCATGTTTAAAGCTTTTAATATCCGGTTACCTCTTATTATAACATATTAAAATTTGAGAGACACACACACACACACATGCACACACACACACCATTCACATCAATTGCAGGCTCTGTGGATGGAGTTCATCAATTCAAAAAGTCTACTCTTGGGCTGACCCATATCATAGAGGTTAAGCACTGTGTATTGGGAGCCAGATTCCACATATCCAACCACAGTTTGAATTCTGGTCCTGGTGGCTTGAAAAGCATGCCTCAGTCCTGAAAGAATGGAGCTATGATGGGGAGAGGATGGTAGAGTGATTGTGTCAAATTGGAGCTCGCTCTCTCTTTCTCTCCCCTACTCCCTCTGGTGAGTGCATGTGTCCTCTGGGAATTCTTTGAAAAATTTCATTCTATGGACCAAGACATTTTATTGAGATAAACTCAACTATCAGCTATTGTTTTTTGGTAGGATTTCTTTCAGGAAGATTCTTCTAATCTTCTATTTGAGGATATAGTTCTGGATTCCAGCATTCTAGAAGCCCAGAGAAAGGGGGCTGAGGAGTGTTACCATTCAGTATACTGACTTTCACTTAATACTTCTGTTTTCATGCCTCCCAAGCCCTCACATGTTTGATATTTCTGAATGAAGAGTCACCCTGGTGTAATTTTTTTAAATCTTCACCCCCTGTTCCCTGACTTCACAGGGGCAGAGCAGAGAGTGGGTATTGGGCATCTGGGAGTCTAACTGTTAACTAACTCTCCTATTATGTGAGTATACCTTTTATTCATGCTATCTGATCTAGGGGTATCCAGTACCTCCAACTGCCAAAACTTTTTTTTGATGATGTTTTTGTTCTGTGATCCAAATCACCCTGATTTGTGCTTATATCTCTCTTGACAGGTCCTTCGATTTCAGGGTTTTTTTTTTCTTCATTCTATTACTTTAGTCACTATTCCCATACCATTGCTGAAAACTTAGTTGACATATATTATCCATTTTTGTCTCTGCTCTTATTCTAGTTTTCCTCACTCATCCTAGTTTCTCATTCTACTTATACAGTGAGTATAAGTGGGAGTCTCCAGGGAGAATAGAAATAAACGGGTGTGTTCAATCGTCAATGTTTAACTACACATCTATTGACGGTTTCCCCAGTGAAAGAGTTTGTGTGTTGGTGACACAAGGAAAAATACAGAGAACATGCTTCCCTTATAAAGTATCCCCGAGTTGTTAATTTACAATGGTCTCATTTTCTAGAGTAACAGAAGTTTTCTAGGGCCACTGTCTGCATAAAAACTAGATGACAATACCTTAAATTCCAACTTCACATATTGTCCTTTCTAAAATTTCCATCATTCTCAAAGCTTACACTTTTCATAAGCACCTTTTCCCCCCTGCTCAGACAGACTATTTCTTTATATCTGCCCCAGCATCACCTCAAATATGGAACACAGCACTGTCTCTGTAATTTTAGCCCACCATCTGCCCTCCCCTATATGTAAAGGAAACTGCCTTCTGAAAGGTATCGGCCTATAGTAGACTCTTACTAAAGACTGGAAAGTAATAATCCCTTCTTCAGATTGAAATCCAATACAAGATGGCAAGACTTTGATGTTTCTCACCCTGTTATACCATCATGTCTGTGTGTAAGTTTATTTCTAAAACACACACAAAATTTCCAATAGCATGGACTTTCTAAGTATTCTGAGATGGGAAAATAATAGGTTTTAATCAAGGAGAAACAGAGCCTGCTATTATAAACCAAGAATCCTTATAAAATGATATTTAATGGGCCACCCTACATCAGCTTTTTGTTTCTACATACTAAGAAAGTATTTAGAGTAAGTCCAAGAGGACACAAAGGATATTTGTATGCACTGTTTCACTTAATCTTCTTAATAAATTTGTGAGATATTATTTCTTCCCATTTTACTGATAAAGCTGTAGAGGCTGGATGACTTTCTTAACCTTATCTAGAAAATGGCAATGCTAGGAATTGTAAGAATAACAGATGTTGCCACTACTATGCTTATGATACATCGATTTTTAGATAGGTAGAAAGATGTGTGTACATACACGCACACATACTTTCTTTCTTTTACTCTCATGATTGCAAATAAATACTATTACCCTTTTGATTATATTTGGAAACAAAGACTCAGAAAAGTCAAGTAGCATGCCCAAAGCAACACAGCTAAGAAGTGTCCATCTTTTCCATCTGTTTCCTTACATCTCTTCATCCTATCCTTGTTAACTAGCGTCCAAAGATGGCCCCCAATAATCCTTACCCAGCTGTACACACATCACTCCTCCCACAAAGAGGTGGAACATATTCCCAAGTTCTTGAATTTTAGCTAGCTTTGCAACTAGCTTTGACTTAAAGAATGTGGCCAAACACTAGGTTTCCAACCCAAACATTAAGATAACTGGCAGTTTCTATTTCCTGCTTCATGGAACTCAGACACCATGTTGTGAAAAAACCCAAGTTATATGGAGAGGTCAGGAGGAAAGAGACTTAGGTACTCTGATCAGTGGCCCAGGCTGGGCTCTGGGCTGACAGCCAGCACTAAGGTCAGCTCTGTGACCTTAGTCTCTAGCTATCTTGGTTATTCCAGCCCAGACAGGTGATCAGATTATTCTCATCTCAGTTGATATCATGATATCATATGGAGCAGAGGAACCATTCAGCTGAGTTCAGTCAACCCATGAGATAGGATACAATGGTTATTATTTTAAGCCTCTAAGTACTGGATGTTTTGTTATGGAGCAAGAAACAGGTAACACAGTGCCTAATTTAGAAGGCATGACTCTAGGCCATTTGCCTTTCTATTTGAGCAATCACAATACACTGTCAATTCCACCAAGGCATGAATCACTTACATCTAGAAATGAAAGCGTCTGAAACTGAGACAGAAAAAGGGAACTTAAAACTGGCAAATTAAAAATACATGTAGTTTTGAGAGCAGGGGGCAGCCCTGTACCAAAGTGGCTAATCCTTATGCTTTGGGAGTTGGGTTCAGCATGGCTGGTAGTGGTTCAAATCCTGGCCCCAGCAGCTTGAAACACATGCCAAGCACATGTGCATGCATTCCCAAAACCCTGATGGAATGGTAGAAAAACAAGTACAATGTGACCACTCCCTGTTGAGGGGGGCTTTTTCTTGCTCTGGTGAATATATAAGCCCTCTGTCAGTAAAACTAAATATAGTTTTGGTAAGAATGTATAGATATAGAAATTGCTATTCAATAATTGTATAAGTATAGGGACCAGCAGTTAGCGTAATGGCTATGTTGCTGAACTCCCATGTAGTCGACCGCGGTTCGAGTCCTGGACTCAGTGACTTAAACTCACGCCAGGCACGTGGCGTGCATGCCCAATGGAGAATAGAGGAGAAGGGATCGCAGCGTGGCCATCCCCCCTGGGGAGCTGCTTCTTGCTTTCTATCTCTCTGTCTCTGTCTGTCTTTCTGGCGAGCACACATGCCCTATAGCAAAAACTTCTAAAAAAAAATAATAATTGTATGAGTGTAAAATAATGAAAGGATTCTGGAGGGTATTTTGGCAACATATATTAGTGTCTTATATATGCTTAAGCCCCTTGACCCAAAGATGTCACTTCAAAACATTTATCCTTGGGACTAGCAGTTAGAGTAATGGCTATGTTGCTGGACTCCCACGTAGTCGACTGCGGTTCGAGTCCTGGACCCGGTGGCTTAAACTCACGCCGGGCGCTTGTGCGCATGCGCCTAAGATCCCAAGAGGAGAATGGAGGAGAAAGGATTGTGGCATGGCCATCCCCCCTAGGGGGTGATTTCTCACTTTCTGTCTCTCTGTCTCTCTCTGTCTGGCGAGCGCACGCGCCCTATAGCAAAAACCTCTCCAAAAAAAAAAAAAAAGAAACTATACTTGAGAACTATACTACACATGTACAATATTTTTTTCTATAAGAATGTATAGTATAGTTCTCTTCATAACAGAAGGGAGAAATATAAATATCCAGCAATAGGGAATTTAGATAAAGGAATTATGGTATATTCATTTAGTGGAAAATTACTACATTGGCACTGAAAACAACACAACCAAGCCTTTTTAGTGGTCTGGAGGTACATTCAATATTGAGAATAAAACCATATATGAAACAATGTTAACAGCTCCTACTGGTTTTTGTAAGCAACAACAATGATATTATATACCAATATAGGACTTACTTGCCAAGCACTGTTGAGAACATAATATCAAAATAAGTAATGACTGTCTCTCAGTGGTATGATTATTTCTGCTTGGTGCCTTTTAATATTCACTAGGTATTTTTTCAACAAATGTAGTAAGAATAGAAAAGCAATTCATTATTATAAGTTTATATATCATTTTTTTAAATGGCTTGTAACTTTGGGATGTCAAGAATGATATAAAAAACATCCTGGGATGGCCCATAACACAGTGGTTAGGTGCTATGCATAGCAAACCAGATCCCACCTGGCCAACAAAGGTTCTAATTCTGGCCCCAACGGCTTGAAAAACATGCTGGGTACATACACATGTATGCTTAACATCTTGATGGGATGGAGAAAGAGAAGAAAAAGGACTGTAGTGTGACCATACCCCACTGGAAGGTTCTCTGTCTATCTGTCTCTCTCTCAATCGCATGTCCCCTCTGGCCATTAAAGCAAAGAAAAAACAGTTACATCATTTTGAAATTGTCATGCACATACCACACATTCCTATGGGGCACTTTTGGGGACAGTAAGTAGCCTGAGCCAAAATCCTGGACTGAAAGAGTCCCTAATCTCATGCTTGTTTTCGGTACATAATTTTAGGCCAATTCCAGGACATCTCCTGGGACTTTCTGTATCAGGCCAGTTCTCAGTTTTGTTTCTGCCACAGCATTAGGTAGAAGATTCAAGAATGTTCTCTGTAGGGGGTGGACCAAGTGAGCATTCAGTTTTATTGCATCCCAGAAGTTAAAAGCTCTCTGGGGATTCAGAACCCATTGCTGCCTTATGCTCTCTGTACTTGGGAAGTGGGGATCTCCCTGCATTCTAAAATGACCCTCCTGCAATTAGAATGAGATTTCCAGCAGGAGCTCTGTGTCAGCGTGAATGGCAGACAATAGCCTCTGGCTCTCTAACAAGATCAGCGAGCCAGGCTCTTCAAATTGGCTAAATTTATATTGCATGCTAGACCCCGTGAATAAATAACAAGGAAATTCTTTTGTTGGCTGGAAAGGAATCTATACAAATTCTATTTTAATAATAGTCTCTCAACAGGCCATGCAAGTCCCTGCAGGCAGGAGCCAGATCAGAGAATAGGGGGGACAGGATCTCAGAGTTTGGAGTGTGTAATGAAATCCTGCACCTGCTGCCTCTGTAAGAGGAATTGATTGGGTAAAAATTTAGTACACAAGAGTCATCTTGTGCTTGCTTCCCAGCCTTTCAGCCTCTGAAGATTAAAGACCCATTTTTTGGATCCTAGAAGGAATTTCTTTTTCTTTTCTTTTCTTTTTTTTTTTTTTTTTTTAAGAGAGATTTTTGCTACAGAGTGAATGTGCTTGCCGGAAAGGAAGAGAGAGACAGAAAGTGAGAAATCACACCCACCCCCGGGGGGATGGCCATACCACAATCCCTTCTCCTCCATTCTCCTCTCAGGAACTTGGCCACACATGGACACATGGCTGATGTGAGTTTTAAGCCACCAGGTCTAAGACTCAAGTGGCTGTGGTTGATTATGTGGGAATCCAGCAATACAACCATTACACCATCTGTTGGTCTCACTGTAAGGAATTTCTAGTGAAATACACAGTGTCTAGTTTGAGGAGGTACTCTGTGTTTTAAAAAAAAATTTAAAAGCTGGATGGGACAATAGCATTAGCCAGCTAATAGCCTTATAGTCTAAAGCAAACCTCGTTCCATACTGACTGAAGCACAAGGGGAATTAATCCATGTGCAAGACTGCAAAGTTCAGGGCTGGTCCAGCTGCAGGCATGGCTTGATCAGAGGCTAAAACTGATATTAATAAGATCTAATTTCTCTCTCTTTACATTGTAACTTGGGGTCAGCAGGTAGTGTGGGTGGTTAAGGCGGCTGTATCCCACATAGCCAACTGAGCAGTTCAAGTCCCAGACCTGGTGGCTTGAAAAACATATCAGGAACATGTACATGCATGCCCAAAATCCCAAAAAGAGAAACGGAGAACGGAGAAGGGACTGTGGCATGACCATCCCCCATGAAAAGCTCTTTCTTTCTGCTTGCTCTTGCTCTCTTTCTCTCTCTCTCTCTTCCCAGTGAGTGCAAACATCCATGGCAGATTAAAAATAATGTAACTTGGCTCACTTCATGTTGCCTTAATTTATTAATTTATTTATTTATTTGTCTGTTTTGGGACTATCTCTTCCATTGTCATCAAAAGATAGTGATGGTGTCTTTAGAACTTATGTCCTCTCAGTTTCAAATTCCTATGAAAAGAGTGAAATCTATTCCTGAAGCCCCAGCAATATGTTCATTGGTTCTCACTGGCTCTGTTCAGATCACATACCCACCCCTGAACTAACCACTGAGGTATAGACCTAAGTAGGTACCAACTTAGACCTGGTGCTTGTCCTTTCCCTTGTAGTTAGCAACAAGGAAGGACTGACTGAGTTAGACCTAAATCAGGGTACAAAGAGGAACTTGCCTGGACCTGGCAGCAAGCACTTCCAACCCAGCATAGGTACCAAAGAAAACTTGAGGAGCCAGACAGTCATGCAGCTCTGTAATGCACAAGCTCTGTAACATGCAAGCTCTCTAAGACTGATCTGCATTGACCCAGAGGCATCCAGAGACTTCCCTGGGTACCACTCACATCCAGCCACAAGCATGTCCATGATCCGAAGGTAAGAGAAGCTAGGGGTGGAGTGTATTGTGAGTTTCTCTCTCTCTCTTTCTCTCTCTTGCTCACATAAGAAATAAACAAATAAATTTTTAAGAGAAGAAAAAAATTAAATGTGATCTCCAAGGCGGGCACTTATAATTCCTTCTGTGTGGAGTGTCATTAGCTATCTTCCTTGAAGCAAGGTCCCTGTAACAAGCCACCTCCGCCTCATCTTACAACCCTTGCTCCTCATGACAGGATCAATCCCAGCCTCCCGCCTACCTTCCTTGCCCTATCTCTACTCTTCGATATGTCCTGAGAAAGGCAGGGCATTTTCCCTGTATCGTAACAATAGCTATTAATTATTGCTGCTTTAGTATGTACCACGCATGATACGAAACCCTTCATGCAAAAGTCTCATTTTATCTTCATAGAAATTCTAGGATGTCACACCTATTGTTTATATGATGAGGAAAATAAAAATCAGACCAATAATGTAGGTTGGAGAAGATCATATAGCAACGAAGTGGAAGAATGAGGATCTGTTACGTGAATCCGGAACCAGTGCTCTTAGCTGCAATCATTCAGTGCAGTTCCTTCATTAAACCAATTCCACGTGACAAGGCTTGTACTTTTTTTTTCTCCTGATATCCTTTTTCTCTTTTAGATCTGAAGTTCCCCTGTCTAGCAGGCATTGCTCATTTCCTCTTCCCAGTGACTATAAATACGCTTTCACTGCTAGACCACTGGCTGGGAGCCCACTGCCTTCTTCCACCATCCCTTCTCCCTATGACAGGAAGCTTGCCTTACCTAGGTTTTCTGCTTGAAGACTTCACTGCTCAATGGAGACTGTACCCACTGCTTGTGTCCTTCATTCCTTTGCACTGTAATTAGGAAAGTCTACTCTGAAAGTATTTTACATCGCTTCCTATTTTTCCTGCTACTATGAAGTCACTTCCCACAAGATAGGTGAACCAAAAGCTCACAGAAAAAAAAAAATAAATGCCAATGTCCCATGGCAATATGCAAAGCTCTCCTCTCCTCATGACAGGATCAATCCTCTTGTCCCTGAGAACAAGAGGGATGTCAATTAAAGTGACACTGAGATAACCATGTGCCACCTATTACATTGGCAAATACTCAAAAGGGATGATAGACTCCATCGGCAAGACTATGAGAAAACAGAGTCTTCCATTCAATCTGGAGGGAATGTAAAAATGGCAAAACCTTATGGAGAGGAAATTGACAATGCTCACCAAAAACTATGCATCAAATCATCCTTTGATTTTGTAATCCCACTTTGAGGACTCTATTAGAAGGAATTGTCAAAAATATTAATGCATGAAACCTATTCCCTGTGGCACTGTCTGTAATAGTGAAAGACTGGGAAGACATCTGAATGTCCATCAACAGGCCAGGTGAATAAGCTGTAGTACATCGATCTGATAGAGTACTATGTACCTATGAAAAGGAATGAGGAACGCAGTCACTCCTCATTATTCTACAGTTGCCTTCCTGCATTATCTTTCATACCAGAAATGAAATGTCAATATCTTTTACGCAATCTAGTTAGAGCCACTTGTTTTGTATTTTGTGCTTTTTGATGGTTATTTAACTATTTTAATTGGCCCTGAGCACATACTGAAGTGCTATCTGGTGCTCCTAACTAAGTATAGGAAGGCTATAGTGTTCCTTATATGGAAAAAAACATGTTAGGTAAGCATTTTTGAGTATGACTGATACATTAATGAATTAACAATGTATATAAAGTAAGGTGTCTTTAAACAAAAGCACTGGAAGAAGGTATTCCATGTTCCATGTGTGTATTGATGGACTGGTGAAAATTTGATGAGAGGCTTACAGGAGCCTAAACACATATTTTCCTTAGAAGCAATGACTCAGGATTTACTAACCTAGTGTTTGTAGGGACTTTATCAAATGTAACTTCTATAAATGATGAGAATTGGCTGTATCTTTATATAATTGCTAAAAGGTGACTTCCAGGATAAATTGCTGAGTATTGGGTTACTGGAAAATTCATGACACATGTTTGCATAGAAAAAAGTATGTCATAACTTTTCTGACAACCTAACACAGAAGCAAAGCACAGAAAAATGGCCACAGCATGCTACTTTAAAGAGAAGGGATTGCGGCATGGCCATCCCCTCTGGGGGGTGATTTCTCGCTTTCTGTCTCTCTGTCTTTCTCTGTCTGTCTGGCGAGCGCACGTGCCCTATAGCAAAAACCTCTCCAAAAAAAAGAAAAAAAAAGGTTTATTTATCTATCTATTTATTTACTGTGATTTTTAAGCTGCTGGGTCCAGAACTTGAACTGTGGTTGGCCATGTGGAAATCCAATGTCTTAACCATCACACCATCTACTGGCCCCATGCATGCTACTTTCTACTTAAAGAAGGGAGCAAATATGAAAAGTTGTGTGAGAGTGTGTGTGTGTGCGTGCATGTGCATGTACTTGTGTATATATAGTCTTCTATATAGTATTCTTCTATATATATATAGTCCCTTTTCCATGGGACTTCAAAAGGTTGTAAAATAAAATGAAGGTACACATTTATTTTGGTGCACAAAAATTTAAATCCATGCATAGGTCATTTTTTTATAAAATGCATTTTCTATGAACCTAAAAAAAAGTCATGGTAGAGCATGTGTGCATACGTGTCAGAGAGGAGAGCCATAGGGCTCAGTCATTCTGTGATCGTCTTCCTCCAGTCCTCCAGCCCAACACCTGGATATGCACATATGTACATGGCACATGTTCAGGTTGACTGGATCAGGGACTCAAACCATGGTTAGAATGTGGCTTTCAGCTCCACAGTCCTATATCCTACCAGCTGCATCACAGAGGCTGGGACTCCAAGAACCCTTAGAAGACCCTGTGTGTGTGTGGGGTGTGTGTGTGTGTGGGTGTGTGTGTGTGCGCACGTGCACGCATGTGTACAAACAATGGTAGAATAAAACCTAAAGAGTCACCTAATGGAAGTACAAAGAAACGTGTGGCGAGGAGGGGGATGCAAGCTAGATGTCTCTGAATATAATTCCTTGCAAAAAAATTTGTTTTATAAGAATATATTCTACAAAATTAGAAAATAGTGTCAAAATTTTTAAAGCAATCCCTTCCAATCTCAAGCAAATGAACTGCATTATGTATCAAGTTGGTGACTTAACAGTAAAGAATTATGTTCAATTACTAAAAATAAAAACTACTCTAAAATAGAGTAATTTTCTTATGTATCTCTACTGAGATACAGCCTGAGGTTAAAAATAACTGTAAAGAAATGTCAAGTTATTTTCAGTTATCATATTGTTAGTTGCAATATTGATGCTGCTATTCTGGAGCTGTTGTAAGAATGTGGTAGGATAACGCCAGTGAGTAATTATGTTGGTGTCACAGGGGGCGAAGACTTTGTTATAGGAAAGCAATCGAGAAGTACAGAGTTAGAAAACTACAGTGTAAACCCTCTGACCTTCATCATGGGTCAGAGACATCAACAAAAAACACATGATAAATTTTCTCTTTTTAAATTATGTATTTCCAAGCTCTGTGTACATAAAGAAGCAATGACACAGCCTGGAATGTGATTTCTAAATACCATTCCCAACTCAAAGGAAGTAAGGATTTTGGACAAATGATCCTGCCCCTGGTCTGGTGCAGGGAATACAAAAGGTGAACTCACAACATCTTTTTTTTTTCATGTAGATCTTTTTTTTTTTAATTAATTAATTAATTTATTTATTTCCATTTCATTTTCTTCCACAACATCTTATTGTCTCAGAAAGCAAGAGAGTTATCAAAGACCACTGGGATCTGTTCTAAAAGATTCAAGAGGGGCCCCAAGAAGATATTCTTACTGGTCAAAGGTGGTTCAATATTAGCTTTAAAAAATATTTGCAGGAACCAGCAGTTAGCGTAATGGCCATGTCGCTGGACTCCCATGTAGTCGACTGCGGTTCGCGTCCCGGACCCAGTGGCTTAAAACTCACGCCGGGCGCGTGTGCGTGTTTGCCCAAGATCCCTAGAGGAGAATGGAGGAGAAGGGATTGCGGCGTGACCATCCCCTCTGGGGGGTGATTTCTCGCTTTCTGTCTCTATGTCTCTCTCTGTCTGGCGAGCGCACGCTCCCCATAGCAAAAACCTCTCCAAAAAAAAAAAAAAAAGATATTTGCAATGAACATAAATGAGTATGTAAGGATATATTATTTTCCTTGGGAAATATACATTGGAACCTTTAAAAATAAATAAATAAATAATAAAGAGTAGCTAAGATAACTGGATAAAAAGCTATAGGACTTTATACTGGGTGGATCAGACCAATGCCACTTGTACTCACTGTTAAATTGAAGGAGAGTTCATCAGAATTGAGACTCAATGTAATATAATCCATCAAGAAGTACAAAACACCACATATGAAATATTGCCCCCCCAAAAAGCTGAAATTGGATCTACCTACCATTTACACAGAGGATAGAGGAACAACCTCTGCTATGTTGCTGTGACATTCTACATGATCATGTGATGCTACAGGTATGAATCAGCAAAATACACATACCGGAAACTTCCAGACAAACAAGTCAGGATTTTAAACAGATAAATGAGAAAAAAAGTGGGAAGACAAATTTCACAATAAGAGACTCAAGAAATATCAACTCATTGCATTATGTATTGGCCCTAATTCAATAAAATAATGTTATTATATATATATAAATGCAAGGATGCATAAGAGTTGAGGAAATTTGAACAGATATGTTGTATTAAGAAAGTTTAGGTGCTGTGATACTGGTATCATAGTTATTGTTTAAAGTCCTTATATTTTAGATATATAACCTCTAATATTTATGGATAAGCTAATGTACCCTTTTGTAATTGCTTAAAGATAGTCCAATAGTAAGGGAGGCCATTCGATGGCCTGCTATCTTGGTTTGCCTACAGGGGCTCTAGAATATTGGACGACAGTGATAGATAATACTGAGAAAGTCCTGGGTAAACTGGGATGGTTGTGAGTAAGAATGAAAAGGAAGCGAGACCAGTCCTGTGATGGTAATGATGAACATTGGACTCCATTTTGGTATTCTCTTTATTTTTGATAGATGTGTTAGAAATTTTTCATAGAAAATAAAGCAAGGTTCTATCTCCCTTATATTGTCAAGTTCATGGAGCTGACAGTTGAGTCAGTTTCCCAACTCCTACTCTGTCCTGGCATTTGGACTTTCCACAGAGTCCTTGCTCTGTCCCACATAATTGGGTATCCCCACAAAAGTAGCCCAATATAGAGGTTGTAAGTGTGGCAGCTAGAAGTCTGGAATCAAAAATATTGGTTGTTGGGAAAGTCATGATGCATTTTTGCACAGAAAAACATGTCATGATTTTCCCAACAACCTAATACTCACTACTTCATAAAGATGCGGTGGGCATTTAATGGGAAGATGAGATCAAAGCACTCAGGACAGTGCCTGGTATTCTCTGTATCTTTAATATTCTGATATAATATTAAAAGTAGAAAATTAAAATTGTTCACTCAGGGTTCTCAGATACAAGTGGTAGTGTAATAACACACATACACACACACATATGTATATATTTTAAAATTTGTTTCAGGGTGTGTATGCTTGCTAAAGAGAGAGGAGGTGACAGAGAGAGATAGATCAATCACCCCAAGGGAGAATGGCTATACTATAATCTCTTTTTCTTCATTCTCTGGCTTTTCAAAGCCAGAAGAGATTGGTGTTAATTGATTCACCGGCCATGAAGGACTAGTCCAGGGCTATACAACTATTCGTCACAAAGCCACCAATGTCTTCTCATAGAAGCCCTTTAACTTCTTTAGCATCTCATTCAACGAAAGGATTACAAGCTTTGCAGAGTAAGAACTGTAGATGAGAAACCCATGTTCTCCTGTTTGACTCAGGATTACATTATCTATCCTGAGAACACTGAAGAGGTGAAGGAGCTCAAGCCATAACGAAGAGTAGCTCATCAGAATGATTCTGGAGGAACATCGCAGACCAAAGTCATTCCGAAGAGCCTTAGAATTCACAAAGTGAAGAGGCTTGACTCAAAAGGGAGCATGACTTTGTAAGAATAATAGAATTTTACAGACAAATTTAAGCTGTTTTTGATGAGTCAAATAAAATTGCCTGTAATGTAATAGTATTTCTTCTTTTACCCTATGCCCTTCCCCTAAAGTTGTCATTAATCATTGGTAAGTTTTAGAATCAATAAGAGATTGCAGTAAATGTCAAATAAATTTTAGTTTAAAGATATGGCCTAGGAGTGGAATCATTCATATCCAGCTGGCCTTTATTCCCCCTTTGCCTCCCTTTTTTTCTTTTCTTCAAGGTCTATTCATTTGTTTCTTGAGAGAAAGACAAAGAGATAGAGAGACAGACACCCCCAAAAGGGTCTCCACACTGTGGTCTACCCCCAATCCCAGCCAGCCTGGATTATGAGCACATGCACGCAGGGCATACTCAGGGAGGTCCCAGGACATGAACCTAGGCCCCTTCCCATGTGGGTCCAGTTGTGCTCCCACTGCACCACCACCTAGCACCTCTTTTGCCTTTCTTGACCTTGCTTTTACCTGGACTTCCTCATCTTTGTGGAGTCCACAGTTTCAAGTCCCAGCTGTGTCTGAGCTGAGTGGAACACAGGAACTGGGGAATACAAGCCCCTTGTTTCTTCCCAGCAAGGAGAGCAAGGAAGCAGTTTCTGCTATGACGTGAAAGAGATCACTGGGGAACGTGGATGTAGATTCACTTCTTGCTCTCAGGCCTTCAGCGGTGACCAAAGGCCCTGCAGTGCCTTAGGAATCTGTCCCTCCTCCTCCTTGAGGCTATCACAGCTTTGCCTATAGAGAAATGGAAGCTAGGGGTCAGCAGGAATCAGTAGATGCTCCGTTGGCTCTGTCCCCTACAACAGACTTCAGGCCAGGTGCCATGAACAATAGTCTCTAGGTAGCCTTTAGCATTCACTTCCCATTCCTCCCACTCCAGCCACTGGAACCAGTAATCTATTATATGTCCCTACAGATTTTTCTATTCTGAATATCTCACGTGAATAAGATCACATGATACATGTCCTTTTGTGTCTGACTCCTTTCAATCACATAATGCTTTTAAGGTTAATCCAGGTTCAAACACTTATCAGTATTCCATTCCTTTTTCTGGCTGAATAATATTCCAATGTATGGATATACCGAATATTGTTTATTCATTTATCAGAGAACAGACATTTGAGTTGTCTCCACATTTTTACTATCATGTGTGATATGTCATAACGTGTAAGTTTTCATGTGGACATATGTTTTCAATTTTGAGGGAGATATATATAATTTCTAGGTTACATGGTAACTCTGTGGTTAACTTTTAAGGAACTACAAAGAGCTTTCCGTGGTGATGGCACGATTTACATTCCCACTGATGACATATGAGGGTTCTGATTTTCTCACATCCTTTTCAATACTTGCTATTGCCTGTCTTTTTTATTATAGCCATTTAGGCAGGTGTAAAATGGTATCTCATTGTGGTTTTGATTTGTATTTACCTTATGACTAATGATGCTAAGCATCTTTTCCTGTGTTTATTGCCTATTTGTATATCTTCTTTGGAGAAATGTCTATTCAAATTTTCTGCCCATTTTAAAATTATCTTGCCTTTTGATTATTGACTCATAGGAGTTCTTTGTAAGTTCTAGATACAAGTCCCTTAACAAATGTATTATTTGCAAACATATATTTTTTTCTGTGTGTTATCTTTTCACTTTAATAATAATATTCTTTGTAGTTTTCAATGTATAATTTTATACTTCCCTTCTCAAAGTTAGTCCTCACTATCACATTCTTTTTGATTGAATTATTTTCTTAATTTGAATTATTTTAATTTCTGTTTGGGTTGTTTATTGCTATTGTATGGAAATACAATGGATTTTTGTGTATTGTTCTTATATCCTGCAACCTTGCTGAACTCATTTATTAATTCTAACAGATTTTTTGTATGGAAATTATTTAGAATTTTCTATCTACATATGCCAAAGACTCCTTAGTAAACACATACATCTCTAAAAGGTTTCAGATTCAAACCTCACACTATTTGCAATCCTAGCCCTCTCTTACCTGCTGGTTCTAACAAACTCTTTTTTAATTCTTTTTTTTTTTTTTTTTTTTTTTTTTTTTTTTTGAGAGGTTTTTGCTATAGGGCGCCTGCACTTGCCAGACAGAGAGAGACAGAGAGACAGAAAGTGAGAAATCACCCCCCAGGGGGATGGCCACACTGCAATCCCTTCTCCTCCATTTTCCTCTTGGGATCTTGGGCATGCATGCACACGTGCCCAGCGTGACTAACAAACTCCTTAGCTTGTGTTGATGTAATATTTTGTTGATTTTCACCACCAGTATTTGTTCCTCTCTTGGGAAATAAGGCCTTGATTTTTTTTTTCCACAAAGGTATAATCCCTCTCTCTTTCTCAAGTCTACAGCCTTTGGGGAACTCATTGAGTTCAGGGTAGAGAAGTGATACGAGCCTGGCCATCATGTCCTGGTCATCGCAGTTGGTTCAGGGCTGGGCACATGACACAGTTAGAATGAATAAATTATGATCTCAGGACTTCAAAAATCCTGCCACAAGGTTACACATTTTTCTTTTCTTCTAGACTTAGTCAACACAGAACACAGAGAAGTGAGGAAAAGAGACTGATTCTATCACATCAGTCCAGAACCACATTACGCTGGAAGTCCAGTCTAGCCCTTGACAATTCTAGTGTGTGATTCAGTAAACTGTCTTTATGCATTAGACAATTAAGGATGTGTTATTGGTCACCTACACTAAAGTAAGGTATTGCTACCCAGACGAGAACATAGTATTTTTCCTTTGCCACACCTAACAGCTTTATTTAAATGAATGATGTACTGATCAAAGTGTAGAAAACACTTCTAAAAATATTATATTTTACTTTTCCATTCTGTGAATGAGGCTCAAGTCAAGAAAATAGATTTTCACTAGGGGCACACATATCTGCATATGTAGATCTGTGTTTGGCAATGCACTTCACTTGAACTCCGTGTGCATTCACTCTGGTACTCTGGTGGCTGATTTAATATATAGCAGCCAGGCTTCCTTTTTTTCTGATAGTTTTTCCTAATGATGATTGCTCTCAGAGTCTGGGGCCATGCAGACTCATCTCCATAGTAGTTTTGTTGTTTTGTTTTTGTTTTCAACTAATTGATTTAGATGAAAAGAGCTAGCTTATGTTTATCCATATACTCTTTTAAAGGGAGTTTTGCATAATATCCAACAGAGTAAAGCAAGAAAAGAAATCCTTTGAATAACTAGATCTGCAATGGAGGCTGTTGACTTCTCCTCCTTCCTACAGCTCATGAACTCCAACCTTGAATTCCAGAGAGAGAAAGTTACCTTCAATGTATAATTTAACATTCATTGGGAGTTGCAGAGGTTTTCAGCTTTGGGTACTAAAACCATCCCTCTGGCACAATTCTTTTAGCTGACAGGAAACAGAAAATTATTCTAGGGAAGGAGGTTCTTTTATCTCTCTCTGCCCAGCCCGCACCCCCACCCCTGCCCCATAGATTTGTTTTAGAGAGGGAAGGGTTGGGAAGGTCAGAGTGTGGCCCTCTCCTAACTGCATGAGGTTGATTTTTACTTAGCATCTTTATCATTCTTTCCTCAGTAAAGGCATACAATAGTGCTTAACAGTTTGGACCGCCCTCAGTCCTACAGCCACCCCACTTCCATATTCGGACCCCTGGGCCAAGAAACACTGAGGTAGGGCTCCCCACCCCAGCTCCAGCCCCAGACCCCCAAGCCAGAGACCCCTCTCTCTGGACTTGAAATTCTCAAATATGGATACCACTCACTCAAATATGCCCATAATAAAGCATTCTGAGCCTCAGACTCCTCTTCTGTAAAATGGAGTTAATCATAAAACCTATTTCATGGGATTGTTTTGAGGACTGATTGGCATAATGACATAAAATGCAGTTAGCTCTTGGTCTAGTAAGTGCTCCTTAATTATGATGGTGTTATTTTTGTTCCTTATCCTCAGGATTGGTGAACATCTGACAACCTGCTCCCTTCTAAGAAGCCACGTCCACAATCCATCCTCAAAACCCAACTGGCTAGATGTGACCAGGGCTGGATAAAGCTGTATTACCTGTTCCTGATGCTGTCCTGGAGGGGACAGATATTTCAGTCCTCCATCACATCGCAGCTCTTTAAATCAGGGCTTTTAGTTCTGGAAGCCAGTGTTCACTCTTACATCAGATTTTTTTTTTTATACAGGTTATTATTTTTTTTTCTGCCTCCCTGTACTTATTCCTGAGTTTTACAAGAACCAGGGGAATGCCACCATTTAGCTTTTCAGATTTGTCTTTGTTTTTTTATCCCCCAAGTCTATTTAAGCCTCTCTTCTGAAATTTGGCCAGAAACGTCAAGGAATCATGAGTTGATTCCACTGCGCATCACCCCAGAATGATGACTCCTGAGCCAAAGGTTTCTCCAGCCCTCACAGTACAGTGAATGATTGGACATTAGCGCCCCTACTAACAGTCATTGATGAATCTGCTCTTGGCGGTCAGAGCACTGAAGTGTGACCGCAGCAACAGTGAGGGGGAGACTTTGAAGGGGGATGAATGAGCTCCTTGTGCCTATGTATTTTGGGAGGCCAAGGCTACTGCCAGGTGGTTCAAGAAATGGGATGCAAGAAAAATGAGTCTTATCACCTAAAATGAGGAACAAATTCAACAAAGGCAAACTCTGGGAAGAAAAAACAGCCAATGTCACCCTGTTTCCAGCTCTTCCAATCATGGTATTGGTCTATTCCATTATTCTAGCCGAGGAAAAATCCTCTTTTACAGGTCTGTTCTGCTGTAGGTGGCCATTATTAAAGCAATTTGTTAGAGGCAGATTGTGTACATATTAAAGCAAGATAATCATACCGGAGAAGCTGGCCTGAAGCAGGGATTCAGCTGGAAAGGCCACTACACACACATCTGTTTTTTAGACCTTGATAATGAGGACCACGTATAATGACCATGCTGCCTGGCATGCTTTAATGGGATTTCCCTCAAAATATATGTGGTAATGGGATTAAGCCTGATTAAAAGGTGGGCACTTCTGGAATCTAGCTGTAAGAGAGGAAAGCTTATCAATCAGATCACAGCCTCTTTCAGAGAAGAAAAATTCAGTTTTACCCTGGAGTGTATTTATTCACAAACATTTATCCAAGACCTACTCTATGCAAGGGGCCAGAAATATACACCATGGTGAATAAGAAAGACATAGTGTCTGTCTTTGTAAAATTTCCATGCTGGCAGGACCAACTCAATTACAGTCATGATGAAAATGCTTCAAAGGAGAACTACAGAACACGTTGCAATGTGAGTATCAGAGAACTCCCCTAATCTGAATGATCAGAGAAGATTTTTTTGAGGAAGTAGCATTTGAGCTGAACACTAACAGATGAGAATTAGATAACGAGTAGAATGGGTAATGGAAATGAGTCCCAGGAGAATATGGAATACGCCCAGGAGCAACCGTGGAAGCTGGTGTGCTTGCAGCTAGGAGGATAGAAGGGAGGCAGATGAAGGCTTTGGAAAGGTTGTTAGAGCTCTTTGCATAGGCTGTGCTCCTTCCTGGAACACACACTCAGAGCCATGGTCAGGATGGGACTCTAGCCTAAGAGCAATGAGAGCCATTGCAGGGTCCCAGGCACATGGCATACCAGCAAGTTCAGCTTTTCTTTTCTTTTTTCCTTTTGTTTAGGCTTTTGGCATAGGACTCATATGTTCACCAGAGAGTGACAGAAATAGAAGGAAAGTGAGAAATCATCACCTAGGAGGTATGGCTATGCCACAGTCCCTTCTCATGCTCTGGGGATCTTGAGAATGTACACACATGTACTTGGCATGCTCTTCAAGGTGCCTGGTCTGGGACTCAAATTGAGAAGTCAACCATGTGAGATCCAGCACCTTAACTACCACACCATCTGCTAGCCCAGAAGTTTAGCGTTTTTGCAAGATCAGTTGGGCTTCAATGTGAAAAATGAGTTGGGTAGGGCAAGAAAGAATGTAGATTCAGGAGGTATTTAGGAAAAAAGGGATGATACATAAGAGGAAAACCCACCAATGCTTAGAAATCATTTGGACATAGATTGGCATCTATCAGTTGATATATTGTTACTAGTAGGAAAATTTCATTTCAAGTTTTAGTTTTTAAGTTGACAAGAATTGTGTCCATTTGTTGGATACAACGTGATGTTTTGATATATTTATATATTGATGAAAGATGAAGTCAAGTTAATTAACATATCCATCAAAAAGTCTATTTTAGGAAGAAACTTTGACATCGGGGATGGTTCCAAAAACTGTTCTACAATTACCCTCTCTGAGCTTTGTTTAATGAGATATAGAGAATCTGTATAATAAAGCCTGGCATGTGATCTTACCACTAGACACAGTTGGCGTCATACTGGAAAAATCAATGTGAGCATACACAGTGTGGTTAAAGCACATTCGACTTGTTTCAGAGATTCAACCACCAGATGAGTCGGGTATGGCTTCTCCCATAGGGGATCCAGAGGCCTGGGCGCAACTGCACTGGGAGTGCAGTTGAATTGCTTTTTCACCGTGAATATTGTTAAGAGGCCAAATCATAGACTAAAATCGCAGCAAAGTTCATGATGTACTCACACGTGCACCACTTCTCACTGGTTCCTTCGGGTGGCTCTGACTTGGACAGTTACTTTATCCTCCCAAGGTCCACATTCCTTATCTGAAAGAGTGACCGAGAAAGGATAACATGCGTAAGGAACTCATGGTCCTTAGCTCATCAAATATTAGTTTCCTTCCTCTGTCTCTGAAAATAATGATAAGATCTAGCTAACATCAGATTTGCAATAAAGTGATAGTACCTAGCTAATAGTTATTGAGAGCCTATGATGGGCCAGCAACTATTCAAAACACTTTTATTTATTCATTTAATCCTATAAACAATCCTTTGAAATAGGTATCATCATTAGAGTCACTTTATACATGAGAAAACAGATTCATAGACCCAGGGCCACCCAAGTGAGTGGCAGGGTCAAGCTTCAGAATCAAGCAGTTTGTGTGGGTACTGAAGGAAAACAAGTTTCCACACAACTTACGGGCCAAGCACAGGCAGAAACACAGGTTGAAATTTATGTTAATCACCTTCTGTGATTCTATGCTCTCGATAAATTCAGATAGGAAAAGCCAAGTTGACTGCACAGAAGCACAGCGCTCTGAAAAATTTAACACTGCGTCATGCATATGAAGAATGAAACCTGCTGGGTGTCTGTTTCACAGCATTCCTGATGCTCTCCCACCCTTCTCTTTACTACAAAGGAACAGCAACTTCAATTTATATGCCAACTAATCACTCCCTGCATTCTGAGGTACTTTGCTGGGGACCAAGTGCAGTGGTTTCATGGTACAGGGTGTCCTGCTGGGGTGATGATAGAAAGTAGAAGCTGCATGGGGCCTCCAGGCTGGCTTACAGAAGGGAACTCAGTCGGGGATCTAGGCAAGCTGGTCCAGCCCAGACTGAGCAAGGCCGAAGGTTTGAAAGGAACTCTTCTCTCTTCTCTGGTGAGGAGCAAAGAAATGCTGCAAACATTGATGTTCTGTGAAACCAACTGTCTAAAGAGGAGGCTTTAAGCACAACCACTGCAAAGATAACAACTAGATTATAGAAGACAGCACATGGAGGACTAAACTTTTTATGTCATCCTTTGGTAGGAAGGCCACGGAATATTGATGTGGAGTAATGTGGTGTGCTCTTCCTACTTTGATAGCTGAGAATGAACAGTAAATTAAAAAAAAAGTTTAAAGTATCCAGCCAGGTAATTTAATTATGAGCATAGATCAACATTTCAACATTTGTGACAAGTGACTTTGCTAGCCTTAGAAGGGACATTTTATGGAAAAAGAGGAGCACGGGATAACCAATGTCATTGGGATACATGTGAAAAGAAAGTCTGGTTAAGAAGATCATAGACCTTTGACTGACAGTCAGTTAAGTAGGTGGGTAGGTAGTTTCCCAGAAGAGGTCTTAATCTCATTAAAATTTAAAGCAAAATTGCTTGAGCATTTTATCACAAATCTTAATTTCCTTCCTAGTAGGAGGTTGTGCATTACATCATGAAAAAACTTCTGTCTCAAACCAGGTTGAAACAATTTCTCTTTATCATAAGCCGGGGAGCTGACTGAAGCACTGAGTACTCACCTCAGGTTAGGGGAAGGATGAACATGATGACCAGAAGTAAAGTCCTAGGCAAAAGGATGCAAGAAGAGCCCCTCAGGTGACAGTCCAGACACATGGAAACTCTGGCCTCCATGTGACATACATGACTTCATGTCTGTTACGCATTGTTTCTCTAATGTAAGTTTCCAGATCAGGGATTGTGTTTGTTACACTTTTTTTTCCCACGCATATCCTCAAGCACATGGTAGGCACACAATATTGACTGAATGAACAAATGTCTAAACACTCAGATAACCAGTAATACTGCTTTCCCTATATTCCACACACACCGAATGGGGAGCTTAAATCATGTTAAATCATGACTGTATTTTATGAACTGATATCTGGGAAGCACATGTGACAGGTTTTTGGTGTTTTTGTTTTTTTTTTTCCTTAGGTTTTTGCCATGGGAAAAATTTCAGCCTTATCTTATAAAAGGACCTCTATCCAGACATAGGATTCACTCAAGAGAGCCATCATTGTAATTATGATGATGAAGAACAAGTCAGTGGTGCTGGGGATTAGTAGGGAAGGGGTGGGTAGATGTGATTATAAAGGGACAGCATGAGGGAGTTTGGAGGGGAGGGGAAATATTATGTATTCTGATTGTGGTGGTTATACAAATCTACACATCTATTAAAACCTACAGAACATTAGACAAGTCAGTTACTTAAATTTTTGCCACTAAAAGCCTGTTGAAGGAATAATCTTGACGTAGGGAGTTTTGTCAGCCAAGCACCATTGCTTTCTTCTCCTGGATAAGCCCCCACCTCCAGACATGGTTAGGTCTCTAGGAATGACACATACACTGTGACACTCCATCACCGTCCCCATCCTTCAGGATGATTGACACTGGATAGACCCTAGACTGGACCAGTCAAAGTTCTCTTTCTTTCTCAGCTATCTGAAGTCAGGACTAAGATACAAAAATAAGTCTCCGAGAATGGCTGGATTGAGTAACAAGACAATCTATGGTTATAAGGGAATCATATTCTATTACAGAGATAGAGAAGTCTGGTTTACAGAGGAAGAGAGAAAAAGATGCAAACCCTCTGAAAGAAGTGGAGATAAGAGAAATGAGAGAGAGAGAAGATGAAACATGATAACTGGCTGATTTTAAGGGTCTCCAGTTCCTAACTCCTCTTGTTCAGGTCCATTTACTTTATTATCTTTGATTTCAATGAATTATTCTATGGTCTTCTATACTCTTGTTTATGTTTCTATTTAATTAAACTCAAGGTATCTTGTTTCTAAAGCATAGACTCGAAATTAATCTATGTGCCTTTAAATACTATCTCCACCACCATCTACTAATGAGAATTTGGGCAACCTTTTGATGCCACAGTTTTTTAAAATAAAGATAATAGTACCTTGCAAAGAGTTGTGAGGATTAAAGGAGCCCATGTGAAGTTCTTAGAGCAATGCCTGACATACAATAATAACCTAGATATGGCTGCTGTTGTTATTACTAACACAGCATTATCATAATCTGTATAAATCCCCAATCTCATTTCAGAGGACACAACAGCTACAATTCTCTGTTTTATGAGGTGAGAGAACAAAATATGGGAAAACAACTCATCCTCTGTAAAAGCCCCAAGACTTCTCCAAACATGAAGAAAAAAAAAAAAAAAAAAAACTCTTGAAATGATTATTGTAATATGATGCAAAATTATAAATATCAAGAAATGTATCATATTTCTTTAAATTCTCATAAGATGTCCTATGGAATTATGCCACATAACACAAAAAAATTCCAGATCTTTCACTAAGTTTGGTCCTATCTTCTCTGTGAATATGATACGAAGTTGTAGATGATTTCTTACTTCTGTAATTTATAATTTTACAAAACATGGGACCAGCAGATGGCATAATGGCTATGTCACTGAACTATCATGTAGTCGACCGCGGTTTCGAGTCCCGGACCTGGTGGCTTAACTCACGCTAGGCACGTGTGCATGCGTGTCCAAGATCCCAAGAAGAGAATGGAGGAGAAGGAATTGTGGCATGGCCATCCCCATTGGGGGGTGATTTCTCACTTTCTGTCTCTCTTTTTTTCTCTCTGTCTTTCTGGCTAATGCATGTGTCCTATAACAAAAACCTCTCCATAAATAAATAAATACAAACATACATACATACATATATAACAAATAAATAAATAAATAAATTTTTGCAATACACTTTCTTGGATTCTATTGTACGTATTTCTTTATGACAATCCATTGAGGCATATATTATTGTGGAAATTTTACAGATGAGGAAATTAAGGCTCAGAGAGTGGCTGACGATATCCAGCTACTTCGTTTCATCGCTAGGACAGAGATCTCTGGCCCTGGGGATTAATGGGGATGAAGTTTTTCCACAATAATCATATTTATGCCTACCAAATGAACAACTCTTCAGATAAAGCCCAGCCTGGCATGTATATTTTCCCTACTTATCAAATTCTACTATCAGCTCTTAGGTTCCAAATTCTACTATCAGCTCTTAGGTTCCAGACCACATATTCAGTGCTCATAGAGGTCCTGTGAGGTTAGCATTATCATCCTTATTGTACAGATGACAAAACCAGGTCTTCAACAAGCCAAAGTTTTCCTCTGGGTATGTGAACTAGTGATTGTGTGAACCTAAAAAATCAACCCAAATATCTCTTGACTTCAAATCCAGTATTCTCTTCCATTATAAGATACTCTCTCTTGGGTTACTTTTTAAATTTTTTTAATTACCAGAGGATGCACACCAGAGAGAGACATATAGACAGAAATAGGGAGGGAGAAAGCTGCCAATGGGGTGTGGTCATGCCACAATCCCTTCCCCTTCTCTCCTCCATTCTGTTGAAATCTGGGGGCATATATGACACTTCAGAATGTTCGAGCCACCAAGACTGGGACCTGAATTTCAGTCATCCAGGGGGGATCCAGCTCTTTAACCACTAAACTATGGGGCCAGGCTGGTTACTTTATTCTTAACTCTGGAATTTCAAATTACCCACCAGGATGGGGTAGTAAATGTGTTCTTTATGGTCAGAAAAATGGCATAGCTAAGAGAGAAACATACTTGCTTTTCCAAGTGGATAGAGACAGCATGAAAGCTGAGTTGGATTACTTAAAACTGTGCAAGTGTTACACAAGAATGAGGTATATTATTTATAGATTCCAGCATACAAAGATGTCCAAGATAGAGTATTAATTGTAGGTAGGGCAGGGAGGGGTACTGAAAGAAGCAAATTATAAGATGTTTTAGCTGTTTGCTTAAAATAAAGAGAAACAAACTTACATAGGCATGCAATAAGTTAGGGTATTTCTCCAGAAACATGGCATTCATCACAGGACAGGTAGCAGGGGTGGATCTGGTGCCTGACAGAGCAGAGTTTCTTTGATCTTCAAGCCAGGACAAAAAGGCTAGTAAGGAAGGCTGTTTACAGGCACAGCATCTAGCTGGCGCTGGACACTCTCCTAGCTCCAGCTACCATAAAATTGTGATTTGCACTAAGGAAATAATTGCAAGAGCGGGGGACTATGAGAGACAAGAGAAGCTCTCTCTCTCTCTCTCTCTCTCTCTCTCTCTCTCTCTGTGTGTGTGTGTGTGTGTGTGTGTGTACATGTAAACTATAAGATGTATTAGAGGGTTTCAGGAGACTAAGACCTGTACCCAGAAAGGCCACAGAGTAAGCTATTAGAACAACAGGTTACTCGAATGGGAAGAGAAACTGGCTCACTGGGGTTTACAGCAATGTAATCCCAGGTCACTGTGGATTTTATGCCAGAATTTAGGGATTACACCAGCACAGTCAGAGAACCAGTGCTTCGAGAGTGACCATGTGAAAATGATAACTACCGATGCCACAGGGATGGCAAGCAGATCTGCCTCCTTGAACGCATAAGCACTCCTGCATTTTTACCAATTACTGTAGGAAAGAGGACTCAGCATAGGAGTAAAAATATTCTCACAGTATGAGGTTTCAGAGATATTCAATTTAGATAATAAAAGGAATGAGATTCGACTTCTACTTTTGGCTACGACAGTGGCTCATATCATTTTAAATCCTCTGCCCGTTACAACTATAAAAATCTGGGAGAAACATTTCATAAAGGCTGCCTAAGGTCATCCAAAGGCAACCAAAGCAGCCAGAAGTTGATGAGGCAAGATCATGAGGAGTTGAGAGCAATGTTGTATTGAGCCCTGTATTGGCCGGTCTTTCCCGTAGAGTCACCTGCCAATGTACAGTGAGTGGCAGAGAGGCCAATCTACAACAGCAATCTCAGAAGAAGATGCAGTTACCCCTCCAAGCTGGGGGAGACCAACCTGAACTTCAGGCCTATCAAGACATCAAGAAGTTGAAGGTCCCAGACCATCAAGAAAAAAGAGAATTTCTCAGATGTGAGCCAAAGATTCCACATACCATTTTCCCTCAAGGCATTTTCAAGCTTCAGAGATGCACACACAGAGTAAAACGCTGAGGACCCAAGAAGGACGTATATACCAGGACACCAAAAACCATGGCTACAGAGGCAGAATTTGGAGGTACGAAGATAGCAGAAAGAGTAGACACTAGGTAGAGGGGAAGGCAGGATTTGAGTTGAAACTGCTAGTAGGTAGTGCCCTTGGATTAGGGATTACACGTTAGGGCAGAGCCAGTACTCACACCACCGGAAACCTAACCCTCACTGGGCCAGCCAGGTTGCATGGTGGTTAAGGCAGCAGGATTGCACATGGCCAAGTGTGCGATTCAAGTTCCAGACCTGGCCACTTGAAAAACTTGCTGGGTGCATGTGCATGTGTGCCCAAAACCCCACCAGGAGAATGGAAGAGAAGAGACTGCGGTATGGCCATTTCTCCTCCCCCACCCAGGTGCGGGTGTTTTCTCACTTTTCCTCTTTCTCTGTCTCTCTCTGTCTCTGTCTCTCTCCCTCTTAGGAGTACACACACTATATACCAAATTAAAACAAAACAAAACTAACTAAATAACCCCTGCCCCCACTAAAGCAGGGTGATCTGGTTATACTTGTCTTATCTGACAGAAACTAAAACAAATCCTCTGTAGAAAAAAATCTCATGTAGTGTCTCTCTATATTTTTTTGTATAAAATAGTCAGCATTATATGAAAAAAAAAAAGACAAACAAACCAAAAACCAAAATGAGCAAACCAAAAACAGGTATTTGGAGAAAAAGAACAAAATAAATGAAAACAGGGAACCAGCAGTTAGCGTAATGGCTATGTCTCTGGACTCCCACGTAGTTGACCGCAGTTCGCATCCCGGACCCGGTGGCTTAAAACTCACACCTGGCGCATGTGCGTGCGTGCCCAAGATCCCAAGAGGAGAGTGGAGGAGAAGGGACTACTGTGTGACCATCCCCCCTGGGGGGTGATTTCTCGCTTTCTGTCTCTATGTCTCTCTCTCTCTGTCTGTCTGGCGAGCGCACACGCCATATAGTGAAAACCTCTCCAAAAAAATAAAAAATAAAAAATAAATAAATAAATGAAAACATAGACAAAAAATATTCCCAGAAATTAATCCAAACATTGAGTTATCATACATGGACTTTAAAGGAACTATTATTTCCAAGAACATAAAAAGATGGAGAAATGTATTATAGGGTTAGAAACTCTAAGGGAAAAATAAAATAAGTGTAAAATTGGAAAAGATGTAACTTAAATTCATAATTCAGTAATGATTTTACTGGAAAATAAGACACAGCAAGGAAGGTTAATTAAGTAAATAAATAAAATGTATTTGGGTTGGGGCATGGTGATAGGAGGGGGAGGAGGAGAATAAAAATAAATAAATGTGTATGACCTAAGAAACATGGTAACAAAGATTAACAAATGTGTAATTAGAACCTAAGAAAGAGAGAATAAAAAAAAAAGAAAAATACTTCAAGAGGTAATTTGAAAAGACTGAAACTTTTCCAAAACTAACAGAAGATCAAGCCACAGATTTAAGAAGCTCTATAAACACTGAGAAAAAAATGAATATAAAATAAAATAAAACATGTAGGCACATTGTTGCAAAGCAAAGACAAAGCATATTGAAAGACTAGCCAGAGGAAGGAAAAGGCATATCACTTTCCAAGGAGTATCTGTAAGACTAACAGCAGATTTATCCAGATTTTATCCAGAAACTGAAAGGCAATGAAATGGTGTCTTTAATGTGTTGGAAAAAACTTCTAGGGACTAGAAGATGGCATAATATTTACATCGCTGGACTCCCACGTAGTCAACCACAGTTTGAATCCCAGACCCAGCAGCTTAAAACTCACACAGAGTGTGTGTACGTGCATGCCCAAAATCCCGAGAGGAGAATGGAGGAGAGGGATTGTGACATGGCTATCCCCCCAGGGGGTGACTTCTTGCTTTCTGTCTGTCTCTCTGGTAAGCACACACACCCTATAGCAAAAATCTCTCTTGAAAAAAAAAAAAAAAGAAGAAGAAGAAGAAGGAGGAGGAAAAGAACTGCCAACCTCAAGTTCTGTACACAACACAATGAAGATATAATAAATACAATTTTAGATAAATGAAAACTAAAAGATTTATTGACAGCAGACTGGTTCTAGAGGAAATATGAAAGGGTGCTTGTTCTTCAAGTAGGAAAACAAAAACAAATCCTAGAAGAAAACATAGCAATGTAAGAAGGAATGAAGAGCACTGAAAAGGACAAATTCAGGAATACATTTCAATTAATATTGTCTGCTAAAAAATTGGTGGTATGTCTTATAAATGTTTACTACTTTTCTAGAATTAAAGTATATAACATGAGTAATAGGAGAGGTAAAATAAAAGGAAGCTGTTGTAAGATTCTAGATGTGTTGGGGCCAGCAGGTGGCATGGTGGTTAAGGGTACTAGACGCCCACATGGTCAACCACTCCGAGTCTCAGACCTGGCAGCTTTCTCTCTCTCCCTCCCTTCCTCCCTCTCTTGTAAAATTAAAATAACAATAAAGATTTTTTTTAAAAAAGGATTCTAGATTTGTCTGGGAAATTTTTTAAAATGGTGACATAAAGCAGATTTTTATGTCAGTGATGCATACTGCAATTTCTACTGAAACTGCTAAAAATAAGAGAACGTACGCTAACAAGCTAAAAAGTGAGAAAAAGTGGAATAAAAAGAATTGATTGATCCAAAAGAAGAAAGAATAAACAAAAATAGAATGATATATTTTAAGATAAATATTTCAGTGAATGGACTACATAATTCAGTTCCTAGATTAAACAATCTAATTAAAAGAGATATTCAAGCACAATAAAAGAGACAACTATATGTTCCTTATAAGAAACAGACCTTAAATACAAAAATATAGAAAAATTGAAAGTAGAAGGATGGTAAAAGATCTACAAGGACAGACCAAGGCCAATGTAACTACACCAATATCAAGATGAAGTAGACATTACTGCAAGAAATAGAATAAAGATTTATATAGGAATATTTACAAAAGCTTTCTCACAAGAGCCCCAAACTGGAATCTACCAATTTTTACAGCAGTATGATAAATAAGCAAATATATTGCAGTAGGGCCATACAATAGAGCAATGTACAGTAATTAGAATAAACAAACTCTGGGGCTGGTAGGTGGCATGGTGGTTAAGGACGCATGGCTAACTATAGTTCGAGTCCTGGACCTGGTGACTTCCTCTCTCACTTTCTCTCTCTTGCTCTCATTCTGTCCCTGTCTAATCAAATTAAAATAAATAAAGTAAAAATAATTCTTTTAAAAAAAGAATAAGCTGGGACCAGCAGTTGGAGTAATGGCTATGTCACTGGACTCCCATGTAGTCCGCGGTTCGAGTCCCAGACCCGGTGGCTTAAATTCACGTTGGGCGCGTGTGAGCTCATGCCCAAGATCCTGACACAAGTATGGAGGAGAAAGGATTGTGGCATGGTCATCCACCCTGGGCGGGGGGGGGGGGGGGGGGGTGGTTTCTCGCTTTCTGTCTCTATGTCTCTCTCTGTCTTTCTGGCAAGGGCATGTGCCCTATAGCAAAAATGTCTCCAAAAAAAAAAAAAGAAAAAGAAAAGAATAAGCTAATTTTGGATAGACACAAAATTACAGGTAAATTTTGTAGACTAAAATCAACATTTTATAATAATAAAAGAAGTCAGAACAAAAAGAACACATGCAGTATGACTCTAGCAAAAACTCCAAAACAGGAAAAGCTAATGAGTGGTGGTGAAAGTCCCACTCGTGGTGATCTTTGAAGGACGTAATGACCGAGAAGGTTCTTCTGGGCTTCTACGTAACGTTCACACAGTAATCTGGGTTGTGGGTTCACCTCTGTGAACACCTCTGTGACTTGTGCACTTTCGTGAATGTATTTTACTTCAAATATATTTTAGAAATAAAAGAAATGTAATTTTATTTGACATGCCACGCAGTTGAAAAAGCATATATGATTGCTTACAATCACCATAATCACTAATAACAAGACTAAACACTTCACTAGCCCTGTCTGCATACCGCACACTCTTCCAAGTATTGTAAATAGGCTAGTGGGGCACATGTAAGGCTGCTGTTAAGTAGGTTCTAGTCTTTATTATAATTACTACCAAGGGCATGTGCACTTGTCAGACAGAAGGGCAGAAGGAGAAAGCATGGGTGTGGTCACACCATGATCCCTTCTTCATTTCACCTTCCTGTCGGAGTTTGGGGCATACATACACACATGCCCAGCATATTTTCAAGTCACTGTGGCTGAGATTCAAACCACAGACAGGTACACCATGTGGGATACAGCTCCCTTAACAACTAGGCTAAGAACCAGCCAGTCAGTTCTATTCTCACCCCATTTACAGATCAAGGACTTGGACTGAATGGAAGGGAGTTTACATAACTTGCCCTGAGGACACACAGTCAGTGCACCGCATGCTCCTCTCTCCCCCTCCTCACCCACCCCTGTCCTCTCCAGCTCTACTCCTCCCCTCTGTGTCGCACATTAGAGTCACTTGGGGAGATACACTTTTCAAAATCCAATATCCAGGCTACAGCACAAACCAATGTCTGGGACACAGACAACACTATTTATTTTCTTTTCTTTTCTTTTCTCTTCTTTTCTTTCTTTCTTTCTTTTTTTTTTTTTTTTTTTCTTTTTGGAGAGGTTTTTGCTATAGGGCACATGCACTCACCAGAAAGACAGAGAGACAGACAGAAAGCGAGAAATCACCCGCCAGGGGAGATGGCCATGCTGCAATCCCTTCTCCTCCATTCTCCTCTTGGGATCTTGGGCACGCATGCACACGCACCCAGCGTGAGTTTAAGCCATGGGTCCAGGACTCAAACTGCAGTCGACTACATGGAAGTCCAGCAACATAGCCATTATGCTAACTGCTGGTCCCACAAGCTGCCTTCTTTTTTTTTTTCAATAATTATTTATTTATTCATTCATTTATTTTTTTAATTTGACTAGAGAGAGACAGAGGGTGAGAGTCAGAGAGAGAGAAGAAGTGAGAAAGCAAGCCACCAGATTCCAGACTCGAACCCTGGTCAGCCATGTAGGAGTGTCCAGTGCCTTAACCACCACGCCACCTGCTGGCCACAAGCTGCCTTCTTAAAGGTACAGCCCCAACAATTTATGGGGGAAGTAGGGGTAGAGGTCTGGCATTCATTTTCCAGCTTCCTTCATCAGAAAACACCTGGAAGTCGGCATCCACCTACTTCAGAAACAAATGCCAAGGGTGAGACTGTGAGAATAAGACAGTTTTACCCTGTTCTGGTGTGACACCCACACCTCACACCTTTCAATGACACCTCTCCGACAGGTGCCCAGAGAGAGCCTGTGCCACCCACTGACTGCAGGTACCTTTCACCCGGCTCTGTCTATGATCTCACATTGAGGCCTCAATCAGCACGTGGACTAAAGTTTCTGTGATGCTCAAGTGAGCAAGGAGGAACTTTCTAACCTTAAATATTATCATGTGATGCTGGCAAAAACATTCTGAGGAAGAACTCTTTGGAAATTTCTATTATCTGAACCTCAATGTGGGAGAGATAAAAGAGAACAATGTTTGCACAAGCTTTATCAATGAAGGGTGCTACAATCAACATCTCCAGTCACAAAGGAAATGAACATATGCAGTTCTTTTAAACATATCATTTAAAGCAACAAAATGGATTTTGAGCCAAAGTAGAAGTAGTTAAAGCAGAAAAAGGTTTAGTGTGTGTCCATGACGTATCTAGTTAGATTAGTGAGAAATAGGTGCAAGATGTTCCCCTAGAGCACCTTTCCCAGAAGATTGGTTTACTTCTAGTATCTTGTCCCCATCTTCTTACCTGTTCCCTAATAGATCTGCTTTCTTAATATCTAAAATGACAACTGCACATCCCAATGTCAGCTTCCCTAAGTCAGCTGCTCCTATAAAATTGACAATGTCAGAGCCAGCATGTGGTCTGATGCTTATGGAGCCGGACTCCCATGTGGCTGCCCATGGTTCGAGTCCCAGACCTGGCGGCTCGCTTTCTCACTTTGTTTGTCTCTGTCTCTCTCTCTCTCTGGTGAGCACATGTGTTCTGCAGCAAACTAAAAAAATCATAATAGTAAATAAAAATTAAACAAATAATTCTTTAAAAAAAAAAACTGACGTCAAATGTTGCATGCAGAGAGGAAGCTCCTCATTGAGCTCCATCACTGTGGAGATTCTTGAGATGCTGAGAAAGGTGGTTCCAATCACTGAACCACTTCGTGCTGAGACCCACAGCCCACGTGAGAGCAGTAAGTGTGTGGATAAACATACTTTCTGCCCATTTTCTGCATGTTTTCAACCTGTAACCCAGGCTGAGTGGAGGATTCTTGCTGAAAGTTTGGTACAATGAAGAGTATTTTATACCACAACATAACTGAAAACCTAACAGCCAAGTACCTTGCTACAGGAATTCCATCCCTCTTCCTGCCAGCCAATGGAATTTCTCCTGAACTACCTAGATGAGCCCCACTGCCTTCTTCCTTCTTCTAGCCTCCCCTTTGTCCCAGGAAAGTTATAATTCTCAAATTACTATTAATCTCATCTGCAAACCAGTTTCATAATCTGTTTCATTATTTCCTTCCTGACTATACCTTCCTATCTCACCTCCTGCCTAACCCAAGTAGTCTATATGAAGTTGTTTCTTAAAAGAAATTCTGTTTCCAGATGTAAAATCATTAATTTTTACCATACTTTAATCAAATGATAAAAGTGCCCTTCTGCTTCTAAATGAAACCAGTGGATGATACTGAATCTCTGCCAGGCACTGATCAACTTGGGACGTCATGGCTGACATGACAAAATCCCTAAGTTCATCGAGCTCCCAGGAGGGTGTTTGATAAATGCGTATTTGTTTGGAGAAAAAATACAGTAAAGTCTTCTGCATTAATGAATGAACTAGAGGCATTAAACACCTGTGATTTGAAACACAGAGTTTTATGCACAATAATGATTGCTTTCTTCTAAGGATATCTGCCTAGGCTCTCTCATTCCATAAACAAGAGGACCACAGCTATAGAAGCGATGCTTCTAACCACTCTCCACTAAATCCACTTTATCAAAATAACCAATACTCTGTTTCCTCTGCAAAACATACTGACTTCTTGCTGCTCTCTGCAGAAATCTGAAAGCTCGTGGTTAACAGGAAACTCTAATTCTTCTGCTAGATTAACCAGCCAACTACCAGTTCTAATTATATCAGATCAGAAGCCTTCTACTGCATTTTTCCAAATAAAAACAGTTTCTCCCCAAGTGGGGCTCTAATGTAAGCCACTGAAAAAAGTAATTCTGTTTTCTTCCTACCGCATGCAAATAACTGGATGCCTCAGAAATACTTTGTCAGGACTATATAAAATTCACTCCTTCGGTTACAAAGTATAACTACAATCTTCTTTTACAGAATGGATAAAAGGGTATCTGTTATATCAGCTACCTATTCATGTGTAACAAAGTCTCCTGATACTCTGGTTTAAAACAAGATTTTATTATTGAGTTGATGGGTGAGTAGGATAGTTCTATTGATCTAGGCAAAGCTTGGGGAATCTCATGTTGTCGGCAGCAGCTGACAAGGCCATCTGGCACCAACTGGTCAAGGTTATGATTAGTTGGCTACTGGCTGATCCCTGAGAGTCTCTGTATCCCTCAGGCTTGAGAGAAGATAGATACAAGACCTGTTGGAGCCTATGTTCAAAACGGACACACTGTTGCTTCCACTGCTTTCTAATGGTCCAAGTAATTTATAAGTAATTTAGTATGGACTAAATTGTGTTCCCCCAAATTTGCATGTGGAAGCCCAAACCCTACAATGTAACTGTATTTGGAAATAGGGCTTTTAAGGAGATTAAATTAAGAGCCCTAATCCAACAGGACTGGTGTTCTTTTGAAGAGGTTTTTGCTATGGGGTGCGTGCGCTCGCCAGACAGACAGAGAGACAGAAAGCGAGAAATCACCCCCCAGGGGGGATGGCCACGCCGCAATCCCTTCTCCTCCATTCTCCTCTCAGGATCTTGGGCACGCACGTACACGCGCCCGGCGTGAGTTTAAGCCACCGGGTCCAGGACTCGAACCATGGTCTACTACGTGGGAGTCCAGCGACATAGCCATTACGCTAACTGCTGGTCTCTTGGACTGGTGTTCTGACAGGAAGAGACGGGGGATATAAGCATACAGGGGAGACCTTGTGAAGACGCGAAGACACAGTGAGAAGGTGGCCATCTGTGAGCCACGGAGGAAAATCTCAGGCAAAACAAAACCTACCGACACCTTGGTCATGAACTGCTAGCCTCCAGAACTATGTGAAAATAAATTTCTGTTGTGTAACTTTGTAATAGAAGCCCTAACATACACATTTAAAAAGAGAATCCATATTTATTATGTGGAGAAATACATCCCATCTATTTATTATAGGGGCTAAAAATTCCAAGAGGATGTACAGAAGGATAAAGAATCAGGTCATTATTGTAATCAATGTACCACATCAGCTGAGGCAGCATTATCAATTTTTTTTTTTGGTAATGTATCTGAAATTAATGTGCAAATGTTAGTACTCAAAAGAAAATCAGTGGGTTCCCTTCCATTATGGACACAGAAAGTTATGAAAGACAATTGCTGTCACCCAAAGAATCGAAACAAGTCACTCAAGCTATATCAAAGAGCTGAGCGCACACACACACACACACACACACACACACACACACACACCAAAAGAGAGAAGCTCCATACAACTGAAAGATTCCTCACTACCCTCATTCCTGGTAACACCGGAGGGGAGAGACACAGTAGTCAGGGTTCTCCAGAGATACAAAACCAATAGCATATGTACCTAGATATGGGAGATGAGACCTATTAGGAGAATTGGCTCATGGAATTATGGTGATCAAGAAGTCCTCCAACAGAATATCTGCAAGCTGGAGACCTAGGAACGCCTGGAACATTGCTCAGTCAAGTCTAAAGGCACAGAACCAGAGATGTCAATGGTTAACTCAGTCTGAGGCCAAAAACCTGAGAAGATGGTGGCTGGGGGAGGAATCTGATAGAACCTGGGGTCCAAGGGCAGGCACACCTTCAGTGCTGATGCCCAAGGTAACAGAAAAACTTTATCCCCTTCCTCTAGGATTTTGAGATACTTGCCATTAGCAACAGCCCCACTTCCTGGAACCAGTTTTCTGGTTTAGTTTCTTTTGTGTTGCTAATATCCACAGGCTGGGTAATTTATAAAGAATAAAGGCTTTTTCCATTCATGGTTCTGGAGGCTTACGGTCAAGGGACTGCATCTGGTGAGGACCTTCCTGCTGATGGGGTCTCTGTAGAGGGTCTTGAGGGAGTTGCACAGTGAGAGGGCTAGAGTCCATGTCAGCTCTGATCACTCTCACTTATAATGCCACAATATTCAGTCGTGGGGGTCCCCCCTTATGACTTTATTTAATACCATCGTTGGGTTAAATTTGCACCATCTTAATAACATCAAATAGCAACCAAATTTTAGAGGACATAGTCAAATTGTAGCAAGGGGAGAATGAAAGCAACATCAAATTTCTTTAAAAAAAAAAAAAAAACAGTTAAGGGCCATGGAGGGCTAGCATGATAAATTAGAATTTTAGGAAGCCCCAGTTACAAAGCAGGTTTCTTTAACTCCACTAATATTTCTCATAGGTTTTCACCTTGTGCTTGGGAATTGTGCACCAAACAGAGGTGAGAAAGATCCCCCACCCTGAAATTTATCACCTTTCCCCAGGTGTACAATACTGAAGTTCAGAAAGAATGAAGTGGCAGGATTCCGGAGAGTGTTTTATTTCATTGTTAACAGAAATTAACTAGATACTCAGTGATATATAAACAGGGATAAATTAACTCACAATTCTTGTGGCTAAAAGTCCATAGGTATAGGCCTGGCATCAGGTCTGACTACAGCATGGCCAATGGAAGCAGAGGATGGTGGATCCATACAGAGAAAGAGAGACAGTTGTAAGAAGCTCTCTAAAACCCAGCCCTCATAAGCCTAATCCCATTCTCACAAAAGCTAGGACTCACAGGGTATTTCAAAACTTATTAAGTTATTCATGAGACTGCTGCCTGTATAATGCAATCACTATGATCCAATCACTGCCCAGTAGGCTTACCACCCCCCAACACTGAATTATAAAACATGAAACTTTGGGGGACAAGCCATCATCCAAACCACAACAGAGAATGAGAGAAATCACTTTCTATGCATTCTGAACTTTCACCTAAGAAAGACTAAATTAGGGCAGTAAACTAAAGGAAGCCATAAGACATTTCAGGCTTTTGCACATTACAAAATGGGTGAAAAACAGATATGATAAATATCTCCCTCTAAATGTTCTAGTCTTATATGTGAGTGTAGCTGCCACTCTCAAGAGATCAAGAGACAGGAGAGCAGAACTGAAAAATATGGTTTCCATAAAAAAGAAACAGGACCTGGGGAACAAAGAAAACTCTCCATAAACCCAACAAGTCTGCAGGTTAGTGGTAGAACAAGGAAGTATTTTTGACAGTTCCGAAAGCTGGCAACTTGCTCAAGAGGCACAGAGAGACTGGTGTAATCTCACTAGTACTCAGATCCCAGGTTATGCTGATAGGAAGCTTTGATTCCACACTCAAATCATTTGAGGTTAGGGGTGAATTAAAACAAAAACAAACAAACAAACAAAAAGCTGCAACAAAGCCCAGACTGGCTCAGCTACATGTCATGCTGAATCAGCCCCCACTCTAGTAGCCAAAACAATAATGGACAAAAATAACAAAGTTGGTGGTATCATACTACCTGATTTCAAAATATATTATCACAATCAAGCAGCATAGTACTGGCATAAAAATAGATACATAGACCAATGGAACAGAATAGAGAACCTGGAAATGAAGCCATATCCTATGGTTGACTGATGTTTGACAAAAGAACCAAGAACATGCGATTGGGAAAGGACAATCTCTTCAGTAAATGGGACTAGGAAAACAGGATAACCACATGCAGAATGAAATTAGACTTAGACCTCATATCATATACAGAAATTAACTCACAATGGATTAAATACTTGAACCTAAGACCTGAAACTACAAAACTATTAGAAGAAAAGATTATTAGAAGTAAAAGCTCCATAACAGTAGCCTGGATAGTGATTTTTTGAGAGGGATCCAAAAGCGCAGACAACAAAATAAAAAATAGACAAATAGGATAATACCAAATTTAAAAAGCCTGTACATATCCAAATAAAGAATCAACATAGTAAAGATACAACCTACAAAATTGGAGAAAATATTTGTAAACCACACATTGATAACCAAAATACACAAGGAACTCAAATAACTCAAATGCAAGAATAGAAATAACTTAATTAACAAATTGGCAAAGGGCCTAAATAGACATTTCTCAGAAGAGGACACCCAAATGACCAACAGGTATATGAGAAAATGCTCCACATCACTAATCATCAACGAAATGCAAATTAAAACCACAATGAAGTATCATCCCACACCTGTTAGTTATTATCAAGGAGACAAAAGAGAACAAGTGTTGGCAAGGATGTGGAGAAAAGGGAACCCTTATACACTGTTTCAGAGGATGTAAATTAATACAGCCATTATGCAAAACAGTATTGCGGTTCCTCAAAAAAATTAAAAACAGAACTATCAAACAATCGAGCAATTCCACTTCTGGGTTTATATCCAAGGAATATGAAATCGGTATGTCACAGAGACATCTGCACTCTAAAATTCATTGCAGCACTATTCACAGGAGCCAAGATAGAGAGTCAACCTGTGTCCATAAACAGATGAGCAGATAAAGGAAAGGTGGCATATATATACAATGAAATACTCTTCAGCCTTAAAAAAGCACGAAATGTCATTTGTGACAACACAGATGAACCTGGAGGACATGAAGTGAAATAAGCCAGGCACAAAAAGATAACCCATGACTCATTTCTATGTGGAATCTAAAAATGTAGAAGCTGGATGTGGGGGGTTGGTTAAAGGTTATAAAACTGTTGTTGGAAAAGGGATACAAAATGTCAGTTAGACAAAAGGAATATGTTTAAAGGTTCTGTTTTACATTATGGTAATTATAATAACAACATATGTGTGTGTGTGTATATAAATTGCTATAAGCGTAGATTTTTAAGTGTTCTCACCACAAAAAATATATATGTGAGGTAATTTCTGTGATAATTAGTTTTATTTAACCATTCCACAATGTATACATACAAGAGGATCTTTACAAAGTTTACAGAAAAATCATATTATGAAAAAGTTCTGCATGAATTTAAAATTTTTCTGCACCAAAATAAACTTTTATTTCAATTTCATTTTTCATAAACTTTTGAAGTCCCTTGTATATAAAACATTACACTATACAATATAAATACATGCAATTTTTACTTGTCAATTCTGACAAATGAAGTTAAAAGATGCATAAGTCCAATATATTTTTATGATGAAAAAAATTCGCCAGACTAGGAATTTTTTAAAAAGCTTTCTCAAGCTGATAAAGTATGTCTATGAAAAACCTACAGCCCCTACCAAATCACTCCTGATACTTAATGTTAAAATAGTAAATTCTTTTCCCCAAGATTAAAAATAAGGCAATATTTTATCTTAGCATTTTTATTTGGCATTATCCTAAACACTACAACTAGTGCGATTAAAAAAATAAAAATAAAGATTAGAAAAGAGTTAAAGTCCTAATAATTTGTAGGTTACATTGTTGTGTATGTAGAATGTCTATAGGAATCTACTAAATTACTACAATTGAAATTTAATCATACCAGGTCTTTCCTTTTATTTTTGAATAATTCAGTGAAAATTCTACAGATGGGGCTGAACAAGTTAGGCACCCCTGCAGGGAAGAAGGGTAAGATATCTGTGGGTCAGGACCGTGCTAAAGCCTGAGCATCATGCAGAGGCCATCAGGGGAAGGTGTTCCATCACAAGGTGTCAGAGCCTGAGCAGAGTGGAGAGGCTGTCTACACAGGACTTAACTATGTATGCAGGTTGCATACAGCATCCATGTAAAGAGGGAAGTCCAGTGCAAGATGTTGGATCCAGAAGAGCCATTGGTGAGCAGAAATGGCAGCAATGACAGGAGACTGGTACCTATGTGTGACTGGTCAAATAAATAAACATATTGACAATAATGGTAGGAATCATCTTACTGTCAGTAAAGATTTTTACCACTATGGAAAAGAAGAAAATTAAAATGAACTCTGGAGTGCTAGCATGGAATTAAAGATACAGGTGTACAACCATAGGTTTAAGAAGTATAGACAGATGCAGATCTGCATAAGAAATAGATATATAGATATGATAATGAGCACACCTAAGCTTCATATTTTCATTTCCTTCTTTCTAAAAAAGTTTCTTTCTTTTTGACTTCCATAAGAGAAAGAAACAGAGTAAAAAAGGGAGACAGCGACAACATACCTATCGGGGTCTCGAGTACCTATATATATATATATATAAAATTTTTAGCAAAATCAAAATATTAAATACCTAGGAATAAACCTAAAAGGAATAAATCTAATAAAATATATGCAAAACCTACCTAATAAAAAACACATAGCATTACAGAGAAAAGTTTACAAACCTGAATAAATGATGTTACACAATGTTCACAGATCAGAAGACTTAATGCTGCTAAGATATTCATTGTTTCTAAATTGGTATATAACTCCAACACGATCCCTAACAAAATTCTAGCAAGAAAAAAAATTCCAGCAGGCTACATATTAGAAATATATAAAATAGAAACAAAGCTGGAGAAGTGACATTATCTTATTTCAAGTATTACTCTAAAATTACAATAATCAAAGCAGCTTGAAAGTGGGACTATAGGAGAAAAAAACTAGACCAATGGAACAGAATATAATGTGAAGAAATAGACTCACACTCATATGGTCAGTAGATTTCTTACAAGGATGCGAAGTCAATACTATGTGGTAAAGAATGCCTTTTAGTACACATTGATAAAAGAACAAACTTCTTTATAGGGAATAAATGAATCATAAAATCTTTTCTGCATATACACAAAAATTACTTCACAATGAATTACATACTTAAACATCAAATTCAGAACCATAAAATTTCCAGGAGGCACAAAAAGTACAAGAATATTTTCATAGCCTTGGGTACACAAAGATAATTTTGAGTAGAACACAAAATGAACAAACTATATAAGGAACGTTTTAGAAACTTGGACTTTTCTCAAAATTAAAATTTTCTGCTCATAAAGACATCATTAAGAAAATTCATAGACAGGTCACACATTTGGAAATATAACATTTACATGTAACCATGGACTTGTATCAGAATTTAAAAAAAAAAGAACTCTACAATTTTAAAAATGTACAACGAAATTTTTTCAAAATCCACAGAATACTTGAACAGATGTTTCACAAAAAAAAGATACATGAATAGTCAACCAGCATTCTTAAAAGACTCAATGTCATTCATCATCGGGGGATGCAAATTAAAAACCATAATCAGCACTATCTACTGGGAATGGCTAAAATAAAAGATCGATAACCAAATGTGGGCCAGGATGCGGAGCAAGTAGGACTCATATATTGCTGGTGTGAAAATGCAATGTTACTCCCACCTTTAGAACTATGTAGCAGTTTCTTATAAAAGTTTGACATACACGTGCTTTATGATCCATCTATTCTCCTACATATTTACCCAAAGAAATCAAGTCTCTTATTATCTATCACCTAGATATTTACCCAAATGAAATCAAAACACATTTATCCAAAGTCTTGTATGAGAGTTCACAGTAGCCATGCTGGTAATAGCCTCTGAAGTAGAAACAATGGAAATACCAATCCACAGGAAGATGTTGAATCCTTACAATGAAATAGCAGTCAGCAATAAAAAGAATGAATAAGAAATATATATATATATAGATATAGATATAGATATATAGATATATAGATATATAGATATATAGATATATATATAAAACAACAGGCACGGATCTCAAAAACAGTCATGCTTATCAATAGAAGCTATAAACAGACAAATAAACAAAAATCCCAATCATAAGAATAACCATATAAATAGAATCCAGACATGGATAAAATTAAGGTGCTGAGAGGTAGGGAAGGAGCTGGCTGAAGGAGCCAATGAGTTTCTGGGATGGTGGAGAACGGTACTGCTTTGAGTAGTGGTTACACTGGTATACATGCTTGACAAAATTGACTGAATTGCACATTTTATATTTTTGCATTTTCTTACATTAATTACATCACAATGAATTTTAAAAGTCTCACATATCTAATAGAGAATCTAGTGAAGAATCATGCAATTATTAGGTTTTTTTTTTCATTTCATAAGCAAACAATTCTTGACAAATTAGAAATCTAGCACATGATACGTCAATTACACACCTTCAACTCTGCTAGGAAATGGTTGCTACCCAACAAAACAAAGTAGGGACGGAGCCATCAGGATATGGAAAAGACCAGACTCTAGTTACGTCACAGTTTGTACTCAACTGTCAAAAGTATTCTGTCTGAGATCTGGTCACGACTGCACCACTGAGGGTTATAACACTAAATTTGAAGTCAGGCAGACTTATGTTCCAATTGTGTCTTGGAAATTTTTCTCCTATAGCTCTCCATTCTTCTTTAATAATTCTGTCATTCTTCGGTCTAGAGGTAGAGAGGTGACTATTTCTTCCCATTTCAATCTATTAAATGGCCTTGCTTGGGGCATCCTCATTTTAAGTTTACCCCTAAGGGTCGCAAAGTTTAGCATCAGTTCCAATTACACACACAGCACCAAAATTACAAATAAATTCTTGACTCAGCCCCTCCCCCGCCCCCATTGTGAACTAGCAAAGGATTAGATGTCACACCAAGGGCTGGGAATATTGGAAAGTGTAACTGGAATGGGAAACACTTTCCTCGAACAAGCTTGTCAAGGGGCAAATAGACATTTACTTATTTGGGGGTTATACATGATGGAGGGTGCCACTCTGCAGCCTCGAAATCTCATTTAATGCCCCTCAGGCATGCAATTGTTTGACAGGCTTAAAACACATGAATCTATTTCCAAAGACAGAGACAGACATCAAGGTTCTCCTGCCAGAGCGTGTGGAAGAAAGAGCAAACGGCAAAAGAAACAAGCTGAGGAGGGTGAAGCCGTGGGCAGCTGCCACTGTAATTGTTTTAGAGCATAAGCAAGCAAAATGCTCCTCCGACATTTCAAAACTTTCTACATCCTCCCTACAGTTGCCAAGCTACCCCAGACTTCCTCACCAAAACCCCAGATGCCCACATCTTTCTTTACTCCAGGATATAAACGTGACCCTTTTCTCTTATTTGAATGCAGTGAAAGACCTCCAGACTTAGTCACTAGTTCAACTGGGACCCCCAGACAGTTTGCTGAGCCAGCAAGAATGAATGCAGGGCAGAAGCAGAGTGATAACGAGATCGTTCAGCAAAGCCACCTGCTCTTAACTCATTCACACATTTTCCTCTGGGCAAGGCAGCAACAATTTAAAATAATCTAACGTGAGTCTTCCTGAAATTACAAAAATAGGAGTACATCCAGATTTGAGGACTCGTTGCCCTCTGGTCCCTGGTGCCACCCCAGCCAGAAGACAGCCAGGAGCTAGTTAGACTGTCTCTTTAACAGAAATGAAGATTAGCAGGTGTTAAAGACAGATTAGCCAGAAATGAGTTTCTCCTTAGCATCATCAGTATTCAGAGGCAGGAATGGAGAGAGAAGTTGGGCAGCTGCTAGGAGTCTTTTCTGACAACAAGTTTGCCTGGATTTACCAGGTTTGCGCAAACTCAAGAATCCAAAATACAAAGGTAGCCTATAAATGATGCTTGAGGCAGGTGTGTAACTGAGATAAAAATGGAGATGCAGCAGGTGTTTTTTGTGTTTTTTTTTTTTTTTGGGGGGGGGGCACTTCCTGAGCATAGAAAAGGAGAAGTTTCCATTTTGTACTATTTTCTGTCTCGACTCTAATTTGAAGATCCCCGTGGCTGTACCAGACCTTCTTCCTGTGCCTGAGATTTGGCCATTGGGCTGGAAGGCAGAGGGAAGATGGTAAACAGGCTCAGAGGAAACACACTGTCTTAGGCAGGTTGGGCTGGTCTAATGACAATACCATAGACAGGATGGGTTAAGCTATAATGCTCACAGTTTAGAGGCTGGGGAGTCTAAGATCAAGAAGCCAGTAGATCTGGGTTTTGGTGAGGGTGTTTTTCCTGGTTTATGGACAGCTATCTTCTTAGGAGATAAAGAGAGATCATCTCTAAGATCATGAGGCATGAGATCCTCTCTCTCATGTCTCTTTTTTTTTTAGGAGTTTTTGTCTTAGGAGAGACAGAGACAATGAGAGAGAAAGTGAGACATCAACCCCCCAGGGAGGATAGCCACACCACAATCCCTTCTTCTCTTTTATTCTTCTTCCAGGATCTTGGGCACATGTGCACATGCATCTGGCATGAGTTTCAAGCCACGGGTCTGGGACTCAAACCATGGTCAGCCCTATAGGAGTCCAGTGATATAACCACTATGCAACGTGCTGGCCTACTTTCATGTCTTTTCTTAAATGAACACTAATCCTATTCATGAGGGCTCCACCCTCATATCCTAGTTACTTCCTAAAGTCCCCACCTCCAAATACCATCACACTGGGGATTAGGTTTTAATGTATGAACCTTGGAGGGACATAGTCATTAGTTCATAGCACACGCCAATACACTGTTGTAGTCAACTAGGTTTTTAAGAGAGAAGACAGAAAATAGCTATTTATTAAGTACCTACTATGCCCCATGCACTTTACTAAGCCCTTTCATGATTTTATTTTAACCCAAAATACCTTACCCACATTAGAAGCTTTGGCATAAAAACAACAACAACAACAAAGACAGATTGAGTTTCTTATTTCTTTTCTTCCCATGGTTTTATATTTCCTTCCCCATTTTATTTTGAATTTGTTTAGGCTCAAATTATATTATACCCTTGTCATCTCCATTAGCTAAAATGTATTTATGGCTGATTATGCATGCAGAAAATAAATTAAATATCTGAATAACATTACCAGTAATTGGTAAAATGGCCTTATGTTTTCACATCCTTACAACAAAAAAGGCATCAACAAATGACCGGGAAAACAAAGGGATAATCCATTATAATTGTCCATATTACCATAGAGATGGGACAGACACAATTATGGGCAATTTCAGTGTCTAAAAATCAAGTGTGATGAAAATTATATTGAAGTTAACAATGTTTTCTAAAATCACTTTAGCTGTTGCTCCAAACTAACTGCTAGAGAGGGTAAAGGAAAGTAGCCCTTGCTCTGAAAAATCGGCCACTGACCTGGTTGTTGACATTGAATCTCTTAAATTTCTGTGAAATAGAAACCTCAGCTAAGGTGTTCATTTCTGTGTGCTCAGATGATCCGCCATGATATGATTTCCCTTCAGACACTGCTGGCCTGTTGGGGAGGTACTCATGCTGATTTAGAGGGAGATTCTATTGGTCTGTTTCTAAACACGTAAGTATCATCTCCAGAACAGCCATGGCCCCTCCACACACACACACACACACACACACACACACACACACACACTGAATCCAACTGGCTAATTTGGATGATGCAAAAAATGTGATGCAAAAAATGACTTTTCCATGACCCAATACACATATAAATATTTTTAGAATTATTTAATTTCAGGAATCAGTAGATGGCATAATGGTTATGTCACTGGACTCCCACATAGTCAACCATGGTTTGAGTCCTGGACCCAGTAGCTTAAAATCACACCTAGCACGTGTGTGTGCATGCCCAAGATTCTGAGAAGAGAATATAGGAGAAGGGATTGTGGCATGGCCATCCCCCCACGGGGTGATTTCTCACTTTCTGTCTCTCTGCCCCTTTCTGTCTTTCCAGTGAATGCACGTGCTCTGTAGCAAAAACCTCTCTTCAGAAGAGAATTATTTAATTTCATTTGTTATTTTTTTTTTTAATTTGACCAGAGAGAGAGAGAGAAAGTAAAAGTGATAAAGCAAGCCTCCAGGTCTGGGACTCAAACTGTGGTCAGCCATGTGGAAGTCCAGCACCTTAACCACTGCACCACCTGCTGCCCCCTCCCAATACACTTAAAATACTTATTAACCATAATAACCATTATGGCACAAGTTCTGATCAATTAGGAAGGGTTCTGCTAGCTGTTGCATTTGGTCAGGGTCTTGGGATCTCTTCTGTGCAAGATAAAGGATTCCAAGTAACCGGGATACACTCTAAATCGGGTATTTATCAACCAGCGTGGGAGTCTTCTAGTTTTTTAACAATGATACCACCACACTAGTGTTCTAGCCAAATGCCAGCAACACACACATACACACAATACCAAGGTCTGGCCTCTCACTCTAACTCTTTTACTCAGGTGGTTTCTCTCAGCATCTTGCTAAAAGGACACCCTAGGAAAGTACGTCCTTGCAGGCCTCTGGCAAGTGACATGGCAGCCCAAGCCAAAGACCATTTGTACAAGGACACACCTTCTCTTTCAGCACCAATCTTTGAAAACCACAGCCCTGTCCACAGAACATGGTGGCTAGAGTGCACACAGACTTACCATTATTTTGATTTTTAAAACCAAAGATATGTGAGGTTTGAAACAAAGAGGAGGATTTAAAATCCACCCTAGGAACTCTAAAGAAGAAGATAAATTGAGAGAGCGAGCAAGCGAGTGAGCAAGCAGTAGTAAAGCCTTTCTCATGAGAAAGAGACTCCTTTTTTTTTTTTTTTTTTTTTTTTGAGAGAGATTTTCGCTATAGGGCGCGTGCGCTCGCCAGACAGACAGAGAGAGACAGAGAGACAGAAAGCGAGAAATCACCCCCCAGGGGGGATGGTCACACCGCAATCCCTTCTCCTCCATTCTCCTCTCGGGATCTTGGGCACGCACGCACACGCGCCCGGCGTGAGTTTTAAGCCACCGGGTCCAGGACACGAACCGCGGTCGACTACGTGGGAGTCCAGCGACATAGCCATTATGCTAACTGCTGGTTCCCAGAAAGAGACTCCTTTTTATTTACTCTGTTAGAGTGAGTTTCTTAAAGTACAGATCTAATCATGTCATGCTAGTCCTCAGAATTCTTCATTGATGCCACAATTGAATTCTTGAATGCAGTAGACAAGGAACTTCATAATGGAGCCTTGGCTTGTTTCTTACCCCGTACCCTACATTCAAGTCATAGTGAACCAATCACTTGCGGTCTCCAAATGGATCATGTTGTTCCCTACCCTAACTTCTATTCCACTGAGTAGGCAACCCACGATGACCATGTCTCAAGTCTTGGATTTATTTGCTAGAAAACGACCTCAATGCCTTCATCCAAGTATCATGAGTAACACAAGGCTTGCCACATATTAGGTCACAATCATCTTTGTTAAACAAATAACTCAATATAACCAGGCAATTTTAAAGAATTAAAAATGGTGGCCAGACTCCCACAGATTCTTGAGGGAAATGAAGCTATGTCCAATTCTCTTAAGATCACAGGACCAAGAAAGGGTATGCACCTGGCTACAGTGTCACAGCAGTAATACAATATTCTGCAATGTGGAGCTCACGTGGGAAGGTAATGGGTTGATGTCCTGTGGTTTCCCTGTACTCTCTGGGCACATGAGTACATGTGATTCTATGATAACTGGCTGTGGCTACAGCCACAGGATGATAAGTAATGGGAGCTCACATTCCCTGCTGGATTCTCACATGGCCAACAATGGTTCCAGTCCCAGGCCTGGCAGCTTTGCTTTCTCCCTTTCCCTTTCTCTCTCTCTCTCTCTCTCTTGTTAAATTCAAAAATAATAACAAATAGAATTAAATAAATAATTCGTTTTGTAAAAAATGTCAAGTATTAGGACAAGCAGATGGTGTAGTGTTTATGTCACTGAACTTCCATGTAGTTGACCGCAGTTTGAGTCTCAGACCCAGCAGCTTAAAACTCACACTAGGCATGTGTGTGCCCAAAATCCTGAGAGGAAAATGGAGGTGAAGGGATTGCTGTATGGCCATCCCGTCTGGGGGGAGGGTGATTTTTTTTTTTCTTTCTCTCTGCCTCTCTCTTTTTCTCCAGTGACTGCATGTAACCTATACCAAAAATCTCTCTCAAAACAACAACAAAAAGTGAAATATATCCACCATATGATCCAGCCATTCCAGTGGTAGGTATTTATTTGCCCAAGAGAAAAGAAAGTATATCTCCATATAGACTCTGTATACAAACATTCACAGAAGTCTTCTTTGCAATAGCTAACAAATGAAAAGAGTCTAGATGCTTTCAGTGAAAATGACTAGTGAATGGATAAACACATGGTGGTGTACCCATGGAATAGAATATTACTAACTCAGTAATAAAAGACAGTGAACACATGCAACAAGGATGACTCTCAGAGTAATGCTAAAATAAAAATAAATAAAATTTTAAAAACTCAGAACCTCAAAACCCAAAAAAGATTACATACAATATGAATCCATCTATAAAAATTTCAAGAAAATGCAACTAATCTATAGTGACAGAAAGTGCTTCAGGGCTTCCTGGGAACGGAAAGGGAAGCAGCTGAAAGGAGAGATTATAAAGGGGCATAAGGAAACCTTTGGGAGTGATGGACATATTCATTCTTGATCATGATGATGGTTGTAAAGGTATACATAAATGAAGACCCCTCAAATTCCATACTATATTTTAAGTTTGTTGCATTTCAATCATACCTCAATAAATCTGTTTTAAAAAATTAAAAACTGAGCAGAGTGTGCTTTGTTATAAAAACAGTCATTGTGATTTGGGGAAATTACAATGTGACATTAAGAAGGTAAAACAGATGGGGTCCGACAACTGCATGGTGGTAAAACACTACATTCTACGAGGCAATATTGCATAGGAATGTTCCTGGATCAAGTCCAGAGGCCTCCCTGAGTACACCAGGCATGGGCTTGCTCATGATACAGTGTTGGCTAAAGACCAGTGGATCACAGAGTCAAGACCATTTTTAGAGTGTTATTTCTCTTTCTTTCCACCCACTCTCTCTCCTTTCCCTGAAGAAATAAAAAACTTTAAAAAAAAAAAGAAGATAAAATGGAATATTCTAATTTTGGAAGTATAATTTAGAAATTAAAAATGCTAATGTACCATGGTGGCATGGTGGTTAAGGCACTGGACTCCACATGGTCTATTATGGTTTGAGTCCTGGACCTGGCAGCTTTCTCTCTATCTTTCGTGAGCACACATGTCCTGTAATAAATTTTAAAATAAAAATAATTATAACTAAAATGAAAAGAATAGTAATACTTCAGAAGAAAGCAAAATATAAGAAAAAAGTCTAACAGGTAAGTCTGTGCAATAATGAAATAAACTGACCTCAGAAGTAGGGAATTCCTAGTCCCTGGAAGTATTAATTTTATAACCATTAAATAGTCCTAAAAATGTAGTCTTGCCCTGGTGGGGCAATTATACAACCTCTAAGATTCATTTAAACTGATTTCTTACCTGTTCATTAAGATGACGATGGCAGTATATACTTGCTGGTAGCAAACTCCCTTCACTAACACTCAAGAAAACAACCATTAGGAATTTTCTCAAGAATAAAACAAGTGAAAATAATTCAAAGGAGTAGGACTTCAAAGACATATAGTTGAAAGGAAACCAGGTCTGCAGGTACAGAAATTTCAAGTACAAAGAAAACTGTGAGTGGTGGAGTTTGGGGAAGGAGGCAGCTGGGTGGCAAAAGTCTGGGTGTGAGGGTATTTGGGAAGGAATTGGGCACCAAGATCTAGAAAACCTAGAGTGTTGGTGTAAGAAACGGAATTGGAGGTGTTAGCAGGGATCAGGAGGCTCGGGTCTTAGGATGTTTCATCACAGATGCCATTGGACTTGATCTGGAATAATCTTCTGAAGAACAGGACACCCGCCCCCTGTTCAAAAACTGCCAGTAGCCCTCAGTTGTACTTAGAATACCACAAAATTCTTTACCACGGTGACACGACTACTGTTAAGTAAGAACAGCAAGAGGCATGTGCAACACAAAACAGGATGATATTAAAAATGCAGACAATAAAAACTCCTATTGTATGTATGGACATTTCACATGAGCATTTTATTCCAGGTACCACTCTTGATGACAGTAAGTCCAAACCTCTCCATGTCTGCCTCAGGTCCCCTCCAAGTTCCACTCTGGCTTATGGCATTGCTGTGAGGAGGGAAGGGATAACTGCTAGAAGCAGAGGGCATCTGAAGAGAAGCAGCTGCGATCCCGACCGGTCGCCTGGGTGAAGCAATTAAACAATCAAGCGAGTCAATGGTAACAAGATGCCACAGGGATAAAAACTGACTAAGGTAAAAGAAATATTATCATTTCTAAGAAACCAAGGTGAGTGTTAAGGGCAGAGTGCTCTCCTTATCCCACACTTCCTTGCTGGCATATAAAGAAAAGGACATTGGGACCAGCAGTTAGCGTAATGGCTATGTTGATGGACTCCATGTAGTTGACCACGGTTCGCGTCCTGGACCCGGTGGCTTAAAACTCACGCCGGGCGCGTGTGCGTGCATGCCCAAGATCCTGAGAGGAGAACAGAGGAGAAGGGGTTGCGGCGTGGCCATCCCCCCTGGGGGGGGGGGGT